>OV050032.1:20377980-21110480 GCA_920105625.2 Clusia tigrina
GCGACCTCCATTTACATCTGTACAAGAACGCTGAAGAGTCGCGTCGGGGAGCTCCCGCATTCACTATCAATCTGCGTGGTTGTGAGGTAACGCCAGATGTAAATTTGGCACAGGGTAAATTTGCCATTAGATTGGAGGTGCCACCAGAAGGACGCAGTGGTCCTAATAGCGAGGTTTGGGTACGATGTGAGACAGAGGAGCAATATGCTAAATGGATGGCCGCCTGTCGTCTTGCTGCCAAGGGCCGGTCACTTGCTGACAGTTCATATGAAAATGAGGTAGCCAGTATACGGTCTTTGCTGAACATGCAAAAACCCGCACAAGGCGCTGCTGTTAATGTGGACCCTCGCTCCATTGATATAATTGATTATTTGTCACCCAAAATGTTGCGTAAGTTGTCCAGCAAGGCAGTGCAACGCATCCTGGAAGCACATGCTAACGTGAGGAAACTGCCGCTGATGGATGCTAAGTTGAAATATATTCAAGCGTGGCAATCGTTGCCTGATTTTGGAGTGACGCTGTTCGTTATAAAGTTCGATGGCCATAAAAAGGAGGAGTTACTAGGTGTGGCGCACAACCGCATTATGCGTATGGATCTTAATACTGGCGATCACATCAAGACCTGGCGTTACAATACAATGAAAGCTTGGAATGTAAATTGGGGTATTAAATGTATGATGATCCAGTTCCATGACGAGAACGTTGTATTTTCGTGCCAGTCGGCGGACTGCAAAGTTGTTCATGAGTTTATTGGCGGCTACATCTTCATGTCGATGCGATCCAAGGAGAACAACCAGACACTCAACGAAGAGATGTTCCACAAGCTGACGGGCGGTTGGGTCTAGGCGGTTGGATTAAGGATGGACGATAGTGGAGTGCCAAGCACAAATTGCCTTTTAATTAATAGAATCGCATGTTTGCATGTTGCCGATTTAAAGTGAATTTTAATGGAATTGTACAGACTAATCAACTAATTTTAAATCCTATCTATCGCACCCGTGACGAGATCAAGTTAACTGAAGCGAGATGAGAAATCTGTTGCCAATGTGCCTATGACGCTTCTTGCGTCGATACCTTCCACCATTACAGCAATTGTAATATTGAAGTAGCTATTCTAAACAATTTATATACTAATCTTTTTAATATTTGACATTTTTGATAAAGGCAACTATCATCATGATAGTGGATGCTTTGCTGTAAACAAACGAATTCCTTTTATTTAATGAAAAAATGGTGCCTTCGAATTCTGAAGAGTGTTCGTATTTCTTGTTACTAACATTTTGGAGATTGTGTAGTTTTGTATATTAGTAATTGTGGAATTAATAAGTTAATAAATTATTGAATACATTTAGAAATTCATTTGCACTTATTTGGAGGTTTGGTTTGGGTATCAGAAAGATCTCATAGACGAGGAGGAATATATATATATATATATATATATATATATATATATATATATGTATATATATATATATATATATATATATATATATATGTATATATATATATATATATATATATATATATATTTATATATATATATATATATATATATATATATATATATATACTTATATATATATATATATGTTTCAATAAGCGTGGATGGAGTGTATCGAAGAAGATGAAACGATGAGCTCTACGCCGACACTGAAACAGCACATAAAAATCCAGAGGGTCCGGTGGCTTGGTCATGTTGATATGTTGAGCGAAAGGGTGTAATGGTTTATTACATGATGGAGGTGGTGAACACGAGACAAGAAGTAATCTAAAATATTCACTAAAGGCCACATTTAATAACGTTTTGATCCCAGATGATATATCTGCAGTGAAAGTCAGCAAATAAATCCGACGGTATTTGGAGTATCCCTAGAATCATAGCGTAACTACTAAATTAATGCATCATAAAATTTTTGTGAATGCCAGTTCCTGATTGAACTGTCATTTGCTTGAAGTCCATTGTTTTTTAAACAGCTGCGCTACGGGAGTACTAAGAAGGTGGTCGCAAGGCTACAACAACAATTTCATTAAATTAGATTGTCGGTTGAATTGTCAAGTAAACGAAAAAAGTCGGGGCTGAATTGCGGCATTCATGATCGATTGAAATTACGAGACGAGTTGAATCAGGGAATCATGGCACTCGATTCCAAACAGAATATCAACTAAATTTATTAGATTTTCCTGCTTACATTGCAATAAGCGATGTCAAAATAACCAATGTCACAAAAAGTTGTTTGATTTTTAAATAAATACATAAGTAATACAAGTATTAATTTGAAAATCTTTTCTTTTTCATATATAAATGAATCCCGCATTATTTTACTTTCTCAGTTTTTCGGAGTGACAAAAAGAAAGAAGTGACTTATATGGAGACACATTCGGGACAAGAGCAATCCTTTGTAATTACCAGCAGCACCGTAAGAAATAAATAAATACGAATTTCACACTATTTATTTTAATATATAATATATATGTATTTATATAAATCCAAATATCCTCCTAGGATAACTAAAGCGGCATTTAATTATTTCCTCTCATAGCTGAAGTTCAAAGGTCATATGTCACCGTCCCACCCCCAACTATCCAATTAGCATGTACGAGCTATATACCTTCTGCCAGGACTTCATCTCTTTAAAGGGTGCACCAGCTGCATTTAATATATTTGCTAGTTACTGGCATAACCGCTGTGAAACAGCTTTGCCTTGGACTCAGTTTGAAAGACTATTCTGCGCTAAATCTGTATGACCCAGCATGCACTCTCCATTAAGTTTTTCTGCAACAAGTTTATTCTATTTAAATTTTTCCTAAAGAATTTAAACAACATTATCAATTATTCAAGCAAAACTTAAAAAATATTCTAACTAAACTTACATTAAATAATGGTATTCACTTAAAAAAACTGACAGCACAATATTTGCTATATGTAGATGCAATTGCCAATACATTCTATTTGTTTCCTGTAATTCAAAAATATACTTTCGCGCATTTTTCCCGCTATGGTACAAATTTCATTTTTTTAGATGCGACTATTTTATTATTAAAAATATAATAAAATAAATTATTTCGATAGCTTCTTATGTATCGAATGCAGTTTACAATATTTGCATTCGATTGATTTCCCGCTTTCATACGCGATGATCCAATATTTTGTTACGCTTTGTACAATAACGTATGCAGGGATCCGAAACGTCAAAATTTCAAAATACTTTACTCGATTACGAATGCCACGATTCGGCCGCTGATCGCTAAAAAAACCAACCAAAAATTAACGAACGCAAAAAACGATCAACAAGAAGAGTAACTTTCCGTGCGACCACCTAATAAGTGCGTTGTAGTACCAAACAAAATAACGGCATTTGTTGAGCGAGAGTTGTGGCTTGCGAATCGAACAGCAGGTAAAGATTAATAAATATCACCTGATTTCCACACTTTTATTCAAAAATCAAATATCCGAATTGTTTAAATTTTCGAGCAATAAACTTGTATTTTCAACTAAAACCGATCTGCGAAGGAAATAAACTACTTTGGGATAAATAATTTAACGAATTAATAAAGGTATCAAATGTGCACCGGCATTAAACCGAACCAATAAATGTACTGCCATACATAGTTTTACCATATTTTGTAAAAAGCAATTGTGTGGCAGATGTTCAACTTGACAAAGCAACACTCACTTTTGGACTCTGCATGGCTTTTCTGAACGCACACATATTATGGAAAAAAGTCAAACACTTGATGCCTTTTTGAAATCGAAAGAGTCGTGAGGCGTCGCTTCGCTTAATTGTTGTGTGCGCTACGCGTGTATTCTACCCAACCCTATTGCACAGAATGCAATAGTATGGCCATAGATTAGTTAATTTATAAATTATTAATCTATTGTATGGCTGGATATGGCCCATTCAAAATAAGCTAACTAATTTAAAGCGGACTTAAGACGGTCAATCATTTGACGTCAAATTCCATGTACGTGCTTTTGACGCTAGACCTTACACTCTTCAATCGATGCATGATTGCTGTGAACGTACTGGTCATGAGCGATACGGATGATTGTGTTGCATATAATGCGTTGGCATTAGCAGTCCAAAAAAATAATAATAAACGCTTTGGAAGAAAAATTTGCTTAAAAAAAGACAAATTACCGAATATCAATGTTTTTTATTATATTTTCGTTTCCGCGAAAGCATAAGAAATTACATTCATTTGTCTCATCTAACTGTTCACTGTACGACGTTCGTTTTCGAATGAGCAATAATGGGACTGCTTCTGCTTCTGTCGTTTCTTTCCTGATTCGCGTCAAGGAAAATCAAAAAGTTTTGGTTTTCCATCAATCGGTGTACATGTGGCGCATGCACACATAACTGCCTAATACATCTACTTGATTGACGTCAAATGATTGATCGTCTAAGGTCCCCTTAAGGAAATCACTATTTAGGGTTCTCTCATTAAAATGTTAACACTATTCTCGCTCAAATAAGTACCAAATTCAATATCGTCAAATATTTTTCTGATTGGCAATTATGATCATTATAATATTAGGTATTACATTATATATTATATTTACAGGTCACTGGCTAGTAGGTACGCATGCGGAGACCGTTCAATACCTATTGTAGAAGTTGTAAAGCCTCGGACGAGAGACAATAACTCACTTTCTTTGCAAATGTCCAGTTCTGGCGGCCGCATGAAATAGAGCCCTGGGAAATTATTTTCTAGCAGGACGATCCGACCTCTCGGCTGTAAGATCGAAGGATCTTCTAAAATACCTAAATTCCACAAAGTGGATCTAGATAAAAACCCACCTTTTTCCAGCGTTTAGGAGGGAGGTGGTTATAAACCGTGGCTAAGGCGCCAATTGTGATTCATGCTAGGATGCCGTGCATCAGCCACCTGAACCATATACTAAATAAATAAATACATTTTCCTAAAACTTAATTCTTCCTTCACTTTTAAATTTTTTGGTTTGTTTAGTTCTTCTTTTTAATGAACTTATGTCAAAAGTTTAAAAAAATAAAGAAAATATTTATCCATCAGAATGCTCTTAAATAAAAAAGAAAAACTTATTAAACAGTGAAATTTTATTTAAATGGTAAGTAATAAATAGAAAAACCAGAACACAATTATGCACCAATATATTTAATTAAATAAATGTTAAAAAAAGTTTGCTTTTGTCTCAAAACAACTATTTCTGAGCTCGTTTTGATTTCAACTCATAGTTAAATGTAATAATTACAAAATATATTCCACAGTATTTTTTACAATGTATTAGTCAAATAATCAAATTCCAAAGAGGACAGCAGTATTTAAATAGATGAACTATGTGGATTTCTGTAGATGAAAATGCATTTATAGTGCTCCTGCGAATGCCCACATTTAACAATCTATCCAATTTTCGTTTTAGTTGCTAATTTCATTTTTATTTATTATTATTATCAATAAAATAAATTTCACAAAACACCAAATTAGCTCATTTAGCTGTTAAAATGTAGCATTGCATTACTCAACACGTTGTCAATATGTTTACAATTTGCTCAATCGAAAGAAGTGTTTAAATAAGATATGAAAATATAAAAATCTTTAAATAAGAAAATCAGAGTTTATTTCTTTTATTTATATATTTCTTCTATTATTTATAAACAACATGGAAAACAATAGTTTATAGATTTTTCATACATTTATCAGAAGTTAATAACAAAATGGACTGCAGAATAATCCACAATTCACACTTTCTTGAAAACACCATGGAATATCCCAAACTAACCCTAGTACATTTTTTTAACTTTAGCATTTCCGCTAAGTTTTCCAAATGAGTTGAATCGGCCTATACGGTTGTTCGCGTATCAAGTACTACAAGCACTTTTTGTATTATCTGCCTGAATTCCATTCGCGTCGCAAGTTCTTTTGCACTTTCCTGTTCGCGTTGCAGAAAGTTCACTTTCAGTTCATGAACTAACTGTACTGAAATTTTTGTAGTGCAGCTCAGTTCATATTCTGTTTTGAAAGTTAGCGGATATCTTCGAATTTTTGCCTTTATTTCTATAATTATAAATTTCATTATGTATAAATTACGGACTTTCAGGAACATAATTAAATAATTATAATTTCCATTCTAAAACGTAACTCCTCTTCTTCTTCCTCAGAACCATTTAATAATGAAGCAATTAATTTATTTTTATCCATTTTATTAAATATTAATTATATAAAATTCTCGATTTTACTTAAACTTGAAACCTTACAGCTTTTAATTGTAAATTTAACTTGAAAACATGAACGTTTACTGAACTTTCCCGCTAGTACCGTAAACGTCAAATGACTGAGCTGAAACTGCACGAAGAGAAAAGTCGGTATGCACTAGTTCTTGCGATGCGAACAAACCTAATCAGTGGGGTTTGTTATTATTTGTTAGCTATCACATTTAAATTGGACACTTAAATTAACTTTCAAAGGTTCAAAAGACAATAATCCAAACCAATGGACTCTGAGCGAAAACCGTGGCGAAAAAATCTTTACCAGAACGATGAGTATGAGGACAACTATACGGATCCCAGTTTTCTAGAAGAGCTCCGCACCAATCTGAACGTTCGCTTTTTTACATTTCCTGAAGCAGTAAGTGGTATAACTGTGCTCAATAATCAAATATCGTGCATCACGGGGTTCCTTGTGCTCTTCTATATGCTGTACACTGGTCGAGTCACACCAACTGGGGTGTTGTTACCGAGCGGATTAGGCACAGTATTCGGTTATACATTATATCGTGGCCGGAGTTTGAATGTAAAACAACTCTTAGAAGATTCGAAGACATTATTGACGGTACTCTTGTTCGGATATCTTTTCGCACCGTTATTGCACACTCTCACGGATGCCATCAGTACTGACACCATCTTCTCAATGACATTTTTTGTGATGCTTCTTAATTTGATATTCAATAATTATGGACTTTCGGTTTCAATGGTGTCCAACGCGGTATCCGTGAATGCGGCGATATTCGGATCGATCTGTTTGGCCTCACGACTAGCCACTTCGTATCATGCTTTTGTTTTGCTTGTGGAGGCAGCCATTTTCTTCGTTCTGTATCCAATACTTACAGCGGTTTTTTGGCGCTGGTATTTTTTACTTCCGATTTGCGGTACCTGCGCCTACTACCTCTATCAGATCTCTCGCACAATATTTTATTCTTACGTGCTGCTTACTGGCTTTATTAATGTTATTTGTCCATGGGTCTTTGTAAGTAAGCAATGTTACAAGCAAAACATCCATGGACCCTGGGATGAGGCAATTGTTGAAGAGAACACCGATACAAATATAGATGAAAAATTGTAGCAACAATTGTGCAAAGCGGAGAAGGATGCGAAATCAAATAAGAAACCAAAGAAGAAGAGAAGAAAATGTAGAAAGACCAAAGTGTAAGCCGATTATTTTTAGATTGTAATTAAATTGTAATATATTTGTACATATTTACGGCAATTGTAAATATTTTAAAATATGGTCATTAAATTGTGATTATCCAATTGATATACTATGAGGCGTTAGCAATTGGCTCCATACGCAGAACCTGGTGCCTAAATGTTGACTTTTCAACACTACAGCAATAGGACGAGTGCTTAATTTATGGTTGAATTAATGCCACAATGCATCGGTGCTTGGCTAATAATTTGTGGTGTTGCTTTATAGATCCCTATACATGATATTACTTATGACGACATTCCAAAGAGTTTGATTTATTTCCCTCGTGGGATAAATGGCAACATTTCCCAATCAACCTAAAGTGTTAATTGCGTGATCCTCCTGGGGACCTTTGTAAATTAGTGAGAAATATATAGTAAATTCAAGAAAAAGCACTGGTCACGTTGATAGTAAGCACTCTTGTCGCTGTGTTACTGTCATCTGGGTTGTTTATTTAGAGTAAGTGTACCACTAGATAACAAATAGTTGAAATGGACTAACCCTCGTTTCAAAGTCAATTTTCCGTCTCTTTCAGAGAAGTCCAGTTTTGACAACACCCCATGAGCCCAGTTTAGCAGAGCACTCATATCCCAGATATTGCCAAGTATTCGTAGCTATGCCCTTTACGCTGTTGAGCAGCAACAAAGTCACGCGTTCCCTGTTCCCACTAATTAATGATTCTGCGTGTTCTGGATTTTTTATATTTGTATATATTTTCATTTAACTTTAAAATGAAAAATACGCAGTGATGTACTCGGTTGCAATGTAACCTTACATTATGGTAAATTGCAACAATTAAAAACAAAACGTTAGTTGCTGAAACTGAAATATTATTATTATTCCATCTTACCGCATAATTAATTATGACCGCAAGGGTTTAGGAGAATGAGTACTAGTTACTGAGGCATTTTCAGATCAAGCTCGGGGCAGGATTTGAACCTGCCACACTCTGAGTGTGAGTCTAGCATGCTTGCCACTAGGCCACAGAGGCAGAGAGAGGCTAAATTGAAATAAAACGCAAACTATTTAAAGAGAGAATCTTTATTTGCGAATATATACATAAGCAGAAATAAAGTATTTTTGGTAGTGGATAAGCTTATCCGAGGAGAACTCTATGTGAATAATCTTCTCTATTTCGTTCTAGTTTAATATTATATATCATTAAGCTTATTATATCCGGCTTATTTCCCCGTGATCGCTTCGTTCTTTAAACCACATAAGTGGCTGCCGATTGCCGTTGCGGTGTGACCTTCATTGCGATAGATCTCCAACCCCACCAACAACAGCAGCAACAGTTACAAAAATTACATTCGCTCTTAATCTTAAACATATAAACGTATTATTTTAGAATGCGTTCAAAACTGAAGCAAATCAAGCGCACAATTAATTTAGAACCATAGAAATAGTTCCTTGAAAAAACATTCACCGACATTAATGCAACCGCTCCTACTCCAGTGAAAGTGTTCCCATTTGGCACTTGATGGGTTTTAGCTTCAAAAGCTTCATTTAATATTTGCATTAAGCCAGCATTTTATGCTATCGTGAGTTATAAGTTACCGTCTGGCAGCGTGGGAGAGCCAACATTAATAACAAGATTCCCTTTTATAAAGTTTACATAACAGAACCAGACACAATCGCTGTTTCTGCTGCTGTAGTTGTTGCTATGTATGCGCGGGCTGGCACAGCTGCGTGGATGCGAACCGAACATCAAATAGCCCATGATAGCATAAAACACTGGCTTTAAGGACACTAAAAAAAAGGTTGCACTACCATTCAATAACAGCGATTCTATTTTTGTCTTTTCTTACCCTAAATCAATCAACATGTTAACTTTTTCTACTTGATACATACATAAAATGGGCACAATAAAATTATATTAAAAAATTACACATGCTCGTACTTAATCGTATTACATAAATGTATTTAGAGTTGAAAGAGCTACGTATTAAAATGCCTTCTCTCAAGCTTTCCGCACTTGCATACACCCAGGAGATATCCTCAGGCTCAGCCTGGCAAATTTCTTCTACGTAAGACCGCAGTTACACAATTCACATTTGCAGTTTGTTTATTTTAGTTTATGGAATATGGTGTGTCTCTCGCTTTGAAGAGAGTGAGGTAAACTTTAAATGTTTCTATAAGGCTACAACAACTTTTCAGCAAATGTTTCTATTGTAATAACGGTCCCCCCAAGTGAGAATCTCTTTTTTCTTAATATGCATTGCATGCTTACACAGATCGAGGGTTTCGTGCTAGAGTAGTCTAGATTGATTTATACACTTGCTTGTGCGTCCGTGTCAGTCTTATTCTAGTGCACAAATTCGTGTAAAGTGAACTTTAATATATTGTATTTGAGCTGTAAGCTCCTTCACTCTGCTGTTAGCACTTAGTGCCAATGAAAAGGTGTGTAATGGACAGCAATGATTTATGCGGACACTCTCAAGACTTTAGATCTACTTACACTTGATATATTCATATAAAATTGGAACATTCAAATGAATTTTCACATAACCAGCTCAAAACTGTTCAAGTCTATATAGGCTACTCTTGCACGGACCCATCAACATGTATACATATTCACAGATACATATCGATATTCCACGAGCAGTGGTACTTTTGGTCGCGTCCGTATTGTGAGCTTAACTGATTCAACCCAATTCCAACTCAAAGTTGTACGGGAACTTTTCCCCTTTGCATGTCGTTTTGCATGGGGATGGAAGAAAAATGTCCCTGATGCTTGGATTCAAAATTGGTGTGAATGCCTATGCTGACAACGAATATCATATACACATATGATCTAGTAGGCTTTCGCTACCAGGATAAAGAAACTGCGCTGAGACGCGTGTTCCCGTGCACATGTTCAAAAGTGTGTGGAATAGTCCCATACGCATCTACGGTAATTCAAAATTGCCGACTGTATTGGAAAATAATCTATTTTTAAAAGAAATATGTACATACTCGTATATATGTAAAAATTGTATGCTATATACTTGAATGCATTTCTACTATATATGTATGTATAACTGCATATGAATTGTTGTATAGTCCATGTAATGATTATGCATGAGGTATATTAATACATAAAAATACACTTTTAATTGTAACTCTTAATACTACAAATGTAAATTTGTTTACTTTAAAATTTTCCTCTTTTGTTTTTCATAAAGCGATTAGATAATATACTAATATTAAAACTATTACAAAGTTATACATCTTATAATCTTTAATTAAAACTATTCACTATCCAACGATAATAAAGTAATTAAATTGGAAGTTGGATGTTACATGTTTGTGTATGTGTCACTCTACTTTTATGTGTATATAGTATAATATTCATCAAAACGTAAAATACAATGCTCAGCAGCACATTGTTCTGTGTTTTTGTTACTTTGTATACTGCAAAAACGTTTGGAAATCAACAATTGTCAACTTTTTCATTGCTATTCAATCGGAATTTGTAAATATTAGTTATATTAGCTAAAACAGACGACAAGTTATTGAAATAAATATAGATTGCTAATTAAATAATGCGAATGATTGCACATTACATTACAATTAAATAATTCTTTATCTTTCGTCTTATTTTTAGTTTAAAAAAGTCAAATACTCATACTACAAATCACAAAAGTCATAAATTATTAAAGAAGCAAATAAATACACCACGCGCAAACATTCAAAACGGTTTGGCATGGGTCTCTCAATTTAGATTTAGAATATGGTTTTCTCGTTCCATCCAGTTTCTAACAAGCATCAACAAGTATCTACATATATTATTTTGTTTTCATTCTCTACTATCTTATTTGAGAATCAATGTTTTTTAGTGTTTTTTGGGTTTTTTGGGTTTTTGTAGTTGTTTGTTTGTTGTTTATTTTGATTTTGAATTTGATTTTGATTTGGATTTTGATTTTGATTACCATCATCAATATTTGTAGTTTCGAAGATGTCCTCAGAATTCCTTGATATAACAAAGAAATATGAATATGCATCATCGGCACGTTTGTTATGTTTGCCACGGTTGAACTGTATTTAAAGCGCCACTTCATCACCGTTTCGCGTGCAGCCGCCACACAGCTCTCCTTGACCATTCGCTTGCTGCTCCGCTAGCATTTTTAGTTCTCTGCGGCGATGCCCGGTTACATATAAATTTCCGCCATCGGTGGGAGAATCGCTTTTCTGGAAATGTGCCGATTTCATGGGTCGTACAGGCGCTGTTAAATCATTGTTTGTGGTGATGGCGGTCGTGCTGCTGTGAGTAGCTGTAAATCGACTCGACTGTTCGTAAGGATCGCGTTTTTCATTCACCAGTATAGAGTGAACAGGTGGTAGTGGTGAAGAAAAATGCACCTTGTGTTGTTGATGATGCTGGTGTTGAAGGTGGTGCTGGTGTTGCCGTTGTTGTTGCTGTTGTTGTTGCTGCTGCTGCTGTTGTTGTTGTTGCTGCTGCTGATGCTGTTGTTGTTGTTGTTGTTGTTGTTGCTGCTGTTGCTGCTGATCTTGTTGCAGCTGTTGACGGTAATGAGGAAGATGACGATGTTGTTGGTGTAATTGTTCTATTGGACCGGGTCAAACAACGTCAGTATTCTGCGTTGAAGTGGCACTTGTTTTGTTGCTGACAGAATTTGAAGCAGTGGCCACAGATTCTAATAACGAACCTATTAGCAATAGGAATTGGTGGTTGTATTAAAAACCAGAATATGCGATATGGAAAATATTTTTAAACCACTCACCTGCCTCCACATCGTTCCCATTCCGATTTGAGTTTCTTTGACGGCACATATACGGAGAATTAGTTGGCGATGGCAACTGGTTCAGTTTGTTGTTATTTTGGCAACAAGTCGCCTTAACACAGCCCTCCTCGGTGGTGGGGCAGTCCAGGGCACAGCAATCGGAGCTACTCATGTTGATACTGGAGGTGCCATCCGACATATTGCAGCCCTCGATATCCATAAATTCTGGTTGAATTGTGGTGGAGTGGATGCCCTCATTGTGGAAAAATTCCTTCACCTTTTCGGCAATCTTCATGTAGTCCGACAAATTGCGACATCTGAAAGGAAATACAAATTGTTATACGATTTGAGTACTCTACAGTTCATCCAAAGCTATCATCCTCATACTCATGGCAGAGCTACATATATGAATGTCATGCATAAATATCGAATAGAATCTACTCAAAATAATTAAATTGGAAATATTACCTGATGTGAGCAGATGCTATTATTCGATCGCCAGCCAGCTGCCAAATGTGCAATTCATGCACGGCCAAAACACCATCCACCTTCTCCAATAAACGCTTCTGAATTGCATCGACCTTCAAAAAAGACAAAGCCAATTAAAATTTGCATACTCGAAATGTATGTCCACACCCACTTGAATATGAGTTGGCACAGTTTGTAAAAGGATCAACGCAGACTCCCGCAGCAGTGGCCACACCGAATGCAAAATAAGCAACACCAACACTATGGACAAAGCGGGATCCATGTAGAAACGATACTTCCAATCAGTCTTCCAGACAACCTAATTCAAAGAGCAATACTTATAGGCAGCGCCCACATACAATCAATCATTTGCGGCTTACCAAGGCGCTTATCACCACAATTATACTACCGAGGGCGTCACTGAGGACGTGTAGAAAAGCGCCTCGCATATTCATTTGCCCAGGGTTGTGACTATGGCCGTGGCCGTGGGATTTCTTCGATTGCTTCTCCTTCTACAAACACAAATTGGAAGAAAGGAGGTGAGTTGTACTTAAGTATAGGTACGGAGTACAAAGGGATTGTAGCACGCACCTGTTTCTCATATGCGAAGTCATTATCCTCCCCCTCACCGTCGTCCACATTGGCCAATTCGGTGAGGCGGCTGTGGTTTCGTGTCAAGGTGCTACCATGGGAATGCCCATGATGACCACCATGTTCTGTGCGTTGAAAAAAAGTTTGGTAGTTGAATGTAGCGTCTTACGATAAGAAAGCTGGTCACTAAAGACTTACCGTAAAGCAAAAACAAGCCTATAATATTTACTATTAAACCTAAGGTACCCACTATCACCAACAGCTCCGGTTCATGTATAGTCTCCTCCTCTATGAACCTGCCAGGAAATAAACAAATTTATGGTTCAAAAAAAAAAAAAATTTAGTTTTTTTAAATTTTTCATTTAATCAGTTCAAGTGCTTTCCTTGCCCTTTCAAATGATGGTTTAATACGCAGTGGAATAAATTCGATAAGTACAAATCTAAGAAACGGAAGCCGTCTACGCAGCTCACGGCGGTAGCCTCAAGGAAATTATCCTCAAACACACTCGTACAGCAGTAGAAGACAATGAATGCGATTTATCTCGAAATTATGCGAGAAAAGAACAAACAAAACTGAATCGAATTGCGGGAGCAATTGAAAGATAAGGAAGATAGCAAAATCAATAAACAAGTCACCAACCACAGCATACGTTGTTGTACACGTAGGTGTTATGGCGCAAAGTCGCTCGGGATTACAGTGAGCCGTTGAGTGCAACAGTGGAGAGCGATGACAGGCTTAAATCCTGGTAATTATGCTGGTGGGTAACGACATATGTATATATTCCTGGATGGCGGCGTTCTCACACCATGCATTTTTCCAGGATGTAGTAATTTAGAAGAAACATCTTCAAAAAATCAGAATCATTTTTCTTACATGCTGGAACAATTTGAGGCAAGGCGCAGCAGAACGAGCCTGCTTCCGAATTCAGACGCGACCATAATATGATGGTTTCGTACTTGCATAGACTAACTGGCGACCAATGCAACAGATAAACAGAGAAGGCAACTCGATTCAATTCACACAGTTTGTCCGGTTTGCAACAATAGTCGGCTGCTGTTTAAGCCACTGCATCCAACAATTAATTTACCTTTTGCATGCCTCTATGGTTATGCTGAAGCATAAGGCGACCAAGAAAACGGCATTCACGAGAGCGCCTAGTACCTCGGCTCGGGCCCATCCAAACGTGTTCTTGCTCCACTTCTTGGGCGACATCTAGGAAGGAAAGAAACCAAATGGGAATAACATTAATTTAACAGATTAGTATGAAGTTAAATGAAGGAATTAGACATGCATGCTTTCGTGAATACTCCCACCGGTGTACATTCTTGAAGAGTCAAATTCGAGGCAATCTTCACGCACGACCCGATTTTCGTTGCATTTTAATTTGCTTGTTTACAGGGACATAAATGAGAGCAGACTTTGAGAAGCGTGCGCACCATCACCAGCATAGGGGATTATAGGAAGATTCTACTATTCTATCTGTTCCTTGCATTGAGGACTGTAGACCCAGAGTAGCCGAAGAATCAGTTAGTTTCGTGTCACGTTACACCAAAGAATATCAACGTAATGATTCTAGACATAAAGGCGCTTTGTTCTCTTTTCATACAATTTTATTCCATCGCTACCTGCGAGTATGTATGTATTCATTTTTTGGGTTTGTTTTCTTTCTTTTTATTTTGCTTATAAGTATACAAACAACCATACATATACATATGTATGAATTAAAAATTCTGTAGTTTTCATGATTCTGTAGTTTTCATGATTCTGTAGTTCTCAAGATTTGTCGCCCACTTAACTTGTAACGTGAAGAGCAAATCAAAGATTTTGCTCTTCTTCTTTATAGGACTTCTTATTACGTTGATATTCTTTGGTTACACTCTTGCAATCAACACACCTCCAGTTAATCTCTCCCCTTGCTTTCTCTTACACGAATGAGTATGATCATGATGTATCGTCTATGGGCCGCATTAGCTCCGGACCACGATGTACTAATTAGGTGGTCGCAAGAGAGATCACTCTTCTTCTTGCTTTTTTTACGCTCGGTAATTTTTTAGCGATCAGCTTTTTTCATCTAATTGACAATTGAACAAAAAATTAAATTTAGTGAAATTGTTGTTTTTGTAGACTTGTTGTAGCCTTGCGGCCACCTTCTTAGTGTTCCCAGCTCCGGACGCATTTGCTTCCCTTCATTGGCAACAATTAAAATGCCTCCTCTGTTGCTTGGTGTAAATGAATAAAACTAAGAATTCCTTTGCACGGCGCGCGGAGTTCGTTTTGTTTGCTTTCTACTTCTTAAGGGACCGAACCACCCCCTTTTTTGCATAGGTGAACAAATTTTCAATTTATTTCTTGTGCACAATTTACATGCACAGTTCCAAGTTAATGGCTGCTCAGGCCATGCCATGGAGTACGCCACGTGTGCCACCACTGTTTTAACTTAAACTACCAAAAGTGGATGTGGCCGACTGCCAATACATGAAATTTAATGATTTCAGTGCTTCAACGTAGGCCATCATATGTACTCATGCGTGAGAAGGCTAATTTTGAGCACATGAGGAGCGAACGTGAGTGCAACTAAAATATAAAATTTGGTGCTCTTCGTTGACGGAACTTAAAGTTTGGCACCCCCGTATCTATCTAAGTATTACAATACTCGTATCATGTGCAAAGGCCAATAAGCCGGCTTACCTTAACGGAGAGAAAGGATATAACTAGCGCAGCAATATCGCCCAACATATGAAAACTGTCGGCCACCAGCGCCATGGAGTTTGTCACATATCCAACCACGATTTCGACGAAGAAGAACAGCGCCGTCAGCCACATCATCGACAGCAGGCGGCACTTTTTTCCTGAGAACTTTGACATTTTGCTAAAACTGAAATGAGAGGAGAACAAAGAGACAAATTAAGTAAGTGGTTAGGAAAGAAATAGAAGAGTATGGACAATAAAAGATAAAAAACTAAGACAAGAATCATTATTATGCATTATTTGCATATGGAATTAATAAAGAAGGCCATTGACCAGACGCTAGGAGAGTTTAACTGTTATCAGTCTTCCATGGAAACTTGACAATTCGGACCGGCAGGAGAGCGCCAAAGACGCCAAGGATGGATGTTTGCTGGTACTCGTAACTAAGTTACTTTCATTTCCTACGGGACAGGGATTGTGGATGAAATGGAAACGAGTCGCCTCGCAAATATTTAATATTACATCATGGCGTCTGGCGTTAATGCTGGAGGTAGAGAGAGTTCCAACACTCGATGGCACCGTCTCAAGCACGATGTTGGCTATCTGGGCGCCTAGAGAGCAAGCTTGTTAGCTACTGGAATACACCGAAGAGGCAACACCGACCCGGAAAACTTTTGGCTTAATTTTGCGTGAACCTAAACGGGTCCCAATCGAATCACACACACCGGTAGCGTTACGCGTTGCAACGAACTGAATGACGGTGTTTGCGGATCGTCCAGGAGTATTTGCACTAAACGCACTTCGGGAGGCGACTAAGAAGAAACAAATCACTTTTGTATTGTTCCCCGATTTTGTTATTCTGAGTGCTCCGATTGAGTGAAGAGTGCTGAACTGCAAGGTTCCCAGATGGAACCAACCAAATACTTACGACTAGACTAGCATTCCCCCAATACTATTTAGTGTTAAGTGATGTAGTCAAGGCAGCACTGGCAATGGCTACGTAACCGGTGCCGGCGCAGGAGCTGTTGATGTTCGTGTCTGCAACAGATTTCTGCCTGGGTTGGCACGGTATACTCGTATGGGCACCCCCACAGCAACGAGCATTTGATACGTTGCAACAACAAAAGGAGTTCCATTACTGGTAGTGGGGGTCGTTTGTTTCGTAGACAAGGCGACGGACGCGTGACAGTATTTTAAAAGCATTGACAATGCGAAGCAGATTGTGTTTGGTGTTGCATATACACTTAGTACCAACAACCGAATAATTAATGCAATGCTTGCCCGGACACAGTCTCCTGTAAGTGCGTGAACATAAAAAACTTCCCTGATTCCGTAACAAAGAAGGACGTTTGGAAGCGCATGGTGTTATTCATAGCTCCAACCAAATAACTGTTTGTTGCTAGAGATTTTTAGAAGCTATTGCTACACACATTATGGCCTGCTTATGTACAGTGTCACTGTAGTTTCCAGAACAGTTCTTCCGAACCGCATCTAAATTCCCATAATTGAAACCACATTGGTGCGAGTAAATCCAGTTCCGTTTAACATATGAAATGTTCCATGACCATTTCACCTTTGGAGCTGTTTTGCACAAGCTTCTGTACGTCTCTCGATTACTCGCGAACTACTGAACAGATCGGCACCAAATTGTGCATACCTGGTTCCTTTCTCTGACTGCACCAATATTAAAACACGGACGAGTACAGAAAAAACCCACACTTCAGCAGCAAGAAACAAATTAATCAAGTTGAATCCCATTAAGAGATGGAAGAAACGAACCCTCCGTCCAACTAACAAAACTGTCTTCAATTCCACAGGCAGCGGGTTAAGCCAATAGTAAAAATGAGGAAAGTGTAGGTAAATAGAAATAAGTATTCGTAAACAATGAGAATAAATTCAGAGAATTTCAAGTGTTAGAAATAATCTTGCCCGAACCTGATAAGAAAGCAAACAAGAACCCAGAAAAGAATTTATTGGCAATAAATTGGGTCGTTACTCATATTTAACAAATACCAAACGAAACTAATGACCCAAATTGCTAATTACACCGAAGGCAATTTATAGATTTATATCCAATTACAAATTCGTTGAAGAGTAAATAAATGTATGAGCAAAAACAATCAAATGGGACGGGCTGTGGCATTGGATACACAAATGAACAAAAGTTGCACCTCAATTGCGCTTCGACTGACGTGCCTCATTGGTGATTTGTGAGTGAAGTGCTGGAATTGGGCAATGGAGCAAAGTACATTAATTTTTAACAGTAACGCTGCATGGTAAATTAAACTAGCCCAGACGACAAATTGCCGGCACGATCCAGACTGCAGCAAATGTGATGAAGAGGCCTACAAAGCAGCCACAAATGTAGCAATGACACAACTAAAATGGTTCAGTGCACTGCAAAGCAACACAGACCCCAGAGAAACAAGAACGCTTGACAGGGAAGAATCTGCTGGATCGCAATAATGTCAAAAAATCGGTGTGTATATCGAGTGCGATTAAAAGCCACGAATCTTGGCCACAGACAATTGCAGATTCAGTTTCTACAGCGAAATCGTGGCAATACTGGATACTGTGACGGTGAGTCATGAATAGAACAGTGATGTGTGCTATATAGGAGGATAAATTGACATTACTCGCGCAACTGTTGCAAGGTCACGGTTTTATCTTTCCAAAAATTTAAAATAAGATTTATGAATTAGGAAAATTTGTGCAGTGCGTCCGTGGCCAGTGATTGAAACATTTCAATGAAGTGCAAAATAAGAACTTGACGAACCAAGACTTTAATTTTCATTCATCATCATTAGGAGCATATCTAGGGTAATTTTCGGTGGGGTACCTAAAGTTGATTATAAGGGAGTGGAGGCGTGGCCTTTATATGATCGACCCCATTTCTAGTGTATGTGGCTTTTAGCGTCAATACAGTTATTCACACACAATTTGGTCCACATACTTTGAATAGGTCCTATGTATTAAACATGTATCAATAGTGGGCGTGGCTCTCAATATGTCCCGCCCATTTTTTGTTTGGTTGTTTCTATTAGCACTGTGAACCTTCGTGTGGAATTTCGTTGTTGAATCTTGCTTAAAGACCCAGTAATGAATGTTGGTTCATTGTGGAGACTAATTTTAATAGATCCGAAACGTCCTATTATGGAAAATGGGCGTATCCCCCAATCAATTGCAGATGGCTTTATAATGTCCACAGGCTGACACGCACAAAATTTCGCCAATAAATTTCTTTTAGATCTTAAGTTATGAATATGGGTTAATAATGGGGGTGGCAGTAAATATATACAGTCCACATTTTACATAGGGTCTAAGTGTAACTGCCAAATTGCAATAATATACCATCCTTCGGACCGAAGTATAGTAATTTGAAAAAAATGTTTTAAAATTCCATAATTAGTAGGCGTGGTATTTTTCCATATGTGATCATCTGGTGATGTCTCCTATCTGGTGATGTCTCATGGTCCTGGCTACACTTTTGCACAGTTTCCTTAAAATATGTATCTTCAACGGTCTGGAAACAAGTGGCCACGGGAGAATTGCTCAGAAAGTGATTCTGATCATATTTGTATATATGTACATATATGTCCATACCTGCCACGCTTCCGTCTGGTAGTTGAAAACCCGCTCAACCGCACAAAATTAGTATATAGAAGGCGTATTCGATTCGTATCTTGTATCGAGCTCGTATCGAGTTGTGCGAATAAAACAGCAAACGGGTAAGTGGTATACGTGGCAGCACTGTTTCAAAAAAAAAAAACACTGATATATAAAAAATCCCAGGGAAATTTTCATGGGTAATTTTTAATCTGGTTGATTTTCAAGCAATTTTCAATTTGAAAGCACTTTCTCGCTCGTTTCAACCGAGTATAATTTACTCGATACCTTTTGTCCATACAAAAGTCTGTCCTATCCTAGATAGAGTGGCGAATCGAATACGCCTATGGTATTGTATCTAATTTTAGTAATGATCAAAACTATTAACCAGAAAAATATTTGACGATATTGAATTTGGTACTTTTTGGAGCGAGAATAGTATTAAAATTTAATTGAACAACAACTCTAAATATTGACTTCCCCAAACCGCACCGGTTTTTTTGTGATCGATGGGGAAATTAAAAATGGTTTCTTTATTGCTAGTGGGGAGAAAAAAGGCCGCAATACTATTAGATTCTGTGTATAGAACAATGGTCCCTGCGACTGAGTGCTCTGGTTAATTTCAGCCCACACCACATATCTTTAAATTCTGTGTATGTACATTTTTATACGAAAGCGCAACACAAGATTCACTTCCCATTTCTCTGATAGGGAGAACAGCCTTGGAGGCACACTCCACAAATGAATTCGCAAACAAACACAGCACGCACGAGCAATTGAATGATTGCACATTTCTAAGCACATTGCATTCGTATTTCGCTTTAAGAGAATTAAAGATTGCAAAAACGCTGGTCATCGCCAGAGCAAAGATTTTCAGGAAAAAAGCACGCATAGCAATACAAAATGCAAGAGAAGAAATAATAAATACATGCATACATACATACAGTGGGTCAATAAAGAAGTCGGACAAACAGGTAACCAAACATTAAGTATGAAAGAAAATTTGAAGGAAACAAAATATTGCTTTGGTTTATTTTTTATTTATTATGTATTTATATATACTATTAAAAACAATAACAACATAATTTAAATTAGCTTCATTTTATAAAAAAAAAATAAAAATATAATTCGTGAACAAAATTAACATCAAAAAAGAGCTCGGACATTCATACTAAATTTTAAGTAGAAATAAAATTTAAAAAAAAAACTTTTATTTAGTATTTTGTTGGCAAGCCTTTCCCTTTTTTAACAGCTTTTAGCCGCTTTGGCATTGACTCTACCAATTTTCTGCAGACGGAGGGATCTATTTTAGCCCATTCTTCCATTAAAGCATTTTCCAAGTCCTTTTTGTTTTTAATGGAGTGATTTTTTAATTGAATTTCCAAGTGGGCCCATAAATGTTCAATGACATTAATGTCAGGTGATTGTGGAGGAGTTTCCAGTACTTTTGGACAGTTATACAATAACTACAAACGCACATTTTGCGCCTTGTGTTTGGGGTCGTTATCTTGGTAGAAGTGAAAACTATTTTTTATCCCCAATTTTTCAGCACTATTAACCAAGTTTTCCTTTAAAATGGCTAGGTATTGCTTTTGGTCCATATTGCCTTCAACAAAACACAAATTTCCGGGCCCAGCTGCAGACATACAGCCCCAGACCATTACGGAACCACCTCCGTGTTTAACAGTTGGGCGTAAATTTTTCTCCTTCAGCTCTTCGTTTGGCTTCCTCCATACATATGATTGCCCATCTGATCTGAAAATGTTGAATTTACTCTCATCAGAGAATAAAACATGACTCCAGTACTCAAAATTTTTGTTTTCATGGCTTTTTGCAAAATTAATTCTTTTTTTTCTATTGATTTCACTTACGAAGGGTTTTTTCCTTGCAACCCTTCCATGAAAATTTTTTTTCCGCAGTACTAACCTTACAGTTTCTGGGCAGCAGGTGATGTTAAGATGTTTTGCCACCTCCGTTGTTAGCTTTGGTGCACTGAGGATAGGTTGTTTTTTTATTTGGCTTACTATCCAGCGTTCATCATGACTCGAGAACAATTTAGGCCTTCCAGATTTTGTCTTATTTTCCACTGATTTATTCATTTTAAAACGTTTTATAACGTCGTGAACTGTAGAACGGGGCCTGTCAACTATTTCACTGATCTGCCGAACCGTTTTTCCTTCTTCATAGTGCCGTATAATAAGTTCTCGAACTTCGATTGAGCTTTGTCCACGTTGTCTACCCATTTTCACTTTTATTTTGGAAAATTGTTTGCTCCGAAGCTTCAAAATACACAAAAACTGCTTTAGTTTATTGCATCTACTACAAACAAAGCAAAAACTGTGATTCCCCTTTTTCAAAATGCTTAGTAGCAAACAGCGTTGCCACATGTCCGAGTTCTTTTTTGATGTTAATTTTGTTCACGAATTATATTTTTATTTTTTTTTTTATAAAATGAAGCTAATTTAAATTATGTTGTTATTGTTTTTAATAGTATATATAAATACATAATAAATAAAAAATAAACCAAAGCAATATTTTGTTTCCTTCAAATTTTCTTTCATACTTAATGTTTGGTTACCTGTTTGTCCGACTTCTTTATTGACCCACTGTACATATGTACGTACACATATGTAAATCGGAATTTATTAGGAGTTCGCTGCTAGTTTTTACCTTACATTTTAAATTCGCCGTTTATAGCATTTAACTTTAATAATTGCATTCACTCATGCTCGTAGTTGAAGTAGCTGTAGCCATCGCTGCGTTCACTAATTGATTATGTCAATATTCCTCCCTCCTCCGCAACGTATGTATGTCGCTGCCGACAATCAAACAGAGGGAGATACAGACATAAGCAGAGGGAGAGGCAGAATAAAGACAGGCACTTTGAAAACTGTGCGTTGGCTAGTCGCACCACATTTCAGTGGGCCGAACAAGGAAGGCGAAATTTATGTGCACGAACGCTGTTGAAAAGTAAACGGCAATGACACTGAAAAGCAAATTACTGCAGTTGGCAGCACGTGCGTGCCACAGTTCCCCCACGACCGAAGCATCTCCTTGCATGGGGGGTTTCGTTTTTTGTGTTCATTATTAATAACAATTTCTTATATCTCGAAGGGTATTGTGCATGCACCGCTGCACACAGATTTACGACTGCCACTAGGGCTGTGCATTCAAGCGATCAAACACTGATCGAGCGAAGCGCTTACAGGCGACCGCATCTCGATTATGATCGGTGGTTCGCTCTATCGAACATTAATCGAATAGTTGCGTTTGCTGGTGCTGTTATTGCGAGTGTTTGGAAAGGTACATGAACAGTCTGAACCAATTTCATTTAAGGATTGCATTCATGCTCGTACCAAGCAGAATGATTGTAGCGCAAATCGAACATGTTCCGGCCACGACCACTAAAGTGGAAATCTTCGACTACTCGAACAAACAGTCGCGAATGTTCGATCACGTTTGGAGGAACGCACAGCTCTATTATAACACAATTTTCTGGAGGCCCGGACCAAATACACGGAAAGAAAATAGTTTATCATCACCTTCTCTGAACCTCAGTTAACCAGTTACAAATCTTAAATATCATTCTTTGGGCGTGTGCATATATTAAAGTGACGCTTCCATCGTGTTTGGTATCCCTTTCAACCCTGCACAATTGAAACATCAGCAACGTAAATATTATTAATATATATGTATACTTTTATTAAATTTTACATATTTTTAAGAATGCATTTCATAAAGAATTTGATTAATCTCAGTTGTATTTACAATCACATTTCAGCGGCGTAAATGCATACCTGTGAATAAAAAACGCGTTACACAGTTTGGTGAAAACACGGACCTAGTCCGTGTGAGTGATTTTTCTGACAGGGTTGTCAAACGGGTTAAGTTTTGTTACTGGTGAACAGTGAAAAATGAATGAATCAGAGAAAAATGAGAATGAGAATGAAAACAAACGGCAAACCAGCGAAATTTATCATACGGGCTTGTGTATATGAGTTTACTTTATATTACCAGTAGGAAATTAAGTGTAAAATTAAAAAATTAATGTTGTAAAATACCCTATATTATGGCCGCAGTGCTCTTATAGCCTATTAAATAATAATCCTATCCAATCCAACTATTTTTGAGACTCTCAGTATCAAAGCATATATTCGAAATGACCCTTAACAATTTAAAGACAAACTTAAAATGAAAGATTTTTATAAGAACTATTAGAAAATTTCGTCACTAAATCTTTGGAAAGGTCAGGCTTTTACATGGTATCTCGTATAGCAGATATTACTATATATTTATATGGACATGTTTCCTGGATGAAATGCATGGTATATGAATTTTGAATTAAACTGGTAGGAGAAACATCATCTGTTTTGTGAATATAGAAAAAGCATTCCTGGGCAATTTCATGAGAGAAAATAAACTGTCGATTAGGTGCTGGTGCTATCATATCTGCGGATACGGGAGCTGGGAAAGAGGCAAAATTCAAATAAACAACTTTCAAATTGTAATGATTGCGAAAATGTCAAAATCAAGTGAAGTTGTGCATAGATCAGAAAAAGGTGGATCCACTAAAAATCGTGGTGAATCCGCTGAAATTGAGGAAAAGCAATTACTGCGAAAATTCTATTCTATTCTATATCTTCTCTGGACTGAACGTTGCCAATTGTTACTCCTGTATGTATTTTCATGAAAAATTCTGAAATCGTTTATGTGTAGTTTTCGAACTATGCCAGTTTAGTCTCAAATGAGGCAGTATAATCATATATTATTCAGGTAAGAGCGTATTAAATGCTTCATTTAATTTGGCACGGTGCAAATTGACAGATTACGTGCATCCTAAATCTCTACTGAGACTGTAGTCAATTGGGTGGTCAATTACCCAAATTGATTTATTGCTTTTTATGTCACCAGCACCGATGACGCTGCATGCGCTTGAATAAATGCACTTATATAATACTCGTATCTACATACACACATATGCAAGAGTACGAGTATTATTATCGTTTATGCCATCATTCCCACTTGTGGCTGCCAACGAGCCTTTAACAATTCGCCCGTCCGAGGAAATGCAATTATCCTCAGTTGAGTGCCGGTGTCCACACACACCGGGCTGCCATCCACGTAAACACGAACAATATGCTTGGGAGGCATTTGGAGAGAAGTAGGTTACCAACTAAAACCTCATCTGTAATGAACTCAACCACGCCGATGGAATGATTGTGATGCTCTTCCACCATACCGTACAGTAGTTGCATTCATTGAGTCTCAGACTTTAAGAAAATATACAAAACTGACGCCACAGACCGGAGGTGAAAGCGAGAGAACGTGCCTTATAATGAGAATACTCATAATTAAAGCTACTGAATACTTTGGTGGTACTGCGAAAATGTTTAATTTAAAGTAAGCAACACATTTGCCACCTTTCATGGTGAATCACTCTCGGGGCAACAACTTCTCCTTCTCTTATATCCGTGTGATCCATAAAAGTAAAAAAAAAAAAAAATTTGCCAGAATATGTCATAGATTACGAGTACATTCACAATAGATATGGCGATGGGTAATGATGCCATTGCTTCCATTTCCAATGCAATTGAAGTAATTTCATATCGCTTCACTGTGCTGTTCGTTAAGTGAAGTTCTGAATCGTTGATGAGAAAATATGTAAATCACTCCAACAAGTTGAAAAATCGATGATATGTGAGTTTTAACCCTCAAATATTAATTAAAATTGGGGAGACATACATAGAAGTCATTAAGTGCGAGTACTAGACAAGAGGCTACCCGGAGGGCTGCAGGCAGATCGAGATGGACTACGTAAAAGAGACTAAACTTAGCCAGTTCGCGCAGGTAAATTGTTGACAAACCAGCATCAATACCACAGGAATGCACAAAACTAACCTTCTTTGAACCCTCGTTTAACAAACAATACTTGGCACACATCTTCAACTGGCCGACAGCCGGTGGGGCTGGAAAATATATGTATATATGTACATATGTATTTCCATTTGGACTTGAGACGCTGTAGTGTCGAGTGAAGTTGAGTTTTTGAAGCAGCATAACTGGATAGTTGTGGAAGGCAAAGAAACAAATACAAACTAGAGAGGAGTATATGTACGAATACAAGATCCACACATTACAATCTCATGCAATCATTGGCAAAAATTACCTCTCTCTGCGCTTAACGTTAATTAGGAATAAACAAAGGGAAACGGGCAACACTCTTTTTGAATTTGACACATGCTTGGTATCTTGATATGAATGAGCGGTTCTCTCTCCTCTATTACCTCTGTAATAGTTTTATGAGGCGCCGAAACAATTTGAATGATCACAGCTTCCACGCGGGCAGAGGCGAGTGGACGGCTGGCAGGCGGTATTCACACGAACATGTCTCTTCGTGGTTACATGTTGGTTTGCATCTCTTTCTGGCAGTACTCGTAGCAATTGAAATCCTAGTGAAATTGTTGATACTTCAAAATATGCCACAGCAAGATTCAATATTCTCTGTAAAGAGCATTATTATTTAATAAGCTATGAGAGCGCAGCGACCTCAAAGATCTATTGTGCAGCCTCGTACCGAACTCCATTCTAGATTGTTTATAAATCTCGTAACTGCTGTGGCCTTAATTTTAACCAGCTGATTTGGAGCTAAGATCCCGCTGCCTAGGTAGTTAAGGCTGCGTCTTGTCACCGCTGGGTAAGTGCATATAACGTGTGCTGCTGTTTCCTGCTCCTCTCGACAGAGTCGGCAGGCATCGTTTTCTACCACGCCTATTTTCTTCTTATGGTAATTGAGTGTACAGTGTCCTGTTAATAGTTCCGTATAGATTTTAATATCATTTCTGCTGAGGTTTAGAATAATATCCACCTTGATGTGTTCAGGGTCAATGAGTCTTCTCGACTGCCGCATGCCTGTTTGGGCTCTCCAGTAAGCATTGGGACATCCCTGAATTGATTTGGGTAGCAGCTTTTATAATTTATCAACACCGACACACACACAGAGGATTTACACAGGCATTTACATGTACCTCCTACTGGTCGAAATGCATGCCATGAGCTACAAGGGAGCAAGTTGAGATACGATTTTAGAACTATTCCAACCATCATCAGCACCTTTCCTGGTGTGGGTAAGCAAGCATGTATGCAGACGAATTCACCCTACGTATGCATGCATGCATGTACATATATGCAAGAGCATGTGGGCGCGTGCATGAGTGTGTATGCGTTTGTGTGTTCGTGTGATATCGTTCGTATGATATTGTTCGTATGATATCGTTCGTGTGAATGTGCGGTCGTATGGCAACAACGACTTGTCGCGTTGTCATAGCGTAGCTGCGAGTTTCCAAAAGTATTGCACATTGTATCAAATCAAGTTACCTCCACGCTGTTTGATTTCTGACGACTGAGGAAAATAGCTAGAAACGTGCTTCGAATATTGGAAACGTTAACGTACAAACTTACATAAGCAAACGTTGAGTTTGAGCGATGTTTGGCTTCGTTTGATTTTACGCGTCATTTGAGAAATAAAGTTTCAAAACGCCGGACCCTGTACATTTCAAAATTGAATGTATTCCAAGTGGCATGGGTTTAAACACAGTAAGGACACTCAATGTTCATAGACAGGAAATCAACCAAAATTAATTTCATT
Source organism: Clusia tigrina (assembly GCA_920105625.2). Taxonomy (NCBI): domain Eukaryota; kingdom Metazoa; phylum Arthropoda; class Insecta; order Diptera; family Clusiidae; genus Clusia; species Clusia tigrina. The sequence continues at coordinate 20,405,144 of OV050032.1, forward strand.
TTCTTCTTATCTCCATTTAATTACTTACAATCTGTCCTCCCAACTGGACATTCAGTATTACTTATGTATATATATTCTACTTAATTGGGAACAATTCTCATTAAGGTAAGAATTCTCATTGGGATTCATTACATTATGTACATATTTAGCGAAGTTAGATCTCATATTTATTGATTTCACCTTTTCATTATAGCTAATTTCATTTCAATTAATCTTAGTGGGTAAATCTGTCCAGTAAGTCCGATATGACATATCTTTTTAGTCTTCGCATGCTGGTTTTGCTAGTTATCAATCCTATTGCCCGGTTATTAGGATGGGCCCTAAGCCGATTCCGATATGCCCAGCTACGTTTGGGACGTTTAGATCGTGATGAATGATGCCATTATTGACGTACCATGGTGCATTAGCGATAAACTTTGGTTTGGAATCGTTGCAGGATGTCCATGTTTGTGATGTTTGACTTAGATGCTGATCCCCAAATTTGGATACCATAAGTCCATATGGGTTTCAATATTACCTTATATAATAAGATTCTGGCGGGAGTTTTTGAAGTCGGTTCTAACCCGGTAACGGGTTGTGATCACAGACGCTGTGGTCAGTTAGTCTATGAAGAAGAATAGGAATCTATTGTCCACTGATACGCCCGACCTTCGACCAAAGTAGCCAAAACAAAGACATAAATCTTAGACCAAGTTGTTTGCGTTTGGAGAAGATGTGACAGCGCCAGGTGAGACGCCGATCCAGATGCACCCCAAGGTATTTCACATGATCTATCAGGGGCAATGGGCGCTAGGGTAAAAGTAGTTGGTACTGATTTTATTTACTTTGCTTTTATTGCCACTTGTCTAGCCATATGTGAATATGGTTCAGATTCAACTGCAACTGGTTCGAAGGAATCTTAGGGTCTTTGTTGCTCGCCATTACGCCAGTATCATCTGCACACGTTGGGGTGTGTGTGTGAATTCAGCGAGAGGCAGATCAGCTGTGAATAATGTGTAGAGCACAGGTCCTGCAACAATTCGTTGTGGAACACCAGCTTGGATGGGATGAAGGGTAGCTATGTCTCTGTTAACTTTAACCATGAAGAATCTGCATTGTAAATATTATTTTAATATGGCAAAGGAGTGATAGGGTGAATGCACTGGCAGCCTTGGTGCCAAACTTTGTCGAATTCTTGGGTGACACCTAGGAATGTGGCGGAACACTATTGTGCGATCCATGCAATGCATATACAGGATTTATTTGCTCGATCGTAGCGTGCTGTTCCCGGAACACAAATTGATGGGAAGAAATAAGCTCTTTTAACTCGATAATTGGGAGGAGTCGCTCCAGTGGCAGTTTTTCCAAGACTCTAGCTAGTATTAGTTGCAAACTTATTGGTCTTTATATATATTTATATAAGGTAACTACTTCTGCCAATTTCCTAGGCTTGGAAGCGAAGATAATATGAGCTACTTTCCATTGGTTTGGAAAGTGGTCACAACGGGGAATCGCATTGAATAATTGGGCAATAAGTTTATAGCTGCACTCTGGTAACTCCTTTAGGATTCTGCTCGTGATAGGCCATTCAACGGCGCTTTTTTGTCTTTTAATGTTTTGTTAATGGTTCTTTTAACTTGGTTTCATTTTATCCATCTATTTGATATCGGGTTTCTAGTAATCCACCTATTCCGATGTCTTCTTATGTCGAGTAAATGTGTCAGATCTGGGCCACCCGCCATCTTTCGATTTAATAGGTGGCAAATGTGATGTTGGTTGATTTAATTTCTTGGTGGGTTTCCATAGGAAATAATCTGAGGCCTGTGAAGGACACAAGCTGCTGAGGAACTTTGCATTTATGCATTTTTCGTTATCTGTAAGACTTTTCGAGTTGCTCCATAGCGCGATTGTACCGTGTTTCTCCAAAAAACATGAGTTCCTGTCGGAAATTAACCTGACAGAAGATCAATAGATGAGACTATCCTCGTCTTTGAAATAAATAGGGCCATCAAAATAGATCTTTCAGGCCGTGGTTTATAGCACCCTTAAATAAATCGAACAGCCTGACTTACATTATGATCCTTATGGCTACTCTGCTGAGTTCCAATGCGGAAAACAAAGCACCTCGTTGTATGGGTTTATTGAGTAGCTTCACTGCACCAATCTATGTTCATTTTGTTCTTTAAAGGAATATTATTGGCCAGAGTAACGGTTTGTCCAAGTATCTCCCAGTTAGTGCTCTCGTTATGCAAGCAGATTGTTCTTGCTTTGTTCTGAACTTCCCAGCTAATTGTTAGAATAACCGGTGAGTGATCTGATGACAGGTCCAGGCACGACTCCAGAAACGTGTTTGTGTTTGAGACACATTTCGACACTCAAACGTCGATAACGTCTGGAAGCTTGTTTCTGTCCGTTGGCCAGAAGGTTGGCTCACCCGTTGATAGGTGGGACCGGCTATTTTGTGGCAGTGTTTTATATAAGTTCCGGCCTCTAGGAGCTGTTATTCCAGAGCCCCAATTGCAGATTTTTGGCAATATAGCCCGCCCCCACCGATGAATGTTGATCCGAGGGAGATATAGAAGCCCTGGATTTCCTCAGATTTGAAAAGATGGATAGGAGGACAATATACCGCTACAATTGTTATGGGGCCTTTATAATCGTCAACTGTTACGACCTTTGATTGTAGGAATTCCCTTTGATAACCTTCGTGCCGCACGTGTGTAATGTTGTTGCGAATAATTACGGCAGTCCCCACGCGCAGTGCCAGGTGGGTGATTTTTGGTATATATGGAGGGCTCACAGCTATACCGAACTAAGTCATAAAAACATAATTCGAAGATATTTAGAGGTAAAGTAAATGCACTGCCATTAATTTCTGGAAGGAATATTTTAGTCTACCAAAAAAAAATTTTAAAGTTTATATTCAAAATTAACTAATGATATTAATTCAAAATAAAAATAATTTAAATATATGCGGGGACATTGGCACTAGTTTCGGCATTTTTTATTTTTCATGACTTGGTTCGGTATAGCAGTGAGCCCTCCATATGTCATATTTCAGACTGCTGGGGTAACTTTTTTCTATGGAATGTGTTTCCGATTTTATCTTCTGTCAACATTTGTATCTGCTGAGAAAGCCGTTATTTCATGGATATGATGACATATGAGGCCATTGGATATGGTTCTCTCCGGACTTCGGTTGTTATATTTTGGCGGACCTCTTCTTGACCTAAAGAAGCGAACCAGTTTGAACAGTTTATAGAAGGTTCTGCGAGCCAGGAGTTATCAAGTCTGGATTGCTGTGGAGTGGGACGCGATGCTGCGCCTGGGTTACATATATTTCTGATAGTTATAAAGCAAAAAGGCTTGCCCACTAAGTACTAGATGCTTCTTTTAAAATTTTGTTCCAAGTGTGCCAATCATTTTGTTCCATCAAAAAAGGGGAAGGCTGAAGTTTTTGTTTATTTCTATTATAATGGATCTTGTTTTGGAGATTTTTATATTGTTTTAAATAGAGGATATTGTTAAAAATCGAACATAGAAGCTTGAAAAAAATTACATGTTTCATTTAACTTGTAGGTTACTTTTTCTTCGGATTGAGTAGGTGTGCCATCGATTTTGCTCACTGTACAAAAACCAGTTTAAACATCCCAATATCCACCACGCTACTGGACAGTAATAAGAATTCTTATACGAGTAGCTTTACAAATTTGACGAATGTAGTCGAATGGATCTGCCATACATCATGCAGGCACTCAAACTGTCACGACGTTTGTGAGCAGAATTCCAAATAACTGCAAGCATGGCCACACCTTCCAAATTTTTCATATACGTGCGCTTCCAAAGTGCTTGAATATTTGAGCAATTGGAAATACCAACGACATGCTGCTGCTCTGCTTCGCAGTTTTTGTCTCAAGCTAACGTGTATGGAACAAGCACGCTCTGATCTAATACCCATAAGACCAGTGCGAAGCCTTTTTGGAAGAGACGTATGGGAGAGAAAATTCTACGGCCATACTACCAAAGAATTATAAGAATCGACACTCTCTTCTTCTCATTTCGTCAGAATCCCATCTTTGAATTTATTTGTGCAAGTTTTTTGTAGTGTTTTCAATGCTTTAGAATTATTTTTATGGGGTTGTAAGAACAGTGAAACCAATTTAACTCTCTCTCTCGCATGCACTCACTGCATGACATCCTGAAGGGCGTCCCGGCCGACGATCTAAAACACTCAATCGACATGACTTTAGACCGTGCAAATAGCTGGCATTTTCAATCAAATAAATCGGTTTTGCCAAAACCTGTTGCGAAATGTCAGAGAACTTCAGCAAATAAGGCTTAAAGTCAATCAGTGTGAACATTTAAAACATGGTTGAAGAGATATGATATGAGTTTTGAGATATCAGTTCATGCGCACGCAGCCGGTACGTAACAGAATTAATTAATGATAATTCACAAAGTTCGAGAGTTGTCAACTATAATCGTATGAAGGTCTACAGCGGTGCCAATAACTACTGGCAGTGTGCTGCTATTGGGTTGACCTTAGCTCCTAGGTTGGCATGTAGAAGGTTTATTGAATAACGGGTTATATTTGCATATGATTGTACATATATGCACATCAATGTACATAATGTGATTTTTGGATATTGCTGATCCGGTCAACATTTGTGAGGAGGATTGATATAATTGAGGAAGCCGAATGGGATGGGATCGTGAAATGAATTTTAATACTCATAATTGCAAGGTGAATAAGTGTCACTCAATTGAGTAAAAGGCTTTTTGTATCTTGAACATATACACACATGACTAGCGCGTACACTCACACACATTCATTGCCTTGTATACCTTACAATCAGGGCAGTGTTGCACAAGTTGGTACTTTCGTACCATTTAGAGTACCTTTTTATATTGCGAGTACTTTTTATTTTGGAACTAGTACTTTTTTATTTTTTGAAATTATTATAACTTTTCTTTTATAGTACGAAAATTTACGGGAAGTTCTAAAGAGCACATCTTCTATAACAGTACATTTTCTACAACAAGGTAGGTTCTAAAAAGATATTCTCTAAAAAGGAAAGTTCCAAAAAATTTTAGTTGGAAGTTTTTTATTTCTCACCTTTTTTTTTTTTTTTAACAAGAGTACTTTTTTATTTTTCTCTCGTGCAACACTGAATCAGGGGCCCAACTCCCACTAACACCAACATGACTCCGACTCTGAGTGCCACTCTGACTCTCTCTTAAACAAGACCTGAGCATACTTAACATGCAGAGAGTAACTATTGTGTAAAATAGTGTAAAGGAATACAAATTCAATTCATTCCATTTAATTCGTGTAATCAATGAATAATCGTAACAGAGTAAACAATTATGTATGCAAGTACACAAATACGAAATGCTCTTTCTCCAGTTTATTTTTACAATTGTGTACATTATTTTATGGAGTCCGAGTCGTTCAAAATATTCCGACTCCACCAAAAAACTAGCGACTCCGCGACTACAATTCCACAACCCTGCTTACAATAGTACCAAACCCTGCAGGAAAACTAATTTCAAACAAGTGGATATGTCCAATTGTTACACTCTGCACCGCTCACATTTTGAATAGTGGTTAGTAGGACCCACATCTACATAACTACCATTGAGTCACTATTCCATCAATTGGACCGAAGTTATAGTCATTATAAAAAAGGTGAAGGAAGTTGCATATGTGGGAGGTAGGTGTGGTCTTTGTCCGAATGCGGTCATATAGCAATATGGTTCTGTAATTTGGTCCAGACTACACTTTTGCAAAGTTCCATTAAGATATCTCTAAGGGTTTGGAAAAGAGTGGCAACAGACGAATTGCTCAGCAAGTGATTCTGATCATATCTGTATACATATATATGTATGTCCATACCTGCCACGCCTCCTTTTGGTCGTTGAAAAGCCCCAAACTTAGTATATCTTAGGCATAAGTAAACTTATGCTCGTTTTGATGATATACGAATATGATGAGACGAATTTTTAGTAACTCAGGGGTACCCCACCGAAAATAACCCTAGATATGCTCCTTATGATGATATCTGAATAAAATATAAATCGTCACGGTTTAACTCCCATGTACATGGAAGTGTAAAGGGCAGTTCGAAGTCGGTCTAACCCGAATTCAGCCTTCTTTACTAGTTTTTCTTATTAAATTAATCTTCAGGCGGCAAGCACGCATCCTCCGGCAAATCTACTTCTATGTAAAAACAGATAAATTACCGGGACATAGTGAAAGCCGGGGGGTGTCAGTGTCTCAAATATCAATGCCTTAATAAACTTGTGCATACAAATCTAACTCAACAAGGCAAATTAAACAGATTTGACATATTTACATATAAAAACTATTTGCATTTTTATTAAACTCAACGTATCGCTGCGATAGTTTATAACGAATTCAAATTCAATCCACAGTAATTAAAAAATACTGGTGATCATTTCCAGCTAAAAGAAATGACCTCTTCACCGCAATATCATGGAGCTTTCTTTGTTAAGCGGTTACTTAGAAAGACATACGTGGCGTATGAGGAACTATAATGCTGCTGTTACTACTGTACTAGCAGCAAATCGTATGCTATTAGTGAATACATATATATACAGGTGTATATATCGACCAAAATGCTGAATCTAATCAGAAGACGCACCAAGAAATTTTATCTGACGGTATTATCTTGTGTACGTTGAGTTAACTATAAAAGCCCAGACATCTCAAGGCCTACGTTGTGTTTGAAAATGATTTTTGATTGTCAAATTATAGATTCTTCGGTACTGTATACGAAAAAATCAAACAATAGATAGCATACCTTCAAATGGATGTGGAAAATACATGTACGTCTAATGACAGCACTGAAACAATGGCCGGAGGGTATCTTATCTGTTCAATAACGGGTACTTAATGGATAATAGCAAACTGTTGTATCGTTGTACCGATGTCGATAATTGAAACTAGTGTATAGGAATAACGTCCAGTTTGAAAGTGCGACTGTCCCGCCCGCTAATCACATGTCAAATTCTGCGCCACACACGGAAAAAGTTCCACACGTTTCGCAGCACACGATGTGTACAACGCTCGTAGAAGAGCCACACATGCACAGCTCAATGCTTATTCGGTGGCATGGAACTTGGGACACTTTCAAGTTGATAAGGCGCTACGTGCTGCCACTAGCAATTAGTAATGGAAGCGCACTGACTCACACACACATAGTCACATACGAAAAGTCTTTGCCAAAGCTTTCAAAAACAAAAAGATCAGACACATACGAGTGCCTATTGACGGCACAAAATTCCACATTTCACTGGCGGCATGCATCGAAATGCGTGACAAGTGTTAAGCTATTCCACGGGAACGGGAAGAGCACTGATGGTGCACAATGTGGCATTTGAGCAGGCTCTTTTGGCGGGCACTATCAGCGATCGACCAACAATTCATTTAAATTAATTTGAGAAGTTTTATAGCGGATTGATTACCCAGTTTATATTTCAAATGAAGAATTGCGATTGCACACAACAACCACCCCTGTCATGTGTCTATCTCTGTTTAATTTCCAAAGGAGGGAAACAAGTGTTTCTAGTGAAGCCATCTGCTGGCAATTAGATGCATCAGGAAAGTAGATAAATCCCTCACTCCTATACTGTGAAATTCGCATGACAGTGGGACTAATAGAAACAGTTATTGGGTCTGAAGTGAGAGTATGTCTGCTGTTATGTCGGCACAAAAATGACTGACCACGTTGCAGCACAACACTTTCCCGACCAGACTATGGCTTCAGTCGACCACATGTCTGTAAAACACCCTCAAACGTGCGGAGCATGAAGAGGGTTAAAATTGTGCAACCCAAACGCGCTACTCTATTAGCACAGCGTGTCACATGTTGCTACTCCCCTTTTGTTGTGTGCTCACTTTCAACCCGATTTGATGTGTTTGTGCAAAAGTTTTGCTGCACGTGGAGCACACGACAAAAAACGCCAGCAAGTCTATGTCCGCTGTGATGTCTGCCAATTGCCCTCATAACAGCACTGCTGGCCAGAGGCAGAATGCAGACTCACACGCACACTTGTACCAACACACACATCGGGTCAGGAGGAATTCAACGAGGCAAAGTTTCTAACTTCCCTTCACTGGGATCCTGGTGTGGCACAGTTATCAAGACTCACTGTTTCCACGTAGCGGTCCCAGTCAATGGTGCACCAACACCCGTTGGTGACCAGTTAAAGTGAGCAACGACCAACCCAGCGATGACCCCGGTAGGACGGCTGATGGGCACCCGCGTAGGACCAGCGTGGAATCAACTTGGTGATGTCGTTGGAGATCGACGGACCACAAAAATCCAGGGGAGTTTGATACACAGTGAGCAGTCTCTTGGTTAGCATTGCCCCCATTATGGAGCAGTTGTATGCAATGGCGAGGGACAGGTAAGGTCCATTAATGCCGACATCGGTAAGACCTTGACTATGGAATACCGGATACAATAACTGAACTCACGTCTGTGGTCTGACGATTCTGGAATGCTGCCACCGGAGTATGTAAGAATGGCAGCTATGCCAAAAACGCCTCCGTCCTTTAGCACAGGACAATATAGTAGACCACATGCTCGCAAGTATAGAGAAATGGGCTGCGATGTGTGACACTGCGGTTGCAGTCATAAATGACCTCCGACAAATGGAAGGGTGCAAATAAAAGGGATCAATACCCTCTCCCCGCATAGTAATAATCTTGCGGTGGTTCCACGGGGAGCAGTGTAGTGCCTAGGAGGTGGTTTAATCGGTATGAATCCAGACTGCTTTCTCAATCATCTCAAGAGGATTTCCATCCCCTTTGTTGAAAAAAGACACACACACACACTTGTACGAAGTGTGCACAATAAAAATGTTTGCAAATTTGTTTCCAAGTTGTTTTTTCCAACTGTTCAACTGCGCCACTGAGTGCGTCAACTCGGGTTATGTGTGCAGCTTGGTTCACCCTTTTCGGTGTAATGCCGTGCAAAGTTATGTAAGTGGGTCGATGTATTTGCAAACAGCGCGCTGACCGTCTTTATGCAACGTCGCGCTCATGACAAGTATGACAGGCATGGAGGCATGGATAAGCTGTGGAGATGACCTCCCGAGTTGTGTGTAACATTGCTTAAGCGGGATTGGCTTGAATGCAGACCAAATGGCCTTCGTAAAGGGGATGATTCTAAGCATTCAAGTAAGATCGGGTGCCATAGAAACATACCTTAAAACGAGTGTGCCGTGAGATATGAGAGACTGGGATTTTATGCGCAACTAGGACGAGGCGTTGCACAAATTTAATCGGCACCGCTTCATGCAGCTTAAGAAGAAGTGGGCGACTGCAAATTCGGATTTGGTCGCCTTCTGCTTTTGATACCTTCCAACTGGCCTAAAATCAGCTCTTTGTAGATGAATGTGCCCGTCTTTGTAATCAAGTCAAGTGGAGCTTTTGAAGCCCGGCTCGTAGAGAACTCGGTTGAATACTCGCGCGTAAAATCAACGCTTTTTAGGTCTAATTTAGACACTTTTTCAGGTCCCCAACGTAATGAATACATTTGAAAAAGATTCGTTCCCTCGAACCACTGATTTGCGGCCAGTGTGAAACTGACTTCCACGAAGTTATGTTCTAGGTTGTGGTTTGACAGAAGAGCCCAAAGTAGTCAATTATGAGAGCTCAACCAGAGTACGAGGCTCTGAGGCTTCGTCCTCCTTTGAACAAAGTTGGCGAGTGTTACTCTCAGTTGCTAGAAGGGCCCTTTTAGATGAGGCATCGTAGTAAAGTAAATTGTTTATATTACAATAGCACTCAATTGATATTGAACTTAAATGATGGCAACATACGAGTAATTATGACCGAATGAAGATCCCCAAGATATTATTGTATCCACGTAGCTGCTCAAGATGTAAAAAGATCAGCAAAATCAGTACCTTCCCGTGCTTTTTTGCTCTCCTTTGGTTGCAGGTTGTCATGAGCCGTAACTCCAACTATACAATCATTATGCCCGCAAATCCTTTACAAATTCTCGCTCTTCGAAATTTATGGTATATTTTGACAATGTTTCACTCGCATTTGTCTTTGCCCGAAGAGATTACAATCGCAGCCAAGAGATGCACACCTTAGGCCTTTGATTCCACTTAATTCTTGCTTACTTAGCTGCTGGAACAAATTGGCTCAGTTCATCAGCAAATTGCGCAGACCTACTTTGGCAGCCATTAGCCTGAACAACAACAAAATTTATTTTTATTGCATTATTGTGGAAGCAAACATGACCGACTTTTGAACAGCAATCAAGCAAGAACAACAAGCAACAACAAAAAGAAAAACAACAAGAAGAAACATAGAAAAAGCAAGAAAATCACCCAGATTTGCAGAAGGCAAAACACATTTCGAAGAGCCCGCTTAAAGCTGAAACGCAAAAAGTCAGATATGAGTGTTAAGCAATTGAGGCTGTTGCCGTCGGCGCGGGTTGGGAGCTGGTCTGCCCAGCAGTCACAGTGGCCGACTGCAGGATTGCGGATCTGCGAGACTACGATTAGATAGGAGGGCACACGTTTAGATACGATATCTTTGCCTAGACGAAACACAAGAAGCGTTTATCAGCAGCATGGCAATCAGTGAAACCACAGCCAACAGACTCGTACGAATATGTGGGAGCGGCCGCAGATCCAACCGCGACAGGAAGTTTCATACCGAGTACAAAAGGAAGCAAACTAGTCGCGTGCTCCCCGTGCACGCAAGCAACTACCTTAATATACTTGCTAACATCATTTATAGTGGAGCTTTAATACGAAATGTTACAGTCTTCAGGCCTCTTCCATGAGCCCCGAAGATGGCATGAATATGAATTGCTTCTGTATCATTCCTCTCAGTCGTGTCGTGGGCGATTTTGATGATAATGCTTTAAAGTAATGCAAATATGAAAAGTCAGTAAGAAGACAGTTGAACAATTAAATTCTCTGATAAACGAGTAAGGAACAAAATAAAAAAAACACGCTGATAGTGTCGAGAATATCCTAGCAGAATAGAACTTAAAATATCCGATTGCCCCCATTCTAGCGCATGTGAAATGTGTCTATCTTTGAGGATTAGTAGTATCTGGATTAGCTAGTGAGCCTCTTCATATCTGTTGCGTGCTGTTTTGTGGCATATTTCAACTTCCCCCCCATCAAAATTAAGCTTAGTACTTGATGCTGATGGTGTCGCTCTGAGGTGTTTTAAGTCGAAATTATTCTAGTTCAGGACTACTATCGTAGTAAGATCCTAGGACTGCTTTCAAGCTGCCTAATTTCTGCCGTTGACAATGAACTATTATGAAGTTGGAACTATCTAGACATGCTTTTGAACTTTCTAAGAAATGATTGCAAATATAAAGAACGTAGTTCCTGGCACCAGTCACTCCTTGCACGGCACAACTCTGAACGTTTCATACAAGGTTATTCCCAACCGCTGCAGCGGTTGGGAATAACCTTCCAGAATCGTCAGACCACAGACGTGAGTTCAGTTATTGTATCGGTATTCCATAGTCAAGGTCTTACCGATGTCGGCATTAATGGACCTTACCTGTCCCTCGCCATTGCATACAACTGCTCCATCATGGGGGCAATGCTAACCAAGAGACTGCTCACTGTGTATCAAACTCCCCTGGATTTTTGTGGTCCGTCGATCTCCAACGCGCGCTGCATTGCGTGTCTGTTCATAACGGAGTACAGCTAGTATAAGATATGCTTCTAGTATAATATTCATTCTTTTCACTAGCAACCCCTCCCCAAGAGCATGTATGTACAAAATAGTAGACTCCTGAGGTGTGTTCACCACTGTGATTAATTCCCCAGAAATATATTAGAGCTGATTAAATCTGAGTGCTGTGCAACAGATATTAAAGTTAACCGTGATAATGCAGTATACTCACAACTTTGAATCCGAACGTGCAATACACTAAACAACTTGGAACACACAACAATGGAAAATGATCCCCAAATGTGGAACGAGTTCACATTATAGAATTATAACGAATGTGAATCATAGCGAGAGCATGAATCAGTACCAGTGAGTGCGCAATATATTCATACCCATAAATTTGAGTACCTTCGGTGAGCATGAATAACATAGTCGTATATGATACTCGCACTAGATTTGCCCTTGCAACAAACTCAGAGTAACTAATATTTCGACTTAATATGCGGCAGGAGCAGTTTGTTGACGTATCCTTGGGTGCCATAAAAAGGAAAGCAATGACTTGTCGACCACAGGAGAGCGTCTAAACTGGGAACAGTTGCGGCTCGCTCGCAATCCAACCACTTAAAACAACAGCATTCAAACCAGGCAGTAAATGTTTCAATAAAGACCGATGTTCAGTCATTCATTTTTTAACTCCCTGGCCTTCTCATGCGTAAATTATAGACCAGGAATACGGAGCCAGACATACTTAGGGGAATTTATGGGGCCGGAGAAAGTCCTTCTGGATTGGCGGAGTAAATAAAACAGCAAATATTCGGCAGCCTCCAGGCGAGGACGCTCACAGCTGTGTGCATTGGTGCAGCACGAATGAATACAGTGGAAGCTCATGGCACTACACTCGTAGCTGTGCAGTGCCGATATTTCGGTCAAACGGCAGCAAATTGGAACCGTGACAAGTCTCTTTGTGAGGGCAAACAAAAAATCCAAAAATGGGTCGCATTGCTGTTTGCACTACTCGGGGTATTTGAACAGAGAGCAAATAAAGTACTTTGTGCTAGTCGCCGCCCTACTGCTAAGCTGATGCCCATGTGAAAGGCACACAAAGCATCACAGACATACATACACACACACACACACGCAAACCGCTCACGAGGGACCGACCACGCAAGAAATGACCACGAACAGAGAGGATGTGCCAACAAATGGGCGCCAGCTACCGCAAATGACACCGGTGCTTTGTGTGCTGGTGGCGGCAGTCGGATGTGTGGCCTGTGTCACGGGCCACTCCTTCGCGTGTGTAAATTTTGCAACCATTTCCATTTAATTACTTTTAAGATGCGTGAATATCCATTCAATCGAGGTTTACAGCAACATTCGAAATTATCAACACAAAATGCAGAGAAAACGTGCATTCATATATGCTAATTTTGCACACATACGCACAACACACACACACAAACACACCACCCACACCTCATATTCTACCAAACACCACCCACACCTCATATTCTGCCAAACACCAGCCACACACAAATACACCAGCCCCGACCCCACCCAGCAATATCTCTCTGGCGAACACTCTCGTTGCCCACTCTCTGAATGGTTGCTTATTTCAATCATCCACCGCTTGAAAAGGCAGGAGGGTGCTACTGCGCCTGTTGCAAGATTGCTTCGTGCTTTCCATTTGAACGCACCAGGTATCTATCTATCTAGTAAAACGCTCGTAATGACCTATCGCATCCCAAACCGTCCACCAGATGCCAAGCATCGTGTGAAAATGTTGCACGGGAAACATCCATTAAATTGTCCAATCGTTTACGACAAAAAGTCATAAGCATTCTGAATGGAGTTAGAATATGTTTGATGGTGGTCTGTTGATGAGATGGTCTCTTGTGAGTGTGTGGCAGATTGCAAAGTGGGCAGGTTGCTTGTTGTGTCCCCTCGAATAAATATTTATGTGTGGTCAATGTTTGCCCAAGACGGATCCTTATGTATTTTTTTAGCACCTCAGAAGCTTGGGGGGAAAGCTTGTTAGGAATGGCGGTAGCGAGGTAGAACAACGTAACTACCTGCAGCACTGCAAAACTTATGTGCAGGATGTATGACAAGCGGTATACCACCTGCCACCTGCCAGTATAGGCAGGTACACGGAACGATTGCAGATTGATGATAGGGATACTGACAGGTCACTGCCTAACGGCAGTACACATGTAAAAGATGAGGGTCACAAGCAATGGAGAGGCGGGGAAACAGACTCAAAGGAAACCTTGAAGCGTCTACTATGTATCTGCCCATAAATCGTTAGAGCACTCCTAAAATGCTTGGGGAGGACTCCTTGGTTTGGGGGACTAGAAGATGGTTGAACCATGGGAATGGACCCACTTATAAGGCCAGCTTTAAACGCCTACTTATGAAATCTACTTCGGGAAGTTCTAAATGGACACGATGTCTAAGCACCTAACAACTAAAACCAACACAAATATATGGTCGACTTCGTCTGGAGCTCCAACAAGATGGCTTTTAGAGGAAATTGCTGAAATAAATTTATTGGGTAGTCACGCTACGACATGAAATGATACGTGCTGGCAAAATCTTCAAGGATATCCATAGAACTAGAGAAAAGAGGGTATGCAGTCAGCAGAAGTATTGCCAAAAATTCGATGTACCATTGAAGGGGAAGAGTCATATAATGCTGTTCCTGTAAAATTGATTCGTGAACAAAATGACTCCTATCACGAAACATATTGACCCTGAATTTGCCAAGACCTCTATTCGGTCCCTGGAATTACTTGCAACTCTAATTGGGCCAAAGGAAGTGATTATAACAACATGACAGCAAAGTACAGAATAGGGGTGTCGCAACAAACAAATTCCATCAGTTTATGCTAGCAGTTTAAGGAACATGAAGTGGGAGACCCAGATGCCGGTACATTCTCCTGTCAAAACCTGCATTGCTATTAGCAGCGGAAAGCCCGCATTATCTACAGTAAATACGCACGCAGGCGATCTCCATACGCTAGTTGAACATTCTTCTTTCAAAAATATTGCTATTTGCTATTTACCACCTGAAGTTTAGAGAGTTTCGGTCATCGACAACCATCCAGTGCATGCAGTTTTTGAATCGGATGGCAAGCCGGATGATGAGTATTTTGCATGACGTGAACAGCACGCACGATAAATTCAATATTTCCTTCAGAGAGTTAAGTGCCTAGACAACAATCGCAATGGAACTCTTCGAAGTAGCTGGAAAAATGTACGCCCAGATGGTTTCTTGCCCCTCCTCTTATTATTATTATTAATTCCATGACATTTGACACAATAAAACTATACTTATGCTAACAAAGTTAACTAAAAGACATAATAAAAAAGAGTCAAATATCGCTCGCAGTCGGAGCATAGGATTCTTCAATCTGCAACAGGATTGGTCTGCTCAGAACCGTCTGTTACAGAAGAACTCTTTACACCCTTTGTTACTAAGTTGGCTTTAACTCTAAAACCCTTTGCAAGAGGCTTTAAAACTATTCCTTACGAATTTTATTATCCCTCTGAGCATTTGCATAACCTGTGCACTTGACCATCCTTCGAAAAGTCAAGTATACTAGATGCACGGCAGTCACACCTCGAAGCAATTGCTGCGAACTCATCGTGCAGAAGCACTCAGATGTGGAGAATTGTTGTGTATGCTCAGGGATAGCGCCATTGGTGCTGAAGTTGCTGCTTGGCTGGATGGCAGCAACGTCGATGTCGAAAGTATTGATATCCCAGAAGAAGAAATATGCTTCTACGGACCTTCCATTGATTCAATCGAACGAATGGAATTACGAACAAATCGAACGAATGGTTTACGGATTAATCACAAAATCACCAAATGTGTTTGGAATATTCGAAATATAACAAAAAAATGTTCATATGGTACTGGAAAGAGGGGTTCCTAAAACGTGACGTCATTATTTAAGGGGATATATATCAAAGTGACGAAATGTGACAAAGGGGGACAGGAATAAAAATTTAAAAAATGCTCGTGAAGTCATTTATCGACGGCCCCATGATGTTATGAAATTGTTTCACAGTTTCCCATCATGGCCGCCACTTTTTTGAACTGCTGCATGTCAGAACAGATTGAACGCAAGGAACAAGTAGAAAGGCATCTACAAAATTAACATATATCACCAAAGCACACGAACTGGTGCCGCACAAGACTTTAATGAAATGCTTTGTATAAGAACCACGAAGGCTGGATGAAACCTGCTTCCAACCTATGTTCTTATTTGCTGGATGCCTAAACGAGGCACAAATTTAATAAACATGTCACAATTTGTGGTGTTGAGCCACTTACTCGGCGCTGCATCTGTAACCACCTCAAGTGCCACTGCAGGAAAACCACCCCCATCGAAACCACCATATCAAATATTGATTTTTACGAGCGTCATACGGTAAACGCAATTATACTCGTACATAGCCAGCCAGCAAGTGCAGCCACAGCTCCTGCCGTCCGACCAAGCGTAGCGAGAGCGCTGATGACCTTTAAATTTATTTACAATATCCGAATAGTGGATGCTTCAACATGGCAAATGAAAAGAGCAAAAACATCAGAATTAATACTAGATCTAAAAATTGACAGGACTTGCCCACACTGGCAGCATCAAGGAGCAGCATCCTTTGTATGCACTCCACAAATAAGGTGGCAATGATAATTAAGTTATTTATTAACGAATTCATTATTATCATTTATTGAGAGGAGTTTACCAGGACTGTTGACAAGTGCCAAAGGCTCCCAATTATAATGGTTACTTAAGGCAAAACTAATATAAACAGTTGTTATATAAGGAATCCTCATAACTCTGAGACGTCATAGTTAGTCACGCAGAGTTAGTCTTAGTTAACAATAACCCGAAGGAGAGATTCTTTCGAGCAACTGGGACTTTATCTGGTCAGGAAACAGTTTTGGAGAAAGCTCAATTAAAAAAACTAATCTTGCAAAAAGTACTAAAACCGTGAGTAAGCAAAAAGAAAATACCTGGGTCTCCTCTGTAGAATACAATACAAAAAATCCTCTGTTGGAAAATTTTATTTTTCGAAGATAATTGTTGGAATGTAATTACGCTATTTTAACTTACGACAACATTCGCGCTGGCCGAGAGCAAACCCAAATGCCGACATGTGCCAGGCGGAATATTACTTTATTCGTTATTATATTAAACGTGGCATTACTCTCCCCAAAGTATTCGGGGCTAATAGTAAGGGAATGGCTTCTATACAATGTGGAAAAATGCTTCCTTCCATACACATTTTTTTCTCGAATCGTCAAGCAAAGGATAAGCTTCAGTGGATCGCAGTATGGCAGCTGCTCTACCACTTACAACACCTTGCCTGTTACAAAAGTCGTTTACAATTGATTCTAGGTATTGTCATTGTATTATAATGTTTTAATAAGTAACTGGTGATATTCATCCTCCAGCATTTTCCATGTTACAAATAACATTGGCATTACATTCCAATTTGTCGTTTATACAGTGTTTAAAATGTACAGACTTTTAATGGTTTCAAAAGCCATACAATACAATTGCCCCATATTTATCATTGCAATCCAGCACGGATACGACCTTAGAGGCGTTCAGGCATAATGCAACGGACGTAGCGTCATACCACTGTTCGCTCGAACAAGTATTGTGCCATTGGTCCGTACCTGCGGTTCATCTCGTACTACGCAGGAATGCTGTTGCAACAACGTTTTAGTCATTAGTAGGATAAAACTAACCTGTCTCACGACGGTCTAAACCCAGCTCACATTCCCTTGAATGGGTGAACAATCCAACACTTGGTGAATTTTGCTTCACAATGATAGGAAGAGCCGACATCGAAGGATCAAAAAGCGACGTCGCTATGAACGCTTGGCCGCCACAAGCCAGTTATCCCTGTGGTCACTTTTCTGACACCTCTTGTTAAAAACTCTTTAAACCAAAAGGATCGATAGGCCGAGCTTTTGCTGTCTCTGTGTGTACTGAATACCGAGATCAAGTCAGCATTTGCCCTTTTGCTCTATGTGTGGTTTCTGTCCGCACTGAGCTGGCCTTGGGACACCTCCGTTATTATTTGAGAGATGTACCGCCTCAGTCAAACTCCCAACCTGGATATGTCCTTGAATTGGATCATACTGAGTGTTGGAGTTATACCAAATTTTAATTATAATAATAACACCGAAATGCTATAATTTTTATTAAAAACTTGTTTACAATTATATAACAAACTCTTTGTACTTTGATCAAGAAGCTTGCATCAATACCCAATACCATAAGATATATAAATATATCCGTATAATGGCTAAGTATAGATACACGTTCCATTTAATCAAGTAAGTAAGGAAACAATAAGAGTAGTGGTATTTCATTGTTGATGAAAAAACATAAATGTTAAAACATCTCCCACTTATTCTACACCTCTTATGTTTCCTTACACTACCAGATTAGAGTCAAGCTCAACAGGGTCTTCTTTCCCCGCTAATTATTCCAAGCCCGTTCCCTTGGCTGTGGTTTCGCTAGATAGTAGATAGGGAAAAGAAATACGCGAGCGCCATGTGAAACGCAAGACTGACCTAAAAAATGCCCTCCAGGATATATGGGAGAATATACTCCAGGAATTTAGCAAGAGCTTAGCACATTCTATGAATAGAAGATTTAAAGTCGGGCTAGGTGCAAAAGGTGGCCACACAAACTACTAGTTTGCATCAAATTATAGATTTTTAAACAAATTTCTATAACTTAAATTGCTGCACAATAGATCTCTCAGGTCGCTCTTATAGCCTATTAAATAATAACTTAAATTTCTGCACAAGTGTTTTTTTTTTGTGTTATGAAAAATCGACTCAATTTAGGTTGGCAGAAATTTTGGTATTTAACTGAGTTAACTGAAATAAAGCTGCCCTCTGTGACCTGCGCCAGACTCAAGACTCAGAGAGTCGCAGGTTCAAATCCTGCCCCCGGCTTGGTCACAAAAATGCTTCCTTCTGAAAAATCTTTTCTTTTCGAATTGAAGGCCTCAGTAGCGAGCACTCATTACCCCAAACCCTTGCAGTCATAATTAATTATGGTGTAAGATATAATAATGATAATAATTGAAATAAATATTAATTGTTGATAGAAAGTATATGTATTTGCATTTTAATGTCTTTGGTTTTAACTTGAAAGCTTAATGGCTATGTAGATACCATACTTTGAAGTTGGGAGCGTTACTGCACACATTTTTCTTTGTCTTTAAAGCTCTTCGAAGCTGCAAGAGAAAAATTATTAACACACACATAAACTAGTATATACATATGTATGTATGTATGTAGTAGCACTATCAACTATTCTTACAAGGTACTTGCATATACTGTAAGCATCATCAGCAGCAGTTCATGACCTTGCTATGGTTACCCAAATCTACACTGAACAACTTCAGCGATTCACATGCATATGTTTGGGCGAGTAAGTATGCACACAAAGAGAACACGCACAACTGAATGCACACAAAGAGAACACACACAACCAAATGCACACGTGGTCTTAGGATTAGCACTGATAAAAAAAGAACAAAATGGATACATACGAGTACATTGTCGTTCATACCCACATGCAAACGTACGTAAATAGCCGTAGTTGTATGTTATCTGCTTCTTTCAAGGGAGGCAAAGTGATAAGAAACACAAAATGAAAACATATCACGAACAGTTATTATACTACCATCTGCCAGATACAAATAATTGACAAACACGCTCTACCCCGTTTCTTCAGAGCTGAAAAGAATATATTCGACAAAATACAAATGAATCATCGACATTACCACATCCATCCCAAACATACTCTGCGATCATCACAATCCTCATCAGCGTCATCTCAAATATGCTCTTGCTAAAATTTCCTTAACATGAATAAAACAACAATAATAACAACAACAAACCCAAAACCTGTTACGAGTACATACATACATACGTACCGGCATTTGACGTGAACGGCAAGCAGCAACAGCGGTGAAACAAATCAAAACAATTTAAAAGCATTAATAAAACATGGCAACAGACGCAGTGCTAGTGACAACAACAACAACAACAACAACAATGGCCACACCAAATGCAACAGGACCTTAGAGCATTGAGTCCGCAAAGGCAAACGGTGTAGCCAGCCCAGGTTTCCATTCCAACTGCGTTCAAGTTGTGCCATAAAATTTAGTAGGTAATGGGCAAAAACGAGGAGTCTAATGCACCTGAACGCAGGCATACGATACAAGCAAAAACTACGAGGAGCCAAACCAAAACCACACAAATGCGAAGCTCACCGCTGCACTAACCTGAAACCAAGTCATTTTGTGGTTGTACGGGTATAATGGCTGCTTGGCTCCTCTACTACTACTCCACGATGCCCCCCTGCCACACAATGCAATTTTAGGAACCTCCTCGCACAAATGATAAAAACCAATCAAAAACAGTTCACTGACCTCATGATGACGACCGTTTTTCTTTTCTTTTGTTTCTCGTTGTTGTTGTCTTTAGATGATCTTTTGTTTTGGCTAAGTTGAAATTTTCGCAACGAGCACAATCGCGGCTTTCTGCGAATAAGTAATTTGCTTTCTATTATATACGAAGTGAAGAAGGTACGAATAGCAACAGAGAACTTTTATGCATACATGGACTGGGTGTGTGTGTGTGCTGAACAACACCATTTAGAGCAGTTTTTGAACAAAATTTTACTTGGAAGGCTTTGTGTGCGAGCAGAAGACAATTCCTCACAGTTCCGGTGAAAGGAGCATGGAGAGTAATTTATTTGCTTTTACAGATCCCTTAATTACAACGTATACTTGCTCGTATGTCGGGTTAGGGGGAGTCTTAAATCTCTGAAATCCAAAAGGTCAACTGGATTTGAGGGTGGGTATACTTTTATAAGCGAAGCGCTCATGAGAGTGTATTTCTCAAGGACTTTAAAAGCAATACTAACGAAGTGAGAAATGTTTATGAAACTACCGTAAACACACATAAAGTAGAATTTCTAAATGAATGGCACTGGGAGAGAGTTGAGCTGAGTTGCGCTGGGATATAGTCATTTCCACTTGATCCATGTGCTCATGAAATAGCAAAATATTTTCAAGTCGGTTTGAGGTGTCCTGCAAAAATAATAGATAATCAGCCCAGGTGCGGGTTTGTAGGAGGATAATAGAATAAAAGATGAAAAGCACTGAAGCCTGCGCCAAACCTACTCACGTACTTTTCCATTAAGGATGGAAAACAATGTTTTTGTATGTGGGTCAGGACTGGGCTTAACAAATCACAATAAGACACTGTGCTCACCAGGCTAGGTGTCCCACCCAAATGCGCCAACGCACTCACGCCCACGCTCCTTCTTTTGGCTCGACACAGTCACACAATTTTAACTATTTAAATACGTAATAAGTAATTTCTTTTGATGTTAAGTTAAAAGGCGATACGGGTATAATAAAAATAATATGGGCATAAATGTAATAAAAGTGTATACAAATAAACAAATATGGAAGAGGTAGAATATATATTACACATGTATATATGTACATATAATATATTTTTTGACATATTTTGTTTTTGTTCTATATAAAACCGCAGTGTATGGAGTAAGGGTTGGGCGGGGAAAGCACTTCTAGCAACAGGCCCGGCTCATAACGCGTTAAATGAACTGGCAAAGTAACTTGATGTGAGTCACAAACGCATGTTTCGCACAAATACAAAATAGCAAAGTTAAGTAGTATACAGAACTGTGAGCACATCTCCGAGACACTAACCAACCATTTTAGCTTTTAAGTGTCGTATGTGTTCTTGGAAGATTGTTAGAAATATCTGAATGGAAAAGAACGTTTGGAACATTTCAGTTAATGCAGGATTTACATATATACAATATGGTAAAAACATATATACAAAAATGCAATCTTACAGGAATATCGACTGGATGTGTAACATTAACAAAACGGGAAAAGGATAGATAATTTGGCATATCAAATCACCAAACAATCAATCCGTCCGACTGCTTCCGAATGGAACCCGTCAATCAATTTCAAACGTATTGTTCTTGTCTGTGGACGGTCACATGACAAAAGAGACTTTGAGGACAATCGCTTTTCTGGTGGTTTAAATCGAGAACATTTCCACTTGGCCGCTTTTGCAGCCAAGAATCTTGCTTATACAATTCAATAAATACAATTAACATTATCAACGTAATAAAAATTCAATAAAACCATTAAGAGATTAAACTTACCGATAATAACTTTAATAGTGTGTGATGAGAGTTTGGCTTCACTATAAAGCAACAAACACGCCGGGGCGGGATCACACGTTTCTGAATATTATTTATAATTCGCGAATAACTGCTTTGTTGCAGTGCGCTGCAGTGCTGTGGGGTTAAGCACCTACCGACGGACGCAAATTCTCCACCTCGTTAGCAACGAGACATGCACACCAGAACCCAATCAGCTAACAATAAGCGAAGTTACTGAGAGGGGGCCAACCAAAGCTGTCTCTTAATGATGATTATAGAAACGTTGTTGTTGTTGTTTTAGATGATGTTGGCGTTGGTGGTGGTTCCGAGTGCAAAACAACAACATGTACAACAATTCTGATTCATCACAAACAGGAAAAACAAGAGAAAAGGTAGAAAATGCAATAATAACTCGAATTTCCAAGTGAATAATGAGTAATCAAAATGAAATGCTTCAGTTGCAGCAAAAAACGCAAAAACGTTAGATACAGCGCCGTGTGTAGAAACGCAAAATTCCTGTGCGCTTTGGCACTTTAAGGGACTTCAGAAAATGAGTGCCTGAAACTTAACGAATTTCTAAAAATTGGAAACTGCGCTTGCTCTGGGGTTGAAGATACCAAATAGGGTGGAGGTGGTGATGCGTCAATAATGACATATACGTGCACACATTTATATGTAAAAGGGATAAGAGTAGCCGTTTTTACTTCCGTTCTCCTAAAAAAGCACATGCTACAATTGATGGGCGCAAACAAGGTGACAACTTATAATACAAAGGAACTCATCGAGAAGACGACGAATACTCAACTGCCAACGAAAGCGCATACTTGGATTTCTGTTTTCTTCACACAGACTCATAATGTTAAGCATTATTTGCAAAATGAAGCATTTTAAAAGATTGAAATCATTTTTACACAACACAAGCAAATACCAAATCAAATCAATTGATACAATTGAATCAGCCAGAAATAATCGCGAGAAATTATAAATAATATTTTATTTTAATTAATTGCACGTCATATTTAAAACAATAAATACTGCAAATTATATAAACGCTTAACAGAGTCAAATATTCACTTGCAACTAATTTAACGCATATAAATTAACTTTAAAAAAAACATTTCTGGCCAGCTTATTTATTTTCGTTGCTACCACCTCACAGACTCAATACTTAATAGTTGACATCCAAACACGTATAATACTGCTAAAAACAGCTCTCCAATTGATAACCAATGCATCAAATTCCGTTCGGAAAGTGTTTACATTCTACACTTTATATGAAATGAATCAGCATTCCGAACGCGTTTCTTTACGTCCGAATTCGAAATTGCAGCTGGGTTGTATTGCATTTATTATATTATTAAGTTTGTTCGCGTCACACGAACGTAAGTTCAATTCAGATCTCTTCAATTCAGTAATTTTACGTTTGCGACGTGAACAGGAAAGTTGAGTACCAGTTCTTATTAACAAGTTTTGTTTGCAACTAAACGCTGTAAAGTTTAAGTGAATCCGATAATCACACATTATAATTAATAAAATTGCAGAAAATAATAAATAATTTATATATAATAAATAACTGACACATTATTAAGTAGTTTTGTCGAAAAGGAATAAGAGGAATTACGTTTTTACAATGGAAATGATAATTATTAATTATTTCAAATTCAGAAAGTGCGAATTTTATATATAAGTCAATTAGGAATTATGGGAGTAGAACAAAATTTAAAAATGTTCAATTTTCAAAACAAAATATGAACTGAACTTCACTAAAAAAATGTGTCTGCAGCCAGTTCATGAACTGAAAGTGAACTTTCTGCGACATGAACACAGTTCATTGCAGAAAGTGCAGCCAGTTCATTCGACGCGAACAGACCTATTATGTATGGACTATTTTATTATAGGGTGCTGTTGTTGCATTGAGGGGAGAGCGTAACCAGTTGTATAACAACTTATTGTGTCAAGTAAGATAAACATTTTTGTTTGATAAGATACCATTAATAAAAGTAGTATCTTTCGACAACAATTCGGTTAAGTAATACATACACTTAATATATACACACTTCAACAAGTACTATATTAGAGTAAAATAAATGCTATAAAACTGGGATACTAAAAACAGTGAATCGAAAGTAATTAGTCCATTGGGCCCAGGCACTTACTTCCGAGAAGATGCTGCTTCAAGCAACTACACATGCTCTTGAAGTCATGTTGTTCAGAGCGGTACTTACGGAAACTTTTTCCGCTTCATATAATAAGTTTATTAAGTTTTTACGTAGCACTAGATGGCGCTTTTAGCGCGTTTCCACTGATCCTTAACTTCCGTTTACGGTTAACTGCCGTTTAATAGGGCGTTTCCACCGGAAGCTAAACTGCAGCTAAGATTAAATTAAATTGAAGAAATATCAAGTGTTTCCACCGAAATTGGGTTTATCAGTGCATAAGCACTCAGGGGGTGCAGTTAAGGCTCAGTGGAAACGCCCTATAACATAGCATTTAAATGAACAAATGCAATAGTCTTTATATAAAAGTGAGTTAACTCACTTTCAAAACTGAGTTAACTCACTTTTACTGTTAACTGAGGCAGCCATATATACAAATGCACATATATTGACAGTTTGCCTGAAGCTCCAGCCAGCGCCGTAGGTAAACGAACAAACGAAGGGAACATGAATTGCATTCTGTGTGGTCGGATTTCTATATAAAAAATTTCAATGTTCTTTATCTTTAGCAAAAATGTATATTTTCTGCAATAAACGAAGTTTTTACTTTTATTATTTGGAAATAGCAAATCCTAAAAAAGCATGAAGATCGCAGAAAAACATGAAGATCGCAGATGCACCCCCTGACATAAAAATGCTTATGCACTGGTAAACCTAATTCCAGTGGAAACACTTGATTTTACTTAAATTTACCAGAGCTCTTAACTGCAGTTTAGCTTTCGGTGGAAAGTCGCTATAAAAGACTCACTTCTTTAAAACATCCATTTTACATTTTCTGTAATCAGCCGCGCAAGTTGTCAAAATCAAAATATGTATAACAGAACAGAACGCCACTCGTAGAAAAAGTACTTTCCAAAGGGAGTACTTGGGAGCACTTGCTCAGACTCAAGGAATACAGCAAATGTCAATTAAATTCACTTAAATCAATATCGCTATCACTACTTCTGTGCTAATTTTTCTTGATTGAGACGGTAACATCCTCTTGCCTTAAATCGTATAACAAATATATGGATGTTTCTCAGTGACTCCTAGTTTTTGATATTGTTGTCGAAGGAATAGCGAAATCCTTCTAAAGCCTGCTGCCTAATTAGTGTATATTGAAGTCAGATATTTGCTTTAACGAAGTGCTTCTATTGTATTACTTCTATTTAAGCATATTTGTTACTAATTTTAAAAATACACTTGAATTGTCAAAAACTTCATTAGCTTTTGTCCAGCTATGCAATAGAGACCAAATGTTTTAATTAAATATTTTAGGACAAGGAAAGTATGTTCCAGAACTAAATATATTTCATATGCATATGCATATAACTAGCTCAATAGGTTTCTTCTCTCTCCTGATATGCGAATTTCTAAACATCTATAATTGTATGTTCCAGAACAAGGTAATTTTATGTTGAAGATGGATTGAACAAACAATTTGTTTAATAGAAGTTTCCGGGAGAACTGTCATTATCCAGGTAAATCAGCAGTTTGTCCATAATGTAATTACAGATAATTGCATACATTCATGGCCTTTGACTTAAAACTCCGACTTTCATCAATCAGATGAAGCTCAGTGTCTGAAAAGTATGCATGACTTTGCGTGAACTTTCGTGACTTGACAACTTATTAACATTAGATTCGCTACGGAAAGTCAATGAAAATTCAAAAACAGCTGATTAATCTATTCAAAGAAATCATACTCATGGCAGTTGAAAAACAGCTTTCTCGTGACTCCTGATTTTTTATCAATAAATCAAAGTCATAGATCTGTTCGCTTTCGCATGAACTATCTGCACTTTTTGGACTATCTATCTGCCATAAACTGTGTTCACGTTGCAAGTTCTTTGCCACTTTCCTTTTGAATCGCAGAAAGTTCCCTTTCAGTTCATGAACTAAATGGACTGAAATGTTTCTAGTGCAGCTCAGTTCATATTCTGTTTCAAAAGTTAACGATATATTATCTGAATAGTTAATAATTATCATATTATAAAAACGTAATTCCACTTCTTTTTTCACAGAACCACTTAATGTAGTTTTATTTTTTTTTCGACCTTACTTAAAATTTATAGCTGTTAATTTGAAACTGAGCTTTAAATTATGATATATTTCTTTTCTCTCCTATTCGCGTCGCTGAAACTGCACGAAGTGAACTCGCATTGCAAGAGTTCTTGCGAAGCAAACAAACTTCATGAGTACTCGTTTAACGAAAGCAGATATTGCCATTTCTTGTGCTCCAAACTGCATGATATGTCATTTCGTTTTTTGCAGACATATTCCGCATGCCATTTATTTTGCTATCAAGTCACCAATTGTGGCGCACTACTGTAGTAGAATCTGTGTTTTTTCCGAAACCAATAAACACTAATTTCAAATTCACCACTAAAGCAGAGTTTACACGGCATACTACTTGCATACATACCGGGTAGCACGTTGAGTTGCTATACATTGTTGCGACACATCGTACACACATCAATTAAAAGCGGACCAAGGTGAATTTACTTACATGGTGACTGCAAGGTGAATTTCGTACCTCCGGAATTGTCAAACATAAGCAATGTGCGATCAAAAGAAACGAAATCGAGAAGAATGGAGAAATACATAAGAGCTGCTTAAAGTGGTATACACTTTATATAAAATATATTTAATAGTTAAATAGACATAATTTCTTCATAATGTTCAAACTTCACAAAAATATCAATTAAAAATCTCTCATTCACTTAAATCAAAACTCTATTTCCAATTGTTTGCATATTTGTTTTGATCGCATTTTTCTATACATTCAATTTTGACAACTACGTCGGGAAAATTGGTTTAAAAAATTTGTTCTTGCAGTCACCATGTAACTAAATTCACCTTGGAGCGGACATCATGGCACTTGGAGGTGAAATAATAACTTTGATCGGCATTGCAACAGTGTATACTCTGCTTAATGATAAATAAATAAATAAATCATATTCTAGTTGGGAATTCAATATTTAGGGTTGTCGTTCATTAAAATTTAACTACTATTCTTGCGCCAAAAAATACCATAACCAATATTTTAAAATATTTTGCCATTTGAGTAATTTGATCATTGCTAATATTAGATATTAGAGTAATAATATAAAATATATAAATTTATTAAAACTTCTTAATTTATCTGAAACGAAAAAGTTCAAGCCATAATAATAAATATCTTAATAGAAATTCATATGGAGTTAGTATACGATATTTGCTTGCGTGCCACACACACAATTGCAAATATCATTGTTTAGCAGGAAATTTATCGAAGATATACATAAGTAGACTTTTATTATTATTATTATATCTTACACCATAATTAATTATGAGTGCAAGGTGTTGGGGGAATGAGTACTAGCTACAGATGCTTTCGACTCGAAGAGAAAAGGATTTTATAGAAAGAAGCATTTTGGAGACCAAGCCCGTGGCAGGATTTGAACCTGCGACCTTCGGGGTGTGAGTCTAGCATGCTTACCACTAGACTACAGAGGGTGGCTAAAGTAGACTAAACAGCTCTGAATGGTGTAAGAATGCGCTGAAACTTCAAATGAAAGTGTTAATAACTTTTACATGGGCATGTCATTGGAGATAACGCCTGACCAAATATCGTATAATAATAAGTAAAGTCCACCGACAGACTAAGAAAAGAAATGAAGCTTTATTTGTTTAACATGGTCAACACCAGCAACACGATTTAGTACTAGAGGGCTGATTGTCGCATATTCCTATTATACGATATTTGCTGGAAAATACATAGGTAAGGAGACAGGTAACAGTTACTTCGTTTTTATTTTTGATGTTTCTTTTTATGTGATTTTATATTTGAGAGGAGCAAATAAAATCAAATAAGAACAAAAATGCGAACAATATATTATAAATTTTCATTTATATTAGAAATCGTAATTTATGTACTTATAATTTCAAATAAATATTCATTATTATTTACATTATAAAAATGTGAGTAATCCTCTTCTCTACTGTCCTCTTCAGGCTTTCACGTTTGTGAACACGATTATTTAGAGAATTCATTTGCCTGCGCGATCTTTTCTTACATTTCATGCATATTTTGCGCGCAGACACAGATTTTTAGCCATTAAACATGTGGAAGCGATCGCTTACGTTTCTACGGAAAGCAAGGTTGCCGATTTCATCCAAATATCGGAATTTTTGCTCCATTTTTGGGATAATTTTTTAGCTGAAAAATATGGATATTAATAACATTTTACTAAATATCAAGTACATAATTCGCGAACAATGGAGAGTACATGCCATGCTCAATAATTCCCATAGTGCTTTTCAATCTGCCTTGATTTACTTTTTACAATTTCGAAATTTGCCATTGGCAGCCCTGCTGGCCAGTGGTTCAAAATTCACAGAAATTTACCGTAAAGTGCGCTACATATTATAGAACATGCTTGACAGTAAAAAATGCATCAGTTTTGAAATACAGCTCTTAGTGACCGAACTATCATTCATGTTCGTAATTCAAACGGTCAGTCAAGTTGTGAAATTTGACATGTAAAAATGGAATATAAGAAAATTTCGCATTATTAAATATCGCGCGAGCTGAAGAAAATAATAAACTTAAAAAGGAGAAAATGTGTAAAACAATGGACTGGCACTATTTTGTTCATACAATTTTTTTTCATGTACTCTTGGTGAGTTATATCCCAGAGAAAACGTTGCATTTCAAAACATACTATGAATTATTTTAAAATATAGTTGTCCGCATCCATGTTCACTATGCGAAAATTTCGGTTGAATGACGCTTTTCAGTACACACTAACAGTAAAAAAAACAATATGGCCGCTGACTGTCACTCAGCCACTAAAATGTTTGTGATTGATTAACGAAAAAAGTGGTCACGCACACAAACTAGCGTAATTTGGTCAAAACTGTCAGCATGCTCGATAATGTGTACAGCACTTAAAAGCTTAGTTGAAATACATGTATTTTTTATGAAGGGCGACCCAATCAGAACTTCTCCGGCCACCCCCAATGGGCAGAAGTTCAGCAACTTTTAGAGTACGACGAGTAGTTTGACAGCCATTGTGATATTTTTTGACTTGCTTTTGGATTTATGAAGAATGTTCAGTAATTAAAGAATAAGCCTTAAGCCCAGTTTAAGGCCCGGTTAGTCTTGACGATAACAAACAAAACGAAACCAACTTGCCGTGAAGAAAAAGAAGAAGAAAAATTTAGCGCCGGCTCGAATTTTCTTTTATAAATTAATAAAGTTCGAAGATATGAAAATATATAGAAAATATATTAAAAATTAAAAAAAAGTAGTGGTGGCGCTTTTAACATGTATAATATATTTTAGAATTAATAAATATAGAAAAAAGTCATTCATCTTTTTTAAATAAAATAAAAGAAAAATATTAAAAACACATTTAGTTCAGCCAAATTTTTTTAGAATCGACTGTTTATATAGCTTTGCGTCTGTATTGATATTTAGCAGGAAAATCTATCTTGATACATGTAGCTTTAATATAATTTGTTTGTTAACACCCCTTCTAAATATTTCATAGATCCTCTGTGTTCTAATGGTAAGCATGCTACACTCACACTCGTAGGATCGCAGATTCAATTCCTGTCAAGGGCTTGGTCTCAAAAATGCTTCTTTCTAAAAAATCTCTCTTCAAGTCGAAAGCTTTAGTAGCTAGTAATCATTCCGCAACCTCTTGCAGTCATAATTATTATGATGTAAGATAATAAAAATAATTTTAGAGAATTTAGAAAATGAGAAAGCAATAATCATACAGAGTCGCAATATTAAACTCTATTTCTGTGTGATGTGAAGGCATAAAACGCGCAAATATGGCAACACTGTCATCAGAGTTTATGAGCCAGAGTCAAATCAATTGGAACAGAAGTGAATCGGAGCAAGTGTGGAAAGAATTTTTTTTGCTTTTGTCAAAATTTATTTTGGAAAGTGTTAATTAATAAATGATTATTCATTGCTGCGTAATTTATTAATTATTGTTAATTGTGAAATTTACAAACTTTTTCGCGAACAAACGATATAATTACGAAACTAGTGAGAAATGGCATCATTTTTTAATGTGGGCAGCTTGGGTGGCAATCCCTTCTCCACTCCAGTAGGACAACGAATTGGTAATTAAATTAAAACAATTGAGAAAATTGTTAAGAAATTCTTAAGCGTAACTCAAATTGTACTATTCGATGAAAGTGGCAAAGTTTAAATTTGAACTAATTGCACCATCAGCAGTAATCAGGGCGGTAGGAGCGGCATAGCAGCAGCTGGGGGAAATTGAATTTTCCACATAGTGATAATCAATTTTTAGTTCTCTAAAGTGGTGCTGCCACAACAACAACAACCACCACCACAAGAAAAACAACAACATCACGGAGAGGGTTGAAGCCTACCACACAGGTGTATAGTTGTAACTTTGCAAACAGCAACAATTGAAGCGGCTGAAAGTTCAAAGAGTGTTACTGTGGTCGTGAAACCAGCTGCTGGCAACTTTCTACATATTTATTAAAAATGCAAATCGTCGACAATTACGTTCCACCAACCTGTAATTTAAGTGAAATCATTTTAGTTATTATGTCCTTATAATGCGACTTGATAAATAGTAATAGATTTGAGGCCTTTTTCCATAACCCTCCCCCCACCACCCGCGCAACAATTTTTAGGTATTCGTGGGTATATATGCATATGTATACAGCAAGCAGTGTTATATTGTGTGCGTATTTGCTTGTGGAAATTAGAGCATTGCGTTTTGTTTCGAGTATATAATTTGCGACATCTGCAATATATATAATCAGCCTTTGTGCAGGTTGACCGATAATTTAATATGTATTTCAATTAGTCATTTGCTTCCATATCGCATACCTTACACATAGTCTCCTGACGTTATTACATTATTATTCTTATATTGGCTATAGTTGTGCACTTCGACCAATTTGATCTTTTGTGCGAAACTTTTATTCCCCAACCTATTGGGGAACTATATATGGGATTCCAGATTGCTTCTGGTGCTCAGTTAGCAAGTTCCCAACTGGAGAAATCACTTTCCACAGACTTCAGGGCACTCGAAGGGAACGTGCACAGAAATTTCTAGTTTCTGGTTAAGGTTGTTGCATAAAATGAGCAGAATTGTTTTCCCCATTGAAAACTCTACGCCGATAGTTGTGGTTGCTTTTGTATGTCGTGTTGTTCGGAGTAAAGTTCTGTTTTCATGTTCGTCCGTATGTTTTTGTTTGTTTATCTGTAAATTCAGCGCAGAGTGCAGAAATTTAATACCTTTGAGAGAGATTAGATTACAATTCACCATAATCAACGGCTTTAGAAATAATACACATAAAAATTATTTTTGCTGTTTTTTTTCATTATCATTATTAAAAAATAGTGTATATATATATATATATATATATATATATATATATATATATATATATATATATATATATATATATATATATATATAGCTTTAGCTGGCATAATCAGATACACCGTATGTTTCAATCCTTTTTCGTATAAGTATGTAATTTTATAAAAAATTACCAAACAATGAGATTGTGTTTTCATAATAGATAGTTTGTTCTGTATACATAAACCCTTCTTTTGTATACATAAATCCCTCTTTTAGTGTACATAAACCCCCTACTTAAGTATACACAGACCCTATCATTTAGTACAGATAGTACCCTTCTTTAGCAAACAAATACCCCTCATGTAGTATATATAAACTCCCTTAGTATTCATAGACCCCTCCTTTAGTATATATATACGCCTCCTTTAGTATACATAAACCTCTCCTTCAGAACACATATACCCCTCCATTATACATATACTGTTCGCGCCTAGTTAGTAGCATTCTTGTAACTAAATGTCTGAGCTGGCAGCACTGTTTTGCCAGCTGTCAAACTCGACGTCCTGCTCTGCTTCCTTTCCTTCAATAAATGTATTCAATCCAATTGGACGTATTTTGTTCATATCTGAATTAATCCACTACATTCTCACGAGCATACACACCCGCGAGCGCTTAAAAACGCAACATTTTAGTCCTTCGAGCCGGATTGTGAGATCTATAGAAAAAGCTGCGTTTCGAGAATGGTGTGCGTTTGAAGCTGCTGCTGTAGCTGTCATAGGAACTGCGTGTGCAACCGGAATTCGGCGAGTTTCGATAATGATTCGATATCGATCTGCCGGAATCCGGTACTGGTTGGGGACTCGAAGCGTGCACCAGCTTGTCAATGACTTTATCCAGCGACCAATTTGGCGCGAACATACCCCTCCTTTAGTATAATTAACCCCTCCTTTACTTCATATAGACTCATTCTATACCCCTCCTTTAGTATAATTAACCCCTCCTTTATTTCATATAGACTCATTCTAAATTTGTTCCGACTTTCGCATAAGTAAATTTGATCGATTGTTAAAAGATAAAGCAATCGGTTGTAACTATTTCTACAAACATATTTAATTGCAAAAGCGTTAAATAAAAAATAAATAAAAAAAAGAAAACATTGGTCATGCACAGTTAGCTGGAAAGACATCGTTTTCAATACCTGCCATATACGTGCAGCGATATTGTTGTTTTTTGTAATATTGTGAGATACTCCAGCAACAGGTCGGCTGGTCTACTAGGCTGCAGATGAAGCGGAATTAAAATTATTATAATTATCAATACAAATCTTCATTGATATCGATACTTCTCTTTCTACGTATCAGGAATAGAGTACACTTCTCAAGATATGTTATAGCAAAAGTTAAGTACAGACCATTTGCATCAGCATGCCCAATTTCTTTACTGCGCCTTGCAACGTTTCCACGTGAAATAAACAAAAAGCTAATCTGAATCGGTGGTGAAAAGCGTTTATTATTAAAGAGCTTCCCCTCACACATTTTCATTCGATTCCACGTAGCACTTGGGTATATTATTATTATAAACGCTAATTTGTTTCGGAAGCCCTGTTGCTAACAGCAGTGAAAATTGTCTCATTTGCCAGTTGTTACTCCTGTCTTATCGTCGCCCAACCTCTGATTGTCGCCTAATTAGATAGTCGGGTATATTTCTATTGTACAAACTTTTATTTTTATAGGGCTCTTATTACGGTGTCCAAAGGGTTCTGTTGAAAACACTAAATAAATAGCAGAAACCCTTCCATGACCGCGTCCTTGGGCAGTCTGTAGTTCGTCTCATGCAAGTTTAACAGCGACCACACGAGAGAGAGAGAGAGAGAGTTTTTTTTTTTAGCATTTAAGTAGCGATTTCATGTAAAACGTAGTGGATTGAAAAGCACTTTAATTGGAAATCATTCTTTGACGATCAAAACGGCAAACTCATATTTGAGGCTGCGAAAGTTAAGGGCAATTGCAAACAAGTTTATTGATTGAAACAATTATTATTTTTTTATATTCATAGTGCTCATGCAAATATTTGATAATATAAACAAGTTTTAAATACATACCTAAGGAAGACATTTAGAAATTTTAAAAATGTATTTTACTCTGCGCATACACAGAGCAAGCCACTGACGCCGCCCTGGTTTCAGAGAACTGGGCTTTAAACATGGAAATTTGCGATCTGATCAATGAATCCTCGGACACAGCGCGCGATGGTATGAAAGCCATACGCAAGCGGCTCTTGCAAAACGCCGGCAAGAACAATCAAGTCATCATGTACACGCTCACCGTGCTGGAGACGTGCGTGAAGAACTGCGGCAAAGCTTTCCATGTGTTGGTGGCACAGAAGGATTTCATACAGGAGCTTGTGAAACTGATTGGGCCAAAAAACGATCCACCTGCAGTAATGCAGGAGAAGGTCTTGAGCTTAATACAGATATGGGCGGATGCCTTCAAGAATCAGCCCGATTTGAATGGCGTCACGCAAATGTACGTGGAGCTAAAGAACAAGGGCATAGAGTTTCCACAGACGGACTTAGATGCTATGGCACCAATTTACACTCCCCAAAGAGTACGTATTGCTATATAAAATACATTCTTGAGGTTAAATCAGAACATAAAGAACGCTGGAATCTGCCATATAAACTGTTTTGTTTTAAATTTTGTTTACTCGGCGCCAGCATTCATTTTGTCCGTGGCATGAGTATGCTTTTTCATATATTTAATTTATCCGTTATAGAGTGTGCCCGAATTGGTGACGCAGATGGCGCCCCAACACCCCATGGCCGCTTCTGTGAATATACACGTAAGTGCACAAGTGTCCTTAATTAAAACGCGTTTGTGATTATGTGATTAATTTTGTCAACAGCAGAGCACGGGTCCCATTATCTTGACGACAGAGCAATCATCGAAACTGCAATCCGAGCTGGAAATAGTTTCGCACAGCATGGCAGTACTTGGCGAGATGTTGAGTGACTTGAAACCAGGGCAGGAGGACGCTGAAGACTACGCTTTACTCAATGAATTGGCTGCAACTTGCAAGTAAGAAGAAGCACATTTTGAAATCGCACTAAGCACATATTTTTCAAATGCGGCACTTGACATGCAGGGAAATGCAAGGACGCCTTGTCGATCTAATAGGGCGTATAATCGACGATGAGCTCACCGCCGAATTGCTGCGTCTGAACGACGAGCTTAACAATATATTCTTGCGCCACCAACG
The DNA here is from genome assembly GCA_920105625.2 of Clusia tigrina. Lineage (NCBI taxonomy): Eukaryota > Metazoa > Arthropoda > Insecta > Diptera > Clusiidae > Clusia > Clusia tigrina. The sequence goes on from OV050032.1 coordinate 20,439,861, forward strand.
CTTCGAGAAAAACCGTTCGAGCAGTAATTTGGTATCGCCTTCAGCCATATTGGGCAAGGCAATTGGAGTTCCGGGCGCTAATGCGGGAGAACTGTCACTGACAGCAGCTGCAACTGGCGGGGGGGCAACAGCCATGGGGGCTAGGGCTCAAGCGCCTCAGGGCGAACCACTTTTAATTGATTTGGTGGAAAAATCAGATAAGATGGAGAATTCCTTTTCTCAATTTGGTATGTCTCTAATTAGCAAGGCGAAAATAAACAAAAGTCAAATTTTAATTTGTGCAGGCAAACCACAAAACAAAGATGCCGATGAATTCGATATGCTGGCCCAATCACGAACCGACGGCACCAAGTATGTACTTCATTATCCAGAAATTGGTTTGGCTTTAGTCTTCAATTAACTGTCTCTCTGTTGTTGCTTCCTTAGTAAATCCGATGCATTGAAAGACATTCCCATAGTTGATGCCGCTGCCGGCAGCATTGCTTCGCCCTTTAAAAGATCCGGCGATCAGCCGGTGGTAAGTAAAGTGAGTACTAACCTGAACCAAGGATTTACTAACAAAAACCAACTCTTTTTCTATTATTACTTTAATGAACTTCCATTCGATTATGCGAATTTTGTTCAATTTATTTGTGTTACTTTATGACCTTTAATCGTATTAATTTGCAAATTAATTTTTCCTTTTTCTTTACGCTTGATTTCTTACCGCAAATTTTGGTTGAAAATTGTTTTGATTGATTTTTATGATAAACACTAAAACAAAACATAAAATACAAAGCCGGCAAAAGAAAACGAAGTCGATGAAATGGAAGCATGGTTAGGCAACTCTGTAAGTAGAAAAATCACTGTATGTTAATATTAAGATTTGTGTCATGATAATCATCACCATTACCATTACATTTATTGCTCAGCTGCATTGACCGTTTTCTGTTTTATGTTTGTATTCGATGTAGACTTGCAACTCGTAAAATTTTATTAAATTTGTACATAATTCTTGTTTAATTGATTGAGCTCGATTAACACACATTGCAACCCTTTTTAAAATTACAGAAGGAAGTCGGGGGCATCGAGGAAACTCTCACCAGCACCGAATTCGACAAGTTCCTTGAAGAGAGAGCCGCTGCGGCTGAAAATCTACCAACTATCTCAGCCAGCAACGCGACCGCCGCTGGAGACAATCAAAAGAAACTAAATAAGAAACCCGGCGAGGAGGATTTGCTTGCACTATGAGCACTTAAAAACCACAAATTTATTTATTGTTGACTTGATTGTCTGAATCCATACGCATTGCATGCATGAATATTTAACAAAAAGAGAAAAAATATTTAATATTAACGTAACATTAATAATTAGCATATCTGAAATATTGAACAATTAACTCGAGCAGACCGGCAGCAGCCGATGCAAATCTTGATTTTATTGGCGTTGTATTGACTGGAGTTAACTCAACCCAGTCCAAATCGGTTCGAACTCTGTAAATTCGAGCACTTCAATTTTAAACTGTTATACATATTTGTGCAAATATCTTGAGGAAATTCTGTGTGGGCATCGTGTTTCAAGTATTTCAAAAATTATTTTTAAATAAAATTGAAACACCGATTTTACTAACTTCATTTAAAGCTTACAATTTAGATCTGTGGCCACAAGGAAAGGCAGCATCAGTCGATGAACGCTAGATTTATACTGCCAACAAAGAAAAAAAAAACTAAAGCAAAAGCTCGCCGCGCGACAGATCCGACTACAAAGAATGATTATTGAGTGATTCGCCTAGTCAGCTACGCTGAAACGTGCGCATGTATTGTGTGTAGCAGTGTGAGAACGAGTGGAACGGGAGGGCGACTTGCGCTGTCATTTCTTGTTGCCACAGATTCCATATTTAATATAATAACGTGTTAAGATCAAATGCGATAATATCGTATTTGGTTATGATATATTCGTCTCCTTAGCTTGTTGTTTTCTTTATATAAATCACACGATAACCTTACGTAAATGTCGATTGTAGATATAAATAATACTAATTTATATAAATGTTTTATTTAGTAATATATTTCTGTTTGATTGGCAATTTTGTGTACATACGTGCATATGTACATAAGTATGTGCGACTAAACCCAATTGCGTCTTTCTTTATATTTTTAACAGTTAATAGTATTTATATTATTCAATTATACATCCATTCTAATTATACATACATATTAAATAATGTTAATAAATTCCATATATATATTCACATTAAATATATCTGTACGTATTGAGAAAAAATATTTAAAATATATGCAAAAAGAATGTGCACCATTATGACTTGATAGTTTGTTTTCCCAGGATTGACCTGAATATCATATAATACTCGTATATAATTCACGCATTTTCACTTCGATCGGATTGAGGCGGCGGCGTCATTGCTTGAGTAGCAACAGTGAACTCTGCCTCAGTTTCGATGTCGGTGTTAGCGTCATCCTCCTCATCGGCGTTGTGCTCCTCATAATCGCTGCTGTTTGTTGGAGTTACGTTTCCGTCGCTGTTGCGCAGCTTTAACTGCTCTTCAAGCTGGGCGATTTTTTCCTTTTTACTGTTTAAAACCAAAGCAAATTTCTGCAGCATTTCATCTTCCAAACTAATTCTTTCATCCACACACATTTGCAAAGAGTCCAGTGTTTGCTGATACTGCAGGAAGTTCTTGCGCACAGTCTCCACGGTCTCCATAGTGTCTCTGTGCTTTGCCGTTAGCAGCTCTATTGCAGTGTTAAGCAGCTCACAGTGGTTAGGAACTTCCTCCAGCTCCAGTTCGATGTACACTATGTCGAACTCGATCGTCTTTATTAGCTTAAACACCTTTTCACCTTCGTCGACTTCATACTGGAATCCTGGCAATGCGATATCGGCCGTTAGAGCCCTGCGGCATTCATCATAAAAGTCCTGATATGCAATTTCAAGCTCTGCAGCGGACTTTTTCATTTCGTCGACATATATTTTGCCTTTAAAGCAGTTGTCATTTGTAGTCAACTGCATTACAATATCAACGTAGTCTGTCAACCACTTGCTCTGAACATAAATGTAAAATTTCCTGTCCTCTTCCTCATTATCGCCGCCGCCTACCTCTGCAGTTTTGCGAAGAAGCTTATTTAGAATAGTCGTATTATGGGCCATTCTGAAATACAACCAAATTAAATTACTGAAACAAAGCTGACTAATCCACTTCTGCAGTAGATCTTTTAGCAGGAGTAAATTCCCCTAAAAGGAACACCATCGCTGACGCGAAAGGCAATAATTTAAAGAGCATGTTTTACAATCCCGGAAATATGGATATTACACAGCAGCAGTCCAACTACTGGAGCAATGAGCACTTTATGACAAATGCAATATATGCAAATAGGTGTATTTAGCTCCAGCTTTCCAATAAAGGATATACAGTTTTTCGTACAGAACACAATCAGCAATACTGAAAGTGTAAAAAAACGCTACACAAATATAAGATCGTCATCGGAATTCTCATTCACCTGTCCCAAGTGGCTCATAACACAATTTGACGGAGATGACCGACTCAGTGGCAACGAAAAGAAGATTCGAATAAAGCCCTCTATGCGGCTTTTTCTGCCAGCCAAAGCCATGCACGTAGTCTGTTTTATAATCATGTGCTGGGGTGTACGGTACTGTATTTATGCACCTACCATAGCCACTACAAAATAAGACTCTCATAGTATACCAAACTTCTGGCAATGTTGTTAGGCGGACGAGACAAAAGAGCAAAGGCGCAGATTGTATTATTCAAACCACGGCCAAGTCTTAGGCTAAGCCAACACCTATGCAGCTTGCAGACGGGACTATCGTCCGAATATCTCTGTACGTTAGACCACATTTGCGGCGTTAATATATACCAATACTTCTAATATCCTGGCTGCAAAATAATTTCTTATAAAATACGAATAACAGCGCACGCACACCTTTGGGATGATGTTGTTTAACTTGGACGACTGAAGAAATTTCTCACCAAAAGAAAAATTATATTTTAGAAAAATAAAATAGAGAATTTAAAGTAAAATTTCGAACTTCCTGCCGGGTAATTAAAATAAATTTGTCAGCTGTTTTCTTCAGAGATGTTACTGAATTTGAAGTTTAGAATTTCGTTTTTAATAACTGGTTATTTTGATTATAGTGTCTTTAAAAAATCCAAATATTGCAGCTAATTTCAATATAAATTTGGAAAAAAAAATGAAACCATTCGCGTTTGAGGGACTGACTCCTGCATGTCCATTCTGTGTAGATCGGTTTAGCTAAACCACGCATACTATGAATCATTGTTTTTCTCTTTATATTAAATAATAAAATATTTAAAAATCACAAGCGCTAAATTAACACCATTTATTATTTATTTATTATTAATTTACGTTCACCTTGGGACATTAAGGCAAAACCTTGTAAAATTGTCCCAATAACATGAAATGATACATTTAGTACAATAATCCGGACATAATTTAACTTATACTATAAAATACAATAGCTCACAGAGTACAACAGAGAACATTACAATATGCATTTCAACAATTCATCTTTCAATTCATCAATACAATACACCTTTGAATCAATAAAAATGTGAAAATGTGAAAAAGATTCAAGCAACACGTTGACTAACTTCTTAGAATTTGCTCAACTACTGTTTGACTAACCTGCCAAAAAAATCGCTCCTTCGGGTTATGTTCGTGCACACGGCAAATTGTTAAACTAGGTAAACTTAGAACATATTAGTTAAGTCACATTTCCTGCTGGGAATACAAGGCGAACTCATGTACACACGTCCGTGTGGTTTATTTCGCTGCTTTGGCGTTTAAGTTTCCTTTCTCTTTCTTCTCTGGTAATGACACAGGTGGTGCCAGGGAGCACTATAAGGTGGCCGCAAGGCAACAATAAGTTCACAACAACAACAAATTCCCTAAATTAGTTTATCAGTTAGTTGAAAACAGATGATCGCTATTGACAAGCTAAAAAAAAAATTGATTTTAGTTTAGCTTCTCATTTTAGAATTCTAGAAAGTGTGATTTTTGAATAAAACCAAAGAAATACAGAAAAGAAGATGAGATTTTCCGAAAAATGTAATCCAGGGCTCTTCTCTGTGTTCACAATTTCTAAAAAATTAAATAATCCGTTAGTGAAGAAGTGTGGAAATGTTTGAAAAGTGTCTAGTCAGAGTTAGTACAAATATTGTTTGTGGTTGCGGATCTAGTGGTGGTGGCAATGGTACAAGTGCCCCAACTAATCCTGCTTTACACGCAATAGTGTTGTGGAAGTTTGAGACGCGCGGAGAGAGTACATAAATGTGCGAACTATGACTGCTATGACACAGGAGTCAGAAGTGAATTCTGGCCGGTTTGTGTTTGTGAACAAGGTATGTTTTATATGCCGAGTTCGTCTGCCTCTGGTTACCAAGTGGGAGTGGGCGAGCGCCAGCGGTAGCGAGTGGGATCCCTACAATATTGCATATGCATATAAAAGATGCTTTGGTAAAGGTTGCATACCTGTATTAAAGCAATGATTTCCTTATAAAAATGTTATCGTTTTTTAAATTATTTATTATTTTAGGGAGAGTAGACACTTGATCTATGTAGCACGAACATATGTCCTCCATATTTAATAAATTTGTGCAAATAAACGCAAAAGTGTCATCCAAACAATCCCATACGTAGTATTAGACGCACACAGCAAGCGCCCCCACATATCCATTTGTAAAATGAACTCCCAATAGGGGCAGCAACTAACTGGTATAATTGCAAATTGTCAGGCAGTTTTATCAAGTTTGACAATTCCTTACCTACAGATAACAACTATAACGATTATATGCAGAAGCGGATCAACACATTGCCACAATCGCAAGACTCAATGCAGATGCAACGCTTAGTTTAAACGATGTCAATCGGGTTCCCAGTAAATACTATGCCTACAAACAGACAGCAACACCCACTACCAATGTCAGCACCGATGTACCTATCATCATCACAAAACAATTAGAGCGTATATTTACACTAGCAGCTCTATCGGTGCATTATTGATGTCCATGGGGGCAAGACATAACGGATAATAGTAGTATGAAACAGAGTTGGGCGAATAACTATGATGATTTCTTGGCCTTGTAATATTTTTTCAGCAAAGCATTTGCAAAAGAGCATTCCCATGAAGTATTATATTTTTTATTTTATAAAATTTTACAAAATTATAATAAAATTACAATACAAACATTCACTTTAATTTTTGTTGTTCACAAAACTAGAATAAACAACAAACAAACAAAAACCACAAACAACAAAATAAGCACATGTCAAAAATAATCAAGAAGAATAATGATTTTCCCTTGCGACCGCTTAATAAGTGCACCCTGGTATCCACTGTAATAAACTACTTTCTCACCATTCATGGCTGCTATACATTGAGTTCTAATTGTTTCCTACAGATAGGGAAAATAATATGATAATAATAATCAAATTTATGTCAGGGTTTCTAGCAGAACTGCTGTCTTGACATAATGTTTAATTTTTTTGGTATGACATTAACATATGGAGTCTCCACTCAACATTTTGATGTTAAGATATGAACATTGCCATGAATTATAGCTAGTCGAGACACTATGTTAAAGGCGCTTTAGATGGCCAATCATTTGACGTCAAATACCTTGTACGTGTATGTGATGCCAGCCCTTACACGCTGGCATCAAATACACGTATCGATTGACGTCAAATTTCAGTTTGTCCAACGAAAATGCAGTTAACATACATACATATGTACTTATCATGAGCAATACACATAATTCCATAGTTTTATTTATAAGGAAGTTTAATTGTACTGTACTGTGCAATTTCAGGTATCTGGAACAGCTATAATTGCAGCGTTAGAACTGTTTTTTAACCAGTTTCGTAAGCGAACATAAATCCTCTGCGAATATGTAAAATATCCATTTGGTTTATTAATTTGTATCAAAGCGATATCTTATAAAAAAGATTTTGTCATTGATAAACTAAAATTTCAACGATGCGAGTTACAAGTTTAAGGTAAAAAATGCATAGGCAGTACGCAAGGAAAATATGCCAATTAAAGGTCGAACGATTATAAACTGTCTTTTATTAAAAATTGTATATTTTATCTCGTTTGATACACAGAAATGCACGGCTAAAACAATTCTTTCCTGTCGATGGCAGTGATAAAAGGAATAACACCTTTGGTGGTCATACGGAGTGGGTATGCATTAGAGGAGATATAGATTCGTACAAGGACACTAAACAACTAGTTTTCGTGTCGTTAAAGCGCAGTTGTGTGAAGCACCCCTTCACTAAATATTCAAGGAGGAGCAGGGCAACACTGATCGGCGTTGTCTGGCAGCTGTTGTTTGTGTTGTTCATTCCAGTTCATTCACCAGCAAATATCTCTGTGCTGGCTTGTTCATTAAATTCAAATTGTGAATGGCTTTAAAGTGTTTTTTTAAATTATTAGTTTTATTAGGTGAAATTAAAAATAGCAAATTATGTAAATAGAAGTATGTCAGACGATGTTGCAAGGGGATGAGTGATTCGGATGATACAGATATTTTGCTATTGATGCCCCCGGATTATTTTTTAACCACATCTGAGGAAAAACTGCGTTACAAAAAAATTGATCAGGAGTGCAAAAGGGACGCTTCGGAAATCATCAATGCTGCTGTTGGTCATCTGCTGGACGACAGCTTCGAAACAGAGAACCGCCACCACCATAAAGGCCCCCACATATCGTTAACAATGGATGCAGTAGGAAGTATGGGTTCCAATTTGCCACCCCCCACAGCGTCATATAAATTCTTAGCGCCAAACAGGAAGGCTGAACTGAACCACATTAACTCACGTATACACACTATCGAACAAGAGGAGGGCTGCCACTTCCATGTCCCTTCGGATATATCCAGTGTATCTACCAGCACCGCACGGACACAGTTCTCTCATAAACCAATCCGGAACACATTCGGTCCCGCTCATTCCACACCAAATGCGAATTCCTCCAATCAAAAGAGAAGTAGTGATAATGCTGTCCAAGAGACCGGCGTCTTGGTGGAAATTGACAATTTTCTTGAAGATAATCACTTAAATAGTTATTGGATGGATGGACATTGTAGCGATGATTTTGCCCTGCAGAAACAGTCCGGAGATGTGGCCATGGGAAGACGGGAACCACAGACTACCTCATTACCGAATACACTCAACTGCTTGCCCCAGGGTCGGATAGGAGGTCAACAGCTGCAAGCGCAGCCGCCGCCACCGGACAGTAATCTAATTAGCTTAAGTGAAATATGGGGCAAGAGTGGTCAAGGCACGGCTATTTGTAGCACACATCAATCAGCACTCAAAGAAGAGCAGTTGAGGCGGCAACATTTGGAGAAGACGGTGCGATCGTTGCAGTCCCGCTTGCTGGAATATCAACAGCGTTTGTCTGTGGCCGTTGAGGTGGATCGTGCGAAGGATGCCGCTTTGAGTAATGCACAATTGGAGTCCAAAAAGTAAGTACTACTTTGCTATATATTCCCTCCACAATAAAATATTCAAATATTCAATTCAATCTAGTTTGAATTTGGAGGGGAATCAGTTGCGCGAATCACTGCACAAATTAGATTTAGAAAAGAAGGAATACAGTAGTAGGATGGATGCGCTGCAAATAGAATTGAATAATGCGGTTGGCTTAGCGTCCAAATTGGAGGAGCGAAATCAGATTCTTGAGGCAGAACTAGCAGCCTACTCGAGGTAGATGACAAGGCCCATGGCTGAATTAACTTAAACACTTTCTGATTTGTTTGACTTTGTTTACATTCATTTAGAGAAACCAATGAATGCACCGCCATGTATAAGCAACAGTTGGAGGATCTGGAATTCCGTATGCATGGCTGCAAGAGATCGGAGGAGTTGGCGCTCATCGAACTCAGCAAGCTAAAAGACCGGCTAGCTAAATCTGAACATCAGAATGAGAAAGTAACTGCCGTCAATATATGCTGTGAACACTTAAGAGATATATTCATTTTAGATAAAAGCGCGTTGCGATTACTTCGAACAAAACCAGTCCGCGCTGAAGCATCAGAAAGATCTCCTGCAAGAGTATCACCAGAAGCAAAAATGTCGTGCCGACACGTTGGAATCCGAAAAGAAAGCGTTGCAAGACGCTTTGGCGCATCTGAAGGATATAGAGGTGACAGATCCTTGGTGGCCTTCATGGTTACCTTCTGTAAACAACTATCACAACAAATTGTATCCTCCTCCTTAGGCAACGTACAAACACAAGCTTGAAACCCAACAGAAATCGTTGAAGACTCACTATCAACAGCAGCTGGAGAGCGTGGTGGCCAAGAAATTAAGAGAATTCCAAGAGCAAGTGGACAAATCCGAGGAAAATCTTAGGGCGGAAGCACGCGACCGGGAACGTTTAATTGCGGAGCGAACCGTCAAACAACTGCAACTGATAAATGAGAAGAGTGAACTCGAAATGAATCTGCTGCAAGAGAAACACAACGAGGAAGTGGAGTTGTACCGCATACAATTAGCGAATGCTTCAAAGAAGATTGACACTTTGGAACTGAAGCTGAACTGCTATAAATCCAAAAGGTGACACCGAAGAGGCAGGGCGTCACAAAGTTCGTTTACATGGATTGTAATTTATTTGAATTTCAGAGCGGATATTGCCGAGAAATTGCACGATGTCATGGAAGTGCAGTGGCAGAAGGCATTGGAAATATTGACGTCACCCAGTCAAATGAGTCAAGTGTTAACCGACACTGACGCCGACCCCGAGGCTGAAACCGAATCACCCGAAAGCAATAATACCGACACACCCAGCAACCAGGAGCACGGACATTATTTCGAGACACCGAAGACGAGTAAATGCCGTAAGGAAAGCTCAAAGGAGAACAATCTCAATGTGAACAACAAGGGGCAACATATGCTGGCGCCGGAGCGGCTGCAAGCATACATTGAGTTGGTGAGTAAAAAAGACGAAAATCGGCGCGGGTCTAATGAAGGCCGAGTATTTCAATTTCAAATGACCTTCCTGCATCTCACCCACACAGCTGCTGAGTAAATCCCCTGCGGACTTCGACAAACTGGATGAGATCCTGGCGTTAACGGTGAAAGCGAGAGCCACCGACGGCAAGTCGGACAAGCCAACTAAGCGCAATAAGCAAAGCAAACCGCCCTGGAAAGCGTAGCGTCACGAATAGTGGTCTACTCTCAAAGACTGTTTCTAACCATTCTCCTAGTTGTGCTAAATTGCTGTTGAACGTCTTAAGATGGATCGCGTGACCGTGTATGTGATCACCAAGTGCCAAGTGCCCATTCCATTTCAGTGAGCCCCCAACGCATGAACGTTATTTATAATTTATTTTTTACAATATACCTATGAACAAATTTAAATTTCGGACTTCATTCCATAGCCACATTTTCGTTCCCTTCGTTAAAGATACCACTTGAGTGAGTCTGTATGGGCGTGTGCTGATACACTGAGTAAGTGTGCCAGTGGCAATTTTCCCTTGCGATTAGGGCTCCAATTTTAAATAAATACAAAAATCAACATTTCGACATAAAAGTTCATTTATTATTATGCAAAGATTTTCAATTGCGTGGCATAGTTCCAGACGCACGCCGAAACCTCGCTCCTACCGGCACTGCGCTGTGGAACTATGCAACACAATTACGAGTAGTATACATGAGTATATTAAACATTCATTAGTGATTGATTAGCTCTTAAAGTACGTGTATATACGTGTGTATAGTAAACTGTGTAGTTGTTAAATTTACAAACGTTAGAAAATAAATATCAAAATAACTCCATTTCATCTTTTATATACATTTGATAGTTAGTTCCCATGAAATGGGATGATCATGCGTTCAACTGTACGAATACGAGTATCACTGAGTTCATCTTAAGTTATGAAGTTATGTTATGTGGTGCATTCTCGGGCGGGTTGTCGGCTTCAGTGCCCTTTAGCTTTGCTATGCTGGTCCTGGGGCTCCGGCTGCTAAGTACGACGATGAGGCTGATAGCGAGGATGCTCCTGCTGCTGTTAGTGATGTTGATATATTTGTTCGTAATTGACTACGGTTGCTTCACTTATATGCTATTTGCGGGAATTTCGGTGCACTGCCGTATAGTCCCTCGGTTTCCCAAACCTGTATGTGTGACTCTCTCGTTAGTACCACCAGATGCTGGTGCGTGGAGTACGTGATGCTGCGCAAAGCGAGAAAGAAAAACCATATGAATACCTCAAAGTGCGTGCGCCACAAGTCGCTGACAGTCAACCCCTACCTTTTGATATTTGATATGCCGGTCATAATTTCACTGACGAAACTCAAGTTCCAGCTGGACCACAGTCGTATAATGCCCCCATCCACCGCTGTGGCTATGACGTTCACGCCCACACCTTCTTTAATGTACGAGTAGCAGACGGCAAGTATGCGGTCTTCGTGAACGATGTGCTGCACATAGCGTGCATTGACCGAGTGAAGGCGCAGTATGGATTTGCCGTTTGGGTTGATGGACACGGTCACGAAGTCGTCCAGATTCTCTTCGGTCACTTCAAAGCACTCGTCAGCCGTTGGTGGGGACGAGGGGAGTTCGTCTGAGATGTTGTCGTCCTGGCTGCTGCCGTTGGTTTTGTGCCACGGTATTGTGTGCACGGTCACGATGTCGCCCAGCGTCGGGCTAATGGCGGTCAGTGTAATGGGTGAGTGGTGTATTTCTGCGGGTCGTTCAATTGTGCGCACGTAGCTCCAACTGCAAATATAAAATAATTCTGTAATCAGTTCATGGGGAGGTGTTTTTGGGAGCGATGCGAAACTCACTTATTGATGTCCCATATAACTGCAATGCCGTCGCGGCCTGTGGAGACGGCGATTTTGAAATCGACCGATAAATTGATGCACGTGATTTCGTCCGTGTGCCGCATTAATACTGATGGTCCGCTCCAAATCATATCGGCGCCGTCGCGCTGCTGGTTATCTGTAGAATTGAGGGAAGCGGCCGAAAGCGTTGAGGAGCTGGTGTCGCCCTCAGCATCCGTGTCTGCTTTGACGCTGCCGCCACTCTTTGTTGTTATCTTTCGGAATGCCGAGTTGTAGGAGAGCCTCAGGCCCCGCACATAGCTTTGGCGGCTCTTTGATGTGCGATTGCTGGCCTCCGTGCTGAAGCACTTGTACACACTAATGCGGCCGGACTTGTGGCCGAACCAGAGTTGATTGGAGCTCGGGTCAGAGCCGCAAGCGGTTATGTCGTCGAAAGCACTGTTGTACAGCAGGTTTTTGGGCTTGCCACACAGTTTGTTCAACGGCTGTATGCGTACAATACGGTCTTCGTGGCCCCAAGATATCACATTGAAGGTGTCGACTTCGGCTCCCTGCATGACGCAGGTTTGCGCGGACAAGCCGTAAACGACGTTTGTGTTGCTAAATGATATCAAATACTCGGCGCCGGGCAGCTTGTATATGTTGCCTAGAGTGGCTGGTGGCAGCTGCGGCGAACCTAAGTAAACACCCCAGCGCAAGCCCCGTACGGTCTGCAGAATCTCCTTGTCGCCAAGACAGTAGTTCAGAGCCTTGGTTGGCGGGTGCGACGACTTGAAGAGTTGGCGCGGCATTTGACCGTAGGTCTTCACCATTGTTTCGACGGCTTTACGCTCAATGGGGTCGGATATCTCAGACTCAAGGAACATGGAATAGGTCTGAAATGAGAAGTGTCGTAGAGTACAATGTTTATACGTAGATGCGTGTTTAAACCAATTACCGCCGGATGGAACACATTTATAGCCTCCACTGCACTTTCTCCAATTTGCTTGAAGCCGAAAATCAGGTCGATCCACTGATGCAGATTGTTGCGCACCAGCTCGCACTCTAAAGCCTGGCGGTGGATAAGCACGAAGAGGCGCGGGTCCCGTAGACACCAGGGCGGCAACAACACATCCTCTACGCGCTCGCCACTCTGGCGACAGCCGAAATTGAAGCGCTCGAAGTTTTCAAACATCTCTGGCAAACAGAAGAACTCGGGTATTAACTCCTTCACATCCGTGGGACTGTCACGACTCGCCAAACTCCAAGTGGTGCTCAGCGCGTGGAAAGTTCGATCGGGCAGATCGAAATTGTTGTCTACGCGTGGGGTGGGGTGGGGTGTGGAGGAGTGATTAGCCTCTCTGGGAAAATTACATATCATGAGCTAAACTTACCCTGGTAGCGCAAAAAGTACCCGGTAAACGGCGGCACCCGCACCAGAAAATGCAGCACTGTGCCCGAGTTGGAGTAGTGCGAGCTGTAGTGGTACGGCTTGAGTACCAAGGATCCCATGTTGGTCATCGTGTTGTTAATGTACTGAAACGGGAGTGAAAATTGCAATGAATACTGGATGGTCATTCCCAATCCCACTCACAGTATAATTGTTGATATAATGTTGCTCGTTCTCTGGATGTTGCACCGCAATTGGCTTCGCCAGTTTTCGGAAGTTCTGCGCATCCGTTAGATCCAAGACGTCAGACCTGTAGTTGGTGAGAATCCACGGGAACACCGGATACTGCATGAGGTCGTTGTAAGTGCGCCCAGCTATTTGGTTCAGCGTCATCAAGTATTCCCAGTTCGTCAGCAGACCCTCGCGCCATTGCTGCGTGATGAGCAGCACCTTGCTGTGGTCGGGCGGCGACACGATTTTATCACAAAACACATCTCGCATAATTTTCCAGTCATCCTGGTTCTGCAGCGAGAAGAACAAGGACTGATTTGTGTCAAGGAAGATCTCAAATGCCTTCTCCTGGTGCTGATAGCGCTTCAGCCAAATCTCTGTTATGCTCGCAATATCACAGGTGACGTAAAAGTATTTACAGTGGTATGTGGCCAGGAAGTAGAGTCTGTGGTCCGTCACGATGATCTCGCCGTCGATTTCTCCATCCACTGGCAGGTATTTCGCGGGAAAATTGTAGAGGATTTGCGAATTGAGTGAAATGTTGAGCTGTTGGTCGTAACTGGCAATGAGGTAGTCCAAGGGACGCGTGTACTCGTCGTGCTGTGTGTGGGGGCTGGGGCCTTGTGCTGTCCCCGGTGAGCGATAGTTCTCCATGATGAAGCGTTTGTCAATATCGAGATGACAGCGCCGCAATCGAGTGTGCACGCGTGAGGGTCCCTCGGTATCATCCAACTCCCAGGAGCTAATTGAACACGATACAGTGACATTTCATTTGACAACAGATTTCATGGGCTTTAGGGCCCCACGCCCCACTTACTTCTCAAAGCGTTCCTTGCAGTACCAAGGGGCGCCTTCGTGCGTCATGCGCCTCACTATTTCCATCCATTTGGTGTACGTGCAACTCTCGTCGTAGTCCTTCATGTGGGCCATGAGCAGCTTCCTCTCAGCGTTCTAAGGGGAATTCAACAATGAGATAAAGCGGTGCTTAACTAAATACTCTGCTTCCGGAACAAACCTGTAATTCGGCGACACGCCGCGTTGCCACCATGGACGACTCGATGCAGCTCACAGCTAGCGATTCGAACTTGTAGACAGTCTTCTCCAGCAGCAGCTTCTGCTTGGTTGACACAGTGCAGCGGTTAAGCTCGATCCGCCTGAGCTCCGTCTCTAGATTCCAAGCGGAGTCGTTCTCATTGATGCCCAAGCATTTGCACAAGCTCTCCAAATTCTCGATGGGTTGTTCCAAGTCCTCCAACAGACAAAGCCATAGCAGCGACTTTATCATCTTGCCATCGCAAATAATGGACGGCACAAAGTCGTCTTGGCAGGAGATCCACAAAGCGTCCACAATAAATGCACGCAGGTCGCGCGGTCGGGATGGTTGTAGGCCCCAGGCAATGAAATTGTTGCAACGCTGGTTGCTAGATATGCCATACGAGACCAGGAGTTCAAAGAGTTTGATCTCGTTGATACTGGGTGCGTAGTTGGCATCGTTGACGGTGAAGAACTGTGAGCAACGATCGATGAGCAGGTCGAGGCGCGTTTTGGTTTCTGCCAATGTAAGTGTGGAGTCTGGCAGTGCGGTGACTGCGGAGGGAAGCTAAATATGTAACTGTGGAAGGGTTTATCGGTCTTACAATGCTACGAACCTTTATTGTTCCAGGGCACGCTGCTTTGCTTAATGAACAGATTAATCCAATTCAGCTGCAGCTGGCCTTGCACAGAGCGAAAGCGATTCACAACGCATGCGGCCTGCTTTTCCTGATAGAATGAGATCATATTCAATATGTCCCATATAATCTGGAATAGAGAGTTTTAGTTACAAAGGGGCATATCAGACGGAGATGGTGGGACACACTCACGTTAATATGGCCAACAGACTTCAGGGACTTCTCGCCAATTGTGGTCAGCAGTTCGAGTACAGCATCCTCGGCGCGTGAGTTCACCGTATTCGTGTTCACATACAAGTGATGCAATGCTTTGATGCAACATTGCAGCAGCCCGGCTTCGATCAAAATCTGCTGCTCCTCGGGATCCTATTGAAATGACATTGGAATTTTAAAAGAGCGCCGTGAAGGCGAAAGGAGCAACACTTACCGCGGTATAGAGCCTCCTCAGTACTTGGAAGGCTCTCTCTGGCAATTCGGTTTGATTCCTAATGGTTTTCGTCGTGATCGCCAGCAAGGCGTTCAAGCCAAAGCGGTGCTGAATGCGCAATGAGCTGCAGTTCAAGATTTCATCCAGATTGCCGTACGTACCGCTGACCCACTCCACGCACGCCTCGAACATGTGAGAATCCGTTGGGTACATCGCCAACTGATTGGCTAAGTGCTGCGGGTAAAAATTCTTGTTGAATGTGACCAGCTCATTCATGGACAGACGCTTCGTCAGGGCCGCCAGCAACTTGATGATAGCGCTGCGCACAACACAACTGCCGTGGTTGGCTAGAACAAGAAGAAATTCCACCTTGACGTAGTGTTTCAGCACCTGTTTGAAGTAAAAAGAAGCAACAAGTGAGCAGAAGTCACGCAAAAAGGATATCAGGAAGTACCTCTTCCACGGCGTTGTCCGGCAAGAGGCATAGGAAATCTTTTAGCAGCGAGAACAAACCTTCCTGCAGTGTCGCGATACCTACGGAGTTGTAGAAGTCCGTCTTAACGAGGCCCTTAGATCGCTGGTGCATTGTTGGTGTACTGAACTCATCGTTCAGAGTTGCTGCTGGCTCTGAGACACCATCAAGGGCTAAAGAGGCCAAGGCATGTATGTTGCCACCAGAGCGGTACTTTTCATCGTCTCCCAAACCGCGTGCATTGGTGTTTGAACGCAGTTGGAGACGTTTACGGGTAATTTTTTTAAGGGCCGTAAGCCCGGACAACGGCGACTTGCGCAGTTTGTGGGGGGCGGGCTTCTGCTTTGGACTTGCTGCAATATTGAAATTTGCGTGTCGTTTCAACTTCAGGCGCCACCTGGAGGCCTCGTTTGGGCTTAACAAGCGTAAAGCGCTCTTGTTTAACTTGGAACAGTCGGCAACACTCTCGAGGTTTTCCTCAAATTCGTGTACAGCGCGCTTGTATGGGGAGCTGCGGGCATGCAGCTTCTTGAGCCGATTTATGCGGGCCAAGCGACTGGCAGACAACTCGTTAGCAGCGGCGTTGATAGACACGGCCACTCCGGGTCGCTCCTGTCCGAAGTTGCGCCGGAATGGGGCTGCTACACGGCTCAAGTTCGTGGAAGCCAGTGATTTCTCCTTGGCGGGCATCAGCGGAGTGAGAAGAAAGTAGAATTTGGACCGATCGTGCGTGATGTAGCATTCACTAGGCTTGTGTAACAATAACAGCAGCTTCATAATCTCATCCATGAGCGACGGAGACGGTGGCGACCCGGCAAACACAGACAAAATGCTGACAAACGCCTTCGCGGCATCTCGGGAGATGTACACTGGGTTGGGAGATTCAATCACATACACTTTGCACAGGTTCAGCAGTTCTTTCATCAGGCCTGCACGGATCAGTTGCTCCATGTTGAAGTCCCGATGGGGATGTTTTTCACGCGTCAGCGCCAATATGCAAAGGAATAGCATGTCCAGTACTTCCGAGTGCTCAGTGCCAGAGCGATGCCAATCGGAATAGCGATGCAGTATGGATACTACTAGTCGCGGGTACACCAAACTGGCGATTGTGTTCTCATTCACATGAACTGTATCGCCCTTCTTGATAATCAGCGGCTGGGAGCACGCATTATTCACGATGCTCTTCAACAGGTGCACATCCTTTGTGCAGCGCTCCGTCTTTATGACGTAGCCAATGAGACTGATGAAATCGTTCCGCAAAAACTCCGTGTAAAGCTGAGATTCCGACAAAGCCACGCTCAGTAGTAGATCCAATGACATCGCTTGTGACGCTGAATGATTGGTAAGTTCCACCACCTGAGAACATATGTCGATATAGTATTCGAAACCTTATAAAATATTTCACAATTTGGATGGACAAAAGTAATAACGGAAAGGCCAGGTGCGACTCCTGGGAAAGTTCACAGTTGGTGTGCTCTGCTGTTGCGTTCGAAGACATAATATCTACTTGGGAAAGATCTCTGATGAGGGTAGCGTAACTATAGCACCTCCAGTGTGCACTTGCTAACAAATTCGAATACTGAAGACTTTTTTCTCATAATATTCACAAATTACTTCAGAGGTGTCCAAAGCAATCATGGCTTGGAGCTGAATAACATCACACCCACTACTTTTATGTTCCAAGATGATAATTTTCGAGAATCAGCAAACAAGCACGGTCAAGCAAAAGAAAAGCAGGTACCAAACAGAAAAAGCCTGGGACACATGGTTTGCTTCGTTTCTATTCAGACTACGTCTGCGATTATGAAAAATTATTTACACGCAACAAACAAAAGTTCGGGAGATTACCAAAATAGAGCAATAACAAAATAAAAGCCTTCAAGGCAACGGTCCACACCATACATCAGCAGTCAGGTCATATTTCTCAACTGACATCCACGAGGTTGACGGCAAAGGCCGACCCAGTGAATACTCTGACAACGGACACAAAAACTGCTGCTTTTAAGCAGTTTTTTTGGTGAGTTGAAATAGATTTTTAATTGATATTTTTGCAATTATGCAATTTGAAGACATTTTAGAGATTTTTGTAATAGTTCTGATTCAATACGAAGCTTGCGAGCGTCTTAATACTATGAATGAACAATTTAGAAACTGTTGGAAAGAATTAGGAAGCATTCGATCTGCTCTCCAGTTTGGTCCAGGTAGGTAGGTAGGTAGGAGTGGCCGCCCAGTTTGCCAAAAGCACACTTGAGCACACCTAATGGCCCATTGTGATACCACGGTGTGGCGCCGTTCAAGCACTGACTAAAAAAGTTCCCATACTTGGGATGGTGATAGTCAGCGCAAGGACAGCGCCTGGAAAGGCACGACTCCCCCGTCATGTTTCAGGAAACCACCCCAATACTTTGATGAACCTGGCTATGTCCCTAATATTAATGGATGACAGCTCTGTCAGGCTTGTAAGAAATGGGGCACCAAAGGTGCGAATTCTTCTTCTGCTCAAGGATGGGCAGTGGCATAAGAGGTGGAAAACCGTCTCGTCCTCCTCCTCGAAGCCACAGCCTCGGCAAAAGTCATTTGAGGGTAGGCCCAGTCTTTCTGCGTGCTGTCCCATTATGCAGTGGCCGGTCAAAACCGGCACAGTTGTCGACAGTGATACGCGATCAAGTCGAAGAAGTTGATTGGTTCTGTTTTTGTCCATGCTTTCCCAAGTTAGTCTAGCCGTGTGGCAGGATTCCTCGTTAGCCCAGGATTTGTAGGCGTTAGCCAGATATTTCCGTTTGATTTCGAGCTTGGCTGTTGCCAGTGGAATGCCGATGTTTACAGAGGGGTGAATGTCGTGCATTAGCGTGCCTGCCTTGGCAAGCTCGTCCGCCTCGCAGTTTCCCGGGATTTCGCTGTGTCCGGGAACCCAGACTAGGTGCACCCGAGAGTTATTTAAAGATGTTCGACATTCATGAACTAGTCTTGATGTGGCCGTGGAGCCAAAAAGAGATTTAATGGCGGCCTGGCTGTCTGAGAAGATAGATAGAGTTTGGTCCAAGGTTCAACAAATCATTCCAACAGACCATCCATATCGGCAAAGTGCAAACCTTTTCTAATATAATCGTAATTAATAGCGTAATAGCATTCGCAAGGAATCTGGCTAACACCTTCCAACCAAATGAAAACCAATGCGACGACTTGTACTCCTCATTCGAGCGCGATGCACCCCTTACACAAATAACTACAAGCGAACTGAAAACATAAATAAAGCACCTGAGAGATAAGAGTTGATTTAATCACTCCGAAAGTACTAAAACAACTACCCAGCAAAAGTCTACTTAAATTAGCAAAACTATCGATCCGTTTCCAATATATCCCAACCCTGTGGAAAGTTGCTGATATGATTATGATTTCCAAGCCAGGAAAAGACCCACCCACACTCAGTCTCTTTAAACAGGCCAATCTCCCTGCTGCCACAAATCTCAAAACTATTAGAAAAGCTAATTCTAAACCGCATAAAGCCAATCTTTGATACCATCACACCAATTTGGATTTCGTTGCAATCACTCCACCATAGACCAGTGCACAGAATCGCAGCAGAAAACGAAAAATCGTTTGAAGAGGACAATGTATGCTCAGCAGTCTTCCTAGACTTCGCACAAGCAATCGACAAGGTACGGCATGAAGGCCAAATCAACAAAATCAATTCCTGTCTCTCCCTTCAATTTAGAGCCCTTATGAAATCATATTTAACTCAACGCTCAACGCGTGAAACAAGGAAATGAGTACTCAGATCTAGAAGAATTAAACGCTGGCGTGCCGCAAGGAAGCATCCTTGGTCCACTTCTATATCTCTTGTACACAATCGATTTGCAACTACCTCCAAACGCCATGAGCGCCACATATCCGAGCAGAGGACAACGGATTTGATTGCTGTGGGAAGAACTTCTTTTCTCGTGTTCACGACCTCCGCCATGGTTGAGTATTTTCGATCTCTGTGCAGCAACTATTAATACTGAACTGGTTTTAGGCCCCTTCGGTTAGATTAGATTTATATAAATGGTGTTTCACAATGCGATCTAAACGATCATTTGAGATGCCTCTATTTACATAAAATGTGACTAAGTCAGGCTCGTTTTAAATTATTTTGCCGGCATTAAATTGGGGTTGGTGCAGTCTTTTATTATATATGGCAGGAGCCACACGATTTCAAGTTTCTTACCCTTGCGAACATGTACATCAGAGTCGACAAACCGCCACTTAGTATTGTGGCAGTTTGCAAGGACTGCAACTGGTTCTGCACCAGCTCGCCGTAAAGTACCAAGCCGTAGGGACGCCCTGCAGAAATTGAGAGTTTGTTACATACTATTTATGACTGCATGCAATTGCCGCGAGATAAATACCTTGAAACACGCTGTCGAGTTCAGAACTGCAATCGTAGCCCATGGCCAGCTCCGGCTGTTTTGCCGTGTACACTAGAACGCGCGACTGCTTAAGCAACTTCATCGTTTCGGTGACATTACCAAAGTTCGCGCTGCACATTTTGCTGGAGTTTAAGTAGCCGTAGTTGGGCTTCCAGGTGGCCACCTGGCACTGCGTCAGCTCAGTAAAGTCCGGACCCATCGCAGTCAAGTTGAGGATTGCGTCCCGGACAGTGATGTTGCGATTGAACAACATTAAATTGGAAATGCTCAGCCGCAGCGCGCAACCATCGAGTGTGGAACGCGACTCATTGTTGCTGAGCGTGTTGTTCGGAGATTTTGCTGGTGTGCCGTCTCCCAGTGAAATCATTTGGAACACATGTGTGCGCGTCAAGTTCCGCAGATTGCGGAACGGCAAACTTATCTTGTGCTGGTCTAACCCATCCAAGTAGATGCTCATTTCCAAGCGATCCGGTTGGATGTCCACCGCCAAAGTGAGGTGCGTCCACTTGTTCTTGGCGATGCGGAAGTATTTCAAGTCCACAAAGGAGCCCTCGAAGTATGAGTCACCCTCAACGTGTCCATTGAAGAGGTGCATGCTACTAAAGCTGTTAAGGAACACCAATTTGGTTTGCTTCAAAGCATTTCGGAATGGTGAGGCGCCCTCAGCGTTGGACGACGTTGATGCCGCAGTGTTTTTATTGTTAAGGCCCGAGCTATGTTTGTCAGTGCCACGAGTAGCTTTTAACGAGGAATTGGCGTCTACCGGACTTGCCGGTCCACTTATTCCAGTCGAATTGTTAGCTTCGTAGATATCGTCGGTTTGTGTAGCGCGAGTTTGTATTTCTGCATTTGGTTTACAAGTTTCAAAAACCAGATTCATGTTGCTGTTGATGTATATGCTGAGCATAGCTTGATTGCTGCCAATCGACACAATATGGGATTTCTGAGGGGTGTGAGAGCACTGTAAGGTATTAGAATATTAGAGGCATTGAAAAAACACTTACCGAAGAGTCCTCGGTAGAGCTGCGTGCTTCATCCTCAATCAACTGGCTGGAGCTCTTGTGAAGCTGCGAACTCTTCACCTGCAGCCACAGGGACAGAGTGAAGCCGTCGCTGTTCCAGACTCGGGCGTGTGTGATGGGGATGATGCAGG
The DNA here is from genome assembly GCA_920105625.2 of Clusia tigrina. NCBI lineage: Eukaryota > Metazoa > Arthropoda > Insecta > Diptera > Clusiidae > Clusia > Clusia tigrina. The sequence continues at coordinate 20,461,423 of OV050032.1, forward strand.
GAGCGCGTGTGAAGGGGGTGGTGGCCTGACAGTGCAGGTGATAGCAGCGCACGCGATCGATTTGTTCCGTCACGATCTGATCACTGGTCGAAATGCATTTGCCATCTGGGTTAGATTTACACTGAATTACTCAACTAAAAAAAGATTGAGGCAATTTACCTATGACTACTGGGAACTCCAGTTCAACACTAGGCTGAGCCTTTTTCAGAGAACCGGCGCAAATGTAGCTCATGTACTTAATTAAAATCTCAACGGGGGGAGCTTTAGACGCCAAGATACCAAAGAAGGTGCACAGCACGTCAGGAGTATTCAAATCGGTAATGAGCTCTAATATGGACTGCTGCAGTTCTATTGGCAAAGGCTCAAGTTAATTGAAATCGGGCGAAAGATAACTTTCCAACACATAAATCATTTGCTTACCTTTCAAGCGCACATCGCTGCACATCAGCACTGGGGCAAACCCGCGCAGCAGAAACAGCGGACCACCAAGGTACTCGCGTATGACAAACAAACGGTTGGCTAACTGCGCCAAGTTATCACTCCAGCCCACCGGGTTCCGAGTGCACATCTGCGACAATTCGATCAGAATCTCGACAATCAAGCGGCACAGGCCATCGTGCAAGATATGAGTGCGATACCGCGAAGTCGGTTGAAAGGAGTTCCACATGTCAGTGGCTTGAATCTCGCCCTCCGAATCGGAAACCTCTGGTATTTCACCGTCTGCTTCGTAGCCCTCGTCCGCTGTTAGATAGTAATCTTCGTTGTCATTCTCGCTGAAATCCACTTCGCTGTCGGGACAGATGAGGGAGGTGCGCGTTGAAAAGTAATCGACGTCGCCGCTCTCCCCGGAGATTGGTCGACGTGGTGTCGGCGGCGTCTTGATGGCACCGGCGCTCTTCGCCGGCAGCATGGTCTGAGTGCGCGCCGTTTGGCTGTTGAAGGAGCGCACACGTGGTCGCAGCAACGCCGCGTCGTCCGTAACCGTGGTCAGAATACTGCTGCTCACCACTGCCGCCGGGTCGTTCAGCGTATTGGAAAGTTCGGCGATTTTCAAGAGCGTCTGGAGCGTTTGCAACACGGTATTCTCCCGCGAGTGCTCCTCGGACAGCTGCTGCCAGTTGGCGGACGCATTGCTGATGATGATGGCCTTGAGTTTCCGTAAGTGTTTTTGCATCTTTTCCGCTGCAGAGAGAACCAACCGGGTCAGAAGGTTTACGCCATTTAAAAGCAAAGAATTTCAGTAACGCAATCAACGAAAGGAGCCTATGTGTGAATGCAGAGCAAGCGGCGATGTGCACGATAAGAATAATATTAACGATGGAAGATAATACTCGGTGTGTATCTATACGTATAGATATGCATATAATTATGTGTGTGTCTGTGTAGTTGCTTTACTTAGCTGAGAAGAAGGTGATGCTATCTACTTAAGCAAATATGCAGTCGCCTTCCGCGAACACAGACTTAATGCGAGTGTAGTTTGATTCGTCCGTGCCGGTCGATGATGTTGATGTAACCAAGACAGCAGTTGAAGCGAAAGTGCTGGTGGCAATTGCTCATCACTTTAGCTGTCTATATGTATGTCCGTATGTCTGTCTGTCGGACCTGGTGCCTCCCTGCCAACTTGACACTGCCCGTGCTAGCACCAGTACACGTCTAGTGTGGAAAAGCTGAAAAGCTGCTACGCTGTGTCGCCCCGTAGCCACCGCAATCAACGGCATCGTCGACAGGGAATGTCAATGGAGGCAATAGAAGTGGAAAATCAACAGTAACGTGTGCAACCCCAGCACTGCCTACGATAGATGCTACGAAACCCAATCTGATTACAGCGGACGCAACATGTAAGTTATTTGCTAATACATAATTAACTCAAGCTCAAAAGCCGACACGGCACAACACCACCCCAGCACACACACCGCCGAACCAACTGACTAACGACCGCAGCCACAGCCGCAGCCACAGCCGCAGCCGCAGCCACAGCCGCAGCCGCAGCCGCAGCCATAGCCGTAGCTATTAGATTTTCTCCTGCTTACTTCGCACTTGGGAGACACGTTGCACGAAATTCTAGTTCGGCTTGGATTTTGTGCAGTTGCTTTCATAGCTGCTGATGTTGATGTTGTTTGTGTGTTGTTGGTTCTTCTGTAAGAGTTGGCAAGTACTATTTCTATGGCTTCTGCGTGGTGACTGGTTCGGAATAGCGTTCACGCTGCTGTGTTCTTGAACACAATAATGCATGCAATGCTGCATGCCGAGTTATCCAACGCAGCTGTGTTAAATGAACGATTTCTGAGGTTACCACAGAGTGCGACAGTGGGAAGGGTTGGAGGGGATTAACAATGACATTGCCTCCACTAACAGAATCGGCTTTTTTGAGATGCCTATGGATGGATGTATTCCTCCTTAAAATTTCACATTTTTCAACATTTGCCTTGGTCGAGTCTACAACGGAGTATGAGGCACTACAGAATGGCACATATGGACATAAATAAGAAACCCAATAATTATCAAAAAGAAAAGAACTCGCCACCTCTCTGCTCTGTGTGGCGCATTCACCTCCTCAAACCTTCAATATATATATTTGGATTGATATGAAATATAAAATGCTTACCTTCTTCGTTCTGGTAGCCTTTAATGCAGATTGACATGGTAGCCTCGAAAAGCTTCAGCAGCAATCTCTTGCACTCCCCACTAGGTTCATGCAAGCACAACAAATCGGCGTCAATCTCGTCCTCGCACTGTTGCCGGCGCTGCACACTCAAATCGATTACAGAATTCGTATTAGTGCCGCCAAACAACGAACCAAACATGCCAAACAATCTGCCAATAATACCTTCATTGTTCTGCGCCAGCCCAGTGTGCGTTTGTGGGTCAGCTAACAGTGATGTGAACGCATCAGCGGCGACGGTGCCGCTGGTGCCCCCTTTCCCGTTGAAACCGTGCGACGACGAAGGGGCCTCGCTTTGCGACTCGCTCGACTGAATCTGGTTGCGTATGTCGAAGAGCACAATGCTCTCTGTGAGCGACAACTCGTTGGAGGCTCTGTTTTGCAGTTGCAACTTCTGCAGATATGTATCGTCGTAGATCTCTTCGTAGAGTTGGGTGACTCTGTCGTAGGTGTCGCTGGTGTAGGGATCGTGGCTATCGTGGACGATTGCTGTTGCCACCGATGCTATCGATGAACTGATTGACTGCGGGGACTTTGGTGCTGATGATGTCGTAATTCCCGCGCTGGAAATGAGCGTTTCCAGTGAACATGAGAACCAATCGATTGAATTGTCGTCGCTGAAAGAGGCCTCAGTTGGCTGTGTAAATGTGTAAATATGCTGTTGCTCACTTTCTTTTGCGGTAGGGTACGACGAGTTCGGTGCCGGGTGCAGCGATTTTCTCCTATGTAATATGAGAAAACTGCTTAGCGCGTTGTAATTAAGTTTGAGTATATCGACAATGGTGCGGCCACCATGCTTCAGGGTTTTCAGGCTCTTCGCACAGTCTTTTCGTTGAAGCTTAGAGTATTCGTTTTGCTTTGACTTGGATTCTTCACCATCGTCGTTGTCATCGTCTTCGTCCTCCACGACAATTGAATATATTTTGGCGAATTCGTTGTAGAAAAATTGACTTGTCTTTAGCAGCTCATAATTGAGCGACCATTGGACTGCTGCCGTTAACAGCACATTCAGAGGTAACGGTAGACTGCACTCGGGTGTTTTGCTACCCTGGTAATCGGCGCCTTCGTCCAGCCAAAACACTTCCTGTCCCCCTGCTGTACTGGAGTGCTGAGCATAACGGTTGAGAAGAGCGTTGAAAAGCTCTGCCGCGTGATCGCTGTTGTTCAATTGCAACGTGATCAGACGGTGACTCAGAACGCTTTGCTCTTGGCTGTTATCGCCGAGGAATGTTAAATTGTCAATGCCGATTTTTATAAGATCACAGATGCCGCACACGAGTTCCGGCTCGGGTAGCAGATCTTCGAGATGTTTGATGTTCTCCTCATTATAGAAGGCCTTGATCAGACGTATGTCGCTCAGATATGTGACGAAAATGTTGAGGCACTCGTGCAGTATTTTCAGACAATTCAATTGCTGCGTATCAGAAGGCGAGTGAATCTGCAAATGTAGCTCCTTGGGGGAATTTTGACAGTTTTTGTGAACTGGCGTACTGTCAGCGCTGCTCGTATTAAGTGCCAGCTGGGAACTCTGGTGTTCTAATGCCTTGGCTTTGAATCTGCGAAATATGGGCAGCACAATCTCCGCCAGTACCCCGGAGGAGATGTCATTGGTCAGCAGATGTGATATGTGCTTCAAATGCTTCAGGAATATATTCAGCGTTACTGTTTCGCCATGGGTGGACAGTCGCTCTTTGCACTGGCGATAGAGTTGCAAGAGGCCAGTGTGGAACTCGAGCGACTTCAGTTTGGCGTCACACTTCGTACATCCCGTCTGCGGGCGCTGCTCGTTCTGATCGTTGATGTTGCGTACAAAGACGGTGCTCAGTATTTTGCGGTAGAGGAATTTGAAGGCGCACTTCTGGTATTTGGCAGTTACTTTGAACGCCACATTCAGGCAGGTCTCATACGTGGCTAAGGTATAGTGGCAGCAGCAGGCTCCTGCACGAAGCAAATATCGCACTGCATACTCCTGTAAATCGGGCTTCAAATGTGGCAGCAAACTAAACAGAATGCCCTGAAAGTAGCAGCTCAGCGTTTGGGTTTCCGTGCGACAATGCATCTGCAGCATGTTGATCTTCCTGCGACGCAGCTTTTGCTGCAAGCTTCCGCCATTGAGGGAGCTGTTGTGCACCGACAGATGGTCGTACTTGCACAGATTTTCTATGATTTTAACCAGAGTCGTGAATATACTAGTGAAGAGCAGTTGCGTCTCTCCATCCGTTCGGGACTGCTGCAACAACTGCTTCAGCGTCTCCACACAAGAGTCGACCACATGCTCGTCGATCAGCTTAATAGTGTATAGATTGTGCTTACTGCTGCATATGCTGGGGTTGCTGCTGTAGATGGCGACCACATTGTGCAGAATGCCGAAAATTATGAAATTGATGGCGTACAAAATTTGTGAACTCCCCTGCGTCGTTGCGGCTTCCTCTGTGCTGCTTAGTGACGCACCGTTGCTCTCCAAGGCAGCTGCTAGTTTCGCGAACACGTACTGAAATTGGATGGCGTTGATGTTATCGTCGTTGGCGAACAGATTGTTCAGACACTTCTCAACTAAGTGCAGCAGTTGGTATTTGATGACTTCCGCATTATGCTGGCCACCGAACGCATCGTTCGTTCGACGCAGGCAGTCCAGGGCGAAGTTCAACGAGATAACACTCATCGACTGCTCCGTGAAAGAGGTTTCGCATTCGTTTGTGATGCACTTAATCAGCAGTTTAATGAGAATGAAAGCGATCTCATCGCTGGTCTTAATGCCCTCCATAAAGTCACAGAACTCCTTGGAATATTCATGGCAATCTCGCTGATTGCTACATTGTACCCCAGCACTTGAGCGCTCTCTGGCGCTGACATTCGCAGACTTGGTCGGCTTGGCCGGCTTAGCGTGCGGCGAGTGTTTCGATTTCAGTTTCTGATAAAAATTTAAATTCCCAATGAACTCGAAAAGCGTCTCCGGCTTCTGCAGCTCAGCATAGTTGCCGTCCCAGGGACAGTTGGGAAAGAGGTTTATGCACAAATTGCAGAGGCTTTTCTGCGAAGCGATCAACTGACGAAAATAAAGGAAATTATTGAAATATTAAACGTTTATACACGGAATAGGCTTAATCACAAAAGCATCACTGACCTTGAAATCAATTTTGAGCAGAAATTGGAGCAAGTGCTGACCCAGTTGGTGCGTGAGGAAGCTGCGCAAGGCCACAATCTTGCTGCAGTCGCTGGGTGCGCTTAGTATCATCTGCCGACGAAGCAAATATTAATTATATTAATCTGTAGTTTCTCATAGATACAATGGTGGTGTGGCCACATACCTGTGCAAAGTTGTGATTCTTGCGCAGCAACTTCGTTAAATTCCTGTTCTTTCGGATGGAAGCCTTTGAGTCATCCTCGTCGTTGGACGCTGCAGTGACCGGCAATTGCACCGGTGTAAACAAATCCGATTTGCTTATGATCTCATACACCTGTTCCAATAGATACGAGCAGATTTCTTCGGGCACGGGATTAAGGAAGCTGCCATTTTTGAAACAAAAAGTATTTATAAATTGTTTGCTTTTTAGTTGCAATCCTTATCTTTTTTCTGCAACAAAGTGTATTTGTTTACGACAAATCTGAACCAGATCAAATATGTCGGCATGCGAGTATTAACACCAGCTTTTCTAAACTATTCCTGGCCACTGCATGCGGAGATAATTTTAATTACCTAGTGGTCGTTAATCGAGTAGAGTGGCTACCAGACATGCACCAAGTGATGGGGAACTGTCCATCGGATCAATAAGAAAATGACGAAAGGGGGCACTGCAATGTGACTTCTGCAGCCAGGTGCAGCCAATGCGCTACTTTATAATTGCGAAATACAGTCCAATTAAGTAGTACAAGCAGAGCCAGCTACGTATTAGCCGCCTTCCAGTGGATAATGTCACTCGCAAGCCCAGCGCTCACGACATTTTCGTACACAGATACATGTGAATCAGCAGCAGCTACGGTATTATAAGAATAATCAATTGCAGCTTTTGCGGTTTCACTTTCGATATTTGGTTTCAATTTAAGGGTATTCACCCCGACTCTGGCTCTTGAGTGTTTTTGCAAAAACAAAATAAAAGAAAGCAACTTTGAAAGCAGCATCATTAGTGTTCTCGGGCTCTCTTTGGTAAGTGTTGCTTGCCATTGCATTTAAAAGGAGTACCATTTTCCCTTAAGTAATAGCATGAAAATCTACATTTGAATATTATACAATTTTAAAATTCAAATCCCTTGAAAAAACGATTGTAGATTAAACATTTTAATAGAGGAACCACAAGACACAATGCTAACTGTCCCACAAAGACTTTCTAACTATTTATTGCGGTATTCTCACTGAAGAAGAGGAACTCAAGGGCCAGCACCGGTATAAATACCCATATTGTTTGCAAAACAAAAAGAGACCAGACTGTCGTACAGGCTCCAAGGTATTGCAACTGAAGAGGACTCCATGTATTTAAATCATACCTGGTATGGCCTACACGGGATTGAGGTGGTGTTGCACTCCCTTTCGATGTTGTCTTGCGGCTGTTGCCTGAAGGCTTTGTACCGCCAACAGTTGCCGTTCGCACCACAGTTCAACCGTTCATATTATACGTGACGCCATCTTAAGCCAAGTAGGGCACACAGACCCATATGTTAATGCGTAATCTGCTTAAAGTCAGCGTTTGTGAAAAACCCTTAAGATGCAGTATGTCCTGAGTTGCACCACAGTTGAGAGTATTGTGCTATTTTCGTCATTCACTCATGTAAGTAAATAAAGGACCTAACCGAACCTTCATTCATGGCCGACACCATTCAAGCTGTGGTTCAGGGTATAGATAAATCGTACATTCCGTACATACCTTCTCCCCATTGTCACGTGATAATAATGAAGATCTGAGTTAAGAAATCCGCGATATGAAATGGTAAGGAGGGACCCAAGGGAAATCACAGTTAATGGTCGCCACACATACTGTATGACCAAACTTGCTAAACCTAGGAGACAAAGACTCTGACGAACACGAATTGCGTTTAATATGCAAATTTGTGCTCGGAAACTAGTTCTTTCCTTAACTGGAAATAAATTTCACATTTTTACTGGATATATTTGCTTCTCTCCTCATTTTATATAAGCAGCCGAAACCCACCTTTGGACTTCCTCATATTCCAATAGATCTCCATGCTCCGGCTCATGCACAAATTGATAGTGAAAGAGGAACAATTGTATCCAATGTTCCTAGAATGGAGAAGGTATGCAACTGCAATTAGTCCTCATCAACATTCTAAATCGTCTGCTACTAACCTTGTCAGCCGCATTTCCATCTTCAGCAGCATTTAGATAATTTTGCCAAATATTCCTGAGCGTGGCGAATAGTAGATCACCATCAGTTGCGTGCTCTATGGGCTGGTTCTGCGCCATGGTACATCAGAGCCGTGAGCACTGCCGACACTCACTCAATTGGAGTCACCCGTTGCTGCAGTGGTTGACAACATACGCCTCTGCAGCTGATCCAACAAGCGAACATCTATTGACAACCACGAGGATGTCCAACCAAACAACCAACCTAAGGCAAGCGCCGCTGGATTAGATTAGCTAAGCAGCAACGAAATGTAGATGCGCTGCGAACCGATGGGATGTGATGCGAAGCTTTTAACCGCTTAAGTGGCACTGCTGTGCTGTAATTGAAGAAATTTTATATGAATTAATAATAAATAATTTCTCGCAGAAACACAGAATAACTCGTATATGTGAGCAAAGAATGTGAAAGAGTAGTGGAACTTAAACTGATACAGAAACTGAACTAAGCGCCTATTTAAATAGATGAAGCGCGAAACGTGATAATGCCACATTGTAATACAAATTACAAACATATAACAAATACAACAAAAAGAACAATGCCGTATACAATTCACTAGAGTGAATCCCCATTCAATCCCCAATCACTCACAAGCTGGCAGCAACAGTTTACCAATTTGAGGATTTGTGTTTTGAAAATTCGAAAACAGATTCTGTAATTGCTTCCAGCTTTGCAAACGAATGTATTACGAATTAAATCAGTTTCATTGTACTCGCACTCGTATCCACAAATACTCATATGTATACACGTACTTTCATATGTATATGGACGTGTACAGAAATAGTTTTCCGATTTCTGATTAAACAGAATAACACACACTCACTTAACCCCCAGAGAGAGGAGAATGCTTGTAATCAATTTGCAATGTTGTGCTTGCACTTTCACATGGAAACGTTCGCCACAAATTGCTAGAATGGTTTTGAGACGAGAAGGGGAGTGTCGCGTATGTCAAGCATCGCTGTCAATACACACAAGTGAATCGGCTTGGATGCACAGCATGACCTTGAACTGTAATCAGACATTAAAACAACAAAACTAATAATAATCAGACTGGTTTTCATTTGTAACTATTTAGCTGTAAGGAGCATAATTCAGCAATCTTCTGCAGATTTGAAAGATGTTCATACACAAAACTTATAAGTAATACCTGCCTTCAATAGGTATTTGAATTAGTTGCTTATACAACTACCTGAGACGTGTCCTACGTTCCCCTTCTAGTTGGAAACAAGATAATGTCTTTCAACCAACCCGTACAACGGTCCCCCCTCCCCCCTTCACAAGTAAAGGCGAAAAAGATGTGGAACTACATTCCAATGACAATACAAATAAATTCATATTTATGCACGCATATTGTAGGAAAATGTGTGATGCCCACGGATGGCACAGCACAATCCTCCCAAGCACAAAAGACGAATATTGATAAATCTTTTAATAACTCCTTTAAGTTTGCCTGTCACGCGGCTGTAAATGCCATCACATATTTTTACTAAACATAAAGTATTGGAATATGTAAGTATATACATATGTATGTAGATCTAGGATGCAGGCGTCAAATGCAGCTGCGCATATATTAACGTGTACACCTTCTATGCAAATAAGGATGAGTTGTGGATGTGTTCTTCCACATTTTTGGTTGAGATCACCGCACTTGGATAAAATTTATTTCTATGCAAAAAACTTACCCGAAAGAAATGTTTATTTATACGTAAATAATAGTATAATTATCAAGGAAACTCAATTACCAAGACTTTCGACTCGCTGTAATATATAGAATATAATAAAATACACTACTAGCAACTAACTACAATGAGCAAATGACAAAAAAAAAACACGTTTGAAGCCAAATCCACTTTAAATAGAGATATGTTTTGATACCACTCGATCGATGCATATATTCTGTTGGTGTTGTTAGCACCCGTAAACGCAGTTTGAACGATTCGATGCCTTATTACAGGCAGTATTAATATACTTTGAGCCCCCTCTAAACGCTTTCAACATTCGATTGACCTAACCTACCACAACCCAAGCAAATCCAGCTGTGCATAAACATGCCATAATACAATCTCATCTCAATTCAAAAAGGAGCAAATTGACGGTAAATGTCGTTAATTCTCATATGGCTGTGTACTAACGAATGGCGAGCACTATCAGCGAACGTGCGCGGAGCAGCGGCCGGCCGCTCGCACTTCTGCAGCAGATGGTGATAAGCGCTTTGACTCTTTAACGGCCAATAAAAAGTTAAAATCGTACGCGTTAAATGGAAACAGTCAGACGGCACTGCACTTCAAAACCAGCCCAGGGACTTTTCAGTGGTTACTGCCACTGTTCACTACGCCATGTACTTGACTCTGAAGTTGGACGGAGCACTGAGGAAGTAGCCGAGCGAACAGTCCGCGCGCCTTATCGCCAAAAACGTTGTCTTGTTGTAATCGTTATTAAAATGCTGGAATTCATAAATGTATAATAAAAAATTAACAAAAAAAGAGCAAAAAGCCAAAACCGAACAAAACAAAACGCGAAGACAAATCCACTGCATAAATTGCGTATTAATTTATTAGTAAATTAATAATAACGCCTCGGCTAGCGCCGCAACAATCAAAGCTGTTCGCTTCAAATTCATAAAACAGTTATTGCAGGCGATTGATCAAATTTTATTTCGGAACATTAATTCCGATACAAAAAAGTAGGATGACACAAATAAAAACTTAAGATAATTGCCAGATTTCTCACCGAAATTCCCACTTTTCACCAGAACGCCATTTCTAGCCAGGAGTTGTAATGGGGTTGGTGTGTTTGTTGCTGCTTTTTTACAACTAGTGTCAGTAAAAACACATTCAAACTGCGTCAAATTCGCTGTTCTTGATTGTTGTAGCTCCAAGCACTTGACATGTGTATATGCTATGTTTCCAGATATGAATATAAAATATTAAAAAGTAATTATAATATTCCAGCTTTTTCTTGGCTCAGTTTTTCGATTTGCCACTGTTCCGCCCGTCCAAGCAATGGTATTGAACTCTTCAACTCGACACAAAGTATGAAAATGAATGCGAAGGAAAAGTACAAAGCCACCAGAAAACACACAGCTAGCATAAGTACAAAATAATAAAACAAAAATAAATAATAGCCTCAACTTGGGCCTGGTCGTAGGGTGAATGCCCTACTATTGGCTTTAGAAATACATATGTGTCCAAATACACGGTAACTAGATATAGAAGCGATACCACCTTCGTTACAATTGTAGATCGGCTACTCGCGGAGGATCAAGCCTAATATTTATTAACATCGGTATAAATCAATAAACAACAATTCCCTCGTATACAACAGACCAGTTCAGCACCAGCGACTTAAAAAGTGATCAATATGCCGTGCTTTCTTCGCTGTAGGGTGTCAGCAGCTGTTGTGTGGCAAAACAATTGCTCACATTTGCAGTCAGCTGTTCAAAGGCAGATATGCATTTTGAGCAGAAAATTTCATGTTTTTTCAGGTTTGACTTCCTTTGCATCGGTGTGAATTAAAATAAGAAGTTGCGCATCGGCAGTAAGTGCGTGTCTTAATTATTATTACAATAAACACATTGTTGCCATCGCTTGGCAACTCACTGACGAACTTCACCTATAACGCAAATAAAACCAAATACATAATCAGAGACCATAGAGACGGGACACTTAAACGTCAAATTTTCTGACGTTTAAAAAAAACTGTCTTTGTTTATCATTAGTTGCCTATATGGTTCAGTTTCTTCATCATTGGTTAACCAGAATTCTGAAGAAAATCAGCCACACTACTACAGTTTTGTACATGAGTGCGCAAAATAAGAGTAAAGGCCCGAATACAATAATGCGAGAGACCGAGACGAGAGCGAGACCGAGTCTCGGCCGAGATCTCGTTTTGCACTGTCTTGCATTCTAATATAGAATCAACAAAGTGCGAGCCATATTTACACTAAAGCAAAAGGGTTAAAAAACGATTTAAAACTAAATGTTTTGAAATTTTGTATTAAACAAAATAATCGCGGAGCCACAAACAGCAAAGCAGAAATAAACAAATGCCTATCACAAAACAGTTGATTACTTTGACAAATTGTCTCGGACGAGAGTGCGAGGAATTTCTAATTTTTTAGAAATGCCTCGTCTCGCCGTATCGGATCACGCATTATTGTATATTGCCACATACAATCCTTTGGTACAAAGTCTTTTTGACATCTCGGCCGAGACTCGGTCTCGCTCTCGTCTCGGTCTCTCGCATTATTGTATTCGGGCCTTAATTTCTTTGTATTCTCTGGCATAATGATGCTATTAGCTGTATTCCAATGGCACTGGATCAGATCCAATTTAATGCAAAGCAACAACAAAATTTGGATCCAGCTTCATTTTCAGATCCAATATTGGATCCGGAAGTGTTCGGAAAGCAACAGTACAGAAAGTAGTGCTTTTATTTGGCACTATTGGCAAATGTTTACAATCAATCAGCTAATGCCGATTATTGTTGTTTTTTGTTGTTTTCAATTTTTTTTTTAATATATTGTTTTTAATTTCATTAATTCAACAATGTCTCAAAACTCTAAACACAGATATTTTTATATATTTCATCTGTTTTTTTTTTTGACAAATAAACAAAAGTGCAACAAAGTTTATCGTGGATCCATAATTTGGATCGAAACCATTCCAATGAGATTGGATCCGATCCAGTACCATTGGAATGCGGCTATTGGCGGCTGCATTCTTATGCTGCATACACAAGAGGCAACCGTTGATGCAACCAAGGTATGTTGCTTCGAATGTGCCTTGTGTGTAGCTTTGTTGTTCGCTGAAATGCGTGAAAAAGTGAAAACTGTGAATTGTTAAGCTAACAAAAAAGGCAATTGATGAAAGCAATGAACATTAATTAAATTTCATCATGTCCAACTATTTTTCGAATATTTCTTCGTCCATCGTCGTATAATTTCGATAGTCTTTTGGATCATTTTCATTTAATTCCTTCAACAACCTATCATTTAAAAATTCTTCTTTCTTTAAAAGTAAATTTTTTGACCACATTCTTTTTTTTTGGTTGCATCTCCTCTTCCTCATCTTCATACAGCAGTTTGTCAATAACAATAATTGCAGCTATATCCCTTAGTACGTCACTCATTTCGAAAATTTGCCTTCCATCCGCGTATGTCCGTTTGATTACACAGTACACACTAGTGGTGTGCAAAAAAGAGCAGACTGCTCATTTGTCACTGTGATTGCAAAATCACAGTTGGTCACAGTGATTGAAAGTAGCAAATCACTGCGATTGCTCTTTTGTCTACTAAACCAATGCCACTCTGTTAAAAGAGCAATCTGCTCTTTTTCACTGTGATTGGAAAATCGCAGTATTCGCAGTGAATGACTGTGATTGCTCTTTGCACTACTTTTTACATGCTGCTCTGTTATAATGCGATTCAGTCATATGAGCGTCATTTTTCATATTTAAATTAATTTTTTTTGTGAAAATTAACTTAAAACGGTTAAAATGCTTTTCTTTTTGAATAAAAATTCAAAATATCTAGAATAATATTGAATTTGATCTTTTTTTTTAAACAAATGAATTACAAATATATTTTTGTGTACATATTTAAATCTTATTTTTTTGTTTAAGCAAATGAACTTAAAATGTTTTGTAAAGATATACATACATGTTTTCATATGTATATTTATATGTTGATATATAGACCTCATTTTTATTAGTATTTTTTTATTTAAATGAATTAAAAATGTTTTGTTTTTTGTTATTTATTGACATCACTTATTTTTATATGGAATAAAAAAATAAATGTTTCGTTTTCAAACTTTTTGATTTTATTCTTATAATTTGTTATATTATTATTAATATAATTTAAGGTCTTATATAAATAATCCTGTAAAAGACCTCTTATATACCGTTAGCATTATGCGCAACTGTTAACCTTATGATTTTAAATCACAGTTTATAATCACCGTTTAAAATCACTGTGACTGACAAATCGCAATCACAGTTTTCACTGTGATTGACAAATCACTGTTTTGCACACCACTAGTACACACAGTAATGAAGTTGGTGCAACGGTTGCCCCTTGTGTACTTAACAAGAAAAACAATTTGCCTCAACACGTTGCTTCGAGGGTTGCCTCGTGTGTCTGCAGCATTACAGCCTATAGGATGAGTGAAACAGCGCATTTGGGTGCATTCTGGCAGCCAATCGGTTGCCTATCGGATGAGTGAAACAGCGCACTTTGTTTGTGAATGGCCCGCTACAAAAATTTGTCACTTTATACGTAAGCATCTGTTCTACAAACAGCTGTGCAAATGTTGAGTACGGTAGCGAAGAAAATTTCCGATGAAAGAAATGGCATCCGCTGAGTCAGCACGTCTAAAAATTCGGAGAATTTGGATCGGTTGGGCATCTGCAAGAATGCAGCAAACGACTATTTCGATTTTTCGGAATTACTTCGTTGCGACTAACGCATCAGAACTGATGTTCATGGTACAGTTAACCAGTTACGAAACTTAGACCCTGTGACAAGGCTGTCAGTAATATTATTGACATGATATATGTACCTCCAATGTTTTCTCCAAATTGTGTAGAAAGTTTTTGGGCGCATGTATGCATTTCATCGCCAGCATGTAATTATAAGCAACGGTCCATACAATATGTCAGTAAGTCATGTCATATTTCTCAACTGACAACTACGGGGTTGACGGAAAAGGGTGACCCAGTGAATTCTCTGACAACTGACACAAAAACTGCTCCTTTTATGCATTTTTTTTTGGTGACTTGAAATATAGTTTCACTTGAAAATTTTTGTGATTATGTAATTTGAAGATATTTTTGAGATTTTTGTAATAGTTCTCATTCATTACGAAGCTTGCGAGCATCTTAATATTTTGAATGTACAAAGATGTATTCGATCAACAGATCTGTTGTAATGATTTATTAATCCTTATTAACCCAGCAATATCAGCAAAGAGGAGACTTTTTCTTACATAAGCGAAAGTAATATTTTTGTTGCATTAGTAAGAAAGTAATATTTTTACTCAATTACTGTACATTAACGAATTCTAAAACAAAACAAAAAAATATCACCCAATGGATGTGAAACTACTCGTCGTACTCCAAAAGTTTCGAGTTGGTCAACTTTGGTCCGTTGCGTTAACAAAGAAGTTCAGATTGGGTTGCCCTTCATAGAAATACATGTATTTCAACTAAGCTGTTAGTTGAAAAGTATGACGTGACGTGCTTGACTGACATTATGGTCCGTTCACTTTAAAGCGGCCCTTAGACGGTCAATCAATTGACGTCAAATAATGTGGGTATTTCATCAATCGGTTTCCATGTGAAGCATACACATACTCGTATTTTGAAAATTGCATATACAGTGAACTCGCGATAATATTAACATCCTATCATATGATCAGACCAAAATATGAACAGTTTTTACCCACAATTGACTACTCTAAAATATGAACTGAGTGCAAATGCTCTAAAATATGAACAACTTTTTTTGAAAAATAACGAATTTCGGGCGATCAATAATTTGGGGAATCCCCTAGTTATTTGCATTTAATTTCTCTGTACCTGTCGTTGAAAAATGCATAAGACATACGGATGATTACCAGCCTTGATTTCTCGTCCGATATCATTAGTTACAATATGCAAGCGTTTACTTTCTTAAGGAAACGACGTGAATAATTCTTAAACATGCATACAAAAAAGCAAAAGTTTTTAATTTTAAGAGAAAAGTCAGTTATTTTGGAATACTTACGAAAAGGTGCCGGTTTTTTTTTAGTTTTAGCAAATAAATCTGGAGTAACAAAGTCTACAATATGTGGAATAAAAAAAAAAATTAAAATGCTATCTCGAAATGGGTCAGCAATACATTTATTGGACCTGGACAAAGAACAACTTTGCGACCTTCAGAGTACCCAAAAATGAAGAAATCGCTCTATCGATGGTGTTTGCATATGAGAGACAAAAAGTTCCCGGTTGGCGAACTGATGTCAAAAGCAAAAACCAAAGGGCTTCATTGTAAAATTAAAGATAAAAACATAAACTTTCTTCACAGCCCCAATTTGTTGATCAATTCAAAATTTCGCTAAAGGCAAAAATTGAAGAGGTTGGGTAAGTAATGAACAACTTTACAACGCTGATGAATCTGGTTTGTTTTGGAAACTTTTGCCACAAAAGACGTATGTGTCTTCACAATAAAGAACGTCTCCAGGTTCAAAGATGGAGAAGCAAAGAGTAACTTTCTTGTGCTGTGCAAATGCGACAGGATCTCATCAACCCAAAAATTCGTTGTGGTTGGAAAGTCGAAGAGCGCCCGTTGCTTTAAGAACTTTAACTGCCCGGTTCATTATCGACATTCTAAGTCAGCTTGGATGACTGCTGAAATTTTTAAAGATTGGTTTCAACGCCCATTTGTACCTGAGGTAAATGTTTTAAATTCAAACGTACAAACATTTGTTCACACAATTTAGGTTACAAACTTTTTGGCGAAAAAAGGACTGCCAGTTAAAGCAATTCTTTTAATAGATAACGCCCCAAGTCATCCATCTGAGGACGAACTAAAAACCGAATACGATTCTATTTTTGCAAAGTTTATGCCACCAACCCATGGATCGAAATGAGATCAGGATTACGAAAATTTATTACAGAAACAGTCTTCCGGCTTCTGTTGCTGCAAATGGGCGTAGTTTGCTAGAGCATATGAAGCAAATTACGCTAAAGGAAGCCATTATTATTTCATTATCAAATACGAATATTTAACACCAGCATAAAACCTGTTCTGTTGTATGGGTCTGAAACATGGTTGGTCTCAGAACAAATAACTCGACAGCTTCAAACTTTTGTCAACAAATGTCTACGAAGAATCTGCCGCATTTTCTGGCCGACAACGATCATGAACGAAGACCTGTGGCGCCTCACCAATAACGAGCCTATTGACACAGAAGTTAAAAGACGCAAGTGGAGCTGGATAGGGCACATTCTGCGTAGAGAAGACACCAACATTGCAAAGATGGCCTTCCAATGGAACCCACATGGTAGTCGGAAAGCAGGACGCCCACGACAAACATGGGTACGCACTATCCGCGCCGAAAGTCACCACAGAGCCACCTGGAACGAAATAAGACACCTGGCTGCTGATAGAAACCGTTGGAGAGCTTTTGTGACCGCCCTATGCTCCAACTAGGAGCGATATTTGACTCTTTTATAATTATGTCTTTTAGTTAACTTTGTTAGCATAAGTATAGTTTTTGTTTAGTTGCAATAATAAATATTGCAATTTACACATTTAATATTAGGCTTCAAGTTTACTTTATCACAATTTGCACTTTATTTAATAATTCATTAATTACTTTATTACTTCTTAACAGTGTAACTGCTACATGTGAAAATGCACGATGGAAACACTGTTACAATTAAAATTCAACTGCGTGTCCACTTTAATTGTGTCGTGGCTTGTATAGATTTCGAATGGTTCAAGTAGAAAATTCTGGACTATTCCCTATACTTTAGTAGAAATGCGAGAACATTCTCAAATTTTATTTACACCTCGAAAGAAGGTTCTTGAGTAAGCTTTTATTCGAATAGATTGTGTCTTGGCTTAAATACATAATATGGTGCACTCATTCTCAAACTCCAAATGGGATCCTAAAAGTATGCAATCACGTTTCAGTATTGAGGAAGCTAAGGGAAACGGCAGTTTTTAAGGTGCTTGAAAAAAAGAAAGAGCAAAAAAGAATTACCGATTTTTTTGCAAAATGAGTTACAAAAATTAAATTAAAGCACAGTTTTGAAAAAAAAATTTTGTAAAATTAAAAAATTGAAACAGAAAATGAATTTGTGTGAATCATACATTTTTGTTTATATGATTTTTTGGTAATTTATTTTCAGTGTGTCAGGGATAAAATGAATGAAAAGGGTTTTTTAAGTTACTTAAATAAAAAAAAGGGAAACTCTTTATGTGGCAAGAATATAATTGTATTTTTTAATTATTTGCACCATTCGTAAGTATGAACAATCTCGCAAAAGTGAACAGACTGGATTTTAATTAGTTCATATTATCGGGGATTCACCGTACATGATTGACGACAAATGTTTGACCGTCCAAGGGGCGCTTAAGGTCTATTACTAGCTTTGGCCGCGTCGCAAGAACTGGTGCAGTCCGATTTCATTTTCAGTTCATTTCGTGCAGTTCCAATTCAGCTATTTGGCGTTTACGAAGCGAACGGGAAAGTTCAGTAAGAGTTATTTTAATTAGCTACGCTAAGTGTGATCTTATACACGTAAGTTCCTTATATGGAAAGTGGGCGTGGCCTTATCGGGACCATCCAATTCCTTGTAGATGGCTTTGTAGTGCCGACATGCTTCTACGTCTAAATTTTGTTTTTAAATTTCCTATAGATCTTTATGAATGTGAGTTAATAGTGGGCGCGGCAGAAAATATATACCCCCCATATTGCGTAGGGTCTAATAGTGGAGCCACATCTGCATAATTGCCAAATTGTGTCACGACACCATCAATTGAACCGAAGCTATTTAATTTTTTTTTTATCCTCTGCTGCATATATGGGGGTAGGCGTGGTCCTTTTCCAAATGTGTGTTCATATAGGTATCTGGTTCAATCTTATGGTCCTGGCTCTACTTTTTCAAAGTTTCACTACGACGGTGTGGGAAAAAACTGACCAGAGACGGATGAACAAAATTACTCAGAAAGTGAATTTGTTTATATATATATATATGTGTATATATATCAGAGAATATAAAGAAAAGAAGCTTAAGCGTCAAACGACAAAGCAACGAAATAAAGCAGACGGACGTTGTACCTGAATCCACTCAACATCGTGGTGAATCCACTCAAAATCGTGGTGTGTCCGCTGCGGACGCTGGCAGCGAAAAATACTATATTTTCTCTGTATTCTCTGATATATACATCCATACTTCAAACTTTTTACACCATTTGTTCCCTTTTTAAGTGGAAAGGGTATAAAAAGGCTCTGTGGTAGAACCCCAAATGGATTTTCACATTAAGTTCTGTATAATCCCTTTTAGAATATTCTAATGGCTATGCTGAATATGCTATAGCTATTTCATGCACTAACACAATAAGCAGACATATGTATTTGGTAAAAGCTGAAAACTTTTTAAACAGTCCCTCTATACACTTTTCTTTAAAACTTTGCCAAGTTTTTGAGATTGGTTGTTACAAAAAATAATTAAAAGCTCTGCGCAGCTCCGACTTTGCAAATTTTTTCATTTTATTGGATTGGTGTGTATGGTATTATTTATCATTTTTCCCTGTACCACATTAAGCGAAAGATTCACATCTTTTGTTAAAAACCCGAAACGGCAGCATGGAATACATATACATATGTACATATATATATGTATATGGAAATCTAAATGCGGCACTAAAGCTTTGACTATAATCGCAAAGCTTTCTGTTGTATGAGAGTAGCAACAGAGGGAAAAGTAAATACATATGTGATTACCGCTCAGTGCCGAGGCCGACTTGGATACATTAAAAACTCCTGTGTTTACTTGTTTTGTTTTTATTTTGTTGCGCTAACTTTAAAGTGAGGTCGGTTTATGCAGAAGTCGCAGAATCTGTGAAGTAGATACTTAGTGTTTATTTAATATATAATTACAGTTACTAGTTAAGTTAATAGAAATGCTGGTCCAACAACTGCGCCGTGTGCTTCTCAAGAACTGCGTTTACAACACATGTCACTACAACAACAACAGGTTTAAGGTACGTACAGAAGTTTTGAAAAATAGCAATCGTGCGAGAGACAAAACAGAATTTAGCATAATTACTGCGCAGTCCTAATTGAGAAAAAAAGCCAGAAACAAGAAAAACAACAAACAGCCACCAACACTAGCAAGACCAGTAGTAGATAAAAACTTGGCCGGAAGATTCTGTTAGCGCGATTATAAGATATAGTTGTGCAAAATATAGAAATTGGCATATCCAAGTGTATCAGTAGCATGTTTATACATACATATATGCATAATATGTACATATCTATAGATATGGTACATGCGGAATGCCGGGAGAATGTCTCTTCACTTAACGATTTTGGCTCTTCAGTAAAGAGCGTAACGAACAGGTGGTGCAGATAAAAATTGCGAGAGTTTGGAACGCGTTTCTGCGCAGGGGCGATCGATTTTATTGTCGGCTCCGGTTTTTTGTAATCGGGAGGTTTTGACAGAACGCCATCCGGATGGGTGCAATAAACCATAATGCGAGAGGGAATGTCACATATCTGCATCATCATTGTCTATGCGCCCTGCTTCAGCATTACTAAACAATTAGTATTATTTTATCTGGTATCATTCACATGCTCGTAAAATCTGCGTCACGATCCTGAACTGTTTGTGAGCCTATGAAAACGTGGCTGCCGTCTGTCATTTTTGCAGCAGCAGATGGCATGAACACATTTTTTCTTTTAAAGACCGCGAATTTTACGGTATTGTACGGATTCTACCGATAAATGCAACTGCACTACTGCATCGCCTCCCTCTCGTTTGTTCATTGAATACTACCTTTTCCTTAGCCACTGCGGCTTTTCACAACACACCCCTGTTCCCCGCCACTGACGAAGTCGTTGGGTGTTCCAGTGTTGATTTAGCTTTCGTTTTTGTCTTGATGATAATGGCGCGTTATAAGTTGCGTGCGATAACGCTATTCGTGCTTTAGTTTCTGAGTTCAATTGTTGGCTTTTTTCAAGCCTAATTCACTGTTGACCTAGCAATCAAATTCATTTATTTGCTTGTGCTAGCATTTATATGCAATCTACTTCCACAGTGGTGTCGTTGGACGATTTACTTTCGTATCATACACGCAATTGCATTTAAATGTCTTATATAAGACCTACAATAATAATATTATACAACACGGTCTCATATCTATGCATGTGTGCTTGTGTGGTTGGGTGTTTGCCGACGTGGGTTAAACGAGTCTTGCACACATAAAACATCTTTCAAATAAATAGAGCTGAATCAAGCCAAGAATGATAGAGAAGAAGATTAGGCATTGCGCAGGTCCTTTATTATTTTCTCTCCGAGTTTGATGTGTTCTGACGTCACAGCAGCGCAAAAATTATAAATACATACACACATATGTACATATGTAGCGGTTTGCACAGCGTATTTCTTCAATTTAGTATTTATAATGGTCGGTTTTCCAATAGAAATAAATGCAATTTAAACTAAATATTTTCTTCAATATATTTGCAATATGTTGTCGTATTTATTCCGCCGAAAAAAGTTTCATATAAACGAATAAATGGTGCTATTTCTAATATTTGACAGTAATGTTTACAAAATGTATGCTAGTTTGACAATCCGCTTTATAACCACGCTGCTGTGACGTAGATTGCGCAAACTTTGTTTCTGTTATTTTTGCTATCAAATAATATAAATCATATGCAAGTTGAAAACTTCGACTTCAAAGAAAAGATCTTCCAATATGGTTTCAAATGCCCAATACAGCAATATTCGTACTCGTAGCTAAATAAATAATAAACGCACTACTATCTTTCTTTTAAATCTCTTATACAATGGCGCTACAATGCGCGTACGTAGACGCTGACGTTTCGCACGTTGCGATATATAATAGCTCATAAATAGCCCCAAAATAAATAAATAAAAATATATGTTATAAAATGAGTATAAGATCTTGGTTTAAAACCATAGGTAAATAGTTAAAGATAGGTAAAATTTTGCTACAACAACAACTGATACGATCATATATGCTTTCGGTCTTCACATAATGCGCAAATGGAACGGACAATTGTAGTTACTCACTGAATAGTCCAACTGTATTTAGTTATTTATGATGTAAAAGATACAAAAATCAAAGGGTGAGAGCTATTTAGAAGGCAAATGAGAGAGTGAAGAGAACTTTAAAAATTGAGCAACTAGCGCTCCGAACACTGTTTTTTCGACGCCATACGTACGGTCAGCAAGAGAAGTATTCGGCTCGGCCATGAAGGCAATGGTCTTGCAAGTGGAATGGCTTATTTATTTAAATGGTCTTCAATTACTACTATGAAAATGCATCGAATCATCATCTGGGAGCCATCTTCGAAGACGGATTGATCCACTTTCAGCTGGGATCGAATGCGCTTCTCACAGTAGCAATACTCTCTCGTTAACGACGGCTTTCGTAGCTACGGACGTGAATATCATTTGCCGGCATACGAACGAGCGCTGTTTTACTGTGGGCAGTGTTAAGCCCTAAACACCATGATTTTTTTTTCTTAAAACTTCGACTTCGAACAATCAGCTGTTACGACCAAACATATGAAGCGCAGTGTTTCCGAGTATGCATGACTTTACGTAAACTTTCGCGACTTACAAATCTATTGAAATTATATTCGCTACGGGAAGTCATCGAAAGCTCAAAAACAGCTGATTGATTTGTTCAGCAAATCAAAGTCATGAGTATGAAAGTTGAAAAACAGTCTTCGTCATTCATGAATTTTGCTCAAGCAAAGTCATGGGTTCACGTTCAACGAAAACAGAAGTTGAAGTTGAAGCAAAGTTTAAGTTAAAAGTCATGAGGGCTTAGAGCTTAATAGTATGTTAATTTAGGAAAATGAAAAACGAATATATATTTGCTGTATTTCTTCCTTTCCCAGAACTTCCCTCGATGCAACAGCCTAATCCAAAATTTGTAGTGTCCCTTCTACAAACGAAAATAAACCTCTATCAGACTTTTCTTGCTTCGCAGTCCAAAGGTCATTGCATTTAGTAAGCAAAGACATAATTTCAGTCATCGTTTTACGTACATAATTGAAATTTGTTAATATTAAAAGAAAAATAAATTAGATGCTGACAAAAGTATCACGGCTTATGGACCATAACTTGTAAGTTTCATGAAAAATTAAACAAAATTCCTGAAGATGAAATAGTGAAGGAGCAATCAATCCTCAACAAAACATAAACATGGCAAAAACAGTCGTTCCTTGGTGGAATCGGGTACTCTTAGGTTAGATAAGCCAATAACGACGGCTTTCGTAGCTACGGGCGTGAATATCATTTGCCGGCATACGAACGAGCGCTGTTTTACTGTGGGCAGTGTTAAGCCCTAAACACCATGATTTTTTTCTTAAAACTTCGACTTCGAACAATCAGCTGTTACGACCAAACATATGAAGCGCAGTGTTTCCGAGTATGCATGACTTTACGTAAACTTTCGCGACTTACAAATCTATTGAAATTATATTCGCTACGGGAAGTCATCGAAAGCTCAAAAACAGCTGATTGACTTGTTCGTGCGTGGCATGTGTTTTTATCGAAGTCACTCGCCCGAAAACTTAAATACATATAAGAAGGCTACTTACTGCTTTATTTCGATTCAACGCCATAAAATCTAAAAGACAGCCTCGAAAATCTTACTAGAAATATCAATCCTTCATCCAAATCATAAAAATTGGTTCGATATTAAATTGCCTGCCAGCTACCCAACTCACTCTAACTTCTCTATGTTAAATACTCCTAATGGTTCGCTTTCCTAATGATATCTCCAAGCAGTTCGCTAATCGTTTCTCCAAAATCTCATCAGACAATAATCTCTAGCTTCAATTTGTGAGTAATAAATACTCATTCAAACGCCTACACATATTTAGTTCCCTTTTATCTGCAAAGCAAATTGAATCAATCATAACACTATCAACTTGAACTAGTACTATTCTCTGTCAAATGTAAGACTCCCGACGTCGACAGGATGTCTTACCTCATCGTGAAAAACCTTTCTCTTTTATTAAAAGGAAGACTGGTTAACTTATACAACCACATCTTTCACAATGGAATCTATCCATAAGGATGGAACACAGCTGCTATTGTGTCCATCCACAAGGCCAACAAACGTGTTGGGTACATCGACAACTATCGACCTATGTCCCTTCTGCCTTGTATGGGTAACATTTTTTGAAAATATGGTTGCTTACAGAGTAATGTTATCACAATGGACCCATGGTGGTCTCAGTGAGCTGGTCCTTGGACTGGCTGCCACATTAACCTACAGAGTAATGTGGTTTGCGAATAAAAATAAACTTTTCTGCCCCAAACAAGTGGCGTTAAAAAAGGTCATAGCACTATCTATGCTCATTTACACAACAACTATTTCATTACTACCGCTCTCACAGGCAAAAGCCGCATTAATACATATGTACCAATTGACTTTCAAAGAGCTTTCGATCGTATCGGCACTTATATTAGGTGCGTTCTGACAGCCCATCGGATACCCAACCGATCAGAATTCTCCGAACTTTTTGCAACCAGCTGACTGAGGGGACGGCATTCTTCGCTACCGTACTCAAAACTTAGCACAGCTGTTTGTAGATCAGTTGTTTGCGTATAAAGTGACAAATAGAAGTAGCGGCCCATTCTAAAACAAAGTGCGCTGTTTCACTCATCCGATAGCCAACCGATAGGCTGCAAAAATGCATGTAACAATAGGCGGCTCATTTTCTCCTGTAAAATCACTTGATAATGGCGTGCCTCAAAGCTCTCCGCTTTCCATACTTGTTTTCATCATTCAGCATATGATAGATGATTTATATGATTTAGAGATAGTATATTTTTAAAGTTAAATATAATCAAATATTGTCTCGTTCACCTCACCGTTCTCATCAATATCACCATAGCCCTTGTATTGTTCAAATTGATTACTGACCGCCGATTTATGGCCATTGACCCAAAACTAATATTGGGAGGCTTTACGCACTGTGCCACATACCAATTCGCAGAAGCCTCAGTCGTTTCCAACGACACCAATACAAAATATCTTATTAAATACCGAATAGAGTCCAAGAAGCGACTTATCGCCTTTTCCCAAATCTAGTCTTATCGAAAAATGTCATTCTAGCAAAGACCTTAATACCGTTTTGGGCCGCAAACGTTCACAAAAAACAACTATACTCTAGCTAGATGCATACAGTTCGGGAGAGAACAGGCTTTACTTCTATCTCCGATCCATCTAAAACCTGAATGTCATCCACCTTGGACGCTTAAAAGAGCATCCCAAAACCAATGATAAACAAACCTATCCAGATAGCCAACTAATGATAAACAAGGCATTTTTTAAGCGTTTGAAAATTTTACGTTTAATGTCGCTTCTCTGTGTTCTCTGGTATGGGCACACAAAATGAACACACGATCATTTGCTCCGTGGGACAGGTGCGAACTGCTGTCCCTTTGGAACTTTCCTTTTTCTATCGATCATCTGCTAAATTCCTGCCATCGTCTCATCAAAGGAATTCCATTTTTCATGACACTCATCCCTACGATTTGTTAAGATACTAATAATAAAATGTACAATATAAAAAAAAATACAAATCTGTTACATCTTATTTGAATTATCATAACCATTATATAATATTATATTTCTTTTTAACTTTAATTACAATAATACAAATCATTTTAATCAACCAGCCGAAAACCTAGGGCTGCTTACACAGTGAAGTTGTGAGGGTGCTGTTCCAAAGCAGTGCTGAAAGCGTTAGGCTGCTTACACAGTGAAGTTGTGAGGGGTGGTGTGCGCAAAGCGGTGCTATTTTGCACAGTAAAGCTTTATGCGAAGTTGTTTGCCCCCATGAAAATTGTTTCTTTTTGTTCATTCTTCGAGATGATTCATAATCAAAAGACGAGATATTTTGAAATGAAAATTTATTAATACTTTTAACGAATTCAAAAACAAAGTGTGTTGTCATAGATGAATTTTATCATCTATATCCTCAATTTCGGGAGGATAGAATCACATTTTTTGATTATATATTAATTTTGATTGAACCAAAGTTATTAAAACGAAATCACGTCCAAATGAAACAACTGAAATACTTAAAAAAGTAAGCGCACAACTTGTACTTCATAAGAACAAAATATAGTACACACATAAGCCACCCTCTGTAGTCTAGTGTTGGCATGATAGACTCACAATCAGAGGGTCCATATCGCAGGTTCATATCCTGCTCCGAGTTTGGTCTCAATGCTTCTCTGTAAAAATCCTTTTCGAGTCAAAAGCCTCAAATATATAATGTACTGGGACAGATATATAATATACTGGGACAGATATATAATATACTGGGACAGATATATAATATATTGGGACAGATATATAATATACTGGGACAGATATATAATATACTGGGACAGATATATAATATACTGGGACAGATATATAATATACTGGGACAGATATATAATATACTGGGACAGATATATAATATACTGAGACAGATATATAATATACTGGGACAGATATATAATATACGGGGATAGAACTGTACACACAGATCAAACAGTAACAAGCAATATACCAAATATAACAATCGTCAATAATTACAAAGAAAAACTATCCTCATTAATATAGCAATACCGAATTATGCGAACGCAAAAAGAAACGGAAAAAACACAAAATATACACCATTAGCAATAGAAATTAAAGAATTATGGCATCAAAACCTAATTACAATACCACCAATAATAGGCTCAACCACTGAAATCACTACAACATCATTTATGAAAGATATTAAAGCAATAGAATTGGAACAAATTATACGCACAAATATACAAAAAGCAATAATACTTAAAACAATAATAATTACCCCTATAAATTATTGAACCAATAATTGTGTAAATATGCAAATGTAATATATGTAAATAATATAAATCCATAAATAGCAGGAGTCTAACCTCTTTGGTATATCAGTACCTGGGGTAGGTGAATTCCAGCGCTGGCCGCTGAGAATGTCTAACTCGATATAATAAAATCAATATTATACACACACAAAAACACTCAAAACGCATGCCATTCAGCTTCGAGAACTTTCCAGATCAGTGTCAAAGCTGGCCGCTTGCGAATATGCTCACGCTGTGCAACCTGTACACTTTTATTTGATTCTTTGCGAGTAGTTTTGCAGCTAGCTAACGCTTTCAGCACCGCTTTGCGCACAGCACCGCTCACTGCTTCACTGTGTAAGCAACCTAACGCTTTCAGCACTGCTTTGGAATAGGACGCTCACAGCTTCACTGTGTAAGCAGACTAAAGGCCCGAATACAATAATGCGAGAGACCGAGACGAGAGCGAGACCGAGTCTCGGCCGAGATGTCAAAAAGAATTTGTACCAAAGGATTGTATGTGGCAATATACAATAATGCGTGATGCGATACGGCGAGACGAGGCATTTCTAAAAAATTAGAAATTCCTCGCACTCTCGTCCGAGACAATTTGTCAAAGTAATCAATTGTTTTGTAATACGCAATTTTTTTTCTGTTTTGCGATTTGTGGCTCCGCGTTTATTTTATTAATTAAAAAATTTCAAAACATTTAGTTTTTAATAGTTTTTTAACACTTTTGCTTTTGTGTAAATATGGCTCGCACTTTGTTGATTGTATATTAGAATGCGAGACAGTGCAAAACGAGATCTCGGCCGAGACTCGGTCTCGCTCTCGTCTCGGTCTCTCGCATTATTGTATTCGGGCCTTAACACTTTCAGCACTGCTTTGGAACAGCACCGCTAACAGCTACAGTGTGTAAGCAGCATAAGTTGCTAGTACTGTTAAATTCTATTATTTAAATTCAATCAAACCGTTCAAGGGTCGAGATAGTTGGAAAGGGCTTTCACTTAGTATCTGCAGTTTAACCATAAAATTATCAAGTATGTACAATCTACGAATTTCTTGGGACTACCCTAATATAATATCTCGTCATGCACCCTAATAGTGCATACTCTATGAGAACAACGGTTCCTATATATAAAAACCGGTTTAAAATAACGATTTGGCTTTACAGTTTCCGTTTTGTCCGGGTCTTTTTTTCGTTAAACTTTGGTGCGTGTGGCGTGAAGGTCGTCGAGAGATTTTTATTATTTATTTATTTATTTTATTTACAAAAGAAGGATAAGAATCAATTCTTATCATACAAAATTTAGGAGCACTAGCTGCCAGGGCTTTCAGCTCGCTTATACTTATGTGGGTTAGGAATAGATATTTAAATTCTGTAATTAGAGATAAGGCTTAAAATTATACGCTACTTAGTGGATACTGTTAAGCGTTAGTAAATAAGAAAAGAGTAGGCAATATTATCGTTAAACTAAAAGCAAAGAATAAAATTAGAAAGTTTATCAATTTTAAATAAAAATAATAAGTTGGGAGTCACATAAAAATCTGTAAATCTTATTAATGTTGTCAGCACTGGGTTCCTGTAGCAAGGCCGATGGTTTTACTTCTTTAAATAAGTTATAGCGGATGTTGTGCAGATGAGGGCAGTGGTCCAGTATATGTAGGATTGTTGAAATATCGGCGTTGCATCGGGGGCAAGTTGGTGGGCTGGTGCCATTAAGGAGATGCCCGTGGGTGAGCAATGTGTGTCCAATACGAAGACGTACGAAAGTTTTAATTTGATTGGATTTACTCGAGGAAGGATATATTGGTTTGATGTTGTGTGGGTTAACTCGCGAGTAATGATTAACCTCTCTGGATCTTGTAAATTTATTATTATTCACGTACGGAAGGATCAGACGATAAAAGTCATTTGTTTCAACATTATCGATGGTCAAGAGTGGCTCCTTTAAGGCTAGCTTGGCTCTTCCATCGGCTAGCTCATTTCCTTCGATGCCCGCATGCCCAGGAATCCACATAATTTTTATTTTGCTGTGATACTGAATGATTTTGTCACGTATAGAGGATATCAGAGGGCTTTTGCAGGACGTGTTCAGTAAGGCGGAGATTGTCGATTTGCTGTCTGAACAGATAATAAATTTATCTTTCTGAGTCGATGCAAATACCACAGCTTGATGTATTGCTGTGGCTTCAGCTGTAAATACGGAGCAGAAGTGTTGCAGATGGCCCACACTTATCGTGCGGCCGTTGCTTTCGACTACAGCGAAAGATACACAGTACTCAGATTTAGATCCGTCTGTAAAGATGAATTTCCAGGATTTGGCTTTAAGTGGAAGCATACTTTC
This sequence comes from Clusia tigrina, assembly GCA_920105625.2. Lineage (NCBI taxonomy): Eukaryota > Metazoa > Arthropoda > Insecta > Diptera > Clusiidae > Clusia > Clusia tigrina. The sequence goes on from OV050032.1 coordinate 20,490,417, forward strand.
TAAAAAGAGTTGTTTGTACATGTTGCTGCTTGTAACGTTTTTTTTATAGTCCTGAAGTTGTAAAAGAAATGATGAGTTGGAGAGTTGCCAAGGAGGGAAATAGTCCAGTATGGCATTTTTAATTGGTGGAGAGAACTCAATGTTTTTAGCAGATTTGATACATCTTAAAATTGTGGATGGATGATTAAAGTTTCGCGTATACTGTGATGACGTACGGACTACTTTGAGTAGGATTTTATTTGCGCTCTGGAAGAGTCTAGGCACCAGCCGGAGTGTTTTGTGATAAGTGCGGCTTTCAATAGACGGTAAACCAGATTCTACTAAGATGCTCTTGATGGGTGATGTTGGGAAAGCACGGAGGCTACGACGAACTGCAGCATGGTAAGGAGGACATACGAGTCTGATGTTGCTGGCTGCACAGTGACCATAAATGGAAAGGCCGTAGTCAATTTTTGATAGGATTAATGCTATTGTAATGTTAATTAATGTAGATGTGTGGATATGGCAATACTTTGAAGATAAATACTTAATTATAATCAGCCTGACAGCTAGTGATTTTCGTACATATATACAGTGTTCCTTAAAAGTAAGTCGTCTATCAAAAACAATTCCAAGAAATTTTAAATTGATTGTAGATTGTATGATGACATTGTTATAAATTAAATTCATACTAGTACAATTATGTTTTCTGCAAATATGGAAAGTTTTACATTTTTCGTAGCAGAGTCTAGCTCCTGAATAGTTAGACCAATTGTTTATATCTGACAGTATGCTAGAAAATTTTTGCTTAACTATATTTGTATCGTATGTTTTTGAGAAAATTAGTACATCATCAGCGTAAATTATGTGGTCTATACCTTTATATTTAGTTATAATGTTAGTTAACTCGTTGAATGCAATAATAAATAAGACAACAGACAATGGGGACCCCTGGGGAATTCCATTATAAATGTTAAATATTTTAGATTGAGCGTTATTAACCTTGACACAAAACCTACGGTTAGATAAAAAAGCTTTTACAAACTTGTATATCTTCACACCAATTTTCCATTTTTTCAGCTGTTGCAAGACAACGTGTATTCCTATTCGATCAAAAGCCTGAGCGAAGTCGAGGCTTAATGCTGAAACGTGGTTTTTACAAGAAATTGCCTTAGAAGTGAAGTGCTCGAAGTATAACAAAGCGTCTGTTGTACCTAGTCCCTTTTTGAATGCAAATTGATGCGGACTTAAAAGGTTATTTTTGATAGCATACCATCTAAGGCGCGTTGATATCATTTTTTCAAAGGTTTTGCCGAAGCATGGGAGTAGCGAAATTGGTCTATAGCTAGAGCTTTCCATAATGGGTTTATTTTGCTTGAGGATTGGTACTACAATTGCTGTTTTCCATGTTTGCGGATATACACCTTGATCTAGAATGGTGTTATAAAGATTTACAAGCCTGTTTTTATAGTTTTCCGGAAGATTTTTTAACATAGTATAGGATATCCTGTCAAAACCAGGTGTTTTACCTGACATGGAGGATATAGTGTTGTCAAATTCGGACAAGGTTATCTTACATTCAATTTGCATAGCAGAAAGGGAGGGACATGGATTTTGGTAGGGATCGGAAAGAGATTTATTTTTATTAGTGATGAAAGTGGAGTTAAAGCTTGAATCGTGGGAGGACGTGGACCAATATGATGCAAAGTGATTGGCTATGTCTATAGGACAGAGCAATGGACCACTGTTAGAGGATATAAGCTGAATCGAGTTATTAACATATGACCCCGCTAGCCTTTTTATATCACACCAGACCTTCTTAGGGCTGGATGTGGTGTTGATGGATTCCGTCAATTTTATGAGACTAGTTCTTTTCGGCATTTTTAGTTCCTTTCTGAAGAGAGCGTTGGCTTTTTTAAATTTAACCAAGTTGGTTTGAGAACGATTATTTTTGAATTGAAACCAGCATTTTTGCTTCTCTGACCTCAACTTGGAGAGCTCATTGTTCCACCATGGAACAATCGTTTTTAATGGGCGATTGTTTGTTTGGGGTATTGCATAGTGAGCTGCGGAACGTATGGCCCTTTGCATGGTAGCAGCTTCTTTGTTGATATTAGAACCAGCGGGGATACTGGATAATATGTTTTCCAACTTTAATGCAAAATGAGACCAGTTTGCCTTTTCAAGAATAAATTTTGGTTTTGTTGTTATTATTTTTCCCTTTCTATGTGTTAGCTGAGAAATTATTGGGTAGTGGTCACTATTGTACAAGTCATTGAGAGTGTATGTTGTGAGTTTAGGAGCAATGAGCGTGGAGCAAATGGTTAAGTCAACATGTGTAAAAGTATTGTGAGAAGAGAAATGAGTCGGAGATCCATCGTTCATAACTATAAGGTCTTCTGATAAGATTATGTCCTCAAGGAGTTTTCCCCTAGTATTGGGATGAGGGGAGCCCCAGAATGGGGACCAAGAATTAAAGTCGCCTAATATCAAAAGGGGTGTACGAAACAGGCGCAGAATATCAATGATATCTCTAGAGTTAAAAGATTGCTGCGGGGGAATGTACATGGAGATGATGGTAAATTTGAATTCTGTGGTAACTTCAATTGCTATGGTGGCTATGTTTGAATGCACTGGAATAAATTTATGGGGGCAGTTTTTCTTGATAAGAACACCTACACCTTGTTTGCTGGATTGATTTTGTGATAAATTAGTGAAGTAACTTGAATATTGTCGTGGGACGATGGCGGAGGTGTTTGCCGGAAGGTGGGTTTCTTGTATGGAAATGAAGAAGGGAGAAAATTCCTTAATGAGAATTTGAAGTTCATTATAGTTGTTATAGAAACCTCGCATATTCCATTGTAAAATTTTAAACATCTTAGTGCTTAGAAGTAATGCGAGAGATTTTTAAATTTAGATAATTATTTAATTAATAATTTTGAAACTTGTAATATAAAAAATTGAGATTAAACTCCAAAGTTCCTTCTATTTAAAAACATATGTATAAGAACCGCAAAAACAATAGTCAAGACCACACAAAGTATGATGCTGAAATTCTGAAAAACGCATACTCTGGTGCCAATTTTGTAACTTGTTGCGAAGCCATGGTTTTTAACTCCATCAACCAAATCCGTATCTTAATTCTTTTCTTTTTTTCCAAATTGTATTCTTAATTCTTTTTAAATTGACTTTTCGTCCATAATTAACTCCATGCGTTTGGAATCTTTTTCATCCAACTCTGCACATCTTTGCTGTAGGGCTCTGAAAACATCAACCAAGTTGCAAACATTTTTTGGGAGCCCACCGATTCAAAGTGGAACTTTAACATTTTCAAACTATTGACATGTGCTGCTTTTATTGTGGTAACATATTTTGTTCACTTAAGGAAAATCGTTATTTAATGGCATGCCGTACATGATTATAGATTTGCTCCCTGTATAACGTTCAGCGATCTATATCTGAAGCCATATCGAATCATACCAAGATGGAGGATATTAATATATTGATCTATATCTGCAGGCATGTAGAATAACTAGGAGCATGGCCTATCGTACACAGTATCCGTACCCAATTTATTGCGTATTCTGTGTTGGCCAGTTTTTCCTGATCGTGTGCGATCGCAAGTGACTTTACACATCTTTCCACACAACATCTTATGCCAGCTTGCTTGCTTTGCTTTCCCACTGAATCGAATTAAAACGAACCGAACAATGCTGTTCTCCAAGGTCTTTGCACTTATTCAAGATCACGCTATGCGCAGGTCCTTTAGTAGGTTCCTCTCAGCAATTTTGACAAAGTGACGTCACAGGTACGATATGAGCTGAAACACACGGTAGAATGAACAAAAATAAATTAGAATTGAGTACTAACTTTTTGTGTAATAAAAAATAAGAAGATGGAGATATTTTGATTTAATCGTTGTTTTCAGTTAATTTCCAACTATTCCACAAATGCCCCCAAGGGAAAAGTCTGTGCTAGTGCCGCTGAAGCTATAAGCGACATACCCGATGGGTCCAAAATACTCTTCGGTGGTTTCGGTGTCTGTGGCATACCAGAGAAAATGATCGATGCTCTGAAAGCGAAGGGCGTGAAGAATATAACCGCCGTGTCGAACAATGGAGGTCGGTAGAGTGCTTTATGTCTAGCCTGTGTTTGTGTACGAAAGTGCTGAGACCCCTTTTACTGTTACAGGCGTGGACGATTTTGGTTTAGGCATTCTGATACGACAACACCAGATTAGCAAATTTATATCCTCGTACGTGGGAGAAAATACCGAACTGGTGCGCCAGTATTTGGCTGGCGAGTTGGCTATTGAGCTGACTCCACAAGGTACATTGGCGGAGAAGATTCGCGCTGGCGGTGCAGGTATGTACAGTTTGTAGCATATATGCGTCCATTACCTAGAAACTTGTTCTTGCCAGGCATCCCAGCCTTCTACACTCCTACCGGCTATGCTACTCTCGTGCAACAGGGCGGCGCACCTGTCAAGTACTCTAAGAATGGCAAAGTAGAGGTGCAGACCCAGCCAAAACCCGTGCAAAAATTCAATGGCAGGGACTATGTACTGGAGGAGTCCATTTTCGGCGATTATGCGTTGGTGAAGGCACAAAAGGCAGACCCTTATGGAAATTTAGGTAAGGAGACAATATTAGCCATTTTTGATATTTATAAATTTTGCGAACCCAATTTCAGTGTTCAACAAATCTGCGCGGAATTTCAATGGACCCATGTGCCGTGCTGCTAAGGTAACCATCGTTGAAGTTGAGGAGATCGTGCCAGTTGGCGCTTTGAACCCGGATCAAATCCATGTACCCGGCATCTATGTGAACCGCATCTTCAAGGCCACTGACTATCACAAACGCGTGGAACGACTGCGTATACGTGAAACAAGCGACGGAGGCAAACCATCCAAAGAGCCCAGTCCCGGGCAATCGTTGCGGGAACGGATTGCTAAGCGCGTGGCCATGGAATTCCACGATGGCATGTATGCCAATTTGGGCATTGGCATTCCAGTGCTGTCCTCAAACTACATACCCAATGGCATGAACGTGCTGCTGCAGTCCGAGAACGGCATTTTAGGATTGGGCCCATTCCCCACGAAGACTGACGTGGACCCAGAGCTGATAAATGCCGGCAAGGAAAGTGTGACGGTGTTACCAGGGGCTTCGTATTTCGCCTCCGATGAAAGTTTCGCTATGATACGCGGTGGTCATGTTGATTTAACGATACTTGGCGCTATGGAAGTTTCAGCTACTGGAGACTTGGCCAATTGGATGATTCCTGTAAGTGTCTCGATGGCGTTAGAACAAATAAATAAGAATAGTGAACGACATATTTTCATTTAGGGAAAACTTGTCAAGGGAATGGGTGGTGCCATGGATTTGGTGGCTGCTCCCGGCACGAAAGTTGTCATCACCATGGAGCACAACGCACGCGATGGCTCTCCGAAAATTCTGGAAAATTGCTCTCTCCCATTAACCGGCAAAGGCGTGGTCGATTTGATCATATCCGAAAAGGTTTTTTTTCAAAAATGAACTACTCTTAGTTTGGTGAAAATCCTAATGAGAACTATTATCATTACTTACAGGGGGTCTTTAGCGTCGAGAAGGGCGTTGGTTTGACCTTGATCGAAATCGCCGATGGCTACAGTGTGGATGACCTGGTTGCCGCCACTGGCTGCAAGTTCACAGTGTCACCGAATCTTAAGAAAATGTCCCAAATCGACGATTAACAGCAATGCAAATCAAATCTATGAATAGGGCGTACCATATCAAAATTTGCCTTATCCACGCCAAATCGCACATGCAGCACCAACTGATTGGAGCTCTTTCCTTTATACTTACAGCAAACACGCTGTGTTCCAAGGTTTTGTTGTGAATATTGTGCTTTTTGCCTTCTTGCTATGGACACCTCGTAGAGTGGTGGACAGACGGATGCAGGTGGATACGACAAATCTGGATACGGCACGCCGATCAAACTGTTTGTTATCAAAGTTATCTCTGTAAATGGTTTACAATACGACTAAGCTAAAATTTAATTGAGACGTGCATTTTTATTCCCTTTTATCTTGTTATCTATATCTTTTTTATATATAAAAGCGTAGAAACAGCATTTATTTAAATTGACCCAACTCGCAAATACATTTTAATACAAATCGAAAAGTACATAAAAACATTACAAATTTGTTAGAATGTTATAAAAATAAAGGTTTGGTCGTTGCAGGAATTGTAAAAAAAGAAACCAGAACTGAACAGAAATTGTGGGAACTGGTAACAATTGAATCCACGCACCCTGTATAGGAAATCCCAATTGCACGTTAAAATGTCGGTGTTTAACTGATGACTTTGGTGACGCCCTTCAGAGCTTTCGACTTTGCTGCCTTGCGCATTTGTTTGTTCAGCATATCGAAAATGCGGATCTCCATTTCGGACTCAGAGCGGCAAGTGGCGCAGAAATGCGACGTGAGCACGTGGAGCGGACTGCGATAGTAGAACTTCTTGCTCATATTCAAGCTATTCTTCTTGTGCGCCCAAAAGTGCAGCAGCACTTCCAGCAGCGTCAGCAAGAAGGCAAGGAAGGCGTTGAAGAAGAACAGAGTCGGAATCAAGAAAACGCGGTAGTTAGGCTTGTTGTAGCCCATAATGATATCCTGCAAAATGAGAGGAAGAAGAGAATAAAATATTGGATTGGAGAGGAATGATCGGCATTTACTCACATTTCTCACGCACTCCATATTCATGTAGTCGTCCCGGTTGTAGTGTTGCTTCCGCTGCTTCTGTGCCAGCTCGACCATGGTTTTCACTTGTATGGTGCTGGGCGGCAGGTTGTCTTGGTACTCGCCCGTCATGTGCTTCTCGAATTCTTCACACTTGGTGCCGCGTAAATACTGCTTAGGTATCTGGAAACGCTTGTGCTTCACGAAGTGCATCTTGTATTTGCCGTTCAACGGCTCGCCGGTCTCCTCGTCGTAGTCCTGATGTTGTATGGTGCTGGTGGCGTGAAATATGTAGTCCATTTCACCAGTTTCGGAGTTCTGAAAAGGCGAGGACAATTTGAAAATTGCAGTTTTTCATCACTAATCACGCGGCTGCTGCGATTAAATTAATATGCCGGCTTTAATCGCATCTAATCGGATGGAAGTTATTATGAGAACAATGACTCTCCATCTATATGCTTACAAATATATTCCTGCTCTCCACACATCTAGTCAAATCCAATATGTAAGGGTTTAAATAATAAACATGCACGTTGAACGTGCTTAGATTTAAACGAGCTCTTCACGAAACTACTCCGCCTGCATACACTGCCTTGCTTTAGGGAATATTTCGTTTGGCAGATTATTGCATGAATTTATATTATTGGGTTATGTTCGTATATCATTGTTTATAGGGTCCTAGGAATGGGTTTCAATGGACGCAACAAGTACATGTAAGCTTCCAAGAAACATTCAAACAGTGTATTAAGAGGCTAGGGTATTAAGGCAACAAGTTGAAATCGATTTTGATGGCGCAAATTAAATTGCGGGTGGCAAAATTAAATCACATTTGGGGCATTGTTATCTCTCTTATCTTAGCATGAATTGAACAAATGCCAATTGACTCCGCTAGCCCTCCCATTAAGTATTGTGTTCACCAACTACTTCCCTATTTTAATTTCCCCGTGCGCTGATTGCTTGAAACTAAGGTGTATTTGAGAGATTTGGGTTAAATTGTAGCTATCAATTTCGTGAGGTTCGATAAGTATGCGAGTCCCTTTTCGCAACACTGCGCAGTCCTATAAATCGAAAAATACACATTGCATAAATTAGGTGCCGTTAGTCCCAACCAGTGCCACTCCAAACTGGCTGCTGATTATAATATTTTTGCTACTTCAGCTGCAAGAACTGCCAAACAAACATACATACATACATACATACATATGTGTCTAGAAAGATGTCAGTCACGTTGCCCTGCTATTTATTGCTCTGCATCAGAGACCTTCCGTCAACAACAGCAATATTAGCACCAACAACAAGCGCAGCAATAACAACAACAGCTACATTTTTAGTATAGTGGTCCTTTTGTAGGGCTGTCAAACTCTGTATGGAATACATATGTACATATGTATGTATGTAGCTGTTGCACAGCTTACTTCCTCAATTGAGCATTTAAGATGGTCGGTTTTGAAATAGAAATAAATGCAATTTAAACTAAATATTTTCGTCAATATATTTGTAATCTGTCCTCGTATTTATTTCGCCGAAAAATGTTTCATATAAACTAATAAATGTTGCTATTTCTAATATTTCACAGTAATGTTGTTACCTCACCACTAGAATGATGCAGTGTGGTGGCCACGGCTAGCTCACCGCAATGGTCGTGGTCCTTAACCCGCCACACTGCATCGGGTGGGACAACACTACAAAAAAAATTTCAACTCACATTTTTGCCTAGCATCCTCCTCTACGACGACAAGCGAGCCCGCCCCATATTGTCCGCCTTAGCCTAACATTTTCAACATAAAATTAAACACACTAAACATTCTACTTGTACTTAAATAAATAACATATATATACACGTATGCTTAATAATACCTACATACACGTGAATACTTAATAATACCTATGTATACACGCGTATACTTAACAAATATATACTTATCTCTAGGGGCGGGCGGCAGTCTCCTTTTCCTCCGATGCTCGAATGGGGTGGGCCGGAACAATCAGTTATCCCTCTTATGGGATGGGCCGGAAACAAGCGGTTATGGATCTATTCAGCACACTCAATAATCAAGGTAAACTTTCTAACGCCAACTCTTTAAACTAAACTAACACTTTAAATTGATTAAAAATTTTAACGTTTATTTTCTACACTAGTACATTGTAATTGAATTCAAAAATTTTTTGGAATCTTTCACACTTTAAATATATCCGAATAAATAACAAGACCACGGACGAGACGAGAGACTATCCACACAAAATCCGACACGAATGCAAATAAAAAATCTTAATTTTCTCTCTCAAAACTCCTCCACAGTAAAACACCAAATTTGAACGCGCGCGGCAACCAAAAATTTGTTCGACACAACTTTCTTCCTAAACACTTAACACTCTATAGAGACCGTTTTTTCTCTACCACTGCCTTAAATGATTTTTTTTCTTCTCTCCTGAAACCGTATCTTTTCCATTTTCTCGGCTTCTTCCGCTATTCAATCATTGACCGCTCCAGCGGTCGAGTCGGTCAGTCACCTTTCTTTGGAACTTCTACTATTCTGAGGCAGCGCCATCTGTACCTCAGAATCGTCTGGTAGGTTTTAGCCTGGCCGCATTCACTAGTAAAGCGGACAGGTGGAAGGAACAAAAGAAGGAGAGAAGCAAAACAAGCATATAGACGGTAGACGCCAAAAACAACGATCGCAACAGATTTCGTATTAGAAAATACATTCTTGCGCGGAAAAACAACTTCTTAACTTTAATATTGCAATTAATATTTGATGCTTGCTCAATATGAAGTTTTAAAAAATCTTTTGCAATGAGTAAAGTGTCTTTATTATTTTTCTTGAAAATTTGCTCCATCTCACTAATATGAGCCATAATTTCATCAGAAGGCTTGGATAAACCACCTTCATTAAGATGGGTTACCCAATTCAAAACCGCACACTTCATTTTTCACTTTTTAATTCACCAAAGTAATTTTACTTCAATGCAAAATTTTTCAACTTTTCTACACAAATGTATACAAACGACAATTTAAACAAACGTCTGAAAAGTACTTGTGACGTGTACAAAAATGGTTATCGCTGAGAGAGAAATAACGGACCTGCGCAATGCGTAATCTTCTTTTCTATAATTCTTGTGCTAGTTTGATATTCCGCTTTATAACCAGGCTGCTGTGACGTATCTGTGTTTGCCCAATCTGTATTCTATTATTGTTGGATGTACACTATACTGATGGATATTATTGGGATGATCAAGGTACACTAATATGGTAGTGTGGGGGTTAAGGAGTAATAATAAGGTGGCCGTAAGGCCAATATAAGTCTACAACAATAACAATTGCATAAAATTCAATTTTCAATTGAATATATTCAATTTTGTTAAAAAAGCTGATAGCTAAAAAAAACTTTTAAAAAATTACCGAACGTAAAAAACGAGCAACAAGAAGAATGATTTTCTCTTGCAACCACCTAATTAGTGCGTTCTGGTGGTAGCATTAAAGCGTTGCTTACAACATTTTGCTCGAGTGGGCACTAATAGTCATTGGCTGCATTCTGGCACCCCATCGGATACCCAACCGATCAGAATTCTCCGAATTTTTTTCAATCAGCTGACTGAGCGGACGCAATTTCTTTGAGCGGAAATTTTCTTCGCTACCGTACTCAACACTTAGCACAGCTGTTTGTAGAACAGATGTTTACGTATAAAGTGACAAATTTGTGTAGCGGCCCATTCTAAAACAAAGTGCGCTGTTTCACTCACCCGATAGGCAACCGATAGGTTGCCAGAATGCACCCATTATTACAGCCTATCGGATGAATGAAACAGCGCACTTTGTTTGTGAATGGGCCGCTACAAAAATTTGTCACTTTATACGTAAACATCTGTTCTACAAACAGCTGCGCTAAGTGTTGAATACGGTAGCGAAGATTCCGCTCGTTGCAAAAAATTCGGAGAACTCTGATCGGTTGGGTATCCGATGGGCAGCAAGAACGCAGCCAATAAAAATTCAATTTAACTGTAATCGCTTGTCTCCACAAACACGCACAACAATAATGAGATAAACTATTATCTACCAAATGTTTATATACATACATACATATATAATAATAATGTATACTAATCTATTGATTAATCTATATAAATTAATTATATGATATATGTATATGTATATTATATTTATTAGAAAACTAAAAACCCTCAAAACCAAAGAGTGCAAGTGTAGGGTGTTGCAAAAAATTACGAATTGCCGGTACATCCGGGTGACATAAATAGCACCCTACATGGGGCTACATCTATACATTGTGATGGTTACTCCCTATAACATTAGTTTCGGTAACAAAAAAATTGTACTTTGGGTAGGGGTAGGATAGTTACATTTCAATACTGTTCTTGAAAATAAAGTAATACTGAAATGCGAGCATTGAATTTGGAGACTCGTATATGTGTGTACAGATATAATCAATGGGTATCTAGACGTCGTCACTAAGTTACTGTTCACAGTGGAATTTCTTGCTTTGGTGATACAACCTTCGATTTTCCTCCTGGCAATCTCACCAATTCACTGTCATACACCCATATAAAAAACAGCGAAGGGAGGTGAGGGTAGAACTCCAGCGTGTACTTTGATATTAGGCGGAGAGTATGTCTCTTCTCTTAGATTCAATATGCGTTTTTTGTTTCCAAAACAAACCTCAGCGACAAAAACACTCGTGTGATGACTTTGTTTGTTTTTCTTTTGTGTTAGGCGCAGAGATGTTCGACATATTTTTACTTCGTATCCAGACAATGTTTGCGGAATGCCCTGATTCCAAACACTCTACTGCAATATCCACCACATCTAATAACTTAAAGCTGGTGAGTAACACTTTCGAATCAAGGTGAATTTACTTACATGGTGGGTGCAAGGTGAATTTAGTACCTCCGGAATTGTCAAACATAAGCAATGTGCGATCAAAATAAACTAAATTGAGAGGAATGGAGGAATACATAAGAGCTGCTTAAAGTTGCACACAATTTATATAAAATATATTTAATAGTTAAATAGTCTCCTAATTTCTTCATAATGTTCAAACTTTACAAAAATAACAATTAAAAAACTCTTATTCACTGGAATCAAAACACTATTTGCAATTGTTTGCATATTTGTTGTGATCGCATTTTTCTATAATTTCAAATTTGACAGCTACTGAGGGAAAGTTGTTTCAGAAAAATTTGTTTTTGCAGCCACCATGTAAGTAAATTCACCTTGCTTTCGAATGCAGTGAAAACCGAGCCGAGATGTGTAGTGGGAAAACGCGAGCAAAGACCGTTTTTGCTTCATAGTCTCAACGAAATTTGCTTTGGAACACTGAATATACTACATATGTACATAGATGTAAAATGTAAAGAAATTACCTGTATGGAGTAGTCCATTTGTTGTTATTGGCTTTGCTATTGTGTGTTGTTATTTTTATATTCTTGTTCTTTATTATTTATGCTAATCTTATGGTTTTTTTTCTATTTGTTCGTCTAACGATATATATTGACTCATAAAATTAATACACAAATATCAGTTATGCACTCAAGCTACGAAATAGGTGAAAAGAGACAGGAAGCAGGATAGAGAGACAGAGAGAGAGAGAGATAGAAAGTGTGTTTATGTGTGTATATGAGAGTAAAGGCAACGGGCAACAATCCATCAGTTCGTCACGTCATAGTTTCCAACTGACAGCCAAGTTGAAATACATATATTTCTATGAGGGGCAACCCAATTCGAACTTCTCCGTTAACGCAACAGACAAAAGTTGGCCAACTCTCAATTTTCGAAGTACGTCGAGTAGTTTGACAACCATTATGATATATGTACATATTTTATCTTGCTTGTGAATTCATTATTGTTTAGTAATTGTAGAATACGAATGATGCGACCAAAATTTCACTTTTTGCTAATGTAAGAAAAAGTCTGTGCTTAGCTGATCAGTAAAAAAAACTGCGCAAAGACAGCAGTTTTTGTATTCGTGTCCAACGTATTCATTGGGTCTGACTTCTCCCTCAACCCCGTCGGTGTTAGTTAAAGAATTTGACGTGATGTAATATATGGACCGTTGCCTTTCAATCAATGAAGTTGCATTCACTGAAAGCAGAAAAAAAGTAAATCAAATGCGAACAGTTTGCATGCGAAAGAAATATGCGTGCCGCTCCAATAAAGTCAAACCTCAAAACTGATCTCTTATTGAAGTTAATTTTTATTAGAACTAAATACTACGTGCACGTACACGTGTTGCCTCTAAACGCGTCGTTGCAATACTGTGGTGAACTATTTGAAAATTCGCTTCTGCGCCACTTGTTGCTGCTATTCGCAGCACTTCAATTCACCAAATATAATATATTAATTGTATGCGAAAATAAACAAAATGTAACTAAAGTAAATAAATTAAAAAAGTTCAGATAAATAAATAGAAGACTCGGACTGCTGTCGCCGCAGTGCTGTTGCTGTTGATTTTGAAGCTGACGCAAACGCCCGCCGCACTCGTCTCACCCATGCATTCAACACGTAAAAATATTTAGGCAGCTTTCAGCCAAATTAACTTTCAACTCCCGCCCGTCCGTTCGTCGTTTATGGACGCAAGGAAACGAAATTCGATTCAAGCTTATTTTTTTATATTCTATGTGTTTCGCAGCCCAACCGCTTCCACCCTTCGCTTTTGGCGGACATTATCAGCACGGCTTTCCGTGCTGGAAGTGCCAATTCGCGTCAGATTAGCTAAATTTTGATTCTGATTTGGAAAAGGAAAAATACCCATGAGAAAAACAGTAGTGGTAGAACAGAAATGTTGACTAGAACGAGGGGAAAAGCTCACGGAAAATACAATTTCGTTATATTAGCTTTCATAATACCCGAAACCAAGAGGAACAGTCGCTACGGTAAATAATCAACCACCACATGTAACCCTACGTGTCCACGGGCAATTTTTGATGGCATGCCATTGGCAATTTCAAGCAAATTACCAATGGAGACTGCAAATTGCTTGAAGTTGGCAATTTATGTCTTGAAATATTTCATGCCATAAATTGCCAACGTGCTGTGTTGCCATCAGTTCTCATTTTGTTTGTTTGACAGCCATTTTTAATTTTTTCTTGACGCTCACAGTGGCAGCATCGTCGAACATTTCAGTTTTACCGCGTCTATTAAATTAATTTAAGCGCTAAAATGTATGGAGACTGTGCATTTGCATTCTTTGTAAAAAAGGATTCACCCAGAATTTCGGTTTCCTTCTTTTTTCCTCTTCATCGTATAAATAAAAAAAATTTTCAAGCGTGGGTATAGCGAACTAGATTGCTTGACGGCATTTTCAAAATGACAATGGCATAACATCGCAATGCCCACCATTAAAATATTGCCAACCTTTGCAATCGAATTTGACAGTTGTTATGCCATCAAAAATTGCCCGTGGAGAGGTAGGGTAAGGGAGTATGAGCAGAGAATACAGAGAAATGACTCTTGTTTTGCGCACACTAAAAAATGTGCAAAACTGTAGTAGTGTGGCTGATTTTCTTCAGAATTCTGGTTAACCTATCCATATGGGCAACTAATGATAAACAAAGACAGTTTTTTTTAAACGTCAGAAAATTTGACGTTTAAGTGTCCCGTCTCTATGGTCTCTGGTATGAGTGCGAGAGTTCATACGCTGAATCAAGGTGAATTTACTTACATGGTGACTGCAATGTGAATTTCGTGCCTCCGGAATTGTCAAACATAAGCAATGTCCGATTAGATACTGTTCCAAATAATCGAAATTGAGAGGAATGGATAAATACATAAGAGCTGCTTAAAGTGGTACACAATTTTTATAAAATATATTTATTTATTTATTTATTTACAAGAGAAAGATAAGAATCAATTCTTATCCTACATACAATATTTGGGAGCACTAGCTGCCAGGGCTTTCAGCTCGCTGATATTTAATAGTTAAATAGATTCATAATTTCTTCATAATGTTCAAACTTCACAAAAATAAAAATTAAAAAACTCTATTTGCAATTGTTTGCATATTTGTTTTGATCGCATTTTTCTATACATTCAATTTTGACAACGACGTCGGGAAAATTGGTTAAATAAATTTGTTCTTGCAGTCACCATGTAAGTAAATTCACCTTGCGCTAAATTAAAACTGAAAATTTCATAGAACCAAGGTCTATTTGTATGAACAAAATAGGTGTTCGGCCTAACTATTGGTTAAACTAATACGATTTGATATTTATATTGTCACATTTAACAAAGGTGGAGGTCACATTGCGTATTTTATGTTTTCTTTAGTTATTTTTGAATTACAGCCGAGCAACTATGGATGGGATGGATGATTTTTAGTGAGTGGTAGTTGCGAAGTGTCCAGGTTGCTGGTTGTGTTCCCTCGAATGTATATTTATGTGTTATCAATGTGTGCACAAGGCGGATTCTTATGTACGTATTTTCTTAGGATTCTATTTGGAGATATTGTTTGGGTATCGCGGTCCAGTTTAGTTTTTGTTTGATAGCTTGGAATGTACTTCTTTTGCTTTTTAAGTCTTTTGTGCTGTAGGTGGGATGTAACAACAGTGGTGTACTTGTAGCATATTTTGCGGCTTCGTCGACAAGGGTTCTTGAAAGAATTCGAAGGTGATCCGGTACCCACAAAATATTTGTTTTACATGGAAATGTGATTAGAATGTCACGAATTTTTCATATTGTTTAGTCGCAGGTAATTGGGATACTTGGAGTACTTCCATTTTAGCATTTATCATGGCAAATTCAGAACTGTTTGTTTTCTTTGAGCAGCACATGAATTTCCATCCACATTTTAGCCAAGAATTTTGAATTTCTTTGTAGTTTTGATGGTATATGGTGGCAGTGGTTGAATTGTTTGAGGGAGCGACTAATTTACAAATTACGGTTTCTTTTTTTAGTAGCCATGGTGGATGTTTCGAGTTGTATTTTATGTGGCTTTTTATACTGATTCCAATCAGTGCAGAGGCTATTATTATATGTATAGTAGAAGGCAGGCGTATTACTTTTCTTTTTTCTTGGTTGGATATATTTAGTATCTTTGGTTTTCTGTTGGCAAAATTATTTTTGGAATCAGCGGTGAAGTGAGCATAATACATGCATATAGCATACGAAGAGTTAAAAAAAAATTGTGTACTTTACAAAATTGCGGAGAGGAAAGTAACGGACCTGCTTATAGCGTGACCTTGTATAAAGAGGCCTTGATTCTACGAAATTTTCAATTCAGTGCTTGAACTGTCGCATTCATACGGTGGTTGCAGACTTGCAGCGGCGACTGTGCTGCTTGGTTTCGGGTATTATGAAAGCTAATATAACGAAATTGTATTTTCGGTGAGCTTTTCCTTTGCTTCGAGTTAACATAACCAGTTTTCTGTTCTACAAATGTTTTTTTTCTGATATATATATATATATATATATATATATATATATATATATATATATATATATATATATATATATATATATATATATATATATATATATATATATATATATATATATATATATATATATATATATATATATATATATATAT
Source organism: Clusia tigrina (assembly GCA_920105625.2). Classification (NCBI taxonomy): domain Eukaryota; kingdom Metazoa; phylum Arthropoda; class Insecta; order Diptera; family Clusiidae; genus Clusia; species Clusia tigrina. The sequence goes on from OV050032.1 coordinate 20,506,650, forward strand.
ATATATATATATACATATATATATATATATATATATATATATATATATATATATATATATATATATATATATATATATATATATACATGCGCGTTTTTCCTTTCAAATGTGGAATGTTATTAAATATTTAATAAATATTTTCATCCGACAAAATTTCCTTTTTAATTTTCTCAATATTGATATCCATTCATTCTGACGATTCAAAGAAAACAAAGAATGATAAATGCTAACATGGAAGTACTCCAATATTGGCATTGCTCGTCGACTGTGACCATTTGTATGTGGTATTGTTAAATAAATATGTATGTGAGCTGTAGATCGATTTTTTCGTATAATAGATACACGGACTTATAGGAAAATGAATTAATTCCAAGGATTAGTATTTTATAGGGAAAATAATGTAATTCTAGCCCACTTATAAATTTATATATAGAATTGTTGATGGATCCCATGTGCTTAGAAAAGTGTAATTATATTTTCATATATAAAAAAAAAACATATGCATTAACTTATATAATAATATACATATACACTCTTTACTCAGTATAGTTTGCGCTCTTCAATCGTTTAAGTATAGTGTTTCTTTCCCATCTCACTTCTTCCCTGTGCTTTAAAAAAAAAAAAAAAAAACAACAGCAACAATAAAATTGTGTGTCACTGTTACTCTTTTTCTGGGTAAATATACAACAATTAAAGAATAATTTCTAAAATCATGGCTTCCTCCTCTGGAGGAAACAGATTTGAACTGCTAGACCCCGACAGAAAAAGAAAAAAAACAAATATAAACATCGACAACCAACATGATTTCCCCATTCTTGGTTCAAAGCCCAGTTATGGAAAAAATCTCAGCCCAAAATTCGTTGTTCTAAAGAGCAAAGTGGAAACCAAACCTTTAAAAAGTTTTAATATCTTTCTTGTAACCAAAGCTCTTGAAGGAATATGTTCTGAAAGTGTCCAAGAAATAACATTTACTAGAGACGGCAATTTATTGATTCTCACAAAAAATGAGAAGCAAACAAATAGATTCTTAAAAGCAACAAATTTAGGTGGAATATGTCCGATAGTAGCAAGTTTACACCCGACACTAAACACAGTAAAAGGAGTTGTGTTTGCTCCACCACTACGAGACTTGTCCGAAACTGAAATTCTTGACGGACTAAATAATCAAGATGTGGTAGAGTGCCAAAAAATTAAAAAATTTATTGATGGTAAAACTGTGAATACCTCTCTTCACATTATATCATTCAATAAATACGAACTCCCAAAAGAGGTAAATATAGGGTTCCTCAAATATAAAGTAGAAGCATACATTCAAGCTCCTCTGCAATGTAAAAATTGTCTAAAGTTGGGACACACCAAAAAATATTGCAAAAGTGAAGCAAAGTGTGAAGTCTGCGCGTCTGCAATTCATGACCCAACACCATGCACCAAGGTCGAATGCATAAACTGCAAACATGCTCACAGAGCAAATAACAGAAACTGCCCAAGCATCAAGCAAAGGCAAGAAATTTTAAAAATAAAAACAACAACAAAATGCACATATCAAAATGCCGCACAAACTGTTAATGCAAAACCACAGAATTACGAAATTCCAGTTGAAACACTAGAAAAAGCGATTGAAGAAAGATGTAAACGTCTCTCTTTCCAAAAACCTCTCTCTTCCACAATTTCAAATTCAGCAAAGGCTGAATCCCCCTACCCACAACTTCACAAACAATAACAAATTTTAACAAGAAACCAATCTCTACTCCCCCAACTCCACTCAATACAAACAACTTTCAATCATTCAATACAATAGCAAAACACAGTAATCAGTCAACTTTAGATCAAACACTCACACATAACCAAAAGAAAAACACATATTCAACTACCACCAAAACTATATCAAACCCAATATTAAAACCAGCACTTATTAAATACGATAAAATTCAAACACATGTAAGCGATTCAGATTCACCTAGCTCGCCCCATAATTCAATTTTATCTGGAAGCACTAGCCCCTCGTCTAGTGACAGAGAGATGAATTGGTGCTTTTATTTTTATTAGATTAATAATAATATTAAGCAATAATCTCTGATTGTTATGGTCCTAAAAATTCTGCAATGGAATTTAAACGGCTACTATAATAACTTACATGAGCTCCAGATACTAATTAATCAACATTCACCACACATTATAGCCATACAAGAAACTCACCTCACAACCACACAAATAAACCTAAACGGATACAACAGTATTATAACTAACACTACCACACCATGTAATGCCAAAGGAGGTACAGCTATATTCATAAAAAAATGCATAGATTACACACCAATTAGCATCACCTCCAATCTTTGCACAACAATCATTGAAATACAAACAGAAATTAAATTAACAATAATCTCAATTTATTTGCCACCAAACATAACAACGTCATGCAGTGATATTTTACACCTTGTTAACAATATTTCCTCTCCACTTATCCTCTTAGGCGACTTTAATGCACACAATACCATCTGGGGGGGTCCAATAAAACAAACTCCAGAGGTAAAGAAATTGAACAATTCATGCACCACACTAATTTAACACTTTTAAACAACGGCTCACCAACCCATCTATCTACCCATTCCACTTTCACTAATATTGACCTCTCATTTTGTTCTGCAAATTTACTCCCTTTAATTTCATAGTATATTGAACCACAACTATATGGCAGCGACCATTTTCCGATTATCTTGTCCATGACAAATAACCATACTAGATCAATCAATAGAAACTCTAATTATAAATATATAATGGATAAAGCTGATTGGAGTAGATTCCAAAAACTTGTCAGTAAAAAAACCGTGGAAATAACTGGCAATATAAATAAAGATGCTGCTCGCTTTCAAAAATGTATCATCGCTTCTGCTAACGAATCTATCCCCAAAACATTAGGTAAAACTCTACATAAATATTCCTACTGGTGGAACGATGAATTGTCTAAACTTCAAAAAGCTAAACAAAATAGATGGACAATTTTTAAAAATAATCTAACACAAGAAAATAGGTTACTTTACAGAAAATCGAATGCGAAATTTAAATTTGAAGCTAAGAGAGCAAAAAGGAAATCATTTCAAGACTTCACATCTACCATCAATCCAAATACTCCTACTCAAATTCTGTGGAAAAATGTACACCGACTTTATGGAAATGAAAGTTATCGAAAACTGAGCACCCTCGTTCTACCTAATGGTACCGTTTTAAATGAACCAATCGACATTGCCAACCATTTTGCAAAATTGTGGTCCGAATATTCAAATGATTCCAATTTTACTAATGAATTCCAAACACTTACAAATAACACAAATTTCAACACCATATCATACACAATAGATACAATAACAAAATCAAATCAGTCTCCGACTGACACTCGTTGCGATCAGCAGTTTTTTCAATCGGCCTTCTCGCAAATTCTCTGTTGTTTTTAAACAACTTTCGCATTTTCGTTTTTCTCTCAACACTGTGCTATATACTATATTCTTTTGTTAGTATTATACTAGAATTTGTTCTAGTCGGTAAGTGTAAAGAGTGAAGTTATGGTCTTCGGGCCTCCCCTCATTGGGGTAAACCGGTTTGCCACTCTGGCAGACGGTCCTCAAAAAAAAGGATCTCGTTACAATAAGCAACCACTCACTGATTTCCCTGGACTTCCAACGATTCAACTACCTAACCCAAAATTTATTGTTATTGCCTCTACAAACGAACAAAAACCGCTATCCGAATATTCCTGTTTTGCTGTGCAAAAAGCCCTTCAATCTATCAGCAGAGAAATAATATCCATTTCGGAATTACGTGACGGCAACCTATTAGTCCTAGTCAAAGATAAAACAATTCTTTAAATGGTGCAAAAGGTACAGTTTACGCACCTTACTTAAATAAAGTACCAGAAAAAGGAATTATAAAAGAATTAAGTGACCAAGGTGTAGTTGAAGTATATAAGTTCACTAAATACATGGAAGGCAAACCTCAACCAAGCGGTGTTATTTTGCTAACATTCGATTTGTACCATTTACCAGAAAAAATTAATATATCATGGCACTCTGTATATGTTAGAGAATACATACCAAACCCAATGCGCTGTAAATCATGTCAATTACTCGGTCATACAGCTAAGCGCTGCAATAACAATCCAGCATGTGTCACCTGCAACCTTCCCCCACACTCTCCTTCCGACTGCACACGCACATATTGTGCTAACTGCGCCGAAAATCACCCGGCCTCTTCTAGAGAGTGCACAAAATTTCTGCAGCAGAAAGAGATTTTAAAAATAAAAACAAAAAACAAGTGCACAATGCGAGAAGCCAAACAAATTCACAGAGCACAGCCTACCACAAGCACCTCTAATGCCAGTTTTGCACAAATAGCTTCACAAGGCAACAATAAAATAAACACACAACCCATAATTTTCCCTTCTAAAATCTCACCTACAGTAACCACAACCAAAATAAAACTTCAAAATACCTACCTTACCACTAATAACAAAAATAACAATGAAAAGCAAATCGATCCAACAAACCAGTCCTCAAGTTTTCCAAACAAAATAGCAGCAACATAAATTCAACCTACAACAAAATCCACTTTTCCTGAAATAGACATCTCTCCAACAACAAGTAACACTAACAATAACAAAAATATAAATATATCAAAATTTACACTAAAAAAATCAACAATTCCTAGCAATACATCCCAAACCGACAGCACTCACCCAAGCTTTACCCATTTTCAAAGCAGAACAACAACAAACTATATTATCTCCTCAACAGATGACACAAATTCAATTTCAAGTAACGACGATCCCCCAACCAATAAATACTCAAAAAAAAGCTACCAAAAACGGACGAAAGTAAAAGCGAAAACTCACAATAACATAACACAATAATTTAATCTTCGTTTTACTCATTGTAATAAATGAAATTTAAATTATTGCAATGGAATATAAAAGGCTTCATGAACAATTACCATGAAATGCAATTACGTATTAAAGAATTTAACCCGGATTTACTTGCTATTCAAGAAACTCATTTTTCACAAAAAAACGATAATATTATAACTCCTCAACCATATGTAGGGGTTTTCCACAACCTTGCAGCTAATGACTCATCTAAACAAGGTGTTGGCATCCTAATAAAAAAACATATTCCACATAAATTAATAACTATAAATTCACCAATATCCGCAATTGCAGTGGAAATTAATATCGGCTTTACGCTGTCGATAGTAAACATATGTATATATACCACCCTCACAGCGCTTTTCGCAACAAGACATAATGTCAATCACACAACAAATAAAACCACCTTATATATTAATGGGAGATTTTAACTCTTGGAGTCCTCTGTGGGGATCCCAAACTGTGAATAATAGAGGAAAAATACTTGAAGACCTAATTCTCTTCAAAAATTTAATAATATTAAATGACGGCACAGCAACTCACTTTTCCACACACAAATCTTTCACACATGTAGACCTGACAATTTGTTCTTCAGAACTAGCGCCAAAATGTAGTTGGAAAATCCTTGAAAATCTGCATGGAAGTGATCACTTTCCGATTATTATTGACATTTTATCCCATCTTAGATTCGACAAAATTAAATGTAGACAACAATTTAAAACGGATGCTGCCAACTGGCCATTATTTCAAAAATGTGTTCAAAACAAAAGTCTCTCAAGTATATCCTCAAACAACATCAATCAAGAAGCAGCCAAACTCCACAGAATCATACTTTCTGCAGCCAACATAGCTATTCCACAATCAAAGAAAGCTCTTGTTAAATCTACAGTTCCCTGGTGGTCAGCCGAACTCTCAAACTTAAGAAAAGAGAAACAAAATTATTGGCACAACTACAAACCGATTGTAATCTCATTCTTTATAAAAAAGCAAATGCTTCTTTCATAAAAGCTTCAAGAAAAGCTAAAAGAACCTGTTTCGAAAATCTTACCTCTCAAATAAACCCACGTTCCAGTACTAAAAAAATATGGTCCGACATCAGAAGAATTGTTGGAAACAACTCCTACGATTCCATAAAATTAATAAAATCTGGCCAATCACAATTAACTTCTTCCCTAGATATTGCAAACTGTTTAGCCTCCACTTGGTCACTCTACTCAGATGACAACAATTTTTCTAAAAATTTCGTTTCCAATAAAGAATCAGTTCTAAAAAATGCATACCATACAAGCAAATTGTCAGCAGCCGCAAAACAAAGAGACTCAGAAATCACAATCATTGAGCTTGAAAGCGCCTTAACCTTTGCAAAAGGAAAAACATCTGGCTTCGACCGAATATCCTACCCAATGCTCTATAATTTACTAAACTACCCTAAAAAATAGACTTCTAACATTATACAAAAACATTTTTACTACTGGCGTCTACCCTCAAAGTTGGCGAACAGCTCAAATAGTACCGATTCCAAAACCTAATAAACCTGCAACCGATACTAGCGGCTATCGCCCAATCTCGCTTCTTCCTTGCATGGGGAAAATTTTGGAAAAAATTATTGCAAACAGGATTTCATGGTTTATGAGTACAAAGAACCTTATTAGCCCAAACCAAGTTGCATTTAAACGGAAGCAATCCACAATGATGTGCTTCTCCACCTTCAACATTATGTGTCGAGTGCTCTTTCAAACAAAAACCATGTCTCTATTTTAGCGACTGATTTTTAAAGAGCTTTCGGTCGCATAGGTGTACATGTAGTACTAAATCAGCTAGGAACCTGGCAAGTTGGTCAGAAAATCTTTAATTTTGTTAAAGCATTCTTGACAAACCGTAAATTCCAAGTCCGAGTAAATGCAACTTTATCAACCACATATCCACTCTGCAACGGAATCCCACAGGGATCTCCTTTATCAGTTATCTTATTTATAATAGCATTTGATCAGATAAGCAAATTACTAAACAAACATAAAAGTATAAATCATGCAATATATGCGACGATGCCATTATATTTTCAAAAACCAACAAAATTGACTCGGTGGTAAAAATGTTTACCGAAATTTTAAGGGATATAAAAAATTGGGGTAATTATTCTGGAGCCACGCTCTCATTAGAAAAATGCAAGGTCCTCCATATATGCAAAAAAAGAAATTGTCCAAAGTTCACTTTAAATTTCAACAATGTAAATATTAATTCCGTGAACTATTTAAAAATATTAGGCATTACATGTGACAACAAATTTAACTTTAAGGAACAATGTTTAGACCTAAGAAAAAAACTTGCTGCCAGGCTTAATATTATTAAGTATTTAACATCAAAACATAGTTCCATTCATATTCATATATTGACTAATGTCATTCGGTGTCTATTACTCTCCAAAATTGATTACGCTCTCCCAATATACGGCTGGTGCGCCCAAAGCAACATTAAAAAACTAAACGCTCCTTACCATACAGCAGTTCGTAGAAGCAGTAGCGCATTTCCAACATCACCTATCAAAAATATACTGGCAGAAGCTGGCTTACCAACAATTCCTGAAAGAATTGAAGCGAATTAATCCCAAAGCTTTTCAACTGCAATAACCACATGCTTTACCAAGATATGATAAAAGCAATTAAACAAAAAAAAAAAATACCAAAAAACAAATCCGTAATTCAACGCTGTATCGAATATTCCAAATCCATTCAACTCGACATCATCCCTCGGCTTCAAAAAAATAAAAATATCTATCCCCCATGGTTTCTCAATAGTTCATCTTTCGTCCCTGAATTATCAGAATTCCCCAAACAATCAACAGACGCTTCAATATACCGCAAGCTATTTGCTGAGCACACAACAAATTTCCTCGGCAAAAATTGGAAAATCTTGTACACGGATGGCTCCAAAATGAAGGAGAACGCCACTTTTGCCGTAGTACATCACAATGGGAGTACAATCTCAACTGGACACCTTGCCAAACATTCCTCAGTTTTTACTGCCGAAACATTAGCTATTAAAATCGCTACAGATTTTGCCACACAAAACACAGGAAAATACCTAATTTGCACGGACAGTAAATCCTCATTTGATGCCATTCGTAACATCAACAATAGTAGCGAACTTATCAGGAACATAAGGAATACATACATTAGACACCCCCGAAAAATCAAAATCATGTGGGTCCCTGGGCACACAGGTATAGAAGGAAACGAATTCGCAGATAAAGCAGCAAAAGAATCAAATAAATCACCCTGCTATACCTTCTACACAGCCGAAAACACAGATCTACATCATGCATTAAAAAAATATATCAACACACAGCAGAGTCTTAGATGGTCTTCATATAACCACCGATATACAAATTTTAATACCGGAGGATGTAAAGCATTATACCCAGCTTTTTGCTCACGCCAGCAAACTAAACTGTTTGTGCGCCTACGAGTTGGTCATACGATATTCTCTCACCAACACCTACTAAATGGTAGCACCTCAACAGGATGCCTAGTTTGCCACTATAGAGCACATTCTAAATGAATGCCCAATATTCAACAAAATGAGAAATGACATTTTTGGAGACAAAACACCTACAAATTTACTAAAAGAAATTAATTATAGCAATATATCAGCAATAGAACATTATTTTAAATCAGCTAACCTAATAAAATATATATAAAAATTATGTACATATATGTATATATATGCATGCGTGTATGCGTGTGGGTTGTATGTTGTGTGCATGCGTTTGTATGTATGTATGTATATATAAGTAAATCAGAGTCGAAAGCCCTGGCAGCTAGTACTCTTATTTAAAATTAGTTATAATAATTAATTATTGTAATTAATTATAGTAATAATAATAATAATAACAAAATCAATAGAAAACGAAATAACACTGATTGAGATCAACGCAGCTTTATCATCAGCAAAAGGTACTACACCAGGCTATGATAAAGTCTCTTACCAGATGCTAAAAAACCTACCTATCTCTGGCAAACACAACCTTCTCAACATCTACAACCACATTTTCAATAACAGCATTATTCCTCAAATTTGGAAAACAGCAACTGTTATACCACTTCCAAAACCCAATAAAAAAGGAAACTCATTTGAAGGATACAGACCTCTTTCCCTAGTTTCCTGCATATCAAAGATATTGGAAAAAATCATTTGAAAACGCCTCAATTGGTTTCTTACGAGGAAAAAGCTCATAAATCCAAAACAAGTAGCATTTAAACCACTAAAAGGAACACTTGACGCCCTACTATACATAGACTATCTGATCGCTAATTCAATCTCATCAAAAAAACATTTTTCGGTAATATCGATCGATTTTGAAAAAGCCTTCGATAGAATTGGCAAGCATGTTATAATATCTCAATTAAAAGAATGGAAAGTAGGAGAAAAAATTATAAAATATATTGTTGCTTTTCTATCGAACAGGAAAATAAGAGTTAAAGTGGACGGAAATCACTCACTAATATGGCCACTTCAAAATGGTATTTCCACAAGGTTCACCATTATCAGTTACCCTTTTCCTTGTTGCATTTGAAAAATTAAATAAAATAATAAATCGTAACCATTTTTTCAACCACACAATCAACGCAGATGACTTATATATCACAGCCAAATTTGATTCCTTTTCCATACTCCAAAATAAAATCAATATTCTTTTTGCAGACATAAATACCTGGCTACAAAAATCAGGGTCTAAAATATCGTTTGAAAAATCTAAAATACTCCATGTGTGCCGTAAAAGAAACTGTGATCCTGTTAATATTTTAATTCAAAACAAAACAATAGAAAATGTAAATAATCTCCGTATACTTGGTATTATATTTAACAATAGATATAGATGGTCTTCACATATTGATTATTTAAAAGTATCTCTCAACAATAGATTCAATTTAATTAAATGTATAAGCAGTTACAATAGCCAAGCACACCCAAATTGCAACATAAACGTACTAAAAGCTGTATTATTGTCGAAAATAGACTACGCACTACCTATATTTGGAAACGCACCACAATCACAACTGAGGAAAATAAATTCAATTTATAATGCAGCTGCCCGTTACTGTCTGGGTGCATTTCGGACCACACCAATGACCAACATACTGACAGAAGCCGGACTACTAACATTAACTGATAGAATGGCGTTGCTCACTTCACGGCTGATCCCAAAAATAATTTTGCCAGCAGAAAATCCAATGATTGAATCCAACCAAGCAAAAAGAAAAATAATACGTCAGCCCTCTACTATGCATAGAATAATATCCTCAGCAAAACTCATTGGAATCAGTATAAAAAGCCACATAAAATACAACACGAAGCATCCACCAGGCTACTAAAAAAAGAAAGTGTAATTTGTAAATTATTCGCTCTCGCAAAAATTACAACCACTGCCACCATATACCATCAAAACTACAAAGAAATTCAAAATTCTTGGCTAAAATGTGGATGGAAATTCATGTATACTGACGGCTCCAAGAAAACAAACGGTTCCGGATTTGCTGTGATAAATGCTAACATGGAAGTACTCCAAGTATCCCAATTACCTGCATACTCCTCAATATTTACAGCCGAAGCCGAAGCAATATATACAGCTTTAAAATATTGCAAAATACAAAAAGGAAAGTATATTATATGCTCCGATTCACAGTCAGTTATCAAAGCTGTTCAAAACCCATCACACGGAGACGAAACAATATGCAAAATTCGTGATATTTTAATCACACTTCCCCATAAAACAAAAAAAATGTGGATACCGGGACACGCTGGAATTATTGGAAATACCCTGGCCGACGCAGCCGCAAAATATGCTACAAGTGCACCACTTTTAATTCATCCCACATACAGCAGAAGCGACTTAAAAAACCAAATAAATGCATACCATTCTATCCAACGAAAACAAAACTGGACTCAATACTCGCACAATTATAAACTAATTAACCCAGACGGGAATGCATCCAGATACCCAAGTAACATATCCAAATTGAACTTACGAAAATACATAAGGATCCGTCTTGGGCACACATTGATCACACATAAATATTTATTTGAAGGAACATTACCACCAACTTGCCCACTTTGCAACTCCCACACACTAACAATAGTCCATCTCATCAACAGCTGCCCGACTGTGGTTCAAAAACAACTACATTTTTTTAAACAAATCATTTTACCACATGCATTACAAAATATAGCCACAGAAAACATCAAATAATATGTATATAATAATATATATGTAATACTTTTATTAGTTTACTACTAGTTAATTTTATTAATAGTTAGGCCGAAGACCTTAGTTGTTAGTTGCCTAGGTAATAAGTTTAGCATTAAATTTATTTGTGTATAAACTTTTTAAAATAAAATAAATAAATAAATAAATAATATATAGTAAAAAACATGCTTAGCCGCCCTCCGTGGTCTAGTGGTAAACATACTAGACTTACACTCAGACGGTCTTAGGTTCAAATCCTGCCTCTGGCTTGGTCTCAAAAATGCTGCTTTCTAAAAAGTCTTTTCTCTTCGAGTCGAATGCCTTAGTAGTTAGTTCTCTGGTAGTTAGTACTCATTCCACAACCCTTTGCAGTCATAATTTAATTATGGTGTAAGATAAAATAATAATAATAAAAACATGCAGTTGCATAGAAAAACTTTGACAGAAAAAATTTAAAAAAAAAACAATCATCAAAAGAAGCCCAAATATTATGCACGAATTTTGAGATAAATTCATTTAAAGTATTTCCTATAAAAGTGCATACACACCCAAAGATAAGAAGTGTGTTCGCGTCACATGAACGGACTGCACTTTCTGCACTTTTTGCGCTGAACAGTGTTCGCGTCGCGAGTTCATCTACACTTTCCTGTTCGCGTCGCAGAAAGGTCACTTTCAGTTTATGAATTGGCTGCACTGAAATATGTATTTCTAGTGCAGCTCAGTTCGTGTTCTGTTTTCAAAATTAACGAAAGTTTTTGAATTTATTTTCCTTTACTACCATAATTCTAAATTGAATTATATATAAAATACACACTTTCTGAATTTAAATAATTAATAATTATCATTTCCATTGTAAACACATAATTCCTCTTATTCCTATTCGACAAAACTACTTAATAATGTAACAATTATTTATTATTTTATTCCATTTTATTAATTATAATGTATGATTATCGAATTCATTTAAACTTTACAGAGTTTAATTGTAAACAAATTTTGTTATTATGAACTGGTATTGCACATTCCTGTTCGCATCAGAAAACGTCAAATTACTAAACTGAAGAGAACTGAAGTGAACTTGCGCTGCACGAATTTATGCTACGCAACAGACCTCAGACCTAAGATCACACAAAGACCCACAAGAGCAAGTTGTGGATATGTACATCCCCGTACCGCGCTAGCCCACAAACTTATGTATATAATCATAAAATTTAAATTTTGTTGGGATAGAATTTATTTAGATATAGACTATATACATATTTACGTATGTCAATATTTAAATTCGTGGACGGTAAATTGATCCAACTCAGATACATGTCATATTGTTTTCATTATTCTTTCAATTGTCTTATTAACTCATCGAATCAAACATAGATAACTGATACTTCACACAAACGAACGAACACACACACACATACACACACACACACATGCACACACCATACACACCTCATATATGTACTTCGGAAAAAAACAAAACACACAAATATAGCTCCCACGCCCTCACCAACCAATGGAAAAACACTCCAGTTGTCCACTATTTGAATGGTTGCTTTATTTCAATCATCCCCCAATTGAGAAGGCGGGAGAGTGCTACCAAAGAAGACAAAGAAAAGACATCAATTCCCTCCAAATTTATTTACCGTTCCGACCATTTTTTTTGGTCACACGTATAGTGTATGTGAATTTATTGTGTTTGTTGTAAAAATATTCCATATCCCTGTAGTGAAAATTATAGGCAGTCTTCAAAATGTACTACTAAATTTAATAGTAAAAAATCAAGTGGTTAATTTACTAGTTCAAAACTTATTTATAAGTTAACCAGTTACTGACTTTTGCGGCACTTCATTGCCGTGTATACGAAATTTTTCCTTTCTTGTCAATTTAATTAAAAAGGAAGTAAAGACAAACATTGGAATTTGAAGAAAAACAGTTATTTTTATAATTTCAAGCACTTTTTGTAATACCTCAATTTAGAGATAAATCTTCAAGTTAACGCGTGTTTTAAAATATCCGCAAGTGTTCGCAAAGAAAAGTAGAAATGCGACACAATGAATTAACATGCTGAATTAATGTCGAGTACACATTATTATATTATGTACATACATATGTATATATGAATTTTACATATAATTATGAGTTTTACTAGTATTTTACATGTCGAGTACACATTATTATAATATGTATATATGAATTTTACATATAATCTGAGTTTTACTATTACTTTAACTAGTTGGTTTCACTGCTGGGATGTTGTCTAAAATAGCGAATATTCGGAGAAAAAAATCAGAAGAAATCAGGGCTACGTTTAAATTAAACTTTTAGGGGGTCACTTCATTTGTATTTTAGAAAGAACTGCGAAACTTCTAAAAAGAAATGGTTATAATAAATAAAAAAAATATATATATTTTTTCATTTGGAATTGAAAACTCAAATGTTAACAAGTTCTTTTCATAAATTATAACTATTCTTAATGTAAAATCTGATCCAATTGCTTTCCATTTACACTTCTGTTCACTGTAAACGCACCATAGTAATCATAAGATGTAGAATAATAATTATTTGGTTTTTTGACATAATATTATACTACTAATAACTAAAATAATTAATAAAAATTCATTTATATTAAAATGGGGTCCGACTGCCCCAGTAGTACCACCAAGAGTGGCGAAATATGCATGGCCATGAACGAATGAAAGTGCACAGGGGACACTAAAGAATTAGAATTTGGCGCAGAGGGGGCGAAGATTAAAAAATTGCCTGTCAAAAGAGAATTAAACCTTTTTACAGTATTCTCACAAATAACAACAGTTTAAATAATCTCAGAAAAATCTTCAAAATAGGTCAAAAATGCACCTAAACGAATTAAGTTAACGGCTTTATGCTTTTAATTAAACAGAGGTAGTGTTTCTTTCTTTAATAATGTAGAAAACAATTTTTTATTTTGTCGAATTAATTTTTTTACTTAAACGTAACTGGAATATTTCGACTTGTGGATCTTGAGGGTTCATTGATAATGAGAAAATATCAAAGAAATTGTATGTTTTCAGCTATTTTGAGAAGTTAAGTGAATTGAGGAATGACGAAAGTTAGAGTTGAGGGGGGTGCACTGTATTTTTACCACTACATACATCAATTTTAAAAACTCCTCTCAGTAGCAGAGCTCGCACAAATACATTCAAATTAACTGTCTATTCTTGTATGTTCTTTGGTGCTACTGCTGCTTGCTGTGTGCCTGTTAGCAGATTGCTTCGTGATTTCCATTTTAGTGAATCACGTATCTAGTAAATCGCTCGTAGCAAGCATCGTGTGGAACTGTTGCACGAGAAACGGACATTAAAGGGTCCAATCATTTTGGACAGATATAGAATATGTTTGTACGAAAGTATTGATGAGGAAGAAGTGAATATAAAATAATTAATATTATTATTTAAAAAGTTTATTTATCTAAACTCTATATAAATTTGATATTTATATTTGATAGATTGAATATCTGTTTCTCGTGCAGCAGTTTCACACGGTGCTGCTTGGCATTTCGTGTTTGGTTTGCGATGCGATGCGGTCGGTCACTAGATAGATACCTGGGTTCGTTAAAATGGAAAACACGAAGCAATCTTGCAACAGGCGCACAGCAAGGAGCAGTAGCACTCTCCCGCCTTCTCAATTGGGGGATGATTGAAATAAAGCAACCATTCAAATATTGTAAATGAGAGCGTTCTCCGGAGAACATTGCTGGGTTGTTATTTGTGTGCGTTGTTGGGTTTCGGAAGAATGTGAGGTGGTTTGTGTATAGTGTTTTTGTGTGTGCAAATTGAGGTCAAATGAATGTGCACTACTTCCCAACAAAAATATTTAAATTTTGATAACTCACAAAATTTCTCAAATTGCGGACTTGATGATAACAGCTCTCTAAAGAAACTATACAGATTTTTATAAAAAGAAATTAATGTAAATTGTCTGTTTTACTAATTTTTATTATTTTTTTACCTTAGTTGTCAGTTTTATTTATTTGTCTATGTTAAGTTAACTTAGTTGTTAGTTGCCTAGTTAAAAGGTTAAATATATTAAATGAATGTGTGTATAAACTTTTTTAAATAAATAAAGAAAATAAATATTCATAAATTTAGATATACAAAAAGGATAATCACGGTTCTTCTTAATCGGCTCAATTGCTGAAATTATTAAGTCAGTTAATTTAATTTGTATGAAAGAAGTTCACTAACCATATAAGCAATTTGAGTTAATTCAAAAATTAAATAAATTAAAATTTAAAAAATTATTTAACCAACCGTAAAGCGTGTTTAATTGTTTAAGTCTGTTTTGCTTGAATCAATTGTACGAATTATACGTACGAAAGTTCAGGGTTGCTTTAATTGAAAATACGCATTCTAGGCTGACGGCAGAGTAGGTGCGAGAAGCGAAGCGATAATACGGCGCTACCCCGTGCACATATGAGCCTATGGGACCAAAAAAATAAAAATTACCATAACAAGAACAACAAAATGTTTTCCAAAGTTTCGGTGGACATTCTCAAATAATTATAGAATTTTTTTTTTGATATTTCCGTACTTTTTAAATAAAAAACCCTTTGTCTGAGTCCATCTTTCACGCCGAGTCATAATCAAATGCATACATATTGTACTCTGGCATCTTGTCGCATTGCTATCACTGCGGCCACACGATCCATTTCTTGCCCATCAAGTTCTCACATGTATTGTCTGTCAAAACCTGTTCAAGTTGCGTCTGTGACGTAGGCTGCATTCAACTTGATGGGCAAGATGGTATTCAATTTATTTTCAAAATGCCGTCGTCATGTGTATGTATAATAAAATATTTTATTTATCATACATTTATTATATATTATTTTATCTATATTTTTATGTTATTGCATGTATTTTAAAAAAAGGTAGATACATTTTTTTTTTAATTTAATATGGTTTTTCCTTTATTACTCAGTACCCACACGAAACAGCTGACAGATAATTGAAAGCCGAATTGATTCTCGTCTTGAAACATAAATTGATAATCAAGTCGACGATCAAGTACTAAAAATATGTATGTGTTTGTAAAAAGTATGAGTGTATTGCGACTTGATGGTCAAGAAATTGATCGTGTGGCCGCAGTGTATAGCACGAACTCGCATCGCTTATATTATCGCTTCGCTTCCCACTCTGCCGTCAGCCTTAGAGGTGCCGCTTAAATTCATGTAATTCAGCCGATTAAGATCTTTCGGGAATCTGTTACAGGATTAACATGTAAATTAAAAAATCGAGTTAGGTTTTTTGAGAGAGTTTTAATTCATCTGTTTCTGACTTATCTTGCAATTGTTTGCATTGTTAGATTTCCAATACAGATATTTTTTTTTATTGATTTTGGACTTTATTCCAAAGTTTGAGTTTAGCGGATATTTGTGCTAACATATTTAATGATAAAGTGAGTGTTACTAACTCTCCATTAAAAAAAACTTTAAGAGGAAATGAAATCTACTTGTAATAAATAAAGATAAAAGTATATTGGAATCACATTACTCGCAGCACGAGAACAATTAATATAGTTCAATCCATTCACAAAGCTGGAGGTGTAAAGAGGCTGATTTTCTAATGTGAAAATACATTTGTATAATTTGCAGCCAACAGATGGCGCTGAGAAGAAAGAAATTTGAAAGAAATACTCACTTAATTGCCTACAAGCACTAAGCAAATGGTAAATTAGAGAGCTCATATCGCGAAAATAATGGTTTAACGGAATCACTGGTAATTGTTGTTGTATGGGAGCTATGCTTATGGAACACGCTGTGCATTGGGATCTAGCACTGACCAATTTATTAAACCCCTATTTTCGCTGTTTCAGCCCTCTATATATATTGTTTGCTCAGTGGTAAAAGTCAAGAAAATATTGAATAGAGTTAATAACAATCATTATTATTTTAAGTTCACTTCTTCCTCATCAAAGATTCATACACCCAGATTCTAATTCCATTCAGAATACTTTTGAATTTTTGTCGTAAACGATTGGACACTAAGGTCAGTTTCTCGTGCAACATTGTCGCATTTGGTGTTCGGTTCGCGATGTGATACGGTCACTACCACTACGAGCGTTTTACCGGATACGTGATTCGTTAAAATGGAAAACACGAAGCAATCTGGGGACAGGCGCACAGCAAGGAGCAGTAGCACTCTCCCGCCTTCTCAATTGGGGGATGATTGAAATAAAGCAACCATTCAAATAGTGTACAACGAGAGCGTTCTCCAGAGAAACTTGCTAAAACAGAATTTACAAACATAACAGCAGCCATTAATGCGTATTTCTATGTGGGGGCGCCGGTGGTGTATTTGTGTCTTGCTGGCGATTAGTAGAATATGAGGTGAGCGTGTTGTGTGCTATGGTTGTGTGTATAAATTGAGCTTTTATGAGTGTGCACTACTTCCCAGCAAACAAAATGTGACTTTTTCACACATTGCTCAAAATGCGGGCTTCACGTTAACTGTTCTCAAAATAAACTATACAGAATTTTCAAAAAAAGAAATATTTTATTATTTTTTTTTTTTTTTAAAAAGTTTATACACAAATAAATTTAATGCTAAACTTATTACCTAGGCAACTAACAACTAAGGTCTTCGGCCTACCTATTAATAAAATTAACTAGTACTAAACTAATAAAAGTATATACATATATATTTTATATTTATATGTCAAAGTAAATCTGACAGAGGTGGAGCAGTGAAGTTACGTCTTTTATGTTTTCTGTGGATATATTTTGTAATGCATGTGGTAAAATGATTTGTTTAAAAAAATGTACATAGTTGTTTTTGAACCACAGTCGGGCAGCTGTTGATGAGATGGACTATTGTTAGTGTGTGGGAGTTGCAAAGTGAGCAAGTTGGTGGTAATGTTCCTTCAAATAAATATTTATGTGTGATCAATGTGTGCCCAAGACGGATCCTTATGTATTTTCGTAAGTTCAATTTGGATATGTTACTTGGGTATCTGGATGCATTCCCGTCTGGGTTAATTAGTTTATAATTGTGCGAGTATTGAGTCCAGTTTTGTTTTCGTTGGATAGAATGGTATGCATTTATTTGGTTTTTTAAGTCGCTTCTGCTGTATGTGGGATGAATTAAAAGTGGTGCACTTGTAGCATATTTTGCGGCTTCGTCGGCCAGGGTATTTCCAATAATTCCAGCGTGTCCCGGTATCCACATTATTTTTGTTTTATGGGGAAGTGTGATTAAAATATCACGAATTTTGCATATTGTTTCGTCTCCGTGTGATGGGTTTTGAACAGCTTTGATAACCGACTGTGAATCGGAGCATATAATATACTTTCCTTTTTGTATTTTGCAATATTTAAAAGCTGTATATATTGCTTCGGCTTCGGCTGTAAAAGAAATAAGGAGGATTTTCTATCCAAAAATTAGCTGGAGAAATAGATTCTGACTCCATCCAAAAATCAGCGACTCCGGGACTCTGACGTCCTGTCCGACTTCGACTCCACAACCCTGATTAAAACATTGACAGCAATACAGTTTCACTTACGGCGCACATGGAGTGTTTTGGATTTTGAATCAGAAATTTTAGAACCTGATTTATTCAGCCAGATATTTATGTGTGCAGAAAGAATATTCATTTTATTTTGAAGTACAGAAAGGGAATTAATTTGCTAGTAATAGATATTTAAGTCACCTGCGTAGATCTTTTGCTTCAAGAAACTGTTATGATTAATTGTTTTATTTAATTTTTCAAAGGCAATGAGGAAAAGGGTGACTGACAATGGTGAACCTTGTGAAATACCATTATGAAGTGACCATATTAGTGATTGATTTCCTTATCCTTTAACACATAGCACGCATTAAATCAATTTTGTTTAGATACATATATAGAAAGTAAAAATGTAAAAAAAAATTTCAAGTTAAATTGTAAATTTGTTAATTTTACTTTTCATGTTTCTCATAAAAAACATCTTTCTCCATCTGTTGTTTAAATAAAAGTACAATATTAAAACAAATTCCCTTTGGTTATTTTAATAAGTCCTTATAGTAGATAAACATTAAATCTAAAAACTTAGGATAATTATAATAAATAAACAAACAAAAAACAACACACATAACCATATATTCAAAATAATAAATGAGATTTTAGCGCACAAATGTTTCCACCCCACCTGTTACCGCCGAACGGAGTATTTTAAATTATTTGATTTCTATTTTTTCCTACTGGGTGTTTTGCTTATCATAGAATTTTTGATATGTTTCTCATTACATATGTATATAGTTTTTTCCCTCCTTTTGTCTATATATTCTCTTATACGCATTTATATTTGGTAACCTTGGAATAACTGTTAAATACCGTTTTAAAAAAAAAATAGCTTACGCGTTTAGAGACTTGGAAGAGTACAGTCAGTTCGCGTTTGTATATGGAGGAATAAACAAGAATTTTTAAAGTCGTGGCAAAAACGGTTTAAAACCTTATTTAATTTTTATGTAATGTATAGTTTTACGAATAAAATCTTATTCACTTGAAAATCGACCCTTCTTTTAAAAACTTGTCGAGCGCGGACTCGGGATTGTGAAACCTACTTTCACACCACCTATTCCCATTTTTGATTTTTTTTTAAATGATCACTGTCCTAATTATTTCTATTTTTAAGTTAGTAAGTAACTACAAAGCCAGCTTTTGAAAGGTCTTCGCTTGTTTCATGAAAATAACAGAAAAAATTTAAAAACAAAATCCAACTTAATTTTTAAAAAATTCTGTAAATTCTTTGAGAACAGTTAACGTGAAGACCGCACTTCGAGCAATGTGTGAAAAAGGCATAATTTGTTTGCTGGCAAGTAGGGCACACTCAGAGAAGCTTAATTTATCCACACAACACGCACCCCTCATATTCTATCTACAATACAATAATTACACCACCCACGCCTACACTTCAATGGCTGCTGTTACGTTTGTAAATTCTCTTTAAGCATGTTTCTCCGGTGCTCTCATTTACACTATTTGAATGGTTGCTTAATTTCAATCATCCCCTATTGAGAAGGCGGGAGAATGCTACTGCTCCTTGCTGCGCGCCTGTTGCAAGATTGCTTCGTGTTTTCCATTTTATCGAATCATGTAAAACGCTCGTAGTGACCATCGCCTACCGAACACGAAATGCCAAGCAACGTTGTAAAACTGTGGCACGAGAAACAGATATTCAATCTATCAAATATAAATATCAAATTTTTATAGAATTTAGATAAATAAACTTTTTAAATAATAATATTAATTATTTTATATTCACTTCTTCCTCATCAATACTTTCGTACAAACATATTCTATATCTGTCCAAAATGATTGGACCCTTTAATGTCCGTTTCTCGTGCAACAGTTCCACACGATGCTTGCTACGAGCGATTTACTAGATACGTGATTCACTAAAATGGAAATCACGAAGCAATCTGCTAACAGGCACACAGCAAGCAGCAGTAGCACTCTCCCGCCTTCTCAATTAGGGGATGATTGAAATAAAGCAACCATTCAAATAGTGGACAGCGGTTTTTTTGTTAGTCTATGACAGTATTGCACCTGGGGCAAAAGTACCTTTGAAAAATAAAAAGGGGGGTCAGTTCCCCGAACTCTTCTGATGATTGTACTCATTTGTTTACTTTTTTTACTATCCTCCCCACACGTCCATATATACATACGTATATTCCTAATATATTTCACAACTGGTATTAATCACACATTCGCATATGCATAATTTCTTTATTCATACATAAATCGTCTTCATCGGTCATAATGAATCTTTACTTTCATAATATTCGTGTTTATATGTATCCTCAAAGTATTCAAAATATATTATACTAATATAATTTTCTATAGTGCAAGCAAGGTGGATTTAATTGCACGGTGACTGAGAGGTGGATTTCGTACCTCCGGAATTGTCAAACATAAGCAATGTGCGATTAGATACTGTTCAGAATAAACGAAATTGAGAGGAATGGAGAAATACATAAAAGCTGCTAAAGTAGTACACAATTTATATAAAATATATTTAATATTTAAATATATTTGACAGTTAAATATACTCATAATGTTCAAACTCTACAAAAATAACAATTAAAAAACTCTTATTCAGTTGTTTGCATATTTGTTTTGCTCACATTTTTCTATAAATTCAATTTTGACAACTACTGCGGGAAAATTGGTTTAAAAAAATTCGTTCTTGCAATCATCATGTAAGTGAATTCACCTTGCTCTGAATTAAAACTGCAAATTTTATAGAACCAAGACCTATTTATACTAACACCATGCTAGTAAATTCACATTGAGTGCATGCCACCCTTGTGTGAATATCTACAAGTCGCTTTCCTATAATATTTATTCATTATTTTCCATTATTATACTGAAACGCATGTCAGAAAAATCACGAGAGTTACTATTAAAAGTAGAAGAAGTAAGGACTTTCTTCTTGAAAGATGACAACACTTCTCAAATATCCTGCTTTTTAGGAAGTTGACTACATTTGTACAATTTTCAGTCAACAGATGGCGCTGAGCTGCCAAACCAGACAATCTGAGAGACCAAGAAAGTTGAAAGAAATACTCACTTCACTGCGTACAAATAAATAATATATTTATCTTGTGTAAATTGGAGACGTGTACATCTGTAAATTGTTGCTTATATTTACAAAACTTTACTAAATAATCGAGATGTCTGCACAAAATACCCTTGCGGGCATCCAGAGCACGGCGGGTGCGGTGCCCATCCGCAATGAGAAAGGTAAGAAAATTCGGTGTGCACTTTGACTCGGGCTCTTTTGTAAAAATGGATATTTTTACGTTTCAGGCGAAATTTCCATGCAAAAGGTGAAAGTGCAGCGTTATATATCCGGGAAGCGTCCAGAATATGCGTGCCGAGATTCGAGCTCCGAAGGCAGCGAAGTGGAAGACTTCATTGACTATCGCAAGCGTGCCGCTCAAGCTATGGCGCACCAGGAGCGCCGTTTGAAACGCGAACAGGAAAAAGAGAAGGCACGCTACGAGAATGCCGTAGAGGAGGAAGTGGATGATCCTCGTTTGAGGCGATTGCGTGAACGCTCCCCTGAGGGAGATCGCGATGATATGGAACGCGATCGACACGAACGTCACAGGCATATACATGCGCCAGAAATTTTGGATCCGGAGGAGGAAGATCCCGAAAAGAATGAAAGTGACACAGATCAGCCGGATAATAGGGAGTCTAATAAAATTACACTCGCATCGGAATCTGACTCAGATTCCGAATTAAGTGAAACTGAATTAGAGAAGCGTCGTATGAAGCTGCGTCACCGTATGCTGTTGCAACAAAAAGAGGAAGAAGTATGTCTATCATTGGTTTTTGCTAATAATTAAATGGTTTACTACGTCAACTTTCCATTTTATAGGTATTACAAAAGGAAGATGAAAAACAATCTGGTTCATCGGGTTCGGAAAGTTCCGACTATGAGGATGATTCTGAGAGCGAGGAGGAAAATGAGCCACGCCTGAAGCCGCTATTTGTGCGCAAACGAGATCGTGCCACCATACAAGAGAAGGAGCGTGAAACTCAAAAGCAAAAGCAGCTGGATGCTGAAGCAAAAAGAGCCGCCCGTGAACGACGTCGCAATACACTGCGCTTAGTGGAGGACAGTGTCAGGAAGGATTTAGACAGGGACAAGGTAAACTGTGATTCTACAATTACAACTGATTTTATATATTTGACTTCAACTTTTTTTCCAGTCTGATAAAATCGAAGCCTGCATCGATGATGTATGCACCGATGATGAGAACGATGAGGTTGAATATGAAGCCTGGAAATTACGTGAACTCAAACGTATCAAACGTGACCGTGAAGAACGCGAAAAGTATACATGTTCATTCTTCTTATTTGAAATGGCATATAATAAATTTGAATTTTCAGTGCTGAGCATGATAAGCTTGAAATCGACCGCATGCGCACTCTCACTGAGGAGGAACGACGCCAGGAATTACGATCGAATCCGAAGATCATCACCAATAAGGCAACAAAAGGCAAATATAAATTCTTACAAAAGTACTATCATCGCGGTGCGTTCTACTTGGACGAGGAGAATGATGTGCTGAAACGAGATTTCGCTCAAGCAACGTTAGAGGATCACTTTGACAAGACCATATTGCCCAAAGTGATGCAAGTGAAGAATTTCGGCCGTTGTGGTCGCACCAAATACACGCATTTGGTTGATCAGGATACAACAAAATTCGACTCGCCTTGGTATGCTGAATCAACGAACAACATCAAATTCCACAATGAGAGGGCGGGTGGAATGAAGCAAGTCTTCGACAAACCGACAGTGTCCAAGCGCAAAAAAATGGACTAATTGCTTTAGAAGTGCTGATTAGATTTATAGTACATGCTAAAATGCATTATTTCGTTCTCTCTGATTGTAATCGAAATCTATTTGGTTGATTTTGTGTTTCAGTTCCTAAGAAGCCTCAATGTCCGAATGAAATTTGATTGTGATTAGGGGGGACGACATATTTACATATGTAAAGGGTCTTTGTAAATGGATTTTATATGATTTCACTAATATATATGCAAATCGAACCAGGAATAAATCCTAAATTAGTATTGAACTCTTGCGAATGACTGAAATACTCCCCCCCCCAAGTAAGTTAAGTGAACCTTTTTAAAATCATTAAAAGAAAACGCGACTTATCTGCAATGCTGTATAATGGGCATTTATGTAATTCGTGTAAAAACCTATTTAGTATAAATAAAAACGATATCACTTCTGCTTTACATATAAAGGATTTCGATGTTTGCATTCGCGTTTCTTTTTAAAACTCTATACCCAGGTAAGTTGGCGCAGTGGGAAATTCCAAATAGTACTGCCTAAATTTGCACGCATATTTATTGCGCAGGTCCTCCTCGCCCAGTTCATCAAAGATTTTCGCAATGTATTTGTACACGTCCAGAACTTTGGCGTGGGCGCGCAATCTCATGAATTTATCTTCAGCGTCGTTCAAAGTCGGTATTGCGCCCAATAGCAACGTCTTCTTTTCTTCGTTAGTTTTCGCCGTTGCCACTAAGCAACGAACAAAAATGAAGGCCATTTTGGCTTGATCATAGAGCCCGCCATTAATGTAGATCTTGTTCATGCAGTTTGTAGCAGCTTGCAGCGCTTTGTCTGGCAGATTCATTAGCAGCAACGCGATCGCCAGCACCATATCGGCGGTCGCTTGCTCGTACTGCAGGAACGCACACTGAGAGAGCACTGATGCGTTCATTAGCAGTGACACAGTTTCGCTGCTTAACGAATCCCCTCCCATTGTGGTATAGGCGCGTAGGACCAAAATCCGCACCAGCGTCACCAAATCCAACTCATTGGACTTCAGTATTGTGTTGAGAACACGACGCGCCATATTGAAGTAACCTCTTGCCACATATACGGTAGCTCGCTGCAGGTTGCCCGCATTGTTGTTGAGCAGATACAATTGGCAACAGCCGGCCAATGCCTCGTCCCAGTAACCCTGATATATAGACTGTTGGATGGTGATGAGGCAGTCACTTATCATCCAATTGCTAGCGTTCGGATAGCGGGGAAAACGTTGACGCGCATGGTCCAATAACACAGCGCTTATGTGATGCTCTCCCTGTATGTTCAGCCACAGCGAGAGACTGGCCAACACTTTGCTAAGGCACTCCATGTTGCCAACGTCGCCAAAAGGCCAGGTTTTTCTCAGGTTCAGCAGTGATTGTGCGTACAAGGCAGACATTTCATGACGGCCGTAGAGACTCCAAAGCGCCGAACGCAGTGCTAACGAATCGGATACCTGTTCCACTATGAAATTCTTGTTGTTCAGCTCGTCACTTTTCATCAGCAATTCGAATAGGTCCAAAGGCAAATAGCCGCACTGGGCACCAAATTTCACCACAAATTGTATCGCCAGCGAGAGAGACTCCACCAGACCAGGATCATGCATATCGGGAAGACTTTTTTCAAACGGATCTATCGTGTTGCTATTCAACAGACAATACCAGGTGTTTGCTAAATCTAAACATCGTTTGTCTTCACTCTCCTGCGCCAGCATAATGCATTCTTTTAAAGAGAACAAGGCTTCTTTGCGATGATTAAAGCAGGCGTGAAACACGGCAAGGTTCAAGTCAAAGAACTGAAAACCCTACGAAGAAAAACAATAAAGGTAATGGTTGAATTTCGATAAACGATACGCACTCTTCACAATTGGTATGCTCACTTTTTGTTCGTGATGCGCCGTCAACTGGTTAGGACAACGATCGAACGCGCGATGCATTGCCCGGCGAGAAGTAATGCAGTCTCGCAGTCGTAAATGGTTCATGTAACCTAAGAAGTAAGCTTGTGAGCTCAACGGATTGTCATGTATAATTTCCTCCACTTTCTTTTGCATTTCAATGGGGGATAAGGCACGTAGTTCATTTTTCTCCAATAAATTACACTGTTGTGACACAAAGAGGTCAGCCTGCTTGAGCGACCATTTGCTGTATGGTTCCCGATCCTGATGCAAAGTATCAGTGTCCAGCACAGATTCCTCTATTGTATCATCTGAAGCAATATCAGAGTCAGGTGAGTCCAGTCTGTGAAAGATGCAGCTAGTAGTGCCCCTCCGAACACCCATGGACATGGCATGAATCCCTGTAAGCAAATTTCCAATGTACTTTGTAACAAAAAAGAACTATAAAATTGCTTCAGCAAACCGTTTTCGTAGTAAAAACAAATATTTCTATATAATATTTTCATTTGGGGGAAGCTCAGCCGTTCCAAAACTACGCCCACGCGGCGTACGTACAGTCCAACTATGCTGAATTGGCTGACGCCCAGCGCCTCGGACAGCAATTCCTCAATGTTTTGCAGTTCTGAAAACTCAAGGAGGACCTCAATGTTCAGTTTGAATAAATCCGACATAAATTTCTCAAAGCCATCCAGGTGACGCTGGTCTATCTTATAACGTGGTGAGGTAATCAAGTAGTGGAGGTCATTGTAAGCCATATCTGGATACTGAATAAGCTTCAACAGTAGCAAACAAAAATTAATGCGAGCTGGCACTGAATATTTGATGGAAAGTTCAATGCACGTCCTTTTGCTCTATGGAAGAAGGTGTCAGTTAACAAATGAACTTTCTTTAAATCGCATCCTTTCCCGCTCACCTTAAGAAAATGCTGTATCAGTATGAGCACCACCACTCTGTGCGGTGTGGGCATCTCTTTTCGTATATTGCAATGCAAGATGTTGCCGCATGGATCCAATGATTTCAGCTCCTCCAAATGGTTGAATGTTTTATCCATTATTTCTGTTGTTGTTTCTTTTGAGTTTTAGTATTGTTTATGCTACCAATTTTTAAAATATTTCACTTCCATTTGTTTTTCAACCGCTTCGCGGCGAGGCAGACAGTGTTGTCGCTTTCTCACAGTTATGGTAGATCTACCACGCTTTTTGACAGCGAACAATGAAAATCGAAACTTGAACATCAAACGCGCAATAAAGTGTATGAGTTCACCATATATTCCCAGCAGGAAATGCAACTAACTTACGAATAAATATGTATTATTGATTTTGTAGAATACCGTATCCCATACTATCCTAATAATACAATTGAAATATTTTGAGTCCCTCAGTACCATAGCATATGTTCTAAATGACCATTATCAATTGTAACATAACTTAAAATTTAAAGTTTTTATGCATGAGACTACCGAAATTCCTGCTGGCATTCATATGTATATTGTGAAAAAACATCACCCGTTTTATAAGTGTACAAAAAGTATCCATAGCAAACTTAATGTGAGCAAATAAAGTAAAACTAAAAACATTTGTATCTCATTAGATTTATATTATTAAATTAAATTTCACGTTATAGGTGTTGGTGCTATCATATCTCCGGGTACGGCTGTTGGGAATGACGGAAACCCAGCAGTTCATTAATTACAGTATACATTCAAATGATAGATTCATGGTGCTTCAACAAGTTTTTTAATTCAAATTTGTCTATTAATGCTGGTTCCATAAACAGTTTTACTTACAAGCACAAATTTATATTAATATTAAATTACAACAAATTTAGGTGCATTTTCTGCTGAAAAGCGTGAAAACAATTTTCAAATTATAACGATTGTCAAATATCACAATCAAGTGAAGTTGGGCATATGTAGATCAGAAAAATGTGGATCCACTCTTGATGCAACGACACAGGTGGTGCAGATATATTTTGAGAGAATTCAGATCTCGGTTCTGTCAAAATAGTCAGCAGGCGGGTTCCGGAGGCATGAGAATATTTGTAGTAACGGGCGAAAAATTTCTTTGACGCCTGAAATTTTAGTTTACTTTGAAACACTTCACATTTTCTTTGCCCCAACTTTTGCGGCATATTACACAAAATTTGCCCATTTTATCATTTTCACTTAATAATAAATAATAAATTTTATAATCAGCAAAATTTTATGTTTCGATAATTTCAATAAAGCGCGGCAAATATTTTGGCGGCACCGGTTTTCATAATTTGACAGAACCGAGACCGAAAGAGAACAACACAACAGAATAAGCTAGGAAATGTCACTTATCTGCACCACCTGTGTCGTTGCATCAAGGATCCACTCAAAATCTTGGTGAGTCTGCTGAAATAGAGGAAAAACACGCAATATAGGCAGAGAAAATGAAAAATGAATCCTGAGTTGCGCCTAATTATACATACACAGAATACAATAGTATTGCTGGCAGTTTTTTCCCACCAATTTTTAATTCCCCTCCGACCATAAACAAACTGGTGAGTTTTGGAAAAATCACAATTTGGGGTTGTCGTTCGTTAAGATTTTAATACTATTTTCCCTCCAAAAAGTAACAAATTCAATATTGTCAAATATTTTTCTGATTAATTATTTTGAGCATTAGTAATATTAGGTACACTACTCTATATTCTAATAAGATAAATTTATTTTTTAAGCGTAAAGCCTTAGTAGCTATAGCTTTAAAAGTAGAATAACAATTTATTGTTATTTTTCTAATAATAAATAAATAAATAAATAAATATTATTTCTGGAGTAACGTCTGTTTCTGTTTGCCTTGCTCGTGCAGCCACATAAAACAGAAAAAGACGGATAGAAGCAGAATTCACAAGAAATTATGCAAAATTATATTTCGTTTGTAGCGCGAACGATTGAGAATTTTGCCTTATATTTATTGAAAAGATAAATAAATTACAGCGCGGACATAGAAAAAGAATTGGAGGTGTTTGTTTACTGAAGAGCAATTGTATGCACCGGTTGCTAAGCCTTGGCAACAAGCTGGATGGAAAATAAGCTACCATTTAATTTCCTAACCTAAAAATTATTGTAATATGTTGCCAACTTATTTTCATTCAAATCTATATATTAATACAGAAGCACATTTTTGTGCACTCTTTGACCATCTTCCTATTAACCCAATTTTGGATTTTTATATGAAAGGTACTGTCATGCAGATTTGCAGAATATATTAATTATTTTCATATGTTGTCATCAACTGGGCTAAAATCGGGGTCAAAGTTCCCATGCAAGCAACAACAACAACAGTGCCCAGTGCATTATGCTTTGTTGTTGTTGTTCGCTCTCTATCAGTGTACGTGAGTTCTGCTCGCAAAAAGGGTTGCTTAGTACTCAAATTCTCATTTGACGAATTTGTAGTAGGAAAAGAAAAAATGAATATTTAGGATAAATAGGTTATCAACTTTATATTATTTCTTATTAGTAAGAGTAAATAATAATATGATTCAGAAAAATGATAAAAAGAAAAATTTGTTTGGGACAATATTTAGATTATTTTATTTCATTAAGTTCGATAACAAATATAAATGAAAATTTGGTTTTTTTATAAATTACAAATCTATATATTTATCGATTGATTGCAACTGCAGCTTTCACATTTTGAAATCCTATGATTTGAATCCTATGACATTGAAAAAACTACCAAAACAATAAATAAAAATCAAAGGAGAAATTAACTAATTTTAATAACTTTATCTTATTAATATATTGACTTTAATACCAAATATTCTTAATGGTCATAATTGCCACACAGAGAAATATTTGACTATATTAAATTTCTTACTTTTTGGAGTGGAAATAGTAGGTAAAATTTTAATGAGCGATAACGTTAAATTTTGATTTTCCCAGAAGCAATCGGTTTGGTTATCATTAATTGTTAGCGGATAATTGGGTTTGCTGATGATTTGCTTGCAAAAAATTGTGGTCATACTACTAATATTTGCATGAATTGTAAGTGTCCATTTTCATCTTCTTTGCTATAAAGAAACTGGCATAGGAATGGAGAGAGCAAGCTACTTTTTTATGCGGAGCAGAGTTGCGAACTTTGATTTTCAAAGCAACCAAAGAAAAATGTTAAAGCGAAAAACAGGATAAACAGCAAAAATGTCAATTGTTGAATGAATACAGTTCCAAAAATAATAGAAACGAAGATTGCGCAGATCGGTGGACAAAAATTTTTCTTTCTGCGATTTATACAAAATACATTTACAAGGTACTATTAATAGAAGACCGCTCTCCAAATGTCGTTCTCTCACGGCCTACAGAAGTGTCAAAATGAATAAACAGTGTTGCTTCTGTTGTAAATTCTGGCCGCTGTTTTCGGGCTTTGCACTTTTTTCCGTAAAAAGTAAAAACTCAAGTACCCTTTATTTTTTTTGGTTTTTTCATTTATTTTTATTTAAAAACAAAATTATATATACAATAACTAATACAACTCAAAATAATATTTTTAGTTATTTATTATTGGCCATTATTCTTATTTTTTTTGAGTTGTTAATAGTCTATTTAAATATTTAATACGACATTTAAAAAAAATCTTTTTACCGCATTAGGTAAATTAAATGCAGTGCTTAATTCCATTACTTCACCACGGAAATTATTGCAGTGCACAATTTTATTACCATTGAACTCAATAAAAATGTCCTCTAATGATTTGATGTCGCACAAAAATCTTTATGAAGGCTTTTTAAGCCTCCTTTTGAGACTTGGTCCACCCATGTCCAAGTGCTGCCTTCGAATTCGTGTTCATTAAGGTTCAGCCTTCGAATAATATAACCTGCTATATACTCCAAGGCACACACACTTTTGATTTTTCATGTAACTCAACGCCACAAGCCACGATCCACCGATTTCGCTTTATTGCGTCTTTAGGTACACTGAAAAATTTAACTTTTTCATTTCTCCATGTATTATGGCAAATAACACGACGATAAAGCATCATATTTATTTTTATTATTGTTTAATTATCTCTTTTTAAGTGATTTTCACTACACTTTGGAATCCAACGACAATAATTAACTTGTTTCCTATCACTATTTCCCTTTTTTAGTTTGTATGCGTATACAACATTCGTTAAGAGAGAAGATTTGATACATGTGTAGACCGTTTTTCTCTCACTCTCTCAATTAATAGTACCTTGTAAATGTATTTTGCCTTATGACGACATGCGCAGTGAGAGGAAATTTTTGCACCAGGATTAGCGCAATCTTCTGTCGAAGAGTATACATATATCGAGCTCGCATGACGAACGAAGTTATTGTTGCAAAAATTTACACGCGTTGCACCTCACTTCCTCTTGCCGGTCAGCAATTTTTGTGAAATCGCCAGCACTTCTATTACACAAAATTTCGAGTCATTCAATCTCTATGAATGTATACTCTTTGCTTCTATTTTATCAATCTTGACTGCCCATGAGTAATTCTGATTGGATGCAAATGAGAGAAAAAGCATGAATAAAAAATTATTTTTTTTTTTTAATACATTAGATTATAATTACAAATTAAACCTCACAAAGAAAGAGGGGGGAACCAGTTAAGGCCTTCAGGTCAATTGCATTAAATTAGATTAGGTGGTAGTTGTTAGTTTGTTTAAGGTTATTTTATATATAATGCAATGTTGGTAGAGTTTGGGTTAGCAATCGTGGATCTATGTTTCTGAAAATCAATAAAAAATTAATTTGCGACAAATAGCTCAGTAACTATCATCACATAGCAGATACAAATTTTTTGCCGGTTTCACTTGCGTTCTTACGCTATGTTTTGAAACCACTATTTCAAGTTTGCCGGTGTGTTACTTCCAATTATTACGTCACGACCCATGGACGTGTTTGTTGTTCTCATTCCTTCATGCTCAGTTCAGTCGCCTGCATTCTCTCTAAAAAATTTCACCCTCCATTGCGGTTGTCTAACCTCCAGTGGTCCAAAAACTAGCCTTCAAAGCCTACTCACATATGAGATAAACCTATGTCCAAAAATATTATATTGATATGTATTCGATAGGCCCATGTAGCGGTGCCATCATTGTCAATGTCATGCGGTTAAACTTGAAAATCGAGTCGTCGCAGCGTCGCGAATAAATCTCGAACAAGTGCGCTTGCAGAGTCCACATGTGCAAATGCACCTGTATTTGTACCGTGGTTGTGCGTGTGTGTACGACTATTAATAAAAATTTCTCGAACTTTGCCCCATACTCTTACTATGCAAATAAGGTTATCTAAACGCCGAGTTTGCGGTGTAAATTTATTTGTATGTCTCAATTTTGCTAATAAACAACAAACATAAATACGTACATATAATATAAAACTTTCGCAAATACCTTTTTATTTTCATTAATTTGCATAACAAATCTACACATAAACTATATATGATTATTTAATATATTAGCGGAAAATATTGGGTAATGGTGTAGAGAAAAATTGACAATTATACCAAAAAATGTTAACATGCCTAAAACCTGGAAAGGTTTAATTATTGCTTTAGTAAACAAAATTCCTTCGATGCACTTCTAAATGCATCGAAAGCATTTTGTTCTTTCATATAAATGCTCAAGTACAGAGTATGAATAAAAAGTAACAAGTGATTTTGTTAGAGCAAGTATGGGAAGATGGCACGACGTCCTTTCGGATAGTCTTTGAATTCCTTCTTGTAGTTGCGGTGTTTGGCCAAAGCCCAAATCAACATTTGAATTGCGCCGGCAACTGCGAAGAAGAACGCT
Organism: Clusia tigrina; assembly: GCA_920105625.2. Classification (NCBI taxonomy): domain Eukaryota; kingdom Metazoa; phylum Arthropoda; class Insecta; order Diptera; family Clusiidae; genus Clusia; species Clusia tigrina. The sequence continues at coordinate 20,538,830 of OV050032.1, forward strand.
GGCAAGCATGAGGTCATACATGAGAACGCACACCAGGCGCCAATTTCGTAAGTGTAGTTAGGACAGGACACCAATCTTAAAATATATATAAAAACAAATCAAATAACCCATTTGTTCTGCATTGAATACTACATTTATATATGTACATACTCAAATAGTTGTGTAAGTGGATTATCATCGGGCATAGGAATTTTGCGCACCTTCGTGCCAGGTGGTCGGAGATTACGTAGAGCCATGTGCACAGAATAGTTGCCATATTCACACAGCTATATACAAACAACAATATAATGTTAATAATTAATAAACAAAAAGGAAATGCAATTCTTTTATTAGAACATAAAAGAAAATTACCGCAAACGCAGCTAAGGAAGTCCACACCGTTGCCATGCAGGGACTCGTGTACAGGGGATGGTTAACATGGTACGAAACGTACGCGGTGAAGCCCCAATAATATGCGCAATTCTTGAACAAATTCCGGATCGGCATGGTGGAATGCGAGAAACGGTGCACAAATATCGTTTCCAACAATCGCTTCACATAGTGTATCGTGTAGCAACCTGCGGCAATACTGAAAACAAATCGATTAACACAAACCTAATGCTAAAACGCGAGCCAATAATAATTAATGCAAAAATTAATGCGGTGGTGAAACTTTGCAGCACAGCACAATGGATTAAGAAAAACAAGAACAAAAAAACTCGAATGAAAAAAGGTCAAACTGGGTCACAATGCTGTCTACGACGCAGGGAAAGTTGGTTGGAAACAACTTACTGTGCTGTCAACGAAATTGGAGTGTCTGCAGCTTTGCCGTATATGATACTAGGGCGAGTGTAAAACAGTAAATATACCACGAGCGGCCCGGCATATTCCGACATAAATACAGTCTTCCATCCTATCTGAGGACCCAAGTCCTTGATGTAAACCTTATCACCGCTGTGCAAGCTTAATGACTGTAGCGTGTCGCTGTCGTTTAGCGCCTTGCCACGCACCTCAAGCCTCAGTGATTGACGATCGGGAATTGGAGTTCCTTTAAGTTGTTTGTGGATTAGTGTACGCAAATTTCCAATATTCGTGTTGGAAGGAACATTGCATCTCCCGTACGTTTTAGAATTCTTTGCACTGAGTACTTCAATCTGTGTTAAATAACAGTAAAATTTTGAAATTTTACTGGTATAATCAATTCTATATGTATCTGTAATTACCTCCATTTTTTATTTTTTCGACACTACCAAATATTTATTATCGCTCAATATTTTATTGCAATTTACGAATCATAAAAACTAACGACAGAACCCACTCTCTGTCTGTCACAAAACAAACTGAATAAAAATATCAAAGTTCGTTCGTAAGCAAGTAAATTTGTACACATGAATTAGCAGATACCAGGGCACACCTAAAAGGTAGTCTCAAGCAGTCTCAAGTGGCCTCAAGACAGAATCAGTCTTCTTCTTGTTTTGGTTTTGACGTTTCCTCATTTTGTTATTCGTAGCTTTATTTTGCGTATTATAGTTTTGTAAAGAAACAAAGTTTGAAATACCATTCCTGGTTTTTTTAAACAAAATTAGGTTTTTTTCAACTAAACCCTTTGCTTTACTTAACTCATTATATACTCCACATCCATACTGCCACGCACTGCCGCCCAGTGTCACTTGGTACCCCTACATCACCATAGTTGCGCACAGCGGAGGGCCACTTGTTTCATTAATCGGCTACCTTACACAATATTTTACTCTCACTTGACACAGTTCAAACATTTTCACACTTCACCATAATTTAACTTTGCAGAAATATTGGACGCAGACGAGACCTGTATAACATTTTTCGCAAAATCTTATCTGCTTTTCTACATTTATTAAGTTTTATTTAAATCTCACTTTCAAAATTGCAAATTCTAAATTCAAATTCAAAACCAGGGCACACCAATTAGTGCTGTTCAAATCTAAAATTGAACCTTTAGATTGTCAAAAACAAGAACTTTTTCATCCACTGACAAGCCAAATTCGGGATATTATTGTTGTTGTAGACTTATTGCTGCCTTACGCCCACCTTCTTAGTGCTCCCTGGCAGATACCTAATGAGAGAAAATGTAAATGAGAAATATACCTAAAGGCCCAAATACAATAATGCGAAAGCCCGAGACCAGAGCGAGACCGAGTCTCGGATGAACTGTAAAAAAAAAAATTTGTACAAAAGGATGGCTTGGTGCAATATACAATAATGCGTGATGCGATAGAGCGAGGCGAGACATTCGTAAATAATTAGAAATTCCTCGCGCTCTCGGGCGAGACAATTTGTCAAGGTAATGAACTGTTTTATAATGCATATACATATGTTTATTTCTGTTTTGCTGTTTGTGGCTGCGCGTTTATTTTATTTAATAAAAAATGTCAAAACATTTAGTTTTCAATGGTTCTTTAGCACTTTTGCTTTTGTGTAAATATGGCTGACATTTTGTTTATTGTATATTAATATGCGAGGCAGTGCAAACCAAGATGTCGTCCGAGAATCGATCTCGCTCTCGCCTCGGGCTTTCCCGTTATTGTATTTGTGCCTTAACCAGAGAACACTGAGAAAGGAAAGTCTTTTTCGCTGGCAGCGTCCATAGCGGACACACCACGATTTTGATTGGATTCGCCACGATTCTGAGTGGATTCACCACGATTTGACGCTAAGTTTCCTTTCTTTGTGTTCGCTGGCCTTAACTCTCTTCACAATTCAAAAAGCAACAATCCAGACACACAATCGACGATATGGCAATGGCACAGGGCAGACCAAGGTGAATTTACTTACATGGTGACTGCAAGACCAAATATTTTGGAACCAATTTTCCCTCAGTAGCTGTCAAAACTGATATAGAAAAATGTGATCAAAACAAATATGAAAACAATCGCAAATAGAGTTTTGATTTGAGTGAATAAGAATTTTTAATTGTTATTTTTGTATTTATTTTATTTATTTTTTATTTTAAAAAAAGTTTATACACAAATAAATTTAATGCTAAACTTATTACCTAGGCAACTAACAACTAAGGTCTTCGGCCTAACTATTAATAAAATTAACTAGTATTAAACTAATAAAAGTATATACATATATATTTTATATTTATATGTCAAAGTAAATCTGACAGAGGTGGAGCAGTGAAGTTACGTCTTTTATGTTTTCTGTGGATATATTTTGTAATGCATGTGGTAACATGATTTGTTTAAAAAAATGTAGTTGTAAAATTTGAACATTAAGAAGAAATTATGAGTCTATTTAATAGCGACTGTGAATAAAATGCTAGCCGTCGCTTTTTAGCATTTGGCAGCACTGGTTTTGACAATTAAAATGCTTGTACATACACATTTGTAAATAAATTTTAAAGAGGAACAGAAAAAATGTCATGCTATGTTCCCACCCAAAATACATTTACCAGGTATTATTAATTGAGAGAGTGAGAGGAAAACAGTCATAATATGTGTCAAATCTGCTCTCTTAACGAATGTTGTATACGAAAAGAAACTAAAAAAGGGAAATAGTAAATTATTGTCGTCAGCTTCCAAAGTGTAGTGAAATCACTTAAAAATATATATAAACAATAATAAATAGAAAAATGTTGCATTATCGTTGCGTTATTTGCAATAATACATGGAGAAAGGAAAAAGTTAGATTTTTCAGCGTTCCTAAAGACGAAATCATTAGAGTTCAACGGAAATAAAATTGTGCACTGCAAGATTTCCGTGAAAAGTGAATGGAATTTAGCAATAAAGTTAATTTACCAAATGCGCTAAAACAAAATTTTACAAAAGAAGCAACATTGTTTATTCATTTTGACACTTATTATGACTGAGAAAAAATGACATTTGGAGAGCGGTCTTCTATTAATAATACCTAGTAAATGTATTTTGGTTCCTACCAACAGGGTTAGCTCTCATTTTTGTGTTTAACCGAGTTAGAGAGTTAACCTTATGTAAACCATGGTTTACGCCACTTTTTTTGCATGGAATTTCCCGCTCTTAGTGAAAATAAACCACAGTTAAACCCGAAATTGAGACCGAGTTTATTTGTGGTTAAGAAAGCTCTTTTACTATTTGATGAGAGAGCTTTTGTTTGTTTACATTTTTATCGTTGCCAGGTCGATAAATTTTTAATAAATTACATTTGGAAATTTGAAGATTTCAAGTTTTTCATATTCAAACCTCTTTTGATAAAATTTATGCAAAATATGTTAAATTTTATAATTAAGGAATGAAATTATAGAATCTTTAGTGTAGTTTGCGCAAATTTATTGCACTTTTTAATGGTTGTCTTAAAATTTTTTCAAAGGGAATTCTTGGTGTGTCAACACTGCCCATTTGTTTATATTTTTAAAATTATTTTCATTTTGCGGAAATTAAAAATATCAATTATGGATGGTACTCCAATTAAAAAAAAAAGTGTGGACCGAAGAAAAAGAAGTACTATTCGTAAATTTATGGGAGGAGAAAATCCCAGATCTTCGTGGTATGCGCAAAAACACGCAATTAAATTTAATAAAAATATCTTCCTCCGCATGAATTCCACACTTATTTTATTGATCTGCTCAATTTTCATAAAATTTTCTCTCAAAACTAAATATAGATTATTAAGATTAATAATAGTTAAAGAAAATTTTTCCGATTTTATTCAACTTTCTATATCTTGTAATGTTTCGGCAGGAAAGATTTTGGCTTAACTTAACCACAATTAAACCTTTTTTTTCGGTGGGAACGATTGAAAGATAGTCACGAGTTTCGCTCTCTCAAAAAATAGTTAACCACGGTAGAGCTTTAGGTGGGAGCATAGCATAAAATCGCAAATTCTGAGCAAGCGCTGGTAATTTAACTTTAATTGTGTACGTATTAATTAAAACACGATAATATACTATATATGTGATTCTGTAGGTTACAACATTTTATATAATTAAAGCTTTTTTATAATTACAGCGAACGAAATAAGACACCTGGCTGCTGATAGAAACCGTTGGAGAGCTTTTGTGACCGCCCTATGCTCCGACTAGGAGCGATATTTGACTCTTTTATAATTATGTCTTTTAGTTAACTTTATTAGCATAATTTTTATTTATTAAGTTTTATTGTGTCAAATGTCATGGAATTAATAATAATAATAATAACAGCGGTTAATACTTGGTTTAGTCTTTTTCTCGTTCACAATAGACAACAAAATGGTTTCGGCAGCACTTCTGTTTGAGGCGGTAAATTATAAGCGGATACAAACACCTTGTCTTAACTAAGCGGTCCATATGTATGCATAAGCGGGCGTTTTATTCACACTCGCGTTGAAAGAAACACAGCTAATTTTGATTGAACAAGTTTATTCTAATCAGATATCTGCCATAGTTCAGGGCAGATAGTGCAGATTGTGCAGCCAGTTCATGTGGCGCGAACAGGCCTTATGAAGTATTATTCCTGTTAGCGTCGAAAACGTCAAAGAGCTGAACTGAAACCAGAGAACACAGAGAAGGGATACTTAAACGTAGCATTTTCAAAAGGTTAAAAAAATGCCTTGTTTATCATTAGTTGGCTATCTGGATAGGTTTGTCTATCATATCATTAGTTGGCTATCTGGATAGGTTTGTTTATCATTAATTCTGAAGAAAATCAGCCACACTACTACAGTATGCGCAAAACGAGAGTCCTTTAAGTGTCGCGTCTCTGTGGTCTCTGCTCGTACTGCATTAGTCCGGGCGTACTTATTAGGTGGTCGCAGGAGAAAGTCACTTTTATTCTATATCGTTTTCTACGTTGGTTAATTTTTTAAATATTCTTGGCGCTTAGCTGCTACCAGTTCTGCTTAGAATTTAATGAAAATGTTGTTGTTGTGGCCTTGCGACCACCCAAGGTGAATTTATTTACAAGGTGGCTGCAAGGTGAATTTCGTACCTCTGGAATTGTCAAACATAGGCAATGTGCGATAAAAATAAACGAAATTGAGAGGAATGGAGGAATACATAAAAGCTGCTTAAAATGGTACGCAAAATATACAAATATTTATATAATAGTTAAATAGACTTATAATTTCTTTTACTTTCAGTATGTGAGTGAGAAATTATTCATATATGTATATATGAAAGAGAAGTTTATACAAATATATTTATAAAATGGTGCAGTGTTTGAATATTTAAATTGAGAATATTTATTGAAAGTTACAGCTATCCTGCAAATTCACACTGGGAATGGAGTAAGAAGGCACAGCACTTGGCAGCAACCGTTTTATTGCACACACATCTCCAGGACCATTTAGGAAATCAGTGGGCAAAAAATGGTCTTCACAAATAACTGCAGTTTTTTTAAAATTAACACCACATACATCCACCTACTGTTGTCGGAAATACTAATTTTTGGGTACACGGAAAAACGATCCATTTCCTTTACCCGAGTATTTACTACACATCACACATTTGCTTCGCATATTGTTTTTTTTTAAATATTTTAATGTTCAAATTTCACAAAAAATTACAATTAAAAAACTTATTCACACAAATCAAAACTCAATTTGCAATTTTTTCATATTTGTTTTGGTCGCATTTTTCTAAACATTCAATTTTGACAGCTACTGAGGGAAAATCGATTCAAAAAAATTTGCTCTTGCATCCACCTTGTAAATAAATTCACCTTGCCACCACCTCTTTTTAGCGATCAGCTGTTTTCACCCGATTAACAATTCAATTCAGTAGAATTGTTGTTGTTGTTACCTTGCGACCACATCTTTTTAGTGATCGGCTGTTTTCACCCGATTGACAATTCAATGGCTGCATTCTGGCTCCCATCGGATACCCAACCGATCAGAATTCTCCGAATATTTTGCAATCAGCTGATTGAGCAGACGCAATTTCTTTGAGCGGAAATTTTCTTCGCTACCGAACTCAACACATAGCACAGCTGTTTGTAGAACATATGTGTACATATAACCCTACGTCTCCACGGGCAATTTTTGATGGCATAACATCTGTCAAATTCGATTGCAAAGGTTGGCAATATTTGAATGGTGGGCATTGCGATGTTATGCCATTGTCATTTTGAAAATGCCGTCAAGCAATCTAGTTCGCTATACCCACGCTTGAAAATTTTTTTTATTTATACGATGAAGAGGAAAAAAGAAGGAAACAGAAATTCTGGGTGAATCCTTTTTTACAAAGAAAGCAAATGCACAGTCTCCATACATTTTAGCGCTAAATTAATTTAATAGAGCGGTAAAACTGAAATGTTCGACGATGCTGCCACTGTGAGCGTCAAGAAAAAATTAAAAATGGCTGTCAAACAAACAAAATGACAACTGATGGCAACACAGCACGTTGGCAATTTATGGCATGAAATATTTCATAACATAAATTGCCAACTTGAAGCAATTTGGAGTCTCCATTGGCAATTTGCTTGAAATTGCCAATGACATGCCATCAAAAATTGCCCGTGGAGACGTAGGGTTAAGTGAGAAATTTTTGTAGCGGCGCATTCACAAACAAAGTGCGCTGTTTCACTCACCCGATAGGCAACCGATAGGTTGCCAGAATGCACCCAATTTAATGGAATTGTTGTTGTTACCTTGCGACCTCCTCTTTTTAGCGATCAGCTGTTTTCACCCGATTGACAATTCAATTTAATGGAACTGTTGTTGTTGTTACCTTGAGACCATATCTTTTTAGCGATCAGCTGTTTTCACCCGATTGACAATTCAATTTAATGGAATTGTTGTTGTTGTTCCCTTGCGACCACATCTTTTTAGTGATCAGCTGTTTTCACCCGATTGACAATTCAATTTAATGGAATTGTTGTTGTTGTTACCTTGCGACCGCATTTTTTTAGTGATCAGCTGTTTTCACCCGATTGACAATTCAATTTAATGAAAATGATGTTGCTGTATGTAGCCTTGCGACAACCTTCTTAGTTCTCCCGTTTAGTGCTTACCCGTGCACCTCTTTCATTTCGATATTTCGTTAATTTTTTACCTTTTATTTTTTCTCAAAGTAAATATGTAAAATAATATATTAAAGTCGAGTTGAAGGCCCTGATAGCTATGACTCTTCTTCTTAAATTAGTTATAATAATAATTTATTATTGTGATTAATCCTTTTAAATAAATAAAATAAAATATTTTTCTCAATAAATCAAGTCAACCAAAACAAAAGTTTAAGTTAAGGCAAAGTTTAAACCAAAAGTCATGAGTGTTTGAGTCTTTACGGTGACTAATTTGACTGAAATAAATTTAATTAATTATACTGAAATAAATTTGACGATTTGCATAAATATATTTATTTCACACTAATTTCGTGATGAACGCACTGTCAACACATTTTTAGTCCTGTTTATATTGAGCACGTGATTTCCTTGACGTCACTTAACAACCCACCACATACTGTGGTGAGTTCTGTGTCACCAACTCAAGAAACACAGCCAAAAAATGGACTCGAACCACAAATACTCACTTCTCTGTGGGAACAATTCGTGCGAAGGTCGTGTATTTAGTTTTTTAGCAACGTTGAAAATTACAAGCTGAAAAGTTCGGGTCGGTCGGCGTTAGATACGTGAACTCATCGTAATATATTTCCCATAAATAAGGGGAAATCGTAGTGGAGACCGGGTCAATCGTGTGTTAACAAATTTCCATTGGAAAATCAGTAAATTCTCAGAAAATTACAAATACTTTATAATAACAATGACATACAAAACGACGCCAGCATCGAATTTGCCTTTCAAACTTAGTAAATATCTTTAGCGCCTTTGTACTCTATAAAAAAAAAAAAAAAAAAAAAAAAAAAAAATTAAATTTTCTCGAAGAATTTAGAAAATTATTTTGGAAAAAGAAGAAATCGGCAGCAACGGCACTAATACGTTCGTGGTGTTTTTTAATTTTGGATTGCTTTTAAATTATGGAAAGTATAGTGGACAGCGAAGATGAGGTACGTGTGCGGTTTGTGAGTCCTCCGTGGAGTGGAACGTGTTTTAATCAATACCAGACATATTCCAGATTGAAGAGTGTCCAAATGTGGGCCGGCATGAGCTGGTGGAGATGGTAAAGTCGGTCGCTGAATTGAAGTACACAACAGTAAATGCGCCGGCCAAGTTTAATCGTTTAGAAAACAATACGAATTTGAATCTGCCGCCATCGAATTGGTTGATGTCATCGAGTAGCAGTTGTGGTCTCCACCAGGCGGTTTATCAGACGCCGGGATTTGCAAGGTGAGTCTGAATTTGGGCCTTCTCATGTGAAGCTCTCTCTGCTTTGGACCGGCGAAACTTGACCACACACTGTTTCTGTTTAGTTTCCGTATGGCACACATGTTCCCTGATTGCGTAGGCGCAGTGGACGTAGTTTCTGACGCTGAGAATATTAAACAGCTACTGAAGCTGCCTTATACAAATAAAGGGGTGATTAGTATGGTTGTACACAAAGTTGGAAATACGTTGTTGCTGGATGAATTCGACATACAAAAATATTTGCTATTAAAGGAGGGAGACGAATGGAAGTGGTTGCGGACTTTTATATTAGAGCAGTTGCTCTCCTATGGCGAAAAGGATAATTATTGTTTAAAGGATAAATCGCGTCAGACAATTAAAGGAAAGAATTTACTTTCGAAATTCTTGTACTATAGTCTGAAGCAAACACTGGGCGCCCCCTTCACAGATCCACCAATGAAGAAATCGACGAAAAATCAATTACCGGCACAATTGCCAATTACTGGGCCTGTGTTGCCTGAACCAAAGGTAGAATCAAATATGCCCGATCCGAACACAAATCATGTCTTTAACCGCAACATATTGTGGACATTTGAGGATCTGCGTATGCTAATCGGCACCGACATGCCCATTTTCGGTGGCAGCAAACGACCCTGCATCAGCTTGCGATTGCGAGAAGCGGGTCAACCTATAAATGTACTCACAGGCATCGATTATTGGCTAGACAATCTGATGTGCAACGTGCCCGAAGTTGTCATGTGCTACCACTTGGATGGCATTGTCCAAAAGTACGAGATTATAAAAACAGAGGACCTTCCATATTTGGAGAATTCGCAGTTTTCACCGAAAGTGGTGCGCAATGTGGCGCAAAACATTCTCGCCTTCATAAAGGCGAATGCCACCAAGGCGGGACATACGTATTGGCTTTTTAAAGCCCGCAACGATGATGTTGTGAAATTGTATGATCTGACAACGCTGTGTAAAAATAAACCAACCCCTACAATGAATTCGAATGAAGAAGCACAAGATACACCGTTTACCGTGCCCGTCGGGATGCTTTTATACACAGTTGCTAGGAATATGAAGATTACAGAGCCACGTATGACCTCCAAAGTGGCTGGAAGTATAAAGGCGCTCCTCGAAAACTGCATTAAGCTGTTGTCGAAGGAAAAGTATCCCCAAATAGTCACCTCATCGCATTACATACTGTCAGATCTGCTCATTCCCGCTGGCATCGATCCGCGTTCACCCAAATTTGATGTGTCTGATGGAGATTCGGAAACGCAGTCCTTGTACGATGAAGACGACATTTGGGAAAACAGCAGCGATGACGAATTCTCAGCTAGTGAACTGAACAGAGAGATTAGTGCAGATTCGGAGACGGGTGATGATAGTATTGCAGTGCAAAACATAGGCGACACTCTAAAAGAGTTTACATTTGAGAAATCGAGTTCGGAACAATCGCCGCCACCTTTAATCGCGAGCACCGGGGAACGCTGCCGTATGTCCTTGGAACACATCAGCGACGGCATATCCTGTTTGAAATTCTTCAAAGAGAATGAGGAATATTTTGTGAAAGAGAGCGAGAAGCGCGCCAAAGACGACGAAAAGCAACGAATTATTCACGAGGAGCAGAATCCCAACATGGCAAAACCATTCAAACCCATACCACTACCATACGAAAGTCTCACCGTGAAAATGTCCAAAGAGCTGATTCCTGTCCGACTACAGCCGGAGGATGAAGAAGCCTCAAGCAAATCGGAAAAAGACAGAATCAAGATGGCTAAATTTAAAGGCAAAAAATCTCAGGAGACAAAAGAACCAGGTAGCCCAGAGGCGAGTGCCAATTCCGATATAAGCGCCCTAAATGCAGAGCAAAAGCAGTTGCAGTACCATCTAACCACCGTTGACTTCAACTCCCAGCTGTTCGGGTCATGGAATGTGCATCTAAAAATGCTGCTGCTGGAGAAAGCCTGCCTGACGTACGCCACTCTCGCCGAACAGAACTTTGCCGAGCAGAAATACGGCTGTTGCCTGCGTTCGATTTACATGTCATTTCGTTGCCAGCACGTGGTCATGAAGTACATGTCTACCATTGTCTCACAGAAGAGTTGCCTGTTGGGGCGTGCGGGTGACTGCTTCCTGGAAATATCGAAAAATTACGAATCTGTGGAGGAGTACATCGCTCAGTTTCAGGAACAAAACGACATAGACACTAATATTAGCGAAGAGCTGGATAAGGACTTGGAAGGCGGTGAGTTTCAATGCAACTATAATAATTTGATCATTTTTTGCATATATATATATATATATATATATATATATATATATATATATATATATATATTCTCTTCGTTCACACATAGAGTCCTTTGGTGATTTCATCGAACCTAAGAAAAACATGGAGCATGTATTGATAGCCAGCAGCAAGTGTTACGAGAATGCTTTGCAATATGTGCCTAGCACGGCGGGCAGTGATGCTAGGGCAGAATTAATGCGTCGCCTGGGGAATATACGAAATGAATTGGGTGTAAAATACATGCTGTGGTCGCAAGGTGAACATCTGTGGTGAGTTCAGGTGGAGAGCAGCTCTAATTAATGCAAGTTTTCTTCCAGACGAGTACAATAAATCCATAGAGCTGCATAATATGAAAGGAAGCACTGAACGACTTGACCAGAGAAATCCAACGCCGAAAGACCCAGTCACCATACCAGTGGAAGATCCGCTTTTTGTGAAGCTGGCAAAGAAATCGTACCATTCGTTAAATAAGGCCGCGGCGTCATTTGCGGAGGTGCAGGACAATGTGAATTTGGCGTTTGTATACAGTAACCTGGGCAGATTTATGCGACTGCGCGCGTTTCTAAATTTGCCAACGGACAAGTATGCAACTGCGAAATGTTATCTCATTTGAATAGTTTCCTAAAATGTTGTTTATCCCGTCGTTTATACAGCCTCCCTTTTGTGCAAAAGCAGAAGACGTTCTACATCGAAGCGTTCGATTATTATGAAAAAGGCCTCGATGTGTTAGGCTCGCGCAAACACCAGGTCGCCATGTGGGACTTGGTGAACTGGGAATATTCAACGGCTATGTATACCTTGGCCAAGCAGTTGCAGGACCATGGCGTATATACGGTAAGACGGTGTACACAAATTGGAGTTCAGTTGCAAGCGTTTAACAAATTCACCACCTCTTATTTAGAATGCGACACCCGAATTGGATAAGGATGTGTTCGACTATTTGCAAAAGTCGTTGACACTGTGCGATGTGGACCATGCGGGATCACGACAGATTCTCTACACTTACCGTTCTGGGCTGGTGCACAAAAGGCAAGGCACGAAGTAGGTAATATCGGTTCAAATTAACTTCGCTTTTATTCGCAGGTTGGGCACATACCACTACTGCGCGTTACGTAAGCAAGTACTGGAAGCCGGCACCGGTATAGCAAAGTGCAATCTGCAAATATGCCGGAATCACTACGAAAAGGCGGCCAATATTATGATCACTCTTAAGGAGGCTAACGATTTGTTATTGGTGCAGCTGGAACGTATGTCACTGCAGGAATTCCTTATTGAGCGTATGTCTCTCAGTTTGTTTACTTTGCACTATTCCAAATGGTTCTATTCATTTCCAAAACTCTTCTAGACTCCCCACAAACTTCGCGAAAACTGAGGAACCTGCAACAATCCTTGGAAATTTGCCTCGGCTCGAAAACTATATTCACATATATAGCAAGGAGCCAAATGATAACTGCCGACACCTACGGAAATTTGCAGTTCTTCGAAGGCCATTTACAATTCGCACTAAAGAACTTAGTAAAGTTCTCGCTCACCAGCAAAGATCCCCAAATAAATGTGGAGTTGTACAAGAAAATGTACATGGAGTTCTTAACTGCAAGGAAAAAGCGGCCCATCGACTACCACCCCACATTGGAAGCATTGGCGCAAGAACTTGGCGTCTTACTGGACAAACTTATTCAAATTCAGAAGGCGAAATGACTTGATTCCCAATACGCTGGCCAAGTTTTAACCGCGCTCTTTGTAGCCGCGTATAGGTAAATATAAGTATTATTAAGCTGCACAGCAGATTCGACTATTTGAAAAATTAGTCACTGATCATATGAGTAAATTGTTATATAAGCAAATATATTTTGTAATACGCTGATGTTGTGGCTGTAGTGCTGTTTGATTGTGCAAACAATTTCATGGTCAAAATTATATTTCCTAAAAGTTGTGAATAAAAATCGTGTTTGTTAAGCATAAACTTGTACTTTATTTGCAGTCAGTTCAAACTGATTTGCCGCAGCCGCAATCATTGGCGGGCAGTTCTCGCTTCCTCAAGTCCGAGAACGGTCTCCGCGCGGAAGCCGCTGCCGCCTCTTGTGTCGCAATTAACAGGACGAGAAGGATGCATTTGATGAACTGAAAAGGAGAGTGAACGATTGTTGAATTGATTTATTTCGATTGATTGCGCCACAACGCAACTCGACGCAAACTTACAGCGAAGCGTAAACACAGCATGGTGGAGTGTAGGTAGCGGCTGCAGATATTGTCTTTTTAATACTGAACCTTCAATGTTAGTCGCAATTTAAGTTAGCTTCAAGGTGGTGACACGCGTCTGAGTTAAATCTGAGGTGAACGTGTTGGAAATCATGATACTTCGTTTCTGCGCTTATCTGTGCCGAACTGACTGCAGCTCTCACAGTGTTTGTATATGTAAATAGTTTGGGGAATACAAACGGTTGCTGGTAAGATCCGGAAAAGGGCGTGGTTGGTCTGTGCGAGCTTGCTGGGCGCCTGTTTGCGCATGCGCGTTATAATATCAGCACGCGACTAATGTAGCGCATACACTGTGCTGGCCGCTTGTCTATAAGTTGTTACTGAGACAATGCGTTACCAATTTCGACTACTTTCTCTGAGTTGTACTGAAGAATATTATAAAAATTATATATACATATACATTTGTATACATATTTCTTGCTCATTGGTTCAAAATTGGCCCATTAAAATTAGTATAGAAATACATGCAAATCCCTTGCATAATTTTATGGAACTATACTTTAATGTTTATTTAGATCACTTATGCCAAGTATTCTGCATAACGGAATGAAAGTTCGTGTCCTGAAATCACAACAAGAATCTGATTTGCCGGTACTTACTTAGCCATATTTTTTTTTTGCAGTTCATACCTTCATCCTATATATTTACATAGTTCATAGTTCATCCTGACTGTAGTCAAACTCTCTCCTAGAATTTGGGCCTATTGTCGGTGTTTGGGGAAATGTTTCTGTAAATATACAGCAAGCTATACTTGCGTGGAACTAACAAAAGTTGTCGGGAGAATCCCGTAAAAAAAAAACGATTTCTTTAAGGTTCACACCGATACTATAGTTCATAATCTGCGTAAAATAGCAGCTTCTTTAAAGTTCTATAAATATCGGTGTTCATCATCTGCTTGAACATTTTTCTCCTGCTAATTAATGATAACTGTTTTATTGGTGATAAATGTTTAAGTTTCCTATGCATCCAAAAGTTGTCACTGGTATTTACTTTGCCACCAAATTCAATGGGAAAATGGCAATTGAGGCAGTTTGTTCTTTGCATACTTTTAGGGAGCGTAAATAAAATATTCTTAACAAAAAAGCAATTGCCCAACACTATGAACTACAAACAAAACTGAGAAACTTCAGATTTAATCATGAATGAAGACTTGAAACCAAATTTCCGTGGCATGCCTTTATGTGCCCCTGCTTTGTGTAGCTTAGAATAAACTCATACTAACTTCAGAGCAGTTTTCAGTGGGAATAGAAGACAATTTATTTGAATATGAATAGTTGAATATTCCGATGTGCATAGCTGTCAATGCCAAGATTATCAGAGTCTCATTGGAATTGCTTCTGACAGAGAGACATTTTCATATTCCCCTGAACTTTCTACACAATTTGTGTGTTCCATGACTTGTTGCTGCGCTGATTTGGTGTTCACTTTCAAATTGGGTCGCTGCTGCCGGCCGGAGCGCACTTTGCATGCATACGACTGAGCCCCACTTCCGCAGTGCCGTATGTACGTGGAGCTCGCGTACATATGTAGGTGCCAAATGAAGCGTGGCAACGAAAGCAAACGTCGGCATTTTCATTTTTTAGTTCGTAATTTGTGTGTTGGCAATAATTATAAAAAATTAATGCTATTTTTTGTTTTTGTATATAAATTTTAACAGCGCAGCAGAAAAGCGAAGCCGGCAATGGGCGACAGAACTCTCGAGAGTTATCGAAAATACTTTAAATACCTTTAAATATATGTTTTCTTTGTTGTGTGCACAGTGGGATGCATTGACGACTACTTTTATTCAGTACAGTCAAAAATAATATAAGTACACAAAACAATTTTGCGTATTCAGTTGGTTCAAACAAATCAAAATTCATGAGTATGCAAGCCTTAAGAGAGTGCTGTGAGGTGGGTATAAGAGTTTAATAAATGTGCTTAGCGCTTCCAGACGGTGAACTGCATATAATCTGATTGTCTTGCCTTTGAATTCGTTAGGAAATTCAATGTAATGTGAATTAAGAAGGTATTTGCAGTGCAAACGCCGAAGAAAGCTTAATCGTGAGCCTATGGCTGATATCTCGCTGAGGTACTGCCTACATTTATTGAGCTGCAAGTTTTCCTCTGCCTTTCCACATACCGATCTAGTCCTCATTTTCTATGTTGTAAACACATTTCGTATAAAATTGAGCTTGCTACAATTGACGTTGAAGCATTTAGACAGCGCTCAAAAGTATGCTAAGGAAAATGGACCTATGTGCGTGTGCGGATCTTGTTGTGCAAGTGTGTGGGGAGTACGCTTTAACAATTTTGTATTTATTTATGGAAAAAAATTAATTGAAAACGAAAAAAAAACAAAATTTTTAAAATAGAAAACATTTAATCTCTAAAGCGCTCAACTCACATGTGCCACGTTCGCGCTGTTTGTTGCTTGCTCAGAGTAGCCACGCTTGGGGCGGGCAGGTGAACAGCTGGGCAGGTGGGCAGGTTGCTCCCGAATATGCTTTGGCAATTCGTCGAGTGCCTGCAAGCCCCAGTATGGAGTTTGGCCATTTGTCACGTAGGGGCAAATGCCAGTGCCTTAATTTGCTATAAAAACATTTGAAATTTGCATTGAAGACATTAGTTAAACTCACTAACTAAACGGTTGAACTAGAATTCGGCACCATGAACAAGTTCCTTGTAAGTATCGAGCGTCTAGACACATACCTGGCTATGTGCAATGTAATTGTTGCTAACTAACTAACGCATTCCTTTCAGTGTGTATTCGCTGCTCTCCTGGCTGCTGCCACCGCTGCCTACTTGCCTTATGGAAATCCCCCGGCTATTGGAGGATACGCCAATCAAGTTCAACCTGAACTGACCGTGCAGTATTTGGTGCCATCGCCAGCACCCTATGCCGTACCATCAGTTCCCTATGCCGCCCCAGCACCGCATTATCCCGCCCCAGCACCGCATTATCCCGCCCCAGCACCTCATTATCACGCATCTGCTCCATATGCTGCCGGCGTTGATGGTGAAGCTATATCGTTGGCCCACTTAGGCTTGCATACTCCTCAAATTGCTGGACCAATTGGTATTTCCAGCTATGCAGCTCCTGCTCCCATACCGAGCTACCCAGCTCACATTCCAAGCTACCCAGCTCACATTCCAAGCTACCCAGCTCACATTCCAAGCCACCCAGCTGTCTACTCGCCAGCTTCAGCCGCCAATATTGCATCTGCTGCCGCAGCCTCCAGTGCTCTGACCGGATCGCCTTATGCAGCTCCAGAGCCATCTTTGGCCCTTTTGCCTGGCTATGCTGTTGGTCCAGCTTATCATGCACCAGCGCATCCTGCACCCATCTACTAAACTGTGATAGAACTGCTCAAGAAATTATTGAATAAACGGCTTTAAATTTGAAACTGAAATTTACTTGTATTTTTTGTTACAGACAGAGAGGTGCTCTTAGGCATCTTTGCTAGAGGCACAGGGTAAGGACGTTCAAGCGTCTTCTTTGAGTTTGAGGCATAATTTGGCATGGTGTGACCGTAGTCCATGTGACTCATATCATAGTCAGCTTGCCTAGAGTTTGATGTTTGTATGCCACAGGCAATTCGCTCCAGTTTCACTCTTGGAGTGGAAGGTTAGTGCAATGCCACGAGGCTTGGGGACTCCATTATTCAATTGATCTATGCATGACTCCATTCCATGATATACTGCTTCATCTCAGTTTAACAGAATAATTTTCCAAGTTATCCGCAATTTCAAATATTGTTAATAGAATAGAAATAATTATTCCATGGAATGGTGGTTACCCTGCAATCCGCTATGAATTCAGTTCTGGAGCTAGTTCCCAGATTGACCTAATTTGGTTGAGCAGAATATGTCTTAAGAACACAGATTGATGCGTTCCAACGAATGAGCATTACAATAAAAGGAGAGACTACGTTTAGTTTGTTGCCGACATCCCCGGTATATGTAAATATATTTTGTTTGTGTTGCATTCCTGTGGCATTTGCAGGATTAACTAAATTATGGTAATACGAAAAGGGGGTTTCCCTGTGCATCATAAAAGAGGTTCTTCGATTGATTCAAATTGTGAGTGTGGCAATGAAGATTGCTGTTCAAAATGTGCGAAACATTTCGATGCAGATGTCCTCGAATAATATTTCTAGATTCAGCGCTGCGGCTTGAGATGCCCTTAAACACCACTCCAGTGTCCTTACTCTATTCCTTATTCCTTATGTCCTTATTCTATTATTTATTTGAGCGGTTTGGCAAATATTATTTTATTCGTAAGACGCCGTTTCATTAAATCTAAAGATCGTATAAAGGCCGATATATAGCGAGTATATAGAGTGCAGAATGATAATTTGCTTACACATATCCCCGCAGGTACTAGCAGCATCACTAAGTAGTCGAAGTGGAAAAAAAGGATACAGGTGCCCATCCCACTAGGAAAGTGTGCCTTAGAAGTACTCATGCACGAGGTGGTCTTCGAAAATCATAGCTCAATTTATTTAATCAATAAAAATGCGAGAACAAAATTTCGTGGATAATAAGCTTAGATAGTGACTAAATATTCCTCCATTTCCTACAGGATTTTCAGGATATTAATATTGTGTATTGTACAGAATAAATGAGATTAAAATAAAATAAAAAATTAGCAATTACTTTTGGGGTTTCATTTGGGGTTTATACGATGTACGACCGGGACATGATTTGGAACGGTTCAAAAGCGCTTTGATATGCGCTTTCCTAGCGTAGGATTGAGTAAGGCGTATTAGAAGGAGGTGAGCATGGTGTTTTGGATTACCTTCTTTCCACGTAGAAGCGAAAGTTTGCCTCTGGCTTCGAGTTCATTATTTTTGGGCGGACGTTTCTTTTGTGTTTGCTCTCAGTTGTGTTTCTCTAAGTTTGTTTTGTTCACTCTCAAATTAAGACAAGGACCACCATCATCACTCCATTGACACCACGTAGCAGACTCGGTACTTATTTACTTAATGGCATTAGGTAACAGTCCCATACTTTGGTCCCATCTCTGCTAGACTGGATTCTGATCTAACTTAGAATACCACATGCCTCGCGATAATGTGGCCAAGGGTCCATCATATTTGTAGCTATCAGCCGGGCATATGCACACATTGGCAGGATATATGCCGACACACACTTTGTGACCTTTCCACCGGACTGCAGATAACAATTCTCGCATATTTTGCTGCCTTTAAACTAAAGCCACGCAATAGGAACATCCAAAAAATGCCGAGCTGAAGAATTCAGTTGGGGCCGAGTCGCGAGTTCATTGCGCGCACCGCTTGAGAAAAACATGCGCGCAACAAGCAGAAAACAACGCATTATCAGCGTGGGCATTCGCGTAACCACCGCAGAGTCATTACATGAAAACTCGCTGCCACCTCTGGTAATCTGGCGTACATTTTCAGCGAATGTGTCACGTAACGTGGCGCATTGGCAGACGGTGCAAATTCGTATAAAAGCATTTGAAATTCTAATAAACATTATAGTCCAATTTCACTACCCGCCATAGAATTAAAGCTATAATTAAAAATAATTATAAACAAAATGAACAAATACATTGTAAGTATTCGATCCTGACAAAAGCGGCCAAAGGATTAGCATACGTCCTTAGTACTTATTGATTATACTTGTATACTCGTCAATACATACGTCACTTTCTGTCTCCCACACTCATGTTGTATGTTTGTTTATTCTCTATTACAGTTCGCTTTTGCTGCTTGCTTGGCCGTTGCCTCTGCACAATATCACAACATTCCTTACGCTGCTGCTCCAGCTCCGGCTCCATATCATTCTGCTCCGCATCCCTATCATTCTGCTCCGAATCCCTATCATTCTGCTCATCATGGTGTCGCCCCTACAGTAGTGTACCAAGCTATCCCAGCCCCAGCGTATGCACCATCTCCAGTCTATGCTCCAGCTCCAATCTATGCTCCATCTCCGGTGTACGCACCTGCCCCAGTCCACGCGCCAGCATCTCCATTGGTTGCCGCTCCTTCTCATCCATCTGCGACAGCAGCAGCTGCTTCGTCGGCCGCCTCTCTGCAGCCAGGCACCTACTCTCAACTCGCTGTGCCCTCCTACGCCATTCTGTCTGAAGAGCCACTGCCAACCTACGATATCTCATCAGTATACGGTGGAGTCCCAGCGCATGCCTCCGCATACTAAACGCAAAAAACGCAACAAACGAATTTAGATTTATGTGTGATTGGAACGAAAGTGTGAAAAAGCTTTAAATAAATGGTTAAAAGTGTGTAGAAAAATTGAAAACAAGTATTTTAATTGTAAACCATTGTTAATTAGTTTTTCGTTGAGGGATTGAATTGAGCAGAAGGTGCTACAATAAGCACGTTGCTAGTGGATCAAGTGAGCCTGTAGCTTGCTGCGAATGCCCTGCTTATGTGCGTAGTACACAAGAAACCACAACAATTGCTCAAATTGTTCAGAGTTACATTCAATTTAGCACCCAGCGACCATACCCAGCAATTTGAAGATTGAACCAGAATATTCGAAGCATACTTTTTGGGGGTATCATTATTATTTTCCCATACAGACTTCTGCACTAAATCTTCATTTTAGGGGGTATTTTTAATTATTTTTCCATACAGACTTCTGCACTAAATCTTCATTTTATGGGGTATTTTTAATATTTTTCAACACAGACTAAATCTTCATAATTTTGAGGTAATTTTGTATAATTAAAACAAATTTCATACTCGGGTTTAATAAGCTAAATTAGTTGGGGTCTACTGAAAAGTATTAACGAGAGATTTTTGATGAGATTTAGGAGGTGTTGATGTTTATTTTACATCTCTTGGTGAGGAGTTTTCATCGTTTTTTATCAATTATAACACTATTCTCTTCAGTGATATATCCACTTGATCCGATTTTCATGTCCTTTTTCATGGAAAGTTGGTAACTTTTTGCTAAGGATTATTCGATTAAACTCAACCCTCATTTTATTTATTTCATGAATTGTTGTTCGGTAGACCCTCGTTTTTTACATTTAATTATCATCTCTTTTTTAGATAGGATCATTTCAGAAGTTCCATTGGAGAGAGGCAGAAACGAGAGGCAGAAGTAGCGCACATAAAGTTTATATAAAGGATTTGCCACACGTAGTACAAAAGTTGGTGTTGCGTTTGTAGGGCATTCTGATTTCGATATCTGCTGTTCACAAAATTGCAACAAGTTCTAACATGGTTTCGCATTACCATACATGTGTACGAGTATTTATATCAGCATTTATATATACATAAGTCTCATTTACTATAGGTATAATTCATTTACTTGCAATCGACTTAAAATAAGAACTGGAGATATCTGCTAAGAGAGGCAGCCAATCAATTAAAGAGTGGTTCTTTATAGCTTTTTATGTACATCAAAGAATGTACGCAATCTGGGTGTGGAGTGAAGCATTCTGCAGCAAAACCTCCGAGATGATTCGGCACCAATTTGGCTTATGGCAGAGCGTTGAGCTCTATTTCGACATATTCTTACATACGAGTGTAGTTATATGGAACAAAAGATGAACAACGTCTTTGCGATGGCACAATATTTACGATTTGAAATCACGTATCGAGCGCGTCCGATTTGTTGGTTATAAAAAGAAGTGCGCATCGTACGCTTGTTTATTAGTGCCAATTGTGGAATAAACCAAACAACGCTGTCAAACGCCCAACCAACATGAACAAGTTCATTGTAAGTATCACTGCCGTATGTACGCGAAGCAATTTGCACTTCCGTCTGAGCATTTCTCTGAATGTGCTTCTTTTATTACCTACTTGCAGAAACTCGCATTGGTGCTTTTCGCTTTCGTGGCTGTCACACACGGTGTCAGTCTGCCTTATAGCGGCCCTGCTGTGCAGCAAGTGAGCTTGAGCAGCTTGCCCGTGCCCAATATTGGTCAATATTTGAATAATCCTGCTGCTGCCTCGGCTGCCTATGCAGCACCTGCACCAGCACCAGCCGCCTACCCGCAAGCGCCTGCCGCATATGCCCCAGCTACCTCGGTTGCGGTGCCATCCGCACCCGGCTACAGAGCAGCGCAACACTATGCACCATCACCATTTATATCCTACGCACCCCCACCAGTACCCACGCCCGTGTACACTAATGTACCATCCCCAGCATACGCACCTGCACCGGCTCCAATCTATGCGCCAGCACCAGCACCAGCTCCAGTCTACGCTCCAGCTCCAGTCTACGCTCCAGCTCCAGTACCCGCATATGCTCCAGCCCATGGATCAGCGTACGGCCCGGCTCCCTCCCCCAAATACACCGTGCAGCCTGCTTACTCCGCCCAGCTGTATCCCGGCCAAAACAACTACAAATCATATCAGTCGCCACCAGAGTACAGCACTGTCGCCCTGCCCATCATCCCCGCCGAGCCAGTCGCCAAGCTGTACGTGCCCCATGGCAAGCCATACGCTCCCCACCACCACCACTATCCCGCCCAATCTCCATCTAGCTACGCAGTGCCTGCTCCACACTACCCAGCCCCCGCCCCAGCTGCCTACCCAGCACCTTCTCCACCTGCTGCTTACAATCTTAGCGCTGGCTATTAAAGAAGAGGCCGCTAAGGGACTTGGCGCCTGTTAGCGTAGTGTGAGTAAGTGACGCAGCAGCAGAACGCGAAGGAATAGTGTAAACACGCGGGACCAGTTACTAAATTCTAAATTCTAACTTCCAAATTACTTACGGAGGCATTCAACGAATGCGTCATTTTGGCTGATTTTTGGTTTTGTTATTCGGACGATTAAACTGTTTGTTACTTTAAATTATAAAAAAAATCATTAAAAAACCCATGGCAATTTTTATTTACCAGGATATATTAAGAGAAATGTATTTTAAGGGAGCTGCTAGCAGGGAAGTGGCGACGGACTAGAGAGAAATTTCGGTTTAAAGTCGCACCAGTGACGCGGCAATTGACAAAATCGAAAGAGCTCAGCTTCAGTCAGTAACCGCAACTGAACCCCTTGAATCGATATAGCAAATGAGTACACAAGTACCCAACTTTCTCCAGAACAATATGCTTTGAATCACTGTATATGGCCTCCAGCTGCACCATTGCGTCCTTTAGCGAAACAGCTGAGCCAATGTTGTTTCCAGCAAGCTTCAAAGTGGTATTTTCTTATGTCTCTTTGTTGGACTTCACCCCAAATGAGTACACAAGCACCTGTCGGGTGGTTGTCTACCTCCAACCAAACTTCTCCAGAACAATGAGCTTTGAATCACTGTATATGGCCGCCTTATCAGTTTACTCCAACTGCACCATTGCGGCCCTTAGCGAAATACCTGTGCCAATGTTGTTGCGTCAAGACTTTTCTTATATCTCTTTGAGGACTTCACCACAGGTGCATGGCGTGATCTCGCATGAAATCTGTGGTCACTCATGTAGTCTGTGGTATAAAAGTTATGTTTAATAAACCTATGGCTGAAAACATTCCCTTTATCCAAGAGTCTAGAATCATAAATTGTTCTCTGCATCTTACTTTTTTCTTTCGCTTAATTCATTATGCCTCTCTCTTCGGGCTCTCACATACTCTCTTCCTTTCGAAAATGGATATTCTTTTGTTTTATCCTCTTTTTCTATCAGTGTCATGCCATATTCATGACCATAACCATTTCCATCATCTCAACTCTTCGATGTTTATAGCACCAGTGCAAAGCCACATTCATTTGAAGCAGGTGACAACCAGGTACTCCAAGTCATTCCGTACTTCGAAAGCCACACATTAGTTTCAAAGCATAGTATCGCTTGATGTACTCAATTCTACTAGGTGGGAAAAACTGATGGTAGAGGCTCCAAACTTGGACTTGAAAAGGATGTGCCAGACTGTAAACAAAATATTTAGATTGAGGGGGGAAACAAGCGTCGTTTGTGGGGGAAAATAGGGTGGTTTGTCACTCTCATGTGCATGACCATGCCTTCTAAGTTTATGGTTCCTAATGTTAAAGTCGCTGAACTAAGATGGAGGCGTTCCATGAGTAACCTGTGGTCGAATTTAGACTTCTTTGCATTCGAATGGGCTCTAGATGCATTACATTTTAGGTATAGTCATTTGATGACCATGTGAATAATGTGCAGATGGTTACTGTGATGAGAGAGAAAGATATGGAGATATAGAGAGAGAAAAAGAAAGATAGAGAGGGAGAGAGAGAAAGAGATCGGAAGAATGGAGGGTAGTGATGTATTTTTGCGTTCAACGTCTCTGGGTGTAATTAAAGTATTGAAAACCTAAAAAGTAACTTGGAACTTTCGAGAAATTTGAACGTTTCATTACTCAACCATTTCGAAAGAGTCAATTTTGAATACCGATCCAGTTCCTGTTGAAATGAAACTCTGAACTTATTGGTTTTAACAGATTCTCAGCGGGCTTCGCTCTACACTCAAAGGAAAGGCTTAGTTTAAACAAAGAGGATCATGGAAAACAACGCTTTGCAGGGAACAGTTTCCACAATTTTGTTCATATTTCACAAGTCAAATAGAAAAATCGACTATCCCGCATAACAACGAGACAGATTCTGAAGGAACCATTTCCACATTTTCTGAATTTGGTGCGAAATATTTGTGTAGTCAGCGAGTGGGTCACTGAAATTTCGTTTCTATTAAGTTAAATTGCATGTTTATCTAAGCGCTCGTGCTTTCTTAATGCTTGGCTACTAATTCAGCTATTTACATAGAAATAATTATTTAAAATACTACTAAAAATATTATGCCAGCTGTGGCAGCGAGCAGTGCCCATTGCGGCGTCACTGGCTCTGATAGGCAAACACCAGCGCCTGTGTATATAAGTACATATGCACCGGTGTGTATGTATTTGTGGACATACTGGTACATATGTTCATTAAGCGCACACACACACACCCACACAAACCATTGATTAAATGCCACAATAATTGCCATTTATGATGAACGTTTCAAAAATGCTGATAAATCTCGGTGAATGTGTTCTATATAAAATGTTCAAATTAAACCAAACAACTCCGGCTATTAGCGCGCATTTACTCGGCCACTCTCTGAATGAACGCGATACCATGTCCAATGTACATGTTGATCATGTAGAATAATGAAACCACCGCCGCCCATGTCCAAGCGAAGCCAGTACCGCGCAGCAAGACACGCCGCTGCATGCACCCAACAAAGCTCAGCTTAGTTCAGCTCAGGCGACGTTATCGCTCGCTCTCCAAGCTCTGGAAATTGAAGACACAAATTTATCAATCACGGCGCGAATACATAAGCGACCCATCCCCTGACCGCCACCCGCTGCACCAGCCACACTGCTACCACATCCAATCTATGGATTGGCGTTGTGCGAAACCAATTGAAGTCCGTCGCTAGCATTGCATGCGCATTTTAGATTTTGTCACGTAACTGCAACTGCATCTCGAGCATTCTCGAAATCGAAGCTATATAAAAGCGTTCTTGCGCCAGTTTCGCCATATTAGTTTACCATTTGCTTCCTAGAGTCACATTAGAAACTTTTCATCAGAAATTCAACAACACTTCGTCTCGCCATGTTGAACCGTTTTGCATTGTGTGCCGTGGCATTGGGCTGTTTGTGCGCCCCCGTGTTCAGCCAGCATCCCTATGCACCAGCGCCGATCGCTTATGCCCCATCGCCCGCTATTGTCGGCCTGCCATCTCAGACGGAGGCCCAGGCGTCGGCTCTCACCGACGCAGCCGGCGCTAAGGCCTCAGCGGCCAAGATCAATGCACACAACTGGGACGCACTGAACCAGTACGGTGTGCAAATTGGCGTGCCACTGCTCGTCAGGCCGTACGGCGCCTTGACCAACCTGTACGCTGCGGCCCTGCCGCCACGCAGCTTTGTCGGAAAAATCGATCCAGGTGTGTACCCGTTCGCTAACGGCTCAGCACAATGCTGACGAAGCGGAAGCGCTCATGCGGCGCAACACAATTCATTGTGAAGTTGCAGACGCCTCAAATTGCAGTTGTGTGGCATGGCACTAATTTTCAATTTGCTTATTCTCCTATTGCAGGTTTCTCGAAAGACCACTACGGCAAAATCAATTACTTGACTGGCAGCTCGATTGGTGTGGCTGCCATCTAAGCGAGTTAGTTATTACTTACGCTAATTGCGACCTTAAAATTAGCATGTAAATAAAATGAGAAATACTTTTAAGTACACAAACGTTTTGTCTTATTTTAATGGTGCCAATTGAGGCGCAGGCCAGCAGCAGTCGGTCCATCTCTGCTCCAAATATGTCGGTCGAACTGGGTAAATTATCTATATCTTGGGCACACTCGGGCACTCCAATCATAGGCGTAGTGCTGGAAATATGTGGGTCAAACTGAATACCGGGCAAATTGGCCGTGAAATTGGATATGTTTGGCACACTCAGGCACTCAAATGATAGGCGTGGTGCTGGAAATATGTGGGTCAAACTGAATACCGGGTAAATTGACTGTGAAATTGGAAATGTTTGGCACTCTCGGGCACTCAAATCATAGGCGTAGTGCTGGAAATATGTGGGTCAAACTGAATACCGGGCGAATTGACTGTGAAATTGGAAATGTTTGGCACACTCGGGCACTCAAATCATAGGCGTAGTGCTGGAAATATGTGGGTCAAACTGAATACCGGGCAAATTGGCCGTGAAATTGGATATGTTTGGCACACTCAGGCACTCAAATGATAGGCGTAGACTACCGTCGGCTTTGGTGGACAAGTATGGTTTCTCAGACTTACAAGGCACCTCACCACAACACGTGAATTTGAAAATATCAATTTGAAAAATCAGCTGAATGGGTGGGCACTAGGTGTGTATTAATATACTAGGTATAAATTATGCAGAGACCGAAAGTTTCAAAGTGAATTCTGAGGAGCCTGTGGTTCTCAAGCATTTCATTTGCTGTGCCAACTTCTCAAAAGGAATAAATAAGATATGCTTAGGGAGGGTGCCCAAGATGCTCAAATCCGAACGATACCTTCAGAACAGCGTAATGTGTTTTTCTTTGTCCTTCATAGATATCCTTAGAAATTCAAATGTTCCCTCAGTTCTTCAATTTGTTTGTGAGAGAAGTTCGCGGACTCAAGCGGCAAAATATCGATTTGCTGTGTGGTCGCTTATGCAAACATTGTTTGGAGCGTCGCTTGTTTCTGTTGTATTGTTCGAATATTCTTTCTGTGGTGTCCTTAAAATAAACTCATGTACTCGTACCTCATAAACATATACTTACCTCATACATATTCGTACCTATGAGTATGTTTATGAGTTTAACTCCTGAATTATGGATGCGTTAGAATCATTTTCGGCTTTTTTTTAATATCGATGAAGCATCGTGAATAAAATGTCGTCTCGAATAACGTTGCAAGCCGAACTGTAGGGCTGATGAGCTAGCCAAAAGGAGTACCAATCTTCCTCTGTGTACGGACAGATGCGAGGTTGGAATACCAACTGCCATCTGCAAACTAGCTAGAAGCAGAGCGGGCCCTTTAGGAAAATACGCTTTCAGCTCTCTTACGGAAGTGTCCGGTGCGAAGGTCAAACAAATCCTGCGCTTTATTAGGGCTTCGAAATTGTTTCACGAGTGAAGTGGAGGTTACGCGTTGGTATCGCAATGAACCCGTAGTGGTCTGAGTGAGTTGGTCTGTAGACTGACTGCCACGAAAACCATCCCCTATCCTAACCCGACTCTTGTCTGTTATAGATATATTTACATTTCAAATAATTTACTAAGTATGCTTGAAGTTTTGTGTCTTTCACAGATGGCTCGAATAGTTTCCAATGGAACTATTTCACCACTGTAGTAAATTGAATATGTAGTTCATTGTGGAACGACACAAGTGATCGATTCGAAAAGTGATTCTAGCCATTGCAGAATTGACATTGTACCTGTTCAAACATAAATTTGTTCTGTATTTTGCTAATAGAATGGATTTAATCTCCGACGTCATGGTGAAGTTGGAATTAGTTCCTGTGAGGATGAAGCAAACAAGGAATTATTCAAGCAATTTAAAGACTCATGCAAATCATGGCTGCTGGAATGTAGTGCATTCAATGGAACCGATATTGACAATTAGGTTATATAATCTGTATCTGGTCTAAACATTTGTGATTACTATACGAGTATAACCTTCCTTAGAACAGGGTCATTTATCATATTTCACAAATTAGTCTATATTTACATCTCGAAAATAGTTCAATAGTTGTAATGTATGCAATCGAATAAATTGCCCACTTCACTCCAATGAAAGTAAATTGTATGAGAACTCATTGGCTTCGTAGGCACTATTGTCGCTTTCGTTCTATACCATTCAGTGACTCTGCCGGGGAACTATTTGTTAGTTGCATTTTGTCAGTAAGGGCACATATTTCATTTATTTGGGGGCTCATAATTTCTGGAACACTCTTATAGACGCACCAAAAAGTAATCAATTATGACTGCATTGCAAGAAAATTTGTCATATTTGCACAATACGCTGAAGCGAACAATGCTGAAATGTGTAAAACAGCTCAAGCAAATGTAATTATGCAGCAGTATTAAATGTGAATATAATTATATTCTTGAGCCAAGTCTTGGTTAACATTGCGAGAATATGAAAGCACCACGAATTCTTATGCGTTCTGTGTGTTGCTGTAACCAAGCCAATGCAAGACGAGTGCAAATATGCATCTTATTACCAATCTTACACGAGAAGTGCATTTTTGGCAGCCAAGTTGCCAAATTTGTGGGAAAATTCCTTAGTTTTAGTTGCTATTTGTAGAGTTGCCGTGTGACCCCATTTAAGGAATCAAATTGGAATGGAAATTATGTTGAAGAAAAGTGCTTTAACCGCATTTAGTGTATCTGTTGTTTGCAAGTAATTTACTGATTGGTCATCAAATAAATTGTCTTGAACTTGACATAAATCCATGACCATATAACGCGACATAACTCTTAAAATTTCAAGCAAGTTGAAGTTTTGTCAAGCGTTCTAAAAAGAAAAAAAAAACGCTTAACGGCATAAAAGCAACATAATCGGAGACCGTCAAGTGAAACAGTGTCGTCTTTTTCTGCTTATGCAAACTTACGAGTATTTCAACACTTAACGTAAATCGATTCAACTTTTATATAAATGCATGTGTAATAAAATGCAATTTGGGCTGAGCGCTGCAAACTACACGTATTTGAAATATAACAATTTTGCTTCTATCGTCTTAGTTGACAATTATTCTATTGGGTCTTTTCACACGATCGCTCCGTAATGACCTGCCTCAAGTAATTAACTGGCGTTTGTATCATCACTGCCTTGGCATCTTTCACTTTTGTCCATGTGCAAATGCTTTTCAATGAGTGCTCAGTCAATTTCCAAATACACCTTAAATAGTGCTTGTCCCCTTGGAACGTACTCCTATGGATGAATTTCGACAGACACCTAAAATAGTACTTTGTCCCCTTGGAACGTACTCCTATGGATGAATTTCCAAATACACCTTAAATAGTGCTTGTCCCCTTGGAACGTACTTCTATGGATGAATTTTGACACACACCTAAAAAAGTGCTTGTCCGCTTGGAACGTACTCCTATGGATGAATTTCCAAATACACCTTAAATAGTGCTTGTCCCGGTGGAACGTACTCCTATGGATGAATTTCGATAGACACCTAAAATAGTACTTTGTCCCCTTGGAACGTACTCCTATGGATGAATTTCCAAATACACCTTAAATAGTGTTTGTCCCCTTGGAATGTACTCCTATGGATGAATTTTGACACACACCTAAAAAAGTGCTTGTCCGCTTGGAACGTACTCCTATGGATGAATTTCCAAATACACCTTAAATAGTGCTTGTCCCCGTGGAACGTACTCCTATGGATGAATTTCGATAGACACCTAAAATAGTACTTTGTCCCCTTGGAACGTACTCCTATGGATGAATTTCCAAATACACCTTAAATAGTGCTTGTCCCCTTGGAACGTACTTCTATGGATGAATTTTGACACACACCTAAAAAAGTGCTTGTCCGCTTGGAACGTACTCCTATGGATGAATTTCCAAATACACCTTAAATAGTGCTTGTCCCCGTGGAACGTACTCCTATGGATGAATTTCGATAGACACCTAAAATAGTACTTTGTCCCCTTGGAACGTACTCCTATGGATGAATTTCCAAATACACCTTAAATAGTGTTTGTCCCCTTGGAATGTACTCCTATGGATGAATTTTGACACACACCTAAAATAGTGCTTGTCCGCTTGGAACGTACTCCTATGGACGAATTTCCAAATACACCTTAAATAGTGCTTGTCCCTGTGGAACGTACTCCTATGGATGAATTTCGATAGACACCTAAAATAGTACTTTGTCCCCTTGGAACGTACTCCTATGGATGAATTTCCAAATACACCTTAAATAGTGCTTGTCCCCTTGGAACGTACTTCTATGGATGAATTTTGACACACACCTAAAAAAGTGCTTGTCCGCTTGGAACGTACTCCTATGGATGAATTTCCAAATACACCTTAAATAGTGCTTGTCCCCTTGGAATGTACTCCTATGGATGAATTTTGACACACACCTAAAATAGTGCTTGTCCGCTTGGAACGTACTCCTATGGATGAATTTCCAAATACACCTAAAATAGTACTTTGTCCCCTTGGAACGTACTCCTATGGATGAATTTCGACATACACCTAAAATAGTGCTTGTCCGCTTGGAACGTACTCCTATGGATGAATTTCCAAATACACCTTAAATAGTGCTTGTCCCCGTGGAACGTACTCCTATGGATGAATTTCGATAGACACCTAAAATAGTACTTTGTCCCCTTGGAACGTACTCCTATGGATGAATTTCCAAATACACCTTAAATAGTGCTTGTCCCCTTGGAACGTACTTCTATGGATGAATTTTGACACACACCTAAAAAAGTGCTTGTCCGCTTGGAACGTACTCCTATGGATGAATTTCCAAATACACCTTAAATAGTGCTTGTCCCCTTGGAACGTACTCCTATGGATGAATTTTGACACACACCTAAAATAGTGCTTGTCCGCTTGGAACGTACTCCTATGGATGAATTTCCAAATACACCTAAAATAGTACTTTGTCCCCTTGGAACGTACTCCTATGGATGAATTTCCAAATACACCTTAAATAGTGCTTGTCCCCTTGGAACGTACTCTTATGGATGAATTTCCAAATACACCTAACATAGTGCTTGTTCCCTTGGAACGTACTCCTATGGATGAATTTCGACATACACCTAAAATAGTGCTTGTCCCCTTGGAACGTACTCCTATGGATGAATTTCCAAATACACCTTAAATAGTGTTTGTCCCCTTGGAATGTACTCCTATGGATGAATTTCGATATACACGTAAAAAAGTGCTTGTCCCCTTGGAACGTACTCCTATTGATGAATGCGTTGAACTGATTGAAACAAATCAGTTTCGGTCAGAAATACAATGACGCACTTCGAAGACTATTGGGCATTCGAATCAGTGTTTATACCTTTAGAATTAATGTGCTTCGACTTATCGCCCGCATCATTGCAGTTGTAGCTGCACCTCTTGAACTATCGAGCATCTGGAATGACTCGAATAATTATTAATTATAGTAGTGAGATTCACAACTTATACGAGCAGTTGGAAGAAGGAGGAAAAGATACGAGAAAGGAGAAAAATCCGCAAACACACAAACAACTGCAAACTTGAGTCAACTATTTTGTACGCTAGTTTCCTACTTGACTTTGGGCATAGTGCCTTGGAAGCGCATTAAGCTTAAGCTATGTTTTTATTATTATTATATCTTACACCATAATTAATTATGACTGCAAGGGGCTGGGGAATGAGTACTAGCAACTGAGGCTTTAGACTTGAAGAGAAAAAGATTTTTTAGAAAGCAGCATTTTTGAGACGAAGCCTCGCGCAGGATTTGAAAGCGCGATCCTCTGAGTGTGAGTCTAGCATGCTTACCACTAGACCACAGAGGGCGGCTAGGCTTTTATTATGCTCTCTTTCCTAAGTAAAACGCTAAGCATGGTCATTTTTATAGCTATAGTGACTACGCAGCATTACAATTAATATGGTTTTGTCAAAATTAAATCGATCTGTTCTGTTTTTAGTTTTACTGCGAGCATTTGCAATGAAAAAGCAATCACAATTTTAAAAATATTTTTTTCTTGTATTTATTTTTACGAATTAGTTAATTAAAATAAAATATAACTTAAGCACTCGATATAAATGTATGTATGTATGTATATAGTATGTATGTATGCATGTATGTATGTACGAATAAATGTAAATACAAGGTTAATTATTGTAATTAGTAATAAATAAATATGAGCATAAGTGATGATGCCTTTATAAATTAATATTTTCAATTATTATGAATATGTAGATTAATATACGAGTATGCCAGGGCACAAGGATAATGCCAGTTGGTGCGATTCGCCATTTAAAGCATGGTACCACGTGCGCTCGCGTCGTATTCTGAGTCGCAGCGTGAGCGAATACACGAACACGAAACACGAACACGAAACACGTTCACGTAAGCGAATGCGAATAATGCGACCCACGAACGCGAGTGGGAGTGAAATTTTCATTGCATATTTACCTGCGCATTGAATTTCTATGCGGTTTTCATTGCTGTTGTTATTATTAAGTAACTTAACTCCTGCATTTAGTTGAGAGTTTCAGTGCAATAATTACATAAATCAATACAAATCAATTAAAGTTCGATTGAATTAAATATTTCTTTGAATTCGCTTTAAAAATGAAAAATTTTGATAGATTGAATGTGATTTCTTGTTTCATTATTATAGGAAATATGAAAATGTGTGCATAGCGAAAACTGTGTGTGCATTGCTTCATACGGTTGAATGTTTGTTAATGTTTTCTTCCTTTGTTTTTTTTTTATTTTTTATTTTTTTTAGTATTTTTTGTGTGTTTAAATTAATTAGTAGTAGAAAAAGAATTTCTTATTAATTTTATTAATTGCAAAGTACAATGTAAATAAATAGATAAATGAGAAAAAAAACAACAAATTTGGATATATTCGATGATAATTGTTTATGTTTTATGTATATAACTCAAGTCTACCTACTAAAATCTCGTAATAAAACTAAAAAACACTAAAAATCGGTTTTGCGCTCTCTCTCGTAGCATTGAGATTTGTAAAGTTTTATTTTAAATTGTTTATATGCTTGTGTATGTATGTATGTAGGGGTGTGTGTTTATTTGCTTTGCTTTGCTTTGCTTTTCTTTTAACAAAAGTGTTAATTTTAGTTTTATTTAAATTTTATTTGTTGTTCATATCTTTAATTTAAATAAAATGAACTTCAATACGTTTAAGGCCCTATCCGTAAGCATTTGCTGCTCTACGAGCATAGCCTACAAATCCGCCCGATGAGGAGCATATGCTTACGGATAGGCGTGTTTGGTGTTGCTGTTTATAACTTATATCGTTTTTCTCTTTTCTTTTCTTTTCTTTTCTTTTTTTATATATTTTCATATCTTTCCTTTTTTTGTATATTTGATTTGAAAGAGTTTTTCAAAATTTAAATTATAAAAGTGTGCGCGCTGCTTTGAATTATTTTAAATAGTTTATTCGGTGATCGTTCTTGTGGTCTCCTGGATGTAGACTTGGGAGCCGGGAATAGTAGAGGTTGTGACGAATGTGCGGTGCTTGGCGCGGATCATGTTCAAGTTGGTTTCAGCGCAATCGGCACGGTCTTCGGCGGCCTCGAGTTCACGTTGGAAACGGCGGACGCGGGTAACAGATTGCTGAGACATACCCTCCTGTAGAATGAATAAAATGCATTATAGCTTACGGCTGCACTCACTGCTAGAAATTTAAGTTTGGGGGCAGTTTACCTGTTCGGACAATTGGCGTTTGAACAAGTTAACCTTGGAAACGGATTTGTCCAAAGCTTCTTGCAACAAAATGATGTTCTTCTGGTCCTCCTCGCATTGTACCATAACTTCCTTGACGGTGCGTTCCTTCTTCCTCAAGATCTTGATGGTCTCAGCGTGTCTCCTCTTCTCTTCCTCGAGTTCAAGCTCCAAGTCGCGAATGCGGGCCTCCAGCTTGCTAATGATGCGCTTGCTGCCGGCAACAGCGTTCAACTCAACCTCCTCCAGACGGATGGACAAGTTCTGAAATGCGAAGCACACAATAATTGCTGCCATTCAGTCAATACGCATTGACACAATACCTTGACTTCGACCTCCAAAGACTTTTTGATGGTCTCAAGCTTGACAATACGCTCCTGTTCCTCATGGACCACTTCAATGGTGTGCTTCAATTCAACCTAAAAACACACACACATGCACACAAACAAATCCAGACATAAATCAAAGTGTAAGCGGTCAATTGGTGTGCCAGGACTTACCGAAACCTTCTGATAACGTTCGTCACTGATGCGCAACTCCTTGGTAACCTCCTCGTAATCAGCGGCAACAATTGTCAATTCCTGCTCCAGTTTCGACTTCAGCGACACCAAGTTAACATTGACGGTGCTCAACTCGTTGATGCGTGTCTGAGCCTCCTCGTATTGCAATTCAACGGTGCGCTTGGCACGGTTGGCGCTGTCCAAATGCGAACGCACCTCCTCCAACTCACCGTTCAACGAGGCGAGACGACGCTGAGCCACACCATATGCATCGAGAGTCTGTTGCAATTGACGTTGCACATCCTCGTAGTGAGCTTGCAATTCGGTCAATTGCAAAGATTGCTTCTTGATAACCTTCTGCAAATCGATGTTAGTCTTATTGGCAACATCCAAGGACATCTCCAATTCAGTAATTTGGATTTGCAACTTCTTCTTGATGCGCTGAACTTCGGTCTTCAAGCGAGTCTCGGCTTCAACAACGCGAGCGCTCAGTTGTTCGATTTCGATGGCAGTTTGCTTGCTGAGAGGGTGAAATTAAAGAGTTAAGTTATATATAAAATATTATTTTTATTCTTTGGTTATAGAAAGACTGCAAATGATTTGGAGTGGAGATTCTTCTTTTAGCTAATTTCAACTTTACCTGGACATGGCGAATGCGTGCTTCGTTTGTTGCCCAACTAAGAGCATTCATAATGCTGAGCATTTTTTCTAAGCAATTTGCAACTACATATTTGCCACTTTTTGAGGCGGAACAAATAACACTTGCCCAAAATGATCACTGTTGACAGGTTTATTTTTTACCCAGCAGCTGCCGAGCGTTGTGGCAACTGCTGGGAAAGCACACAAAGACGGACCAAACAAAAATATGAGCAAATTAACAATTTGCCGACAATTTTCCCATAATTTGCGAGTAACATAAATAGCAAAAATATTGTTAAAAAAATATATATATACAGAGGAGATAAAAATATTCAAAGTAAACATTTAAAAGACCAAAATTATAAAAAAATTGTTTGTTCGGACAAATTAAAAAAAAATTTCAATAAATTGAACAAAAGAATTATTAGCAAAAAATTTCGAACCCTTTGTTGAAATTTTTAAAAGATAAAAATAAAAAAAATACTAATAAAATAATAAAAAATTAAATTAAAAAATGTTAGCAAAAAAATCAAAGGTAAAGATGTCGAACCCTCATTTGGTAATTTTATTGGTTTGCCGTACAAGCGCAGTCTTTCCCGCACACATATGACAAACCAATATTCGAGCGACGATTAAGCAGGTTTTTGCTTCTTTTTCTATCCAAGCAATAGTCTAAAAATATGCTGGCCCACACACCGCCACGAGCAAGAGCCACTGCAGCCCCCACAGCTAAAGATACAGATTCCCCCATAGCCTCGTTATAAGGCGAGCATGTCCGAGTATACGTGGCAGCGGCACCCCATTTCAATAGCAGCCATTGCAGCTGACTTTATTAATAGCCCAGCTACTCAGGTGAGTTCGTTCGGAGGTGCATTTCATATATCGAATGGCACGCTCTGCGGCACTGATAAACACATCGAACTTGTCACAATTACAAGCTGGCCGAGATGCCAATCGTTGCGGCATGCATCATGCGGCTATATTTAATGCAAATTGGATGTGTAGTAATTGGGTTTCCACGGCTCACATTATGCAACGCGCCTAACATTGCACGCAATTACCTGCGGGGCGGTTAATTCTGTACCTATGATGAATCACTTGCTGAGGCATTCGCCGAACATGCCTTTTGACAAGTGCGTGAGCAATTGCGGCGGCCAACATATTTGCGCCCATTTCGCAGCATTTAACGAACATGCTAATTTATTACTTTGCAGCAATTTCGAATTCGGCACAACTTGATGAGCCGCTCGATAACTGAGGTACGTGGTTGCGGCATGAATCATAGTCTTGCACTTGCAATAGACATGGCATGCAATTTCTCGTGGCAAACTGATACCTGCATAGCTATGACCGTCCATCAAGCAATTGGCCTATATTTCAATGTCCCAGTAGTGGCGGTCTTGCTCATTTTTTCGGTATGTCACCTGCAAGTTGTTCTTTTGTTATTACAAATATGCGGCGTGGCAGCGGGTGGGCGGCTGCTTAGGCATTCAACTGTGATATTTGCGGAAATGCTCGTGTCTGTCTGTCTCTCTTTCGATGTGTGCGTGTGTGTGTGTCGAACATTTTGCAGACTGATGGGAATGAAAATTATGTAATATCGAATTGTGTGTCAAAGTAAATGAAATTAAATTTAGTAGAAGTCATATAAAAATATATCTTGGCGAAACTTAATAGTAATAATGAAACACAAACATGGCTAATTTTAAGATGTGCACCAATTCTCATTTAATTTGATTCAATTCGTTGAAATTTTGTGTTGTCTCTTTTTTCGTTTTTGTTTGTGTCTTGAAATTTATTTTAATTGTGATATTTCTTAAATATATTTTTGTGCTTGTTTGCTGAGGTTTTGCATAATTTCATGTTCATGTGTGCTTTTGCGTGCTTGGGTGATTCTTTTTCATATATTTTAAGGTTACTTAAAATATGCAATTTGTTTTTATTTGCGCTTCTATTTGAAAGATCGGTATTCATTTCGATGTTGCTAAGGCATTATTTCAGTTCTGTCTTCTATTTCGTGTGTGTTGAATTTTGTTTAATTTGTTTAATTGCTGTGCACGCAAATACGTTTCAGTGTGCATATTTTCTTGTTGTTGTTTGTGTGTTTTCTTGCAAAGAATTCTGTTTGTTGCTGTCATGAGGCATCAGTTTTCTGAACCAAACGAATATAGTTGTACTTTTAAATAGAATGCCACATGAAGGACAGCTGAGACAATGGCATGTCCGATACATACGTAAGTGAACACAAACTTAAGCAGGCAAATACAAAACAAACAACAACAAAAAGAAGTACACACAACCCTCCACACATATGGTCGGCCCAGAGCGGCTAGAAAAATGTTCGCATTTCAGTTTCCCTCATGGCGTAAGAATTCTTAATGCATATTTCGAAGTGTTTTTTTCTGCTCTGTTTCATTTGTTGGTGTGTTTGTTTTTGTTATTTGCAATATTTTCAAACATAATTTAAATACGTGCATAGAGCGGGCGGGCAGACAGACTGCTGCGTCCGTCCATATGCCAAATTTCTGTGTACTTTTCTTTGTGGATTATAAAAAATTTACACTTGTGCCAAAGCGACTAAAAGCATTTCATTAAAAATGCGAAATAAAAAAAAATTAATTTAAATTGATAGATTTACAATCGAATTTATTACGAAGAGTCTAAAATTTTGCTACTCCGCTGAAATGTTGCGTATACGCCCCCAATTCCCTTGTGAGTCAGTCCTGTTCACTGGTAGTGTCAGTGGCTAGGTTTTTATGTATGATAGTTTAACTATGTACAATTTGGTTAATATTTTACACATATATTTGATTATACTTGCTGCTGAGAGCAGCGCTTGGGTACGCTTGCTCATAGGTCTCCAATTCTTCATACATGCATTTTTTTCGTTGCCATTCACTCGTAACTTGATATGCTGACTTTATGCATAAGAAACTGCTGCATGGAAAGTTTTATCAGATATCAAGTAAACGAGTCTAGTAAAGTGTTAACTCTTCATTATTTTTGGCCCACTTGTTCATAACAAATTAAATATTTTTATTACTGCAGATGGTTTCATAAATATACGAGTATGTTTACATGCGACCGTTTAATGTGTCACCTATTTTAGCTATTTTGGAGTATCTTGCAAACTACTGCAAGGTAGTCACACTGACCACAGAGTTACGCCATTTTAGGGGTAATAAGTGAGTGGCTTAGGTAGCCTCTAGCGGCACTCCCCTACAGTTTTCTAGTTGGTTCTTGGATTGTAGAAAGCAGGATCAGTGTTTGCCCCTCTAAAACGGCACACTTATCTTTAATAATTGTCTCGAATTAACACTTAAACCAGTTTATGTTGAACTTTGCAGTGTAGTAGTAAACCTGCTAGTGTTGCAGTCGCACCAGTCCAAGGTACGATCTTCTAATATTAATTTGATCGTCTAGTAAGACGCCCTTCGTTGCTAGCAAGCATTCTCTACAAGGTCTGGCATATATGATTAATTACGTCATCAAGTATTAGGAATTAGGAATAATTATATATAAACTAGTTGATAGCAAGTTTATAAGAAAGATTACAAATATGTAGAATTGTGTCTTTTCTATTAAAATCAATTATGTTAGGCTGTCTTTGGACCTTACAAATAGAATCTTCTTTGATAAAAACAGAATCTTCCAGACTTTTGCATGAAAAGTTACGTACTAATGTGATCAATGGTCAAATCATTTGAATTCAAATGCTACCATAGAGTTTTAGAAATGAAAGTTGTCAATTTAGAACTTTTGGTAATAATACTAAGGACCCAGTGTCACCGTTCTCTATCTGACCTGATTCCTGTACTTTATTTAATTGTAGAACATAACTGAAAGGTTGCAAAGCAAATTTGAAACATGAATTTGAAAAGTTGCTAAAATGCAAAATATCATAGTGGTACTTGGCTTATGATCATTTTTGGTTCGGGCCATCAGTAAGGACATCAGTATAAGGGCCCTGTGCCATCATTAGTGTGGGAACTTATCACTTTTCAAATTTGGCCCCTCTAACCGACTTTTCAAGTGAAGTCAATTAGAGGGAACTTCGATTTAAGTGAACTTTAATTCAAGGGAACTTTAATTTAAGTGAACTCAATTCAAGGGAACGTTAATTTAAGAGAACTCAATTAAAGGGAACTTTAATTTAAGTGAACTTTAATTCAAGTGAGCTCAATTCACGGGAACTTGGATTTAAGTGAACTCAATTCAAGGGAACTTAGATTTAAGTGAACTTTAATTCAAGTGAACTCAATTCAAGGGAACTTCAATTTAAGTGAACTTTAATTCAAGAGAACTCAATTCCAGGGAACTTCAATTTAAGTGAACTTTAATTCAAGAGAACTCAATTAAGGGAACTTTAATTTAAGTGAACTTTAATTCAAGAGAACTCAATTAAGGGAACTTTAATTTAAGTGAACTTTAATTCAAGTGAGCTCAATTCAAAGGAACTTTAATTTAAGTGAACTTTAATTCAAGTGAGCTCAATTCAAGGGAACTTTAATTTAAGTGAACTTTAATTCAAGTGAACTCAATTAAAGGGAACTTTAATTCAACGCATACCTATGTAGTTGCAAAACAGTCGTTGGAAATCAACACTTGGAAGGAGAAAGTACAAGTTGGTTGGGTCTACAGGGTCCAAGTGACTTGGTATTGATTTCATGTATGGCAACACAAGCGTTTGCCAGAAAGTTCTACCTGCAGTTAATAAGAGAGACACCCCTCCACCCTGGGCCATATGCGCTGCAGTGAGTTGCATAAGCTTGTGCTGTGCTTCGAAGCAAACCACCTTAATCCCAATAATGGCACCATACTGGTATCTTTATAGGGCAAAAGTCACGGAGACAGAAGTGGTGGTTTCCCTATGGTAAACTTTGGCAGCTGGTTGTCAGCTTGAACCCAGTCTCGGACTAGTCAATCATTTTGCCCCTAGGTCATTATTTAGTCATACTCAAAAGCCCTCTAGCAACATCCCCACAGTCACCAACACACATATATGCACACCCATCTAGCAGCTCTACTCGTTATCCTTGCGGCCATCACACACGGCCATCCACCATTGAAGTGCTGATCGCAATTAGCTGGTCCCCATATTTCTCTACCATAGTGAAATGCCTTGGTGCAAATTACGCATAGCTTAAAAATATTTCGCTTATGATTTATGAGCAGTTGCCACACAGTGGCATTGTCTGGTCGCAGTTATGGTACACAGCTGCGGCGGACTTAGATAAATTTAAAATTTGCAATCATAAAACAAACTGAAGAAAAATTGGGAAAAGCACACACAAAAATGTGAAGACACAAAAATAAATTGTTGCTATTCGAGCTACTCGTACACTATTTGCGTTTATTCAATTTGTTTAGGGGGAGGCAGGGAGGAAGAGCAAAGCACTATAAAATTATTTCAATTGTGCAGACACATTCAACGGGGAATTTGGGTATTTCGTGAATTTGGTGTATTTATGATATTTGAATGTTAAATTACTTGCGCAGCAGCCTGTGCGTAAGCGTGTGCGTGTGCGTGTGCGTGTGCGTGAGGGTGCCTAGTGTGCCTAGCGTGCAGGGAGAATGCCAGGAATTCTTGGCAAGTTATGGCAAAATATGTTTGACAGCTCATTGGGACGCCTACGCAGAAGACTGGGAACCAACCACACCCACTCTACCACTCTACCACTCTACCACTCTACCACCCTAGACTGCCAACAAGCCACTACCTAACCACACCACCCCGTCCTGTGTCGTCCCGTCCCAAGGCACTCAGTGCCAATATATGTAGCTGTAATCCTTTAATTTGGGATGGGTGCGCATCACCTTGCGACAAATCCAACACTTATCGTTTATAGCGCACCTGGAGTCCGCGTAGAATTCCACCGTCTTCTGGTTGAGCGACGACAGCTGGCGCTTCACATTGTACAGCGAGGAGGATACGCGGTGGTCCAGCTTGTCCACCAGGCGATCGTCAATGAACTCGATGTGCGTGGCGTGCGAGGCGAAGCGGCCATCGGGCGAGCCGGAGCGCATACGGCTGACGGCACGACTCGAGCGTATCATGGTCTGTGCCAGGAAGTCCTCCTCCTCCTTTTTGGCGGACTTAATGTTGCGCTCTGACTCCGAGAGCAGAGCCTGGGCAATGGCGGTGGCCGATTTGCCACGGATCTGACGCTTGAATTCGTTTGTCATTTTGGGACAATCGTCTAACTCCATTTTGCGTATGCGCTGTAGTATTTTCACGGTATCGCGGCGTATAATATCCTCGAGCTCTTCCTGGCGTTGGCGACGACGTTCGCGCGATCTCTCAATAACTGAATCCGGTTGTATATGCTTGGTAACACGCGATGCGTCGGCGAGCTTCTTTACACTGAATGGAGATCGCTTCTGTGTGCGAAAGTTTAGTAAAATTTCATCAGCTCGGGCGGCGCAGGTGCGCGACAGGCGAATTAACTCGTCGGCGTTATACTGGCGTACGGCGTTCGAGGGGCGGTACTGCTTGAGACCACGTTCGCTAGTCCACGGCAAATGTGGCGGCTGAACCTGCAAACCTTTCGTCTTCGCGTCCAAATAGTCGAGCATGGGCTGGTAGAAGTTCATAGTGTAGCCATAGTTGTCATCATAGGTGGACTGTAGCATGTGGCGGACGCGGGGGGCGCGCACGCTGTAGGTGAGCGCCATTATTGAGAGAGTGGCGGCGAAGAAAGTGAGTGTGGTAGAGTGTGTGCAGGATGCTGGGTGTGTGCGGAGGGGGGGTGGTTGGCTACTTGGCTAAGAGAGTCCGAGTGTGGAAGCGACGGCTGTGTGTGGTTTTGTGGTTTTGTGGCTATTGCTGTGAAAGGTTCGCTGGCTACGCAAATTTGAAATGTGAACACGCCAATTGATCAATCGAAGTACAAATGTCTCTGCGTGTGTGTGTGAGTGTGAGTGTGTACTTGAGCGTATTTCTTTGGTTGTTTTGGCTTTTGTGGGCCTGTGTGTATATGTGTGTGTGCGGGTGTACTTAGAAGAAAATACAATTTAAAAAATAAGCACTAATTACTAAGCGAATTTTGTGGTTTCGACGAATTGCTCTGCTGCAGTCGCTTGCTCTTGGCTCTTGGGCTGGTTCGGTTCCTTGACGGTCCGTCCGTTGGCTTGCTTGCTGGCACTGGTAGTTGTTGTTCTTCGAAAATTCGATTGTTGAAAGTCTATAAAAAGATTCGATGAGGTATATGTGTGAGTTTGCGTACGCTTAATGCCGTTGCAGCTAAAGTCAATGTTTGGCATTGTTTGATTTGTTTGCGGCCATGTCATAATTGCTAACTTTATGCAATCCATTGCCACTGAGGATGCGGGTGGGTGCGTGTGTAGCTGTATATGCATGCGTGTATCCGTGTTGTCTGTGTGTGTGTGTGTTTTTTTTTTTTGCTTTAGGTGGAAAGCATCATGCCGAGGTGTAGGACTCTAACCCAACTAAAACCACCTTTGCTTCGATCCCGTGGCACATTCAGTTAAGGTATTCCTTCACGGAGCGGGCTGAGAGTTTTTCCTCACTCTCGTATGTTGGTCATTCTAACGGCTTTAGCTCGCTAAACCTCTAGTGTTTATGTGTGTATATGTGTGGGTGTGTTGTGCATTCCATAACACTGCTTTAGCTCGGCCTGTCCTTATAGGCGTACCTTGTGGGCGTGAGTTCCTTGACCACCTAGCGCTGTCAGCTGCAATCGCTGTGGAGCCTTGACGCTGCCTGATGTCCCAACGTTCAGTGCAAATGCTGGTGACGCTTCTAGAGACTTCTCCGATTGTGTAATGAACGTACCACGATGTTCGCTCACGCTAAAAGTGCAGTTATTAATTGTAATTGTGGCTTGAAAGCATGGCCCTGGCAGCCTACCTGCTGATACCGCGCAGTGCTGTCTGTGGTATTATTGCTATTATTTCTCTTCTTTGATTTGATTTATTTGTGAATTAACTTTAATTAATTTTTGTGGAAATTCATTCAATACTCGTAGCAGCACTTTTGTCCTTTATTTGCTAAATAAATTGAAGTGGTCCACTGCGCGCGATATTAGAAATCGTACTGATTCGAAATGGGTCAGGTCGATATGAATTTGTTCCTGTTGCAGGCAGTAACCACACCACACCAAAACAACTGCCAATTGCTGTTTAGCTTCGACTTTTTTGATTGTTTTTTATTGAAATTTTTTTTATTTTTTCACTTGTTTTTTCTCATTTAATTATTTATTTCTGTTTTTTTTTGTTGGTTTATTGACACTTTCAACGTTTGTTTTTTGTGTTTCTGTTTGTCTTTTTATTTTTATAATTATAAAAAAACAAAGAACAAGAAGAAAAAAAATTCAGGAAGTGCATTGCATTGAAAAGCGAAAAGTGCAAAATCGATTACAGTCCTTCATATGTCATTTCGCTCAGTGTGGCGGCTGAGACCGCCAGAGGCGGCATCGGTGGCAATTGTGCAAGGGGTTGCAATTGCAAATAATGGCGGGAAACTGCTCTATATAAGATGCGAATGCAATTGGAACCCTCGGTGAAGCCCCAATGAGATGCTTTCATTATATTTCAATTGATGGAATTTCGTTGAAATTTTTCTCAGTGCATGCTGGCAACTTTGTGCCTTTGGACTTTGCCAAACACTTTGAACTATCGGGCGCAACGCTTGCCAATTGCCAAATGATTGCATTGATATGAAGCACTGAAAGAAATATTGACTGCAAAAATGTACTAAATACAAATTTCCCACCAGTACAGTGCGTCTTGGAGTAGCAAACGCACTCAGTAAGCAAGCAAGGAAACTGTGGCACACACTTGGGTAAAATTGTTTGCCGTGTATTTTGGCTGTGTTGAGTGAAGTGCTGCAATGACGTTGACAGAGACATCAGATAAGCTAATTTCCGGTTGATGCAGTTGCTTACTGGTTGCTGTTTGTCTATCAGCTGCTACAGGGTGGTGGTGAGCAGTGCAGATCTGAGAATTTGCTTGCAGCTGCTAGCTAGCAAGGCAGCAAGGTAACATGGCGTACTCGCACATCAGCCCGTTAAGTCACTTGGCATTGCTCACCTAACTTGAGTGCCCAATGCCAAGGAGCGGCGCT
This sequence comes from Clusia tigrina, assembly GCA_920105625.2. Taxonomy (NCBI): domain Eukaryota; kingdom Metazoa; phylum Arthropoda; class Insecta; order Diptera; family Clusiidae; genus Clusia; species Clusia tigrina. The sequence goes on from OV050032.1 coordinate 20,582,647, forward strand.
GCGTTTGGGCGGGGTAGCACTGACTCTGGCTCAAGAGGCCGCAGCTGAGTGCGCCTCACAAAATGCTTTCAAACATTCATAGCGGATTGGGTGCTTATCTTAAATAGCACTGTGGCGCATTAAGCGCACCTTACGATGGGGTTTTCTAGAATATTATGCACTGAACTCCAAATCATTTGGTCCCATACACATATAAAAAGTTTGTTCCACACTTACCGAATACATTCAATTTCTTCATCCTTCTCGGCCAAGCGGCGTTCAGCATCGTGACGGTATTGGTTGAAATCGGCGGACACGCGTTGTGCGCGTTGTTCCTCAGCCTTGCGACCCTGAAACACACAAAATGAACGGATTAGTATCAGATTATCGGCAAAATGGCATAATAGAACTTCATGGTGCTATGAGTGGGAGTGTTTTCAACTTGAGTCCCTGCTGGGTTCGCAGAGGACGGGAATCTGGGCTCTATTTCCACAACCATTTCGGATCTTTTCTAGCTAAGTGTTGTTTCACTAGGACTTTTCAGTGTTGATTTGAAAAGTCGAACTCGAAAATTGGCTGAGGTCCCTTTTTGAGAAACACTCCCCAAGGACACTACCCCAAACTACGAGTACAATGCATGGTGTGAGTGTTGTGTGGGTGTGTTTGCTACAACTTACAGCTTCAGCCTCTTTGTAGGCGGCGGTCAATTCATCACGTTCATTCTCCAAACGACGGAGTTCGAGTTCCAGTTCGTGCAAGCGACGGTTCAATTCGTTAATGACACTCTTAGCTTCGTGGAGATCATCTGCGTGAGAGAAAGGGAAAGTGTAAATATATATTTATATATTGATATACATATTTATAATTATATTTAAATCGTATCAGAAGATTCCGTATATTGTCGCCTTACCTCCCATTTTCTTGTTCTCACGTGCCAATTGTCCATTAGCATCCTTAACCTTCTCCAATTCGTGAATGGTGCGCTGCAAATCGACCGTTTTGTTCTTCAAGTCACGCTGGCTGTTCTCGAACAAGATGACAGTCTCCTCGAGACGGCTCTTCAGCTCGACATTGTGCTTCTCCAAGGTGTTGACAGACTTTTGCAATTCGCGGCATGTGTTGTTCGATTTCTCCAAATCGATAATGAGCACTTCCACTTCGCTGGCGAGGCGCGTCTTCTGTTTCTCCAAATTGTTGACCTTCACAATCAATGTCTCGATATGCTCCTCGAGCTCGGTGATGCGAATTTGATATTTGCGACGAATCTCCTCGCACTCTTCGGCACGGGCTGCTGCTTCGGCAGTGTATTTGTTTTGCCATGAAGCAGCATCGGCATTGGCTCTGACCAACTGACGTTCCAAGTCAATACGTGCTTCCGATTCTTCCTCGAGTTGAAGGCGAGTCGATTCCAATTCGGTTTCAACTTGATGAAGGGAAGACTCTAACATTGAGCGACGACGGTCTTCATCTTCCAAGCGGCGACGAGCATCTTCCAATTGGGAGATAACTTGACTCTTGGAATATGAGACGGTGTCCAAATTCGTTTTCAGATCTTGGACGTCCTTGATCAATTCAATGTTCTCCTGCGAGAGGCGAGTTTTGTGCGATGTAATATCAATTACGGTACGATTCAACTCCTCAATCTTAATGTTCAATTCAGAGATCGAGATCTCCAACTTTTCAATATGCTTGGAGGAAATAATCTTCTCCTTGGTGTATGATTCGATTTGGCTCAGCAATTCATAGACTTCGGCTTGGAATTTGGACTTTTCCTTTTCAGCTCTGAACAAATTGCGGGGAGGGGGGATAAATTAAACAAGAAAATTGCCCATTAATACGTGCGACAAGTCAAGTGCCAAAGCGCTATGCAAAAATTGTCAATAGCAAATTTTTTATACTTAGATGTAAACGAGTGGGAGTGTAAAGCGTTTCAAAACGTTAAGCTGCGAAAGCCGTAGTAATGCATCTCTCGGTTATGAGCGTATCCCTAAGACTTGCTTTTGGCTAAATAGAGCACACATGCTTACATAAGTCTTGCATTCCACCAACAACAACGAATCTCTTGAATGGGTGCAAAAAAAGAGTCTTAAAAAGCTTCGCAGAAGCTTTCTATGCCAGATTTGACAACAAGCAACGAAATGAGCTTTCTTTGGTAGATTCAACGAAGCTTTTCAAGTCACTTTTGCCTACACATTCATTTTGTATGCTCACTTTTGTTTGCCTTTATTTAAAAGATCAGTTATAGAGAGGGGAATACCCGACTTGCTAAGCATTTTGTTAGAATAAAAGTTTTCAGTTATAATATATTTCAATAAATTGCGGAACATAATTCATACATGCAACGGACAGTGGGGGGTTTGAGTATGATATCAAGGGTAAGTACAAAATTAACAGTTTATACGTGGACAGTCGGGATAATCAAGAGAAGGAAGTACATAAATTCTCGTTTGCCGATACCGATATCTCTGTTTATGATTGAGTAAAACATGTTGAGCTTTCGAGCTTTAATAGTCGTATGTGCTGGCTGCATCACCGTGAAAGCTCAGTGAATGCGAAATTGTGTGTTCTTCAAATGCTCTCCGCGAATGAGGAATGTCATCGTGAATGATTATGGAAAGATTGTATTTGTGTTTGCCTGCTGCAGTGACAATCTGTCAATTGCATGTGTGTAGGACTTGGCGGATCACGTGAGTGAAGACATTTATACAAATAAGCTTAGAACAGCTTTCGCATGCATGGAGAGCTTTGGGTATTCCTAATGTTTAAAGGCAGCATGAGATATCGACAGGTAGCAAAAAGTGCTTAGAATAAAATCTTTGCATTTAGCTCATTGGACTAATTCTATTTTTCAAGTCACACCCTGTCACTCACTCGACTGGCAACTATTGTGTAAGTAAATGGAAGGTGACTCTGTTAGGTTAGTCCAGTTAACGTCTTTTTAGTAGTAAAGGGTGTCTACTCAGAATATGTAATCAGTATAACAATAATATATAATACTAACAAGAATATATAATACTAATATATAATATATAAAGCCGCAGTTGCTAGTGCTCCTCTTACAAATTGTACACTAATTAATTTTTGTACAAATTATAATAATAATATAACCAGTATAGACGCGAAATCTGATTTAAGAATTTGGTGCAGAATACATTAAACTTTGAGTTAGTTAGTAGCCATCAACTCTCGTCAACAGTGTAAGGCGATAGGTATCCATTCATGCAGTTCAATCCTGGATAATGTCAAGAGTGCGACTGAAGTGTGCAGCAACGCGTCTGAAGTGTGTATACGCGGTGCTAATTTTGTGGAACAACATATTGTTCAGTTAAGCAAATTTGCAATCCCTCATATAACCAAGAGTGTGGGTATGGAGTTAGCCCCTTAGAAGGCTCTCACTCTCCACTGGAGTAGAGGAATGGGACCCAAGAATACTGACTGTCTCAAAGTACTGTTAACAAAGCATGGGTATCTGTCTACTGGCTTTGGTTATATGTAGCAGGTTCGGGTCTTTGAATCTAAGGAACTTCCACATAGTCACGAACTGATCACTCTCCATTGGAGTGGAGGAATGGGACCCAAGAATACTGACTGTCTCAAAGTATTGTTAACAAAGCATGGGTATCTGTCTACTGGCTATGGTTATATCTAGCAGGTTCGGGTCTTTGGATCGAAGGCACTTCCATACAGTCAGGAAATGATCACTCTCCATTGGAGTGGAGGAATGGGACCCACGAATCCTGACTGTCTCAAAGTACAGTTAACAAAACCTGGGTATCTGCCTACTGGCTTAGGTTGTATGTAGCAGGTTCGGGTCTTGGGGTCTAAGGAATTTCCGCACAGTCAGGAAATGATCATAAAACGGTGTTTTTATAAAGCGTGTAAGAGTGTTTGCCGGAGTAATTAGGATCATTCACCATTCTTGCTGAATTCTGGCCACTCTACTGTTACGTTCGCAGTTGCTCGACGAGATACGAGATTCGAATTTGAAATTGTTTCATTTCCATTTTTCACTTTTCTCGCCGCTGTCCACGTTCACGTTTAAAGTATCGAATTTCTATAAAGGTGAATTGGTCAAAAAGAGACAACAACAATAATAATAGGCTTCTCGTATAGGTGGTGGTGTTGTTGTTGTTGTTGTGTGCGCACACGTTGGATATTATTCAATCAAAGGCGTGTATATATTTAGACTGTCGGAGAAAATCAGCGAAACACCAACGTGAGGCAAAGGCAAAAAATTAACAAAAAAACAACAACAAAACTTGCACACACAAAAATAGGAGAGAAAAATGTTCAGAAAATTGAGGAAAAATTCAAAAATGTTCTAAAAATAAGTGCAAATTTTCGACATCAGATGATTTGAATTTTTGTTTGTTTTTGTTTTTGTTTTTGTTCTTATTTTGTATTTTTATTTAACTTTTTGGTATCGGAAAGTTTCGCATGTGACAATGTGAAAAGGCTTTCGCGCTGAGAAAGCTTCAAGGAGGGAGACAACTTCTGTGCTGCGTGTGTACGCTGCACACTGTATGCGCATTGTTGTTTGTGTGATGGGCGTGGGAATTGGGCGGAGTGAATAAACTTAAATTTGAAAATATTCAATTTGGTTTTTTTTTTGTTTTTTAGAAAATTAGGAACGGAAATGTGCGCAAACTCTGCTCTGCGCTCAAGATCATTTGAACGCCACGCACACAGTGGCGAGTGTGCGAACACTTGCATGCGTTGTGTGAGTGAGTGCGGCGGGCATTGAATTGTTGGGTGTGTAACCGGAAAATGGGAAAATTTGTTTGGATTTTGCACAGTGCAAATTTCTCCTTGCTCCGATTTCTGGGCTCTTAAATATACAACAAGTAATTTCTGTCTTTTCCACTTAAAGTAATGAAAATATAGAAACAATATATACATATATGTATATATATATATATATATATATATATATATATATATATATATATATATATGTATATATATATATATATATATATATATATATATATAGATTTATATATATATATAAATATATATATAATACCACTTATTACTATTATTATTTTTTTTTAATTTAGTATAAATTTCATAAGAACTGATCTGCGCACGCGTTCTGAGCGTCAGTGAGCTTTTAAGGCGCGTATTTCGAGTGCTTATTTCTCAACACTGCTCGTTCCCGCACCAGCTTACCAAGCTAGTCCGCCGACCAGTCAGCGGCGCATGTTAGCCTTGAATTTCAGGCAAACATTCTTCAGCATCGTTTTGAGAATGCTTCAATCTTATTTTTGGATTTTGGAAATATGAGATTCTGTTGCAGCAAAAAATCAAAAAAAAAAATTCAAAATAATTGAAAAACAACAGACGAAATTTCGTTGCTGTTGCCAGCTTTGGTTTTATTTTGCGGTTTATATATATATATATAGAATGTTCCTATATATTTCATTTGCATCATTTCACAGACTCTTGAAATCTGTACCCTTCTTGTTTAACTGAGGGTTGAATAAGCAGAATACGATTCTCACACCTACTCCTTTTGAATTTTGTGTTATTGATATTCCTACGATATTGTCGTGGGCATATTTCACATCAATCAATCCCTGCCGGGTCTGCAATTAGCCCAAATTTACACAGTGATTGAACTGAGAATATAATAGAAGTAGAATAGAAGTGGGGTAGGCCGGAGAACCGCCGAAGAGCAGATTGAACTGAGAACTAGTTACGATGTCATTTTAATTACTTTTTGGTTGATTTTGGGGATCCATGCGCCGAAGGGAACATATCAGGGGCAATTGTGTCGGTTCCAAATATGCGTAGGCGGTAGTCACGTGAGGAATTAGTTAGCGAAGACCGCACCTGAGCTACACTTCTAGTCGCAATGCCTGTCATTTGAAAATTCATCTGTCTCAAGTTGTCTATCAAACAAAATAGTCAGTTAGTTGGCATATGGAACGATCCCTTTGCTTCTCAACGGTGAGGAAAAGTGGAGAAATATCACATTAATGATACCTTTCCTTTAATGTTCGGTTCAGTTTACAACACAACAGAGGTATACGCATTCATGGTATCGAAAAGAGATCGAGAAACTAACGAAACTGAGGTCACTAGGTGTGAGTCAGGGAGCTATTCTCTCCGCTATTGTTGCACTTCCTTGATGCTAAGTTTCATCTTAGAAATGCTTCTGACAAATCTATTTGAAAAGCTAATATGAGGAGTTTGGGAACTGCGAAGTGAAAAGTGGTCGATGTAACAGAGAACTGAATTTCAGATTGTATTTCTCAAATATTTGAGCAACGCATAATTGTGGTAACAGTTCCCGCCACTTTCGTTTGCTTGAGAGAAAGTTCTTCATTCACGAATATGCAACTCACGTACTTGTTCTCAGTGTTGTTTATTTCAGTGTATGTTGCAGTTGTGTGCGTATTCTTTTGTTGCCCACTGTGCGTAGTGCAAAATAAATTTTCGCTTATTTCGTGGTTTTTTCTTTTGCTTTATTAACAACTGCCATGAACCAGTTTTTATCCAGCTGTTGTTGCTACTGCTGCTGCTGTTGTTGTTGTTGTTGTTGTTGTCGTTGTTGGCTATTTGTTTATTTCATCAACAATTCTGCATAGCAAGTAAAATTCTGAAGTACATATAAACAATTTAAGCCAAGTATTTGCGGTCGCTGAGTTAAATGTCAACTTCTGAATGGGGTCACATTGGCAAGGTTTGACGCTCAAAATGGGCAAAGAACAGACACACCTATATACAGATTAATATATATATATATATATATATATATATATATATATATATATATATATGTATATATATATATATATATATATATATATATATATATATATATATATATATATATATATATATATATATATATATATATATATATATATATATGTATATATATATACATATATATATATATATATATATATATATATATATATACATATATATATATATATATATATATATATATATATATACATATATATATATATACATATATATATATATATATATATATATATATATATATATATATATATATATATATATATATATATATATATATATATATATATATATATATATATATATATATATGTACATTCACACTGACAGGTGACAGTGCAGTTTGGGCCTAGACTATATGCACGCAATTGAAAACTTAGATCAGAGCTCCGCTCACTGAATTACTCATACCGCTTAGACTGTCAACCCGTTCAGACCCGGTAGAAAACAACTGTCCACAGAGTCGCGCCAATGAATGAGTTTTCAACATCAGCGTTCAGCTATTGCTCTTTGATGTTCATTTACACCCATAGCTGTGCGCAGTTGTGCGAAAGTGCTCTCTAGAACACAGCAGAACAATACTTAGCGATCTAAGTTCTGAAAGAAAATCATTTCTAAATAATTGAATTCTGACTGAAATGATTTTGTCGGAAACTGATGTTTGAACTGATGTTTCTCTCCTTTTTCACGTTATTGATGAATTAGAGTTAAGGAAGAAGCCGACGATCAGTGGCAAATCTTCTCACAGTGTGGAACTATTCGAGCGTTGTTTCTTTGCCTTTTTAAAACATTCAAATATGGCACACATGCTTCTTATAAAATGATATTCCCGTAGAATACCCTTTCGTCCTTCACCAGTTCCAGTTCAAATGAGGCAATTTCTCTCTAAGATATTCCACGGGGAGCTGCTACCAATCCTAATCGTTAGACTTGATACTGATGTAGAATGAGAGCGACCAATGCTTGGTAGAACGCACTGGTAAGCACACATTTATAGAAAGCTTGAAGCTCTCTTTTCATTATTTTATGTTACCATGTTAATAAAAGTGCGGGAATTTGCTTGGGTCCTGAAAAGGCGATATAAATCTGCTACTGATGTGGAGTATTTATTTACATACATATACTACACACTCGTACATACCATGCCTACTTTAGACCCATACTAGTACAAAACGTTTATTCGGACACAGCTGAGCAAAAGTTGCATTCACACCAAAGGGAGTTGGAATTTTGATCTTACTTAATCTTGGCACTCATTCGGTATGCGGAATACGAGTTTCCTGGGGTTTAAAGTAGGCAAACATTGAAGTTGTACGCATTAGCAAATTGGCATGCAACAAGCAGAGTCTTAAGCCTAGCCACGAGTCACAAGGTGGGTCTTTTTCATGTCTATGCATCTGGAAATTGCCCAGTTTGCGTGTACTTACCTCGCTTTGGATTTCGTTAGGATTTCGATTTGTTCCTGGAAATCCGTGATAATTTCGTTGTGCTTCTTCTTAAGAAGAATTGCGGTTTCTTCGGATTCAAGATGAACATCCTCAAGCATTTTACGCAACTTCAACAATTCGGAATCACGCTTGCGATTGGCCTCAAACTGGACAATTGTGAAAGAGATAAAAAACCATGTGTAAGAGATAAAAACAGAAATGTCCACTCACTTGATGTTCAGCACCACCCTCGGCTTCCTCGAGACGTTCGGACATCTGAATGACTTGCACGCTGAGATCGGCCTTCTCGCGTTCAATCTGTGAACAATGGAATGAGCAGGAGACAGAGGAAGAGAGCAAATGGAGAGTTCATTCATATTAATATAGATTCCATATAAAATAACTAACATAAATAAATGCAAAAATTGGAAATGTGTGATTTGGAAATTTGCAATAACTGAAGGCCTTAAATGAAGTGCACTCCTCATTGGGAAACTGTTAATTTGTTAGAAAATTTACCTTTTCAACGCTGATTCATCTTTCAACAAGAAGGATGGAAGGTTCGCCACACAAAATACCGTGCTTCGCACATGTAAACATGTCAACAATTTGTATCCTCAAATTCTTAAATCATATAAAAATCATATTATCTTGTGGCGTAGATGAGCAACTGTTTGCTCTGGAGCTCATATGCTATATCATTGTCACACCATTTCTTGACGTGTTTTTTCTCTTCAACTGTCTAAAACGTATTTGCATCCTTCAATATACATTCATTTTGTTCACATTTTATTTATTTTTATATAGATACACAATTTTTTAGAGCTAATCACAATCTGCGAGTCGTCTTTTGAGCTTTGTTGTTACACCTTTCCTGCGATTTTTTACTAAAACTTTTTGGTGTCTTATCTTTTATCGAAGTAAGCGTAGCCATGCCTCGCATCCGCGGCTCACAACGGACCCAACTGGTGGTTGGTGATGCGGCTGCCCAAGCTACCTACCCACCTATCTTTTATCGAATATTGTCATATCAAACTGCGAAGTCATTCAATAATACACTATTCGAAAGTTTTATACACTGGTCTTTATGTAGAAAGCTGAGAAATTCCCATTATTACGAGGTTTTCACACATTTTCTTAAGATTTACTCAGTCATTTGGGTGATAAATCGAGTCACTTTAGTAAGTAATTGTATGCATTAGCTCCAATGTAGGAAAAGGCAGTATAAATAAATGCCAATAGACCGGGTTGTTCACAATCTTTGTGTAAAAACACTGAAAGAAGTATGTGTGAAATGTGAAGAGTGAATCGCCAAAAGGTAGTTGAGGAAGAGGTTTCATTGCATAAAGAAACAGAGAATAGTGAATAACCACGAGTGACTTGAGACGAGTTTTATTTGGATAAAGAAACAGATTATAGTGAGTCACTAAAGGTGAGTCTGCTTCAACATTGATACAATCCACACCTTCAAGACGGATCAAATATTATTATTCTTATATCTTACAGCATAATTAAATATGACTGCAAGGGGAATGAGCCACTGATGTCTTCGACTCGAATAGAAAAGAATTTTTATAAAGAAGCATTTTTGATGCCAAGTCCGGGGCAGGATTTGCAGCTGCCACCCTCTGAGTGTGAGTCTAACATGCTTACACTAGACCACAGAGGACGGCTACGGATCAAATATAGATATGGTTGTTGCATATAATCGCAGTTCAAATCTCTTACAGGCCATACCCAAAATTGTATTATTGTTGTTTCACTCTCGAAAGTGAAAATATGCTGAGCATCATCAAATTGAATGGCACAGATTTATATGTTTCCTAATTATGACATCACCTTCGGAAGGGATTGACTCATTGTCAGCTTCGTTTCTATGCTCTGTAATGGACCAGAAAATATAATGAACGATATCAACTCATAAAAAGTGGCTCAGCTCGGAACTATTGACAATACAGGGGAGCATCGCTTTAGTGCTAGAAATGCGATGATTTTTTTTGTCCTACATTTTACTGATAATTGGGGAAGAAATTGAAGCCAAGGTTTTTTGTAAATTTGATAAGAGGCGAAGTCACTAAAAATGATTAATATTTCGCCATTCTCATACTATCTTTGCTTCTGTAAACAACAGACTTTGATATTAATATTTTGCAAACGAAATGAGAGGCTCTGAGCGGTCACAGGGCCTTCGGCCGGTCCAAAGTTTCCACACTTGTATGGACCCATGGGAGCTATATTAGGGTCTTTAATTTGTTGTTTAACTTATTTAAGTTCACAATTAATTAATGTTATGTGTCGAGTTTAGCCGATTAATTGACAGGGCTTGCAACGGCAGAGGAAGGGTCGAGGAAGAAACCCCAGAAACTATTGTTATGTTTGTGTGGTATATTGCATGATAATAGTATGGGAAAAACTGTATGGGGAAAACTAGATGAAAACTCCTTCTGGTTGATAAACTGTTTTCATTGGTTAAAGAAAGATGCAATACTGAGTAACTAGAATTGTGTTGAGAAGGATTTTACATTGCCTATAAGAAGGATATAAAGGTGAGTCACTAAAAGTGTGTTGAGAATGAGTTTTCATTGGTTAAAGAAAGATGTAATAGTGAGTCACTAGAAGTGTGTTGAAAAGGAGTTTTCATTGGTTAAAGAAAGATGTAATAGTGAGTCACTAGAAGTGTGTTCAGAAGGAGTTTTCACTGGGGAGTTTTCAAAGACGTAATAGTGAGTCACTAGAAGTGTGTTCAGAAGCAGTTTTCATTGGTTAGAGTAAGATGTAATACTGAGTCACTAAAAGTGTGTTGAGAAGGAGTTTTCACTGGGGAGTTTTCAAAGATGTAATACTGAGTAACTAGAAGTGTGCTGAGAAGGATTTTACTATGCGTATGAGAAAGATGTAATAGTGAGTCACTAGAAGTGTGTTCAGAAGCAGTTTTCATTGGTTAGAGTAAGATGTAATACTGAGTCACTAAAAGTGTGTTGAGAAGGAGTTTTCACTGGGGAGTTTTCAAAGATGTAATACTGAGTAACTAGAAGTGTGCTGAGAAGGATTTTACTATGCGTATGAGAAAGATGTAATAGTGAGTCACTAGAAGTGTGTTCAGAAGGAGTTTTCATTGGTTAGAGTAAGATGTAATACTGAGTCACTAAAAGTGTGTTGAGAAGGAGTTTTCACTGGGGAGTTTTCAAAGATGTAATACTGAGTAACTAGAAGTGTGCTGAGAAGGATTTTACTATGCGTATGAGAAAGATGTAATAGTGAGTCACTAGAAGTGTGTTCAGAAGGAGTTTTCATTGGTTAGAGTAAGATGTAATACTGAGTCACTAAAAGTGTGTTGAGAAGGAGTTTTCACTGGGGAGTTTTCAAAGATGTAATACTGAGTAACTAGAAGTGTGCTGAGAAGGATTTTACTATGCGTATGAGAAAGATGTAATAGTGAGTCACTAGAAGTGTGTTGAGAAGGAGTTTTCATTGGTCAAAGAGAGATGTAATAGTTACTCACTAAACGTGAGTTTGTCCCCTTTTGTTGGCTTTAGCATTTCTGCCAGCAAGTGAAGGTCAATGAAGAAGTTAAAATATGACATTTCTAGCACCATGGACAGAGAATAATGTGCTGCGGTTTAAAATGTTTTTGTACACAAATTTTCAGTTTTTATTTATATTCGCAATTAAAAATTGCACAATAATTAAGAGTGAAAAATTAATGAATGTGTGTGTTTGATTTATAAATTATCAACCAACATAACGAAGGAGTGGACTGTGTTTATGACTGAACAACAACAACAAACACACACACTTTGGACCAAACTGATATGCCATTTCCTTTCGATACACTTCAAGTGGCGCAGAAAGGTGCATCAATTAAGTGGACTGAAATGGATTTCAGAAATTCTAACACGCTACGCTGAAAACTAAAATTTTCACGGCATTTTGCCAACATTTGTTTGCACCAATAACCAATCAAAATTGCTGAATATGCAAAATTAGCTACAAAAATAAATAAAAATATAAAAATTGTATAACAAAAATTTCAGAAAATGAAAAAAAAATATGTGTTTCCAAATATTTAGCATTGCGTTTTATTATGCGAATTTTCGAACGATAAAAATTTTAATTATAAATACACATTTTCCCTCATTCCATTTTGTAAATGACCCATTTTAATGAAATTGATAGCAAGCGCAATGCGAATAAATAAATGAGTGTGTGCGAAAACATGGCACCAAAAAATATAAGAAAAAGACACAAAATGCAAATGAAAATGGAGAGACAAAAGGAGCAAAAGAATAGGAAAGGAAATCTGCAGAGATTCTACAAAGAAATGATAGGTGGTCGGTAGAAGCGATTGAATGGAATTTTCTGGTTAAAATGCGTGCACACTTCTAGGTATAGGAACCATTAAAAATACTCTTATAGTGTTGTGTGTGTGTGTGTGTGTAAATGGGTAGGTAGGATGTGCTCTGACTTGGGCGTGTGTGTGTGTGTGTGAAGGAGTACATGGAGATTGCAGCTGTGCAAAATATTGAAACGAGAATAAATTGTGCGGTGGCAGCAGTAACAGCAACAGCCACAGCAGATTTTAATGTGCAAGGTGTGGTCGGTCGGCCGATTGGGCATACGGACAACAACACGCTGGCTCATGTGTGTGTGTGTGTGTGTGTGCAGCACACAAAGCACACACAGATATGCGACTACTAAGTAGCTCTATATTATACGTGCTACTGCTCTGCTCTTGCTCGGCTCCCCTACGCAACATAGGTACGACATCTTTGTGGACATTTTTGTGTGTACGTCAAATGGAACAGACGCATGAAATTTGAAATTTTCATTTAAAAATAAGAGAATGACACATTAAATGAAATGACTGTGTCACTAACTGCATTGAGTGTGTGAGTGAGTGAGTGAGTGAGTGAGTGTGTGTGTGTGTGTATATGTAGGCATATATTCTAAGGTGACTCACACAGCCAGCAGTTATGTTATGGCTGCCATGTTTAATATTCTGTGTAATAATGTGATGTGAGGCGAAGGACTTAGGACTTGAGATCGAGTGAGCGATACCTGAGTCAATGTCACAAGGTAAAAGGTAGAATGAGGCATGGACATGGCATCACCAAAAGTCGCTAGACCGTAATTTTAAGACATTTGTCAGGTATCTGCATATAAAGATGTGTGAATATACGAGTGAGGAAGAAATTTGTGAGGTAGCTTCATATGTAGATGTGTGAAAATATGACTGAGGAAGAAATTTGTGAGGTAGCTTCATATGTAGATGTGTGAAAATATGAGTGAGGCAGACACGTATATAAGTGAATATATATATATATATATATTTATATATATATATATATATATATATATATATATATATATATATATATATAAATATATATATATGCATATGTATATATATATATGAATGTGTATATATATATATATATATATATATATATATATATATATATATATATATATATGTTTATTTATTTATACATATGTATATGTATATATATATAATATGTATATATTTATAAATGAATATGGAGGAGGTGTCGCAACGCAGCTTTCGTCTCTTTGGAACACATTTATTTTCATTTTGCTTGCACACATTTTGAATGTGTTTTTTGTTGTATTCTTTGTTGATTGGCTCTTCGGTTTTTCATTTTGAGTTTTAAATATTGAATGTCGTCGCTATGCTAATTTTAGACCCCCTGCTCCATATTATATAATTTTCCTATATTGTATTTTGTAATTTTTCGGCAGTTTTTTTAAATGACTTTTTGTGTGTGTGTTTTTTTTGTTTGTTTCTTTGTTACTTTTTTGGGTTTTTGGTAGTTTGTTTTTGTTGTTTTGTTGTTTTGTTGTCTTTTTTTTTACAATTACTCTGCCAGTGCACAGGAATGCTAATTTCGTGGCTGCCAACTTGACTGCCTCTTTGTGCACCTGCCTCGTGTCGCTTGGCTGCCGTACGCAGCAGACGCGCAGTGGTAATTATATAAAATAAAGAATACAAACAAAAGTCTATTTTTTGCGTTAAGAATTTAATGTGTTTATTTGTTTGTCTCTGCCTGTTAACGCGCATAATTTTGAATTGATTTTTTTACCCTACATTAAATAGTTTCCAATTGTTTTTTTTTTTGATAATAATTTTTTTGTGTGTGAATTTTTGTGAATTTTTTGCATGTTTTCTGCACTTTGCCTTCCGCTCGCTTGCATATACAATGTAGCAGGCCCAGGCCAGGAGCAGTTTCTAAATTTGTACCGTGCCGTTCGCTCGCTGGCGTGGCGTACGACAACGCATGCCGCCAGCCTGCCTGTGTGCCTGCGTGCCTGCCCGTTGAGCGCAGCATATGCGGCGTGTGTGTTGTGCTATTTGCTGGGCTTTGCAGCAGCACTTTGAATGAACGCTCTGAACTCACTCGGGCACAATTGTGCGCGCCTGCAGCTCGTGTGTGTGCTGCATTATTTGTTTTAGCCAGTATTTTTGTTGCTGTTGTTGAGTCTTTTGTTTTTTGTTTTTTTTTTTTGGATTACAAATGCGCCGCACAACGCCCCAGCTACTCAATCAAAAACTCATTTATCGCCGCTTGGGCTTTGATTGCCTCTTTATTATGTGCAATTGAAGTTCAATGCACATCGTTATCAACGTACAAAAAGCACGCAAGGGTAATTTATAATTAGCCTCTTTCATTATTTTCCTAAGCACTTTTTTCTTAATAGTTTCACAGTTTACTCTCTGCTACTGTGCTGTTTCTTGCTGCTGCTGCTGCTGCTGCTGCTGCTGCAGATCTTGTTGTTGTTGTTGTTGGTGTTTTGCTATTGTTGTGGTCTGCAATTGTTTGAACTGCTGCGTTGCGGTGACATTTGCAAAGCTTGCAGCGCCAGGAATTTCGTTTGCAATAGTCTCACCACCAGACGCACGCATTGCGTACATTGGAAAACTAAACTAAACACACAACAATTGCAACAATCACAACAAACACTCTTGCGTGAAGACAGCAACAACGGCAACAACAACAGCGGATATTCTGCTATGCCCGCCTTTGACACAATCAATTCAGGCCGTATTACAAATTTCCCATACACCGAGCCTCGGCTTCGGTGAATGTGTGCGTGTGTGTTTGAGTGTGTTTGCATGTACTTACCCTTTGGCGCAATTCACGTTCAACTTCAAGATCATCTTGTAGCAAACGAATTTTATCCTGCAAAAGAGAATGTGGCCATTAAACTTACAGTTAAACAGTGAGTAGTCAGTTAGCTTAATAGGTAGAGCCGCAGTCACAGCGGTGGCGCAGAGCACGAGCACGTATACACGCCTATTGAGGACAAAAGATGCAAAACTTTAACACTAACGCTGAACGCCGATCGCCGATCGCCGATCGTTCGCTTTATAATTTTTCATCTTTATTATTTATGATTTTTTTTCTTTTGCAATAAATTTTTTATATATTTTTTTTTATTTCTGTTTTTTTTTCTGTACTACTCTAAAACTGGTTACATAACTCTTCCACTTTGGGGCGCCTGTACGCGTTTGCCTTTTCACTGCTTTAGCGGCGCTGAGACGCTTTGGGCGTGCCAAAACAATTGCCCATGTGCTCTGCGGCGTGCACTGCTTCGACTGTACCGCTAGGACTGGCCGCGGCCTAATCCTGACACTCGGGCTTCGCTGTGGCTTACCTCAAGACGCGAGAGGGCGCTCAAGTCGGCCATGTACTCGATGTTGATGTCGGCTGCACCGGGACCGGTCGAGGTGGCCCTGTAGGAGTATTTCGACGAGCGTACAGCTTGAGATGAAGACATTTTGATTGATTTTGCTTGATTTGATTTGCTTTGATGTTGTTATTTTTGCAATAGGATGTTTACTCTTGTTTATAAATTTAATTTATAAAATTAAATTTATATATCTGTATATATTTCTTTTGAACAACGAAAAAAAAATTTAAATTAAATTGTATGCAATATTAACAATAATGCAGTATATTTTCACTTAGGAAAACTTCGTTCACGCTCGCGTTTGTGGTGTTCGTGGAAAGAATTCCAAATTCCTTTTTGGTATTGGTAAAATATTGGTTTTAATAATATCCTCCAAAATGTGAGACTAATTGAATTTCTTCACACTCCACAAATGTAGTGGTCACCGAGTCACCGAATAATTCGTAATAAACGTCGGAGTAAGGCTGGTGATCTACTGAACAAGAGATCCCGTTGTCGTTCGAATAAAGAGTATTTCGTGAATTTGTGATGGTCGAAAGTCTTTTCGTCTATTTCAACCAAATTTCGAGTCAATTTTTGTGCTTATTGTTGTTGTGGTTGTTCTTGTTGTTGCTATTTTCCTTTTGCATTCACTGTGTGTGTGTGTGTGTGTGTGTGTGAGTGTGCGTATCTGTGCTTTTGTGTGTGTGTGTGTGTGTGTTCTGCCGTATTTTATATATATTCTTGAATGCTTTTTTCGCTTTTCTAATTTGTTGTTGAGCTTCCCGTTGAGTGGCTTTTAGGGCGTCTACGTAAAGTCCGCCGGAGTGCATCGGTGTGCGTGTGCGTACGTGTTCAGTGAGTGTGAGGCTGTGTGTGAGGTGTACAAAATGTTGTGTGCTTCACGTTTTTTTTGTTCTTATACGACTTTTCACGCTCATCTCACACTTTCTGCTGATATCTGTGTTAATTGCTGAGTTCTGTGGAAAATTCTTTAATTTTTCCGCCTTGCGTTTTGCTTAATTTTTTTCAGCTTCTGCTGATTTTATTATTATTTTTTTATATTTATTTCATTGTTGTTGCTCTGCTGCTGTACTGAGTTGAGCAATTTCGAAAATGTTGGAAAGGAAAAAGTGAACAACTTAGCAGGAGCGCTCAGATTGGTGGTGGTGCGTTTGAGATTTTTACCTGTGATTAGGTGGCGCGAAGCTTTTAGTTCAGATGTTGGCTTCATATGCTATATTCATATTCTATATACATATTCTACGTTATAGTCAACACCCTCACCGCCTCTCCTCGACTAGTTTCGACTTTTTTATTTGCACAAACAAACAAAATAAAAATAAAAAAAATTGGGTAAAAAACTGAAACTGAAAAGTTTTTCATTTTGGAGCGCAGCGTTTATTTTTAGCATCTTCAAAGATTTTTCAAATTTTTATGAGTGAGTGAGTATGAGACTTTTTGTATATTTTGTGGCCCCACCGCGTACTCACAATTGCACGGCTACGTTTTGTATCTCACATCTTTGGATGA
The DNA here is from genome assembly GCA_920105625.2 of Clusia tigrina. Classification (NCBI taxonomy): domain Eukaryota; kingdom Metazoa; phylum Arthropoda; class Insecta; order Diptera; family Clusiidae; genus Clusia; species Clusia tigrina. The sequence goes on from OV050032.1 coordinate 20,600,052, forward strand.
TTCTTATTTATTTTTATTTATACATACATATATTTTCTACTTAAATTTAAATACTTTTATGATAAATTTTTCGCCGATTATTATAGAAAAACTTCTAGAAATCTTTTATACAGTTTACCGCAGTTCTAATTTTTATGCCATGAGTAAGAGATCCACTCAAATATTGTATTGTGGGCAGATACTGCATGTATATGCATATACATATATAAAAACTATATATTTTGTTCATTTTGATATTATTTTAAAGATAGTAGTAGTATCCTTATATAAAATGTGAAGTAAAAATAAAAATAAAATTCAAAAACAAACACAGAAACAAAAAATAATTTTGTGTCATTCAATTTGGAGCTTTTATCTCTGATTTGCTTACTTTAGTTTTGGCTTTAGAAATTTCTGGAAACAAAAAAAAAACATATCCCCAATCAATAGCTTTGGATTCAGGCATTTAGAGAGGTGCTTTTTCTGCGGAAGTGCGCAAAATAATAGGCAAATAGCTTCAGTTGCTAAGTCCAGCACAATAGTGGCGCTGCTTCGGTACATTTGTTTAGGTGGTTTATTCAATGCGATTGTGGGTCATCGAAGTGCTGTTGCCCTGGGTATTGGGTCTAAGTACCAAGCTAGGGGATTTGTTGCTTCCACCGGTGCTGGTTAGATTTGAAGGCATTGAACTTTCGTGTATTAGTCCGGCAAGCAGGGCGTATGATGAATGAATGCGCTCAACTTATTGTATCCTTTTTCTTTATTTTTCATAACAAAAGAAGCCACTTATTGAAATACTGGTATTAATATTGAAGCCAGTGATTGAAATACTGGTACTTATATTGAAGCAAGTTATTGAACTATAGGTACTTATATTGAAGCCAGTTATTGAACTATAGGTACTGATATTGAAGCCAGTTATTGAACTATAGGTACTGATATTGAAGCCAGTGATTGAAATACTGGTATTTGTAGTGAAACTTTTAACACCCATTTTGGGGTGAAGGAGAACAAAATAAAATATCGTTTTGTTATGAAGAAAGCTAAACATTTCCATCACAAAAATTCTTTTTTAAATATTTAATTGTTTTTAAATGATTTCCATTCCATCCTATCGCTTTTCAACGAGCGGATTTCAACATTTCATACAAATTAAACAGAGTGAACTTTAATTGCCCATGAAAGCGAAATCAAGGGCAATATCGGTACTATAGCTGCTGTATAGTGAGTGTTTGAGAGGTCGAAGTGATGGCATTTTAGTAGATAAGGCACCACAACCAGTATTTGGATCAATCTTCTGACCTAAATAACGTCTCAAGATGGCAATTGACAGATTCTTGGTGTCCAATAACAGTCACTTTTCAAGAAACAAGCGACAATTGAGATACTTATGTGGTATGGAGTACCGTTGAGCCACTGCTGAGCTACTTCTGTGACATAAAGGCCTACCTTAGAGCTCCATGCTAACCATAGAGCATGTTGTTTATAAAACTTTCTTGAGTACCTTTCGACTTTGTGTTTATACGGATCCGTTACATTGTTGTGTGCCACAGCCTTTGATGTGCATATAATCGTAGGTCTTAGTATATCTTGGTATCAGTGGCTGGACTGCCCAACTTAAATCACGGGTTCTACTTGCCTTGCAGCCAATGCAGATCTATGCATATTTTAATTTTATATAAATGAGCCATTTCTACGGTTCTCTACACTAGGCAATGATATTGCAACCTGAAATCTTTGCTATACTGAAAGTAGCGGATTTGCTCATTGAGGAAAAATGTCGCGGAACATGGTTTACAGTCTGCACTGATAGCTGCGCAGCAACCTACTCTGGCCCTGGCATGTGATTGAAATATAAGTCAAAGCTTAACTCCGTCACAAAGGGGATTGGGACTGAGCCTATTTGGATTCCGGAACATTGTAGTGCTCAGAGGAACGAAAAAGCGAATGTACTGGCAAACTGTGAATCTGGGGTTACTCCAATGGGACCAGAGTCAATAGTCTCAATATGAGTTTAGCAGGGACTGTCAATCGAAGCAAGGACCATGTGAATAATATTCCCAATGAACGATGGTGCAATGTATTCACCTGCAAAACAATCAAGTGTTTCCTAAGGACCTCGACGAAGAGAATAGAATATTTCATCCCTAACATTGTCGTTCTATGTCACGTGGCATAATCCAAGGGGCCATCATATGGCACACTCCAATCTGGAGAACAATGTAAGCATTTCCTTTTGGTTTTTATGAAGTGTACCAATAATGAGGAGGCTCATATTAGGTTCAGACATTGGGTAGGGTACATTCCGTTTCCATGGACACACTTCTGAGATTCATAAAAGAGTCAAAGAAGTTTGAAGAGTTCTCCTTCAGAATCCGCTAAGTCCCTCTACTACTTCCAGGCTTAGAGTACAATGAGCAACATTTGCCTGAGTGCTTGGAGAGCTATTTCTATGGCGGTTCTCCGGCCCACTCCACCACTATCTAATATACATTTAAGAGTCTTTCCATATCAAACGCTCATCGAGCCGAATACCGAGGTTTCTAACTTTCTCAGTTTGACGCATTTAATTGTGTGGATTCAATATGAAGTTTTTTGCTCCCCCTGACTTTAGTTCTCCAGTGTGTGACCCATGGTTCTGCATTTCGAAGATGGGTCTCCGTGTTGACAGTTGCACTGATTGAGTCGGGTGTGCTGGGGATCAGTAGTCCGAGCATTTTTCTTGCATTAATGTATCCCTTAAGTGTCTCCTTTTGTGTGATATTAATTTAGAAATTTATTCTTCAGTGGACTAACAATTTTATAAAATAGCTGGAGACTCATTTCAGGTCTTCGATAGTCATTTTACCTTGCTGCAGACTCATTTTACGTCTTCAATAGTTATTTTCATCTTCGATAGCTATTTTACATCTTTAATAGTCATTTTACATCTTCGATTGTTATTTTACATCTTCGATAGTTATTTTACATTTTTGTTAGTTATTTTACATCTTCGATAGATATTTTACACCTTCGATAGACATTTTACATCTTCGACAGTTATTTTACATTTGATAGTCATTTTACATTTTCGATAGTTATTTTACATCTTCGGTAGGTGTTTTACATCTTCAATAGTCATATTACATCTTCGATTGTTATTTTACATCTTCGATAGTTATTTTACATCTTCAATAGTCATTTTACATTTTTTTGACATCTTCGATAGTTATTATACATCTTAGATAGTTATTTTACATCTTTGATATTCATCTTACATCTTCGATAGTTATCTTACATCCTTGATATTTATTTTACATCTTCGATAGTTATTTTACATCTTCAATAGTCATTTTACATTTTTTTGACATCTTCGATTGTTATTTTACATCTTCGATAGTTATTTTACATCTTCGATAGATATTTTACACCTTCGATAGACATTTTACATCTTCGACAGTTATTTTACATTTTCGATAATTATTTTACATCTTCGATAGATGTTTTACATCTTCAATAGTCATATTACATCTTCGATTGTCATTTTACATCTTCGATATTTATTTTACATCTTCAATAGTCATTTTACATTTTTTTGACATCTTCGATTGTTATTTTACATCTTCGATAGTTATTTTACATCTTTGATATTTATTTTACATCTTCGATAGTTATTTTACATCTTTTATATTTATTTTACATCTTCGATAGTTATTTTACATCTTTGATATTTATTTTACATCTTCCATAGTTATTTTACATCTTATTTTACAATTTCGATAGTTATTTTACATCTTTAATAGTCATTTTACATCTTCGATTGTTATTTTACATCTTTAATAGTCATTTTACATCTTCGATGGTAATTTTACATCTTCGATGGTTATTTTACACCTCCATTTTCAATATATTGCTGGTAATATCACCACAGCTATCTGTTAGACGTACAGATGTTATTTTTGTATCCGATTACAAATTAAGGGTAGTCAATCATCATCTTTTTAGCAGAGCCCCGGAAAGCTCTTATCGGCATGTTAATGTGGTGGTGTTTACTTTTCCTACACTCTAGGATACCTTAAAATCGTGATAAAATTGTCGGCCAATGATCACTTGCTTCAGTTTGTCGCATCTGAAACCTTCCGTGCTCTTATGTGAAAGAAAGATATTAGAATCCTCTTCATTTGCTTTCATAGTAATTTCCCAGCCCAACATTAAACTAAACACGACTTTTTGCACTGCTCTACTTTTGGTAAGATACGTAAAAAGGTGACTTGTAGAAATGTGCTAAATCCGTACAAAAATAAAAATTAAACTGTCACACTTGATGAGCGCGGAATTGCGTAGCAGCCTCATAAGCCACTTCCCACCCCTGCCGACTGTAAAGTAACCCAAGTATGAACTCATTTGCACCTACAGAAAAGGCAGACAGGCAAAAAATGGAACAAACCAAATTGTTCACATTACTCAACGCGCGGATGCTAATTAATGGAAAAAATTACTTTATGTCAAACGAGCAAGTAATTCCGCTGCAAATCGTGTAGATATCCATGAAGAACTGCTACAGTAGACGCCTGATATCTCGCGAGTTGATGGATCCAATATGTCAAAAATTAGTTAAGCTTCAGAGATTCGCATCGAATTATTCCCACGTAACATGCTGACGCCCAAAACTGATCACGCTCTTTTTTGAGGATTACTGCAAAAAGTGGATTCCAAAAGTTCGTATTTAACTTTCATCCAAAGAGGTTTTATAAAGAGGAACCCCAAAACACCAAAACAACACACAAAGAAACATTTACGGAGAGTGTAGCAAAGTTCGAATGATACGTCTACTAAGTGTGCTCTTATACAACTCTTACCCGAAGAGGTTGTATAACGAGGTGTCAAATTGCACCATCGTGGAAGATAATTGGTTGGTATATCTCTCGCCATCAGCTTCTCGTCACACTATGACTTCAGTAAGGCGTTGGTAGAGGTCGCCTTAGGGCATGTGGCATCTTCCTGTTCCAACCACAATTCGTTCGGCGCAAAGTCATCCAGATTCAAAACTAAAATATGCATAGATCGTGGTTTGACTGTGAACTCCGATTTCCATTTTCAAGAAGATGGGGTTTAAATGCAATAATTTATGGATACAATGGATCGTACTCAAACGCTTCTGGACCATTCTCAACTATTTTAAACATAGTCCCTAAGCCAACAGTGAGCCATATTAGAGCTGATATACACGTGTCCAGCGCTGTCCAAAAGGAGATACACTTTCCTGGGTGACTGCTTTCCAGACTCTCTGGGAGACATTTCCAATAAGAATATAAGTTCCATCAGCTGCTTTATAAAAAGCTCCAAATGGCTGGACTTCTGAAATGGAATGGGACCTGTGTTTCATGTGGTATCACAAAGGGTCAATCATGGCCTAAGAGTGTCTTTTTGGTGCCCTCTCAACCTACCTACCTACCTATTGGGGTGATGTAGCTTTGATCATCCTAGCGTGGTCAGGTCCCTTTGTTGTGTACTACTGGTAGCCGTTTAAAGGTACATGCAATATTTTCCTCTTCCTTGCTGACAAATCAATGCGCATAATGAGTGAAAGTCCCACACTCAGCTAGTTTATAAGGGAAATAAGCAAGGCAAGTCCTCCTAAACGGGGTTCTACTGTGTATATGTAAATGATAGAAACACACTCAGCCGAGATCCACCACCACACGTAGCTATTCGTATCATCGAAGCTGCGCGTTGTACACAACATCTACGAATTTATAATCTAGATTTATGTGTTAACAATAACAGAAAAATAATAAATTAAGAAAAAGCTAAAATATAACTCTACACTACACGAAATCAATCTTGAATCATTGACTGCCCTAGCAGCAGGTGCGGTTTGTATAACAGAGCCCGCACAGACAGATTGCAAGCGGCGAAGTCATCCATTGAAGTCAATTAATGAGGATTTTGCGAAAGCAGCAATTTATAAAAATGATGTGAATTGAGGATCGCGATTTTCAATTGTGAAGGCGTTTTATTAAAAGACGAGTAGCATTCACACTTTTGTGAGGAGTCACGGCTTGTGGGGGCAGCGGTGCCACTTAATTGACGTCATTTGAACTTGTTTTATTCACACTGTTCTATTCAGAGTCTCTTTGTCAGTCTAACTAAATATGGATACACGTTAATATGGTATACAACGGGCGTTTTTGGTATCTACAGAGATTGCAATTACTGATAAAGCCAAGTAATTTCGTTAGTAAAGGTCATAAACAACAAGTCATAATGCAATAGTGAGAACTCATTAATGCTAAGTCATCAGCAAAAGATTATAAACAACAAGTCATAAGGCAATGCTAAGATCGTAATAACAACTCATAAAAAAGAAGTCGTAGGTTAGGTTAAGACAAGTGGCTGCACTTCGGCTCACTTAGGCCTGTTTAAGGCCCATTATGGCACCACTGGAGCTTTTGCTTTACACCTCTAGATCCTCTTTAAAGCATCCTGTGGATTTGATAAAGTAGCCACTTTGGTTAGCTTCAGCCGAGAAACCTCTTCAACACTGCCAAGAAAAGCGAATCCCAGCACGTAAAACTATTTTTTGTATAGAGCCATGTATGCACTCAGGAGGTGTTCCACGGTTTCCTCTTCTTCGATATCTTGACAGCTGCTACAAAATAGCATGAGTCCCGTAAACTGAAACACTCTCCGGGACTGAAAGGGGAACCAGTGCGATTCCCGGATGAAGCTAACGAGCTTACTTATACTAATGTAGAGGAGAGCTCAGCAAGGTCCTCGGGAAAAGTTGCCCCCACGTATCGAAATCTCCTTCCCACAAGCTTAGGGCAGTAGTAGGTTAGTTTAGGTTTTTGTGCCAGTTAGTCTACAGACCAACTCACTCAGATTCTATGGGTCCATAGCGATATCACCGCGTAACACTACACCTCTACTTTTAATCGTGAAACCATTTCAAAGTCCTAATAAAGCGCAGGATTAGTTGGACCTTCGCGCTAGGCACTTCCGTAAGAGAACTAAAAGCGTATTTGCTTAAAGAGCCCGCTCTGCTTCTAGCTAGAGCCCGGCACCTACAGAAGAGATGTTCCCTAGTCTCCTCCTCCTCTTCATCCCCACAGTTTCTCCAGTATTCATGAGAGAATACTGCTACTTTGAGAGCATGCCTGCCGAATAGCCAATGACCAGTTATACAAGCCACGACCTTAGAGATATCTTCTGTCGACAGGCCAGGCAAGTTTCTCGATTGCTTCAGATCACATTAGCCTAGTCGTTAAGCAAGTGCCTTCGTCTGCCCAAGACCCATTGGCCTCTCGGCCGACGCTACAACATTTAGGGCAGGAGTAAATTAAGTGGAGGATGCCCTCCTCTTCAGTCGCCGACCCGCAGCTGCAGCAAAAGTCATTCAAGCATAGGTTAAGCCGCTGAGCATGTCCGCCAATGACACAGTATCCTGTCAGGACTGTGACGCTATATACTCAGTTATCAAAAACGTGTCACTGATATTAAATAAAAAAAAATGCATTTGCTTAGTAAGAGATCCACTCATAATACTGGAGAGTATTATGAGTTGATATCCTTCATAGGAGAGCTGGAAGACTGCCAACCACACTAAGTTGAATTAAAACTTGTCGGAAATGATTTCGCTTACAACTGCCAATTGTTTGCTATACTATGATATCGGATCCCCAGGTGAACATGGAGCAAGCCGGGAATAGTTTCCCATAAGAAAGCGCTCTGCAGTTGGTCGACAGTTTCCGGACTTAGCAGCTAATTTGCCATCTTTTATTACCAGTTTGATTACAATTCTCTTCGGGAGTCTTGGAAGTGCTTCACTGTAAATCGGTGTCTGAATGATACTCGTAGCATTCTTCTATATAATTCGTGAAGTATTTGTATTCAGTTGGTGCTTTGTGTGAGCAGCGGCGCCGGTCGATATGTGAAATTTCCGCCTAGAATGCTTCGAACAATTTGGTAGAGAATTCGCACAACTTTGTGTCTGCGTTGAAAGACATATTCAATTATTTATGTGTCTGCTAAAAATATTGTTAATTTTATTTATTTTTTTTGTTTTGCTTGTACAAACAAACAAGCGTCTTGCAACATTTCAAGATCCTTGACAATGCCAACTGAAATTGTTTTCTTTATTTCTGATTAGATTTTGTTTTTTTTTCTATTCTTTTCAGACCATTTGGAAATAATGTGTACTGGGAAACGTACTTGAAACGATTTACTGTAAATACTATAAAAATATTCCATAGTAATAGAAAGTAAGTAAATTAAAAAAAAAATTCATAAGAAACGAGGGCGACACATATCAGGGACTTCGCCAGCAATGAACAATCAAGAACTATATTTTAATTATGAATTTTTGTGTACTTAATTCATATTGATTTATTTAATAAATTTCTTTTTAATTTTTTCAATTTAAGTAGCTTCATTAGCGCAGTTGCTGATGCGTGCGTGAGCGTAGCTGCAAGCATCCCAACAGGAAATCGCAACTGACATGACGGACGATCTGTTTGAGGCTAAATTTCAGTTACACACGCGTCTGACTGGACGGATTTTGGAAGGGGCTGGAACGGTTGGCGAACAGTGTTGTTTTTATGAACAATTGTTTTGCTCTTGGAAGGCATACGAGAGGTACAAATAGTTTAAAGAAGGCCGTACTGTGGTGGATGGTTTGCCTCGTTCCGGTCGTCCATCCACCTCTGTGACTGTCGAAGAAGTTAAGAAAATTGTACTCGAAGATCGTCGTGTGAGCATCTGGGAGAAAACAGCCGATATTGATGTCTCGCTCGGATCAGTGCAGAGCGTTATGCACGATGTTTTGCGGATGAGACGAGTTGAGGAGCGGCTTGTGCAGAGAGCGCTGAATTTTTCGCGAAAATAGCATCGCATTGCTGTCTCTAAAGAAATGCTTTCTTCGGGCCAAAATACTATCGAAGGCATCATTACCGGTGACGGGATATGGGTCTATGAATATGACATCGAAACGATCATCGGAATGGCGCGACTCAGCGAGCCAAAACCTGAAAAACCACGACAAAGCCGATCCAAAATCAAGGGTTTTCTTTGATTGCCGTGGTGTGGTCCACTCCGCATTCCTTCCGTCAGGCCAAACAGTATAATGAGTATGATGTGAGAGTACTGAAGCGTTTGAGGGAGAATGTTCGTCGCAATAGGCCGAAATTGTGGAAAAGCAAGTCGTGATTTATTCACCACGATAATGCTCCGTCTCACACATCTCAGCTTATACGTGACTATTTGACCAAAAACAACACTAGTACCTCCTCCGTATTCATCTCACATGGTCCCCTGCGACTTTTTTATGTTCTCATGACTCATGTTACCACTTCGCGGAAAGCGTTTTGAGACAATTGCAACGATAATGGATAATTCGCAGAAGTAAGGTTGATAGCGATTCCAAAATAGCCCTATGAAAATTGTTTTGAAGATTGGAAGAAGCGTTTGAATATGTGTATTGATTACCATGGAGATTGGCCACAATGGGCAGTGAATCTAAGGACGGCCACTTATCTTAACCTAACCTACTATGCAGATTACTTTGAAGGGAATCAATAAATCAATATCTATATCATCAATATCAATATCATCAATATCAATACCATCAATATCAATATAATCAATATCAATATCATCAATATCAATATCATCAATATCAATATCATCAATATCAATATCATCAATATCAATATCATCAATATCAATATCATCAATATCAATATCATCAATATCAATATCATCAATATCATCAATATCAATATCATCAATATCAATATCATCAATATCAATATCATCAATATCATCAATATCAATATCATCAATATCAATATCATCAATATCAATATCATCAATATCATCAATATCAATATCATCAATATCAATATCATCAATATCAATATCACCAATATCAATGTCAACATTAAACCGTTTTAGTTTTATTAACAAATTCCGGATATTTTTTGAACATAAGGCACCGTAGATATTGGATAACACTATATAGGATTACCGGTTGCTTGCTTATAGGCTTCTTCGGAACAATATAAAAAAAAGAGAGCGAAAGGAGAGTGACCAGTTCAGAGTACGGAGAGAGGAAATCCAGAGAAAAGTATGATAAAACTTCAGAAAAATAAGAACTCTCACACAAGGAAAGCTGGACCATAGTTCGTCGGTGGTGATATGAAGTCCACTGCCCCGTGGTACTGTTAATATACAAAACGGGTATAACAGAGTCAAGTGAGGCATATAGATATGTCTAAAGTGGTCTTCAAAGAAGAATGTCGGTAGAGAAAGGACAACGAATTGTTGACATTTTCTTCCAAACCGATATGAAAATCTATTGAGTTGTCTGTGAACTTCTTCGAGAACAATTCGACACTTTTTCTTCTGGGATGAGGCAAATGCTCTGTTTTATATTCTGTTTTGTAGTCTTGGCAGTGTTTGTGTGTGTGCGTGTGTGTGTGTGTGTGCATAATTTTCTTGTAATATTGCAGCATAAATTTGAACGTATTGCAAATTAACACTAAAAACAATACAAACAAAAAAAACAAAGTTTAATTATTTACACTCAATTTTCCACATAAGCACACACACACACACATATCACGCTTAAACCCACACACACGCACAGACACAGCGAGAAATCTAAGAAAGATCTATACTAGAGAAATCGCTCTGAGTTGCTTCAGTGAAAAACAACTCAAATTATTTATTCTGCTTGTTTGTTTCGCTGTTGTTGTTGGGCTTCGCGCCGTCGTCGTCCTTCCCCGCCGCCTCACCATCTGACCAGGCTGCTCTGTCCGAGCGTTCGTGCGCCCGTTTCACACCAATACCAAGCAAATGTATTGAAAAGCTGATTGCGATTATTTTTAGCCGCAGAATTTGGATTTTTCATAATCATTTTCCACACACAGTTCACCTGAGTCTTCATTTTCTGTACGCGATTCTCGCATCTTGCAGATACAAATCTACACGCCGTCCCAATCGGCCCGCAAACGATTCTCATATGTTGTTATACTTGGCTTTTTTCATATTTTATATATATTTTTTAAGTTTTGGTTCTTTTGGTGTGTCTTCGTTAATCTGCTTTGAAATTTTGTATGCGGCTCTCTCGGTTTATGGAATGTGTAATGTTTCATTGGTTAAAAATATATAATTTTCTTTCAAATAAATTTGTTAAAATAAATATGTCTCTAAAAATAGCAAAAATCGTAGGCCATAGGGGCGCTGTTGAGGCCCCACAGCCACGGCACTGCATGCTGAAAATTGTGTTTTGTAAAGGACGCTGAAAATCGGTAATAAAATAAATTACTGCAGAGCAGAGCAGGCCCACTGAACAATGCGATCGTCAAAGTAAAATAACTAACTAAATAAATAAATGAGTGTAAATACAAAAATATCGGACTGTATAATCTGCAAAATGCCTGTGCATGAGTAACCGTTCCACATTTACACAATTGCTATACGAGCGTGGAATAATGCCTCTCGCTCGTAACCTATTGTTTTGTTCTAGAACAACGCAAGCAGAGATTTTATTGATTTCCTTCGGCATTCAAAGTTGTCAATAACTGGCACTATCCCCACTCGAACAGATTGGCTAACATGCACTCTATAGAGCCGTAGTTTCCTACTCCTACAGAGAAATATTTCTGTTTCGTTGGGATTTCGATGACATTGGAATTGTTGCTTAAACCCAAGTTGGGGGAACATACTTTGGGGCCTTGTTTTAGCCCAGAAGCAAGGAAATACGCTGTTGCCAAATTTCAACTCATGATCATATAAGCTATACTAGGAATAGGAGTTGAAGAAGAGCCAACCAGGAGCAGGATGTAAGCAATTGCTTGTAAGGAACATCTGGTTACGAACAACAAGTCAGGAACAAGAGTCAAGTCCTGTTAAATTTAATTGTTCATACTTGGAAATGGGGGACCATTTTTGTACTCCGGGGTTGAGATCACTTTTGATAATGCTCTAGTCAGGAAATAATGTGTCAAGAACAGAATTAGTCAGAAACAATAGGTCAGGAACAGTTTTTCAGGAGCTGAAGTTTAAGAGCAGTACGGCAAGCACAGGAGGCCAAGAACAGAAGGGTCATAAAGAACATAAGGTCATAAATAATTAGTAAGAAATGGTAGATTAGGGACGGTATGTCAGGAAGCATAAGTTATGAATAATAGGTCAAAAACAGAAGGTCATAAAAAACTATCAAGAAATGGTAGATCAGGGACGGTATGTCAGGAAGCATAAGTTAGGAATAATAGGTCAAGAACAGAAGGTCAAAACAACTAGCAAGAAATGGTAGATCAGGGACGCTATATCAGGAAGCATAAGTTAGGAATAATAGGCCAAGAACAGAAGGTCAAAAGAACTAGCAAGAAAAGGTAGATCAGGGACGCTATGCCAGGAAGCATAAGCTGGAATAATAGGTCAAGAACAGAAGGTCAAAACAACTAGCAAGAAATGGTAGATCAGGGACGGTATGTCAGGAAGCATAAGTTGGAATAATAGGTCAAGAACAGAAGGTCATAAAAAACTATTAAGAAATGGTAGATCAGGGACGCTATGCCAGGAAGCATAAGCTGGAATAATAGGTCAAGAACAGAAGGTCAAAACAACTAGCAAGAAATGGTAGATCAGGGACGGTATGTCAGGAAGCATAAGTTGGAATAATAGGTCAAGAACAGGTCATAAAAAACTATTAAGAAATGGTAGATTAGGGACGGTATGTCAGGAAGCATAAGTTATGAATAATAGGTCAAAAACAGAAGGTCATAAAAAACTATTAAGAAATGGTAGATCAGGGACGCTATATCAGGAAGCACAAGTTGGAATAATAGGTCAAAAACAGAAGGTCATAAAAAACTATCAAGAAATGGTAGATCAGGGACGATATGTCAGGAAGCATAAGTTAGGAATAATAGGTCAAGAACAGAAGGTCATAAACAACTGGCAAGAAATGGTGAATCAGTGACGCTATTTCAGGAAGCATAAGTTGGAATAATAGGTCAAAAACAGAAGGTCATAAAAAACTATCAAGAAATGGTAGATCAGGGACGCTATATCAGGAAGCATAAGTTGGAATAATAGGTCAAGAACAGAAGGTCATGAACAACTAGCAAGAATTGGTAGATCAGGGACGGTATGTCAGGAAGCATAAGTTATGAATAATAGGTCAAAAACAGAAGGTCAAAAGAACTAGCAAGAAAAGGTAGATCAGGGACGCTATGCCAGGAAGCATAAGCTGGAATAATAGGTCAAGAACAGAAGGTCAAAACAACTAGCAAGAAATGGTAGATCAGGGACGGTATGTCAGGAAGCATAAGTTGGAATAATAGGTCAAGAACAGAAGGTCATAAAAAACTATTAAGAAATGGTAGATTAGGGACGGTATGTCAGGAAGCATAAGTTATGAATAATAGGTCAAAAACAGAAGGTCATAAAAAACTATTAAGAAATGGTAGATCAGGGACGCTATATCAGGAAGCACAAGTTGGAATAATAGGTCAAAAACAGAAGGTCATAAAAAACTATCAAGAAATGGTAGATCAGGGACGATATGTCAGGAAGCATAAGTTAGGAATAATAGGTCAAGAACAGAAGGTCATAAACAACTGGCAAGAAATGGTGAATCAGTGACGCTATTTCAGGAAGCATAAGTTGGAATAATAGGTCAAAAACAGAAGGTCATAAAAAACTATCAAGAAATGGTAGATCAGGGACGCTATATCAGGAAGCATAAGTTGGAATAATAGGTCAAGAACAGAAGGTCATGAACAACTAGCAAGAATTGGTAGATCAGGGACGGTATGTCAGGAAGCATAAGTTATGAATAATAGGTCAAAAACAGAAGGTCATAAAAAACTATTAAGAAATGGTAGATCAGGGACGGTATATCAGGAAGCATAAGTTGGAATAATAGTTCAAGAACAGAAGGTCAAAACAACTAGCAAGAAATGGTAGATCAGGGACGCTATGCCAGGAAGCATATGTTAGGATAGGTCAAGAACAGAAGGTCATAAGCAACTGTCACGAAACGACAGGTCAGGGATGGTATGTCAGGAACAATAAGTCAGGAAAAAAAGTAAAAAACAGAAGGTAGAAGAAGAATAATACTAAATAGACACGTTCAGTCAGGGACAGGTTTTTAGAAGCAGTAGGTCCGAAACCTCATAGCGCTAAGCGGAACTAAGTCCTGAGGAACCGTTAGGAACTGCTACTCGAAGCACTCGACAGAGGTAGGAAACAACTTTGAAGAAATGCATTGCAGATGGTGACAGTTTTTGTAATAATCTAAGGGATAACAAGTACAGGCGTTGGCGGAATTGGGTATGTCAACACATATTGCACGGCAATTCCTGGCGATATTACGAATATATCCAGCATTCACTGGTGCGCAAGGAGCATCCTTGTTGGACGAACATCTAAAAAAGTGCTTGCAGAAAACTTGAGAGATACTAGAATCACTTCGTATAAAAGTTGTTCAGCAAAGAGAGACGAAAATATAATCAATAGAAATTGTGCAATATATTGTGCGGACTTATATAAATACCCAATTGAAATTATGCATTGAGTAAGGAAGTACTTCAACTTAAGTTGCAGGGAAACGAACTAACGCTTTACTGCATTGAAAATGTGTTTGAAGATTAGACCCAATAGCATCATTCCCAGACATTCCCGAAAAGGAAGAGACTCAGTGCGAGTCATCAAACTTTTTGAGAATGAACAGACAGCTCTGAGCAAACTCCAAGTGAGGATCTTTACGGTGATTCTCAATAGGCGCAGAGCTATTTGATGTTGTCATCTCTGGAGTGGTGCGAATATATCAGTGTGAATATATGAGCAAAGAAGATCAAACTTAAGGAGGCAAGTACAATGCATGCGGTTGCTTATCCTTTTCAATGACAGGACCTGCCAGGTGTTGTGTTTAGAACTTAGGAAAAGGATGCAAGGCACAGCCATCAAACTAAGAATTTGTTCGTGAACGAATGTATGTGGTTAAGTTGGGGAACAACACTAAACCAAAATGATAGTGTTTCCATAGATGCAATGTGGCGTGTGCGAATGGAGGCCTTCCACTTTCCTACCTTATCTATGCTAGAACAAAAGTGGCTGTCAGTATAAGTGGAAAAAACTGAATGTTAGTTTAGCACCATGTTGGAACTCCCCTTCTCCACACGGTTATACGCATAGTTAGGGTATAGTTGGATTACTGGTGGGAGGGGCAGGAGCAAATAGAAGGAGCTCACTTAATGCACTCTCATCTTCCGCAAACGCAGAATGCACACACCACTTTCTGCAAAGCATTCCAACGACTGAAAATGGGTCAGATCAGATGCTGTGCGCTTTTGCAGAAACACCGACACATGCAACACACACACGCACGCACGCACATGCAGGCACACCCATGCGAGCAATTACCACTGGCAACGCACACACACACATGCACGCGCCATGCACTTAGCGGGTGCATTTGAACATTTATGAAGTGCGTCGATTGAAGAGTTTTAAGCAGTCGTTGCTGAAAGCGTTGCGCACTGCAATTGCCACTGGAACTGTCTCTCAGACAGAGCAGCAGCCACTGGGGGCCAGTCGAAGGGGGCGTTTGAAAAGTGTGTGCGCCGCCTCCTCAGCGGACAAAGCAAAAGCGCTCGTAAAATACTTTGAAATTCCTCGGGAAAATTTGTGCGTAGCTTCCAGCAATGCCGCGTGTAGCGCAACAAGACACACCAGTTAGCGGCACACACTTTTTAATGTGCCTCAAGTGTTGTGAGAAAATAAAATGTTGAAAATTCCATTTCTAAAAATAAGGAACGCAACTGAAACACCTACATTCGCATACACAGCCACACCGACACAGACTGGGCCCGCTAACGAGCGCCCACCACACGATTTAATGTGAATTTTGCTAGTTTGCTTATATATTTCACTCCTTTGCCCCTGCCATATACGAGTTCAATGTGTGCGCGTATGCGGTGGATGCAAAGTACCTGTGGGCAACACTTGGAGCTGAACGTCCACCTCCAGGCGCGCACTTCACCTGCCGCAGTAGGCACCCAGGTGAACAGTGGGGTTAGCAAAGCGGACAAGCACAGAAGAAGGGGCCGAGGGTAGGGTTGTGGGAGAACGTAGGGGTATGAGCAGAGCCACTATTTCCTATAAAGGGCCCTGCATTTACGATTCCAGCATATTCTAGGAAGCCAAAATCGTCGGTTTAAGCTTGTTATACTAAGAAGATGCATCGCCTACACCGGCTCCAAGACACCCTACACTGCAAGAGAAGGTACTCGTATAAAACTGATTCAGAGAAGTGAAGTGGACCTGCGAGTCAACCGACGACGCTATTGACCACTTCATACTGAGCAGTTTGGACTCCTTTCTGATGTTGTTGTGGATTTCTGTAAATAGGTGGGCTATATGTGGGTGGGCGTGACAGTTGATTCACAGCAGTTTGGACTCCTTTCTGATGTTGTTGTGGATTTCTGTAAATAGGTGGGCTATATGTGGGTGGGCGTGACAGTTGATTCACAGCAGTTTGGACTCCTTTCTGATGTTGTTGTGGATTTCTGTAAATAGGTGGGCTATATGTGGGTGGGCGTGATAGTTGATTCACAGCAGTTTGGACTCCTTTCTGATGTTGTTGTGGATTTCTGTAAATAGGTGGGCTATATGTGGGTGGGCGTGACAGTTGATTCACAGCAGTTTTGACTCCTTTCTGATGTTGTTGTGGATTTCTGTAAATAGGTGGGCTATATGTGGGTGGGCGTGACAGTTGATTCACAGCAGTTTGGACTCCTTTCTGATGTTGTTGTGGATTTCTGTAAATAGGTGGGCTATGTGTGTGGGTGGGCGTGATTGATTTACAATTTCCATATCGAAATTCAGAAATCAAGTTTTGACGTTACGTAGAGGATATGTGGGCGTGGTAATTGTCAAGTTCCGTCCATATTTTGCATAGAGCCAAGTGTGGATCCGATTAGGGCACACAAAACAGGGACATTATTTTAGTAGTTACGAGCATATCTTCAATAGGCGGGGATTTGTGATCATTTTCGAAGCGGTCTCGAGAGTTTCGCACTCGTATATGGGAGGTAGACATTTCCTTTTGTCGAATTAGTTCATGTATCTCGCTCCAGCCTGATCCAAGCAATGTATTTGCCAGATTTTTTAAAGATATCTGCAGATATTATTTTCATTATTAGAAGTCAAGAAGCGACTAAACGAGATTTATTGTGCAGGGCCTCACGTTTATCCGATGTTTAGGCTTTTTATGAATTTTAGTACAGTCTGGGTTTGCCTTTCCAAACGTCATATGGAGGCATAACAACACCGCCTAAGTGATGAAGCCTTTGTCTGCCGAGTGCAGGACATTCGTAGAGAATGTGTTTTGATCCTTCAATATCGATTTCACAGAATCGACAGACATCAGTGTCGGAAAACCCTGCTTTTTAAGGTGATACCTCAGGTTGCAGTGTAAAGTACCCATATAAAATTCGTAAGTCTACCCTGCTTAGCGAAGGTAGCTTAATTGATCTTCCCTTACATGGGATTGGGAACTGTTTTGCTTGATGTTGACCTGCGCTATTAAGCCAGTGGTCTGCCAATGTCTTTTCTTCCCATTTCCCGATAGCTTCTTGGGAGATCCGCAGATATCTCTATGCGACAAACAATTTTGACATGACTAATTCGGCTCAGAAGGTGATGATGATCATGAATATGTTCATATACGAGTATATAAAGTTACTAGCTGTGCCGTTTCAAAATCATTGTGTGTGGTGTCAATTCCAAGTTTCACGATTTTGTCTCGCCCATTCCACCAGAAACTATACCCTAAATTAGATTTGCAATGTGTCCTTATTCGCTTTGGACGGTCATGACAAGTTGGAGCTGCTCAGCAGGCAGTGACACCCAATTAGAATTGCGGTAATCTAGTATGGAACATAGGACAAAAAAACTCGTAGAATATGGAACCGACAGGATTGGATTCCGGTAAATTTGCCTGGCTGCAGAGTACCGCTGCTTTATCATTGCATTTGTTTCATTGTTGGTTTCAGCGTAGGTGCGATAGAGAAATAATTGTTGAAATTCACGAAGACTAGACTCATTCACTGCACAAATATTCCGCTCACATATCTTCAGCCATATGCACCGATGTTCGCCATAAATGTGTCTTATGCAGATTTTATAAATACTTAGTAATTAAATGCATTACAAGCCGTAAAATAAACAAATAATGTGCAAACTGTGTTTCCGTGCAGTCAATAAATAATTTTCGTTCTGATTAATCATCAAAATATTTTTGGCACATGACGCCCACACGCTCAGCCAGCGCCTCCCACCAACCCACAACAGTGAGTCGCATTTGGCAACACGCACCTGTATAAAACGCACTTTGATTCAGAGGAAATATGAAACAGAATTTTAAAAGTTTTAAAGTTTGAAAAATAACATTAAAATGAAGTCGAAGAGTGTGAAAATTTTGAAAATTTAATAAAACAAAAATATGTATATTTATATTCCGTGACAGTTGCGAAGGCACTGTAGTGGTGGCCAGGCAATAATATTAACATAGCATTTAGCATAGACACAAACCACGCTACTTGACAAAGCTTCGAAACACACCTGCCGTAAAATTTGCCAAAATTCCCTAAACAAACAATTTCTTGCTGATTTTATTTATAATTTATAAAGTATGTTTATATTTCGTGAATAAAGTCAAATTCATTTAAAGCTGTATCACATACATAAATATTATTTTTGATGAAGTCCTTAACGTCCTTTTGACCACCACAGTGGCGGCTTTCAGCTGCAATTAGGTTAAAAATTCCCCTATTCAGGTTTGGCAGCACTGCTCCATTGACGGTTTGAAATTGAAAACAGTGCATTTCAAACTTAATGTTACATCAAATATCGTATACTATATACAATATTTGGTTACAGTACCCTACATGCGCTACTTTATTGTGATTGGTTTAGGAAAAATAGAAGCAGTTGTCGCTGCAACAAAGTAGGTGGCGGGGGGCTTAGCCCCAATTGGTCCATTGATGGTTTGAAATTGAAAAGAGTGCATTTCAAACTTAAGGAGGTTACAACAAATATCGTATAATATACGATATTTGATTACAGTACCCTACATATGCTGCTTTATTGTGATTAGTTTAGATTAGCAGGTGTTGCTGCACTAAGTGGGTGGCACTTTGATTAAGGGGGGGGGGGCTTGGCCGCGATTGATCCATTGACGGTTTGAAATTGAATTACCCTACATACGCTACTTTATTGTAATTACTTTAAGAGAAATAGAAGCGGGTGTCGTTGCATTTGAATGGGCGCTACTGAGATCAGGTGGGGTGTTATACACCGCGACCTAAGATATCTATTGTGATATCCCCAATTTATTTAAAAAGTTGAGGATAGTTTCATCTAGAAGACTTCTGTCAGGATTGTTTCCGACAGGAATTCAATTAAGTTGAGGGATCTTGCTCATATCTAATATATATTGGCGCTGTCCTTGCGCTGACTATCACCATCCCAAGTATGGGAACTTTTTTAGTCAGTGCTTGAACGGCGCCACATCGTGGTATCACAATGGGCCATTATGTGTGCTCAAGTGTGCTTTTGGCAAACTGGGCGGCCACTCCTACCAACCTACCTAATATATATCCTCCAAAATACCTGTGTCGTTTGTGTGCCAAAGGTCCGTGATCAGGTGCAGTGAGGCTTCGCCACTTTCTCCACAGAATCTACAAAAAGCATTTGAAAGTAGACCCAACTTATTGATGTGATAGTTGCGTCTACAGTGTCTACTTGAAGTGCCTGTGATGATTCTTAATTTACTTCGAGGCATGTTGATTAACTCTTAAGCTCTTTAGGATTAAAGTCCCCGAAGAGCTTTGGACTGTCTTAATCCCTGTAGATTTTTCTAGGTTTGACTTCGTTTTGCATCTGTACATTTCTTCAGCAGACCTCCAGTGGTGTTGGATGATAGTCCACAGAAGGGTTCAGGGTCTTTGAACCGAGAGGTCACAGCCTTCCTTGTTAAGCTATCAGCCTTCTCATTTCCCTCTACTCCTATGTGGCCTTGCAGCTTGTTGCTACATACCTATACTTCAAATTTGTCAGTGCTGCTTGACTATCGAATAGTATCACGATATTCTTTTCCCGATACTTCCTGTCAATTTGGAGCTGGGTCCATCTTTCAATACCGCGAATCTCCGCTTGAAAAATGCTTGGGAAAGAACCCATTGGTTCCCAGTAGAGGGTTCTAAGCCCAAATATCTTGCCACAGT
The DNA here is from genome assembly GCA_920105625.2 of Clusia tigrina. NCBI lineage: Eukaryota > Metazoa > Arthropoda > Insecta > Diptera > Clusiidae > Clusia > Clusia tigrina. Next base: position 20,620,310 of record OV050032.1, read on the forward strand.
CCCGTCCATCGTCTTAGAACCTTCTGTATGCCATAAGGGGGAGCTGTCTCTAATTTTATCCGTTTCAGTTCGATCTGTCTATTCTTTTTTGTAGCATAACTTTGTCCTGTATTTGTGACCGAAGTTGAATTTTTTGTCATAGAATCCCCATGGGATTTTAGTGTACCGCATTCATGAGATGAATTGTTACCCTATATTTTTTGGGTGTAATTTGATACCCTAGAAATAGTTTCTTGTGTTTTGCTAAGAAGTGTTCTAGCCGAGTCTTGTATTACTAGAAGCAAGGGTGTTAAATCATATATAATTTCCATCGCTGCCCTTGGACAGTTGCTCATAGCTCCAGTGATGGCGCAAGGCGTTGTAGGTAAAGAAGATTTCGCTGTCTTAAATCTGACCCTATTTGACCAGGCTATAGAACCATAGGTGATGACTGCTCTCACCATCTTGGTATATGCACATCCATCGAATGATTTTTGGGTTACATCCCCAAGATTTACCTACAAGCCTTCTGCATATCCATAAGGAAGTTGTAGCCCTCTTGGTGGTTGCTGTCAGGTCAATCTTCCACAATAAATTTTGTCGAAAATTACTCCAAATTTGGTCTCAGAGGTTTTATCGACCTGCGTACCATTTAGATGAATAGGTTTCATATATGGTAAGGATCTTTTTCTAGTAAACGGCACAATGGTTGTCTTCGAGGCATTGATTGTCTATCGTGGCCCCCTGCACCATTAACTAACTGCTAATAAGCCCCTCCGGATAATATCAAAAAGGGTGGATTCAGACTTTCCTCTAGCTATTATCATAATATCATCCTCATATCCTTGAATATATAAGTATATATATAGAGTCTATTTCATAACAGGACTTTGCATGGATCGCCTATACTTGACATAAGTATATCTGAGGTATTACTTAATCGTATTTAGGAAGCGCATCATTTATGTTCCTTTATAGTTTACATATGTAAATGGATTCATGCAAAAGCATATCACAGTGTGCAGTGATGTGCATCTCCCAAGTCCCTCCGTTTCTTGTGAGAGAAACCAGTGTTCACAGCTGGTGAACAATGGAGAAACGCAGTTAGCGGAATGTGTTACTTTTCTTCATGAGTCCCCCTCTTAACTAACTTCTCACATGCCTATAACTGAGAGAATATGGAGGAGCATTTGTGCAGTGCAGCAGGTATGTTCCCCTCTTTACTAACTTCTCACATGCCTATAACTGAGAGAATATGGAGGAGCATCTGTGCAGTCCAGCTGGCATGTTGGGTCGTTTCTACTGTACTTCCAACCTTATCATGCTACAAAACTGGTAATATTTTGGAAATGAACGGTTCTGTTCATTATCATCCTCTGTGGCCAATTATCCTTTCCCTTCGCTGTGAGTTGAGCAATCATTGCAGGCTCGTTTCGTTCCATCCTTGCTGCTTATCTGTATTTTCTGGTACAGCTTTCAAGAGCAACTGTGGTACTGTGGTACAAACTTTCCCTCACTGTCTCCAGAGAATTGAATCCGAAGTAACGACACGCCAAGCCTAAGAATCCGGTCAAACTAACTATAGGAAGAACCTACTCTAAACAATGAATACAACAGCAATAAACTTAATAATTGTTCTTTTTAAATTTCGGAGTGATTTGTACAAAAAGCAAATGAAATGCTAACAAATAAAAAGGAAGAACTAAAATTATGTTAGTAAAAATTCGAGCATGTTCGTGAAACGGCGCACGCTGACATAATTCACCAGCAGCACGTACGTGTAGCATGTGTAAATGTACGCCCACCACTGGAAGTGTAAATGCCTCGCCCACAATACTCTGCTGTTCACATGCAGCAGGTAGGCGTGCCGCGACTCTGTCAATAATTTGCGCACCACAGCGCCACTCAAGTACACGATGCTCATGAGCAGAATTAGGCGGCGCAAGTGAACCAAAATAATTGCCATGGGGGCGACACGGAGCAGCAGCGCAGCACTGCAAATGAAGAAAGAAAATACGAATTCAAAAAACAAATTTCGTAAAAAATCAAAAGAATAATTTTGTGAAAATAATAAAAAATCAAAAGAATAATTTTGTTTTGTTTTTTTTTTTTAAATATAAGCAGAACAAATACAAATTATACTTAAATATTTCCCCGCGTACAGTGGGCTAGGAAATTATTCGCTCACTTTGGAATACATTCTTATAAACCGCTTTTGTCCAATCCGCATTTCCTCGATATTGCAACAAAATCTGCACTTCCAACCCAAGATTGATACTATTTTGTGTACCTTCTTCTGATGTCTGCAAGAGTGGGTTTCCGGGGCGTGCCTGGCGCAAATGAAAGAAGTGGGTATGCAAGCAATTATCTCATGACTGTGTTGCTGCGAACAGTTTCAGTCCTTTTATAGCTAGCACGGAGTCCAGCACTGCGAGAAACGGAGAAACACTTTCCTAGGGGACTACCTTCTGGATTTCATGGGAGACGTTTCAAATGAAAAGGTAAGCTCCATCAATGGCTTGATCAATGGCTCCAACTGGCTGGACTTTTGAGAGGGCATGGGAATTGTGTCTCATGCGGGGTCACAAAGGATCCTAGTATAGTGTCCAGCGCTGCCCAAACGGAGAAACACTTTCCTAGGGGACTACTTTCTGGATGATCTGGGAGACGTTTCAAATGAAAAAGTAAGCTCCAACTGGCTGGACTTTTGAGAGGGCATGGAATTTGTGTCCCATGCGGTGTCAATTAACCTCAAAGACCCTTCTTTCCATTTCTAACACTTGAGGTTCTTGAAATGAAGGTATAGCGCGAATGTTACCATCAGTTTTCAGCGCTTGGTCTCTTTCAATGGCCATGTTTGGAACACATTTCAACATTTGTTTTACCACGTTTTTCGAAGTTTATTAAATTATGTCTTCAAGGGGCCTGTTGGAAGAAGAGTGTGCTTTGTTTCTTACTTAATTCGATCTCTTGCCCCGAAGTCGATTTCCAGTCAGCAACAAAGCATGCACGCGGTGCTACCGGAATTGTTCCCTACTTTATTTGATTTCTTCATTTGTTTCAACATCACATAAATTATAAATTCGCTCGCATCTCTCTCATCAATCACTTTTCGTCTCTAATGCTTTTATGCTTCTAAACATGCCTATATCTCCATTTTATGATGTGTTTGGGATTTCTATTATGATTTTTCCTCAACTTCATGCGAGAAAAGTTGCCCGTTGTTCAGTGTGCACGGGAACAGGCCATGGACATTATGGTGAAATGCTGACGAAAACTTGCTCAGCACATTAATTTCCTGCCTATGAGGGGCTCATTGGACCTATACTGACCAGGACTCATTGAATTATGAACTATGTAGAAAACACATGCCTTCAAATCTTGCAGACCAAGGCTGTGGCAACATGCCGCGAACCATCTCAACACTTCTTGAGGGTTGTGCAAGTGAAAGTGGCGATACATACGCACTCTAAGAATCGAATATTCCCTGAACCAGTACTCGAAGCGTCCGTCCTTCTATTTGCAACATAATCACTCAAAATAAAAGCAAAAACAATCAGGAAAAATTAAACACATTAAGCACAAAAAGTTGTGTACACAACGCTGAAGCAACTGGCTGCGAGCACTCGTCTCAACCAGCAATGAAGTAAGCGCATGTGTTCATTGGCACACAAGAGTATGCCTGACCACCACGCCCAGGCCCATGCCCACATACTCGTGGCATGGTGGCATAGCTTGCGGCTGCTCTAATGTGGCCCATTATGGCTAACCTCGTCTGCCGTGGACGTGGACATGTTCGCTTATTAATAAATTCCCGCTCATTATGAAACACAAAGCGTTGCAGTGCAACCGGGCATCGTGTCCGGAAAAGTGGAAAAGACTAAAAGTGTGAGCTCGATCGTGCTGGCGAAATGTGGCCAATTATAATTTTGTGTCATACTCGCAGTTTGTTGTTTCATTTTCCAGCAGTGCGCGCTGTGGAACCTTCTCAAATTAGCGCCCTTCCAATTGGGCGCCTTGGAACAGCACACGAACGGCTCTGACTACAACTCTTTGGATGCTATTCAAATCATTTTGTGGCCGACTATATATATAAATATATGATCTCTAAAGGAGGCGTGCAAGGTGTGGATATAACGCTCGTGTTACATCTCAACTGACATATTTAATTTGACCGGTGCCATTTAGCACACTGACTGGATGCAGTCTACGCTGTTCGATACTCGTATTGCCGCAGCATTTGAATTATGTCGGTATTAAATGCAGAGGAAACGAGTGATATGTCGCCTAGATCATTTATATGACCGACAGTAGTGCACATTGAGAAATTCTGCTATAGAAGATAGCTTTCCGCTGCTGAGTTGCATTGCTCGACTACCTTGTGTGGTCCGGGTAGCTGTGTTCGTCTATTCGTACACCTTGCGAGGAAGCTTCTCTCAAGAACCAACGGAGATATTAGGTTTAATTTTGCATAATCACAATTTTTGTTTATACAAATCGGGTAAAAAAATACTCCTCTTTTCCATGCTCCTCTTTTTTTTAATTAAAAGCATGCTTCAAGAACCAAGTACGACATAGTTGTGGTCTCCATATTAGTCGGTACACAACAGACTGAAGATTGTATGCAATTTAGTTTCAGACAAATACGGCATTGGCGTGTGTTCCACATTAGTCGGTATACAATTTAGTCTCACACTCGTCTCCAACACGCCCACTTTCTATACCCCTGTTGTCTTGCAACAGAACTTGTTTCTAGCAGAGGTTGTATTAAGAATCCAGAATGGTACGTGTATCTGGATTGGATTTCCTGCAGCAGCAACCATGCCCATATTTGTGCAACTATCCTATATACAAGATTAGCAATGCGTACAATGCAAACAAATTCAACTGCCCCGCCTTAATAACGCCTATATACTCCTACATAGTGTTTCTACATGTTTTTCCACATATTTTTCTACATGCTTTTCTACAGGTTTTTCTACCTGTTTTCTACTTGATTTTCTGCATGTTTTTATACATGTTCTTCTACTTGTTCTTCTACTTGTTCTTCTACTTGTTTTTCTACTTGCTTTTCTACAGGTTTTTCTACAATTTTCCATAAATATTTGTATACTTGTTTTTCTACATATTTTTCTACATGGTTTGAGACATGTTTTTCTATATATTTTTCTACTTGTTTTTCTATTTGCTTTTCTACAGGATTTTCTACTTGCTTTTCTACTTGCTTTTCTACATGTTTTCCACATATTTTTCTACATGTTTTTATACATGTTTTTCTACTTGTTTTTATACATGTTTTTCCACATATTTTTCTACTTGCTTTTCCACATATTTTTCTACATGTTTTTATACATGTTTTTCTACTTGTTTTTCTACTTGTTTTTCTACTTGCTTTTCCACATATTTTTCTACATGTTTTTATACATGATTTTCTACTTGTTTTTCTACTTGCTTTTCTACATGTTTTTCCACATATTTTTGTACATGTTTTTATACATGTTTTTCTACTTGTTTTTATACATGTTTTTCCACATATTTTTCTACTTGCTTTTCCACATATTTTTCTACATGTTTTTATACATGTTTTTCTACTTGTTTTTCTACTTGTTTTTCTACTTGTTTTTCTACTTGCTTTTCCACATATTTTTCTACATGTTTTTATACATGTTTTTCTACTTGTTTTTCTACTTCTTTTTCTACTTGCTTTTCTACTTCTTTTTCTACTTGTTTTTCCACATATCTTTCTACTCGCTTTTCTACTTGCTTTTCCACATATTTTTCTACATTTTTTATACATGTTTCTCTACATGTTTTCTACTTGTTTTTCTACTTGCTTTTCCACTTGCTCATGTATACATGTTCTACATGTTCTTCTATATGTTTTTGTACACTACCACGTGTTGATTCAGACTACAGCGGATTTGAAGAAATGTTTGTCACACGCAATAGGAGGAGTGACAGTGATCACACTATCACAGAGGTGTACGTGATTTGTGACAGTCGGTATGACCGCCTGCAGCTATTTTTTACCAGCTAATTTTAAATGTAGCTTGATGAATTTTGCTTTAATTGAACATTTTGCAAGGCGTAAATAATTTACAAAGCCCTGTCACACACACACACCCATTTTCATACGCACACATGCTTATACACGAATTGCATATAGATTGATAAATACACACCCAAGCTCAAGCGTTGAGTTTTTCCTTTATGCTTTGACTATTTTTTGATTTGTTTCGGCGCTGCTGATTTTGCGTGTATGAACTCTTTTTTATTGCCACACACAAATTTCCCAACTTATGAGAAAATGGTGAAAATTTTGAAAATTTTTACAAACAAACTGTTCCTGTATACGCAGTTGCTAAATAATAGACGAATGCCTGACTGTCTGTTTGTATATCTGTCGGTGTGACCGTCGGTGCGCCACCATTCGCCACAATTCAGAATACACTGAAGTGTAAAGGAAATTTCGCAACACTTAAGGCTGAATTTCGAAAGGTGCCCATACGAACGAACATTTTTGAGCGCATTTCCTCTTGCATCTTGTCTCTGACCTTTTCGTTGGGCGATTATTCTGTTTCAAATCGTTTGGTGTCGCTGCGATATGGAAGCGAACCTCGCACACTGCCACACAAATAGTCGTGTGCTCCATTGTTAGCACTGATAAGCGATTGATAATAATTTAATTAACTTAAAACATCCTCTGGCGTAAGAAAATGCTCTTCTTCCGGTTAGTTCCATCGAAACAAAATAAATAGTATATTAAATGAAAGGAGAACAAAGCGAAACGTCTGAGCAGAGCATGATATCTGCATTTGTGTACGGGTATTTATAGTCAGCGTCTAATCGCATACACCACTCGTAAATGGTGGCTATGAATTTTTGAATTTTATTTGCTTGATTCTGAAGCACAACAGCGGCAACCAGCAAGAGCAGCCACTGCCACACACTACACAAGCAGCAGCACAAGTTGCGAGCACAACGAGTACAAGGAATCGAATCGATTCAAAACAAACAGACGGACAACCAGCCTGAAAGCGTGTCTGTCTGTCTGCCTGTCTGTCTGTCTCACTTGTAAATCAGTTGCAATGCAATTTCATCGATAATAAACATTTGGAAAAAATGAACAAAAAATATAAATAAGTATTAACAGCACAAGTAAGTGCGAGAGAGAATGTGTGTTCGTGTGTGTGCGTGAGTATGTGTTTGTGTGTGCGTAGCAATTAATTTTATTAACTAGTTTTATTGCATAATCTGTCGCTCATGTTTTTCGGCGCATAAATTACATGAAATGCCCAAAAAATGCATGTGCGTTCGCTTATAAGTGTGTGTGTACATAGCGTAGGACTGAAGAGCGCTTGTGCGGCCACAGGGCGTATGAGTGACGTTTGTTGGAGTGTGCGTGTGCTCCCGGGGATTAGCAGCTATTTTGTATAAATCCCCTTTTTTTCCCCAATTTTCTAAACTTATGCGATTTGGTTGTTTTCTTTTTGTTTCTTTTTGTTTTTTTGTTTGTAAATTGCTGTTCCCTTGACCGCACAGTACTCCGTCCAGTGCAAATAAATGGGAAATTTACCAAATATTATTATTGTTATTATTATTATTATTATTATTATTATTATTATTATTATTATTATTATTATTATTATTATACCTTGGATCATAATTCATTTTGTCGGCAAGGGGTTGGGCAATCGACCCGAACTCAAACAGATTTAGAAGGAAGCTTTTTTGAAACTATGCTCGACTCCACGACCCACCGAGTTCGAGTGCTCCACAAATGCCACAATGTAACTGATGTTTATCTAATTCACCGGCATACGAGTTCATTTCTACGCGCTACAGAAACTGGTGCATTAGCGTAAAACGCCGACCACAATTTGTGACTGGTTATTATTACAAGTTGTGTGTTGTTTATTACTGTAAATGTCTCACTGCTCACGAGCTATGTTTGTGACCTTTTACTAATGGCTCATTCCTCAAAATTTACAACATTTTGCTATATTCAGTTTTCACTTAAGGCTTATGCAGACGAATTCGGAGCCAAGTCCATTGTGCTGCTATGCAATGCATACTAATGGGCCAAAGTACAGCTGTGAGTAATAGAGAACCCAAATGTGGGCGATTTGAAAGGCGGCACAGTTGACCGATTCCAAGTTGCAGGCATTAACAATTTTCGAAGAGCATTAAAAAATTTGTATTTAAATCAATTTTTATATTGGCTCAGCGTTTTTGTTCTTGGATCCCTGCCAGAATCTGTACAGTTCTCGTGTCTGTCCTTACACATCCAGATTCTAAATTGCATGCAGTCTGTTCAACAAGAGAGTAACAACAATAGTTCATAGTTTAGGACCACATATAACTATCTCTTTCGCACATTGTGATTATTTGTTTACATGTCTATGACGTCAATGCCCTATCAACTCATTATTGTGCCGTACTTCATTAAGAGAGGACGTTTGATGAAATGAGTTCCGTGGCGGTATGAGGCCGTGTTTTTATCCACACACCCGAATCGCACGAAAATGTCGTATGCTACCGCAGTTAAAACTATTAGGAAGTTGGAATACTTCGTTGAACAGTATGATGGTGTTAAGAACCTAGATGACTTTCCGGATCCCGTGAAATCGAGAGCAAAGTCTAGCTGGCAGGATGAAGTGATTTTGAAGCTGTTCGAGCAGAGTCACACTCTGCGGCTGTGGGATGCTAAGGAGAAACTTTTCAAAAAACCAATTAACATTTGTCGCAACACAAACAGACAGTGCTTACACGAGACAAAGGTGTAATTTCGTTCTATGACCTCGAAGCCATTGCATATGGTAGACCACTTAAAGAAGCGAAGGACCTGGACAAGTGAAAACAGTAGTCGCGATTGGTCGAATGAGGTGTTTACTGATGAATCAACTTTTGGGGCACGTGTTCCGGTGTAGCGCGCCTGGTTAAGCAGTAATAAATGATATATAAAACTCACCGTGAAACATTCTGTGAAAGTTAATGACCGGGGATGCTTCTCAGAATATAGTTTTGGGACGTTGCTCCTCTTCACGCAAAATTTGAGTGCAGAAATCAGTGGGAATTCATAGAAGCATGATTCTAGAGGGAGTTAACGTTATAGCTGCTATGCCTTATTTATCTTTATGAAAATAGACGTATAAATCCATTTTATAGGGGGTGGGGATTATATAAGGTTTCGAAATTTCTGCAATTAATCTAAGATTTTACTGATGCAAGCCCGAATTCTTCTAGAACTTCATCGAATTTCCATCTAGAGACAATTCTTTATAGGAATTTATTATGCGGGGCGGAGCACTGCCTTGGCTTGACATGCAAGACACACGCGCTGGTGTTTAGCGTTGACAAGCATTTGCAGCCGTCTGTCACAGAAGTGCTGAAAATCCCTGCTATTATGTTGATCAACTTAGGCTCAAGCAGCAATTATCGGTATTTTGTGGCGGGAGGAAGTTGAGAAGGAGCGGGCAGAGAGCGAATGCATACGAAAGTTAAAAATATGTGAGACTTTTGTTGTTGGACTTGTCTTTATTATTTGAAAACAACAACATATTTGCTAGTCTCTCCTCGGTAGTAGCAAGTAACAGTCAACATGGAGGGGTGTCATATATATATAGATAGAATAGTAATACAGTGGGCTCAGACGACCATTGCATGGACTGACAGCAACGTTATTCCTTTCTCAATCTTAGGGGGCGTATGATTGATATTTCGTGATGAAAATAATTGAAAACTGTTTCAGTTGAACGCTGTGACCCAGTGGTGTGGTGGCTGCTGAACTACCTGGGAAAACAACAAATAATAGAGATCCTTCACTTCAAGTGTTCGCAGCATGCGTTGAATGAAGTCCATTTCGTAACTGAATTCAATCAATGCTCCTGTGCGATTACATGTCCTTATACAAAATGTAATTAATGTGTACTTTTATAGGAGTGGTTGAGGGCTAAAATAATAACCGTTTAATCAGACAAAATTGTGTCATCTTTTACGTGCAATAGCGAAGCTCTCACTGCAGTATCACTGCAATCTCAATAGAATCACATTCGAATCTCACTGTGCTCTCACGGTGGTCCCGCTTGTTCCCTTCCTCTCCTACCTCGGCTGCTCTATGCAAATGTGAATTTGTCTGCCAAATCATCAACTGCCAATTAAGCATTCAGAACAAACGAATTTTTCTACGCTATTAATTTGTTAATTTTTCTTAATTACTAATTAAATTTTGCTAAGAAATTTTTAGAATTTTTCTTAGTCATTTGATGCAATTGGAATAGAAGTCGTCATGTGCAGCGACTGTGTTGGTATATTGAATTGCTTCCCCAAATTGTTATTGTACGCAGCGTAGATACCTTCTGTCCAGCGTCATCTGCACCGTGGCCCTTGTTTCATCTGTTGTTTCCATGTCTTTTCATATGATGTTTCATTATAGTGGTGTTTCAAGCACTTCGTATTCCCTCATGAACTCACCTAAGAAAATATATGGAAAGGTTCAGGTTCTGTTGCAGTAGTAGAGTACAACGTTCGATTGGAGCGTGTCTTATAGAAGCAGGAAACTATGTGGTCTGAAGAATATGCTTTCAGGAACAGAAGAAGACACTTAGCAGGCTTCACAACAATCTACCAGAGCAGCAACTGCATAGCTAATGAAGATAACTATTGATAGAGATAATAACGACGTCGACAGTCAGTTATACGAGTACCTCCGGAGTGTGAGACAGTGTGATTTATCTACTTAGAGAAAGCAAAGCTGTTGAGTTCTGAGTATAGAAACTGTCCTGAAATTCTGGAAGAGTGTGAAGAAGGTGTAAAAAATGGTGTCAAGCGGGGAATTCATTACTTGCAGATATGACTGGATAAGCTGGACTAGCAGTGCCTAGAACATTTATTAAATAGTGAGCCCCAAATTCTTGAAACATGAACCTTTACAAACTTCCTGGAAGATCTCCGTACATGATATACTTAAGTTCGGGGCTATTTCAGATCAACATTTATATTCCTGCTGTTGGGAAACTGAAGAATCGTAGTGCAGCCAATGATCAAAACAGGATTTTATACGATGTTAACTTGGCGTATAATTTATTCCCGGATGAAAGCGAAGCTTATTTAAATCAACTACTTTGTGTGAATCACATGTGGTTCCTTATCGACAACCCGACTTCCGTGGTCTAGTGGGAAGCATGATAGACTCATACTCGGAGGTCGTGGGTTCAGATCATGCCCCGGTGTCAAAAATGCTTCTTACAAACTATTTTCTCTTCAAGTTGAAAGCCTCGGTGGATAGTACTCATTCCCTCCATCACAATACCAAGAAGACATAATTCATTATGTGGTCTAGTGGGAAGCATGGTAGACCCATACTTGGGTGTCTCGGGTTCGAACCTTGCCCCGGGCACGGTCTCAAAAATGCTTCTTTACAAACTTTTTTCTTCGAGTTGAAAGCCTCATTTCCCTCCAACACCATGCAGACATAATTCATTATGGTGTAAGGTATAATTATAATAATAATAATAATCCCTTCCACAATGTCCGAAAGCCAATGCGCCCTCTAATGCATTCCACATAAAATATCCAATTGGAAGGTCGTGATTTCAATCATTCTTGCACACCCGTAGCCACAGCAGCTTAATTTACGTACTTGTAACTGATCTGAGAGGCAGTATAAAGGACGTCGTATAAAGGACTCATACAACTCGCAGTAAAGAGAGTCCAGAGCAGGGTGGGCCGAGAAACGCAGTGCTGGTAGTTGGACACACAAACGCAGACACAAGCTGAATAAAAATTACACATTATTCAAACTGAGGGAGCTGAATTTTTGTTGGTTCTTTGTCCATTTGTACACCATACCAAAACCTTTTCGCTCAGGCCGCCTTGCTACACACACTGGCGAGTCAATGGCCAGCAAAATGATTTATATAGAGCAGCCAAAACGTCGCGTTCAAAATATTAGCTTGGTGTGCTTCCGGTGCAGCGAGCATGCCGTCCAATTACACGGAAAGTGGCACAAATCTATTTAGGCGGACGACGTGGTGTATTTTTATGATTAACTAAAAATGTCATAAATTGATAGACAGACTCGGGGTGCTGCGAATCGTGTGCCGCCGATCACTGCGAGAGACAGAGAGAGGCCGGCTGCGAAGACGGCGACGGGAATCTTGCAACAATTGCGAAAATAATTTGCTAACAAAAAAGTAAGATACAGGAAAAAAAAGAAGAAAAGAGTGCAGTCAAAAATACACAGAATACAGCCAGAAAGACACAATGCAATGCAGCGAACTGCGATACAGCTAAGTGGCATATTTACAAGCGAATTTAATAAAAATTTTGATTGCAATTTATACGCTAAACTCGAGCCGAAAACTACCCACTCGCATGCTAGAATTCTACACACACACACACACACACACACACACATGTACATGTACATGGCAACTCACATGCTCGCACATTCACTTCTTAAGTAAGAAGAAAAATCGCTCTCTCTTGAAATTATTTCAACGCATCAATTTCAAAAGAACAAAAAGCAATACAAAGACCAATCCGCAGAGTGCTGAACGTGGTTTCCTTCGCCCCACTCCCCGATTTGTATTTGTGTGTTTTTTTCAACATTTGTGAGCAACTCAAAAAACCAACGAGCAACTCGGAATCGCAGGAAAATTTTGAATATCGCGGATGCCAAACGAAACAAGTCAGTTTTCTTTTGACAACGCGCCGAGTAAAACGTGCGCCGGCCAAACTGAAACGCGCGTGCGACATTTCAAGTAAATTCCGAAATTTTGCTGAATTTAAAAATATAAGAAATAGCACCAATACACAAACAAACAAGCACACTCACACACACACACATGTACACAAAGCGCAAAACGCAGCCACACACAATCAGAGCATTTTCCAAGCGACAGCATAAAATAAAATAAAGTAATCCGTGACGTGTGCGCTTAGTTTGCCGGTACGCGCCTGTCCGTCCTGCCCGTCCCGTGCGTCCGTGCAACAGGCTGAGAAGCTGCGGTGCGTGCGCCGAACATGCCACTGTGCCAAGGGGAACATGCAGTTGTAAAGCAGTGCGCGGATTGAGATGTGCTCTGGGCGAGATCACTGCCTTTTCGCATTATTCCCGAAATATAAGCCGCAAATTTAGTAAATCCGTGCTGCAGTTGATGATGATGATGATGATGACGACGCCGATGCCGATGATGCTGGCGATAATGACGTTGCAGATGATGTTGATGCCGTTCCGAAACGCAGAGGAGTAGCCCAGCCATAGTCAGATCAAGTCAACTTAACTCAACGGCAGTGTACGCGAAGTGTGTCTATGAGATGTGCACCAAATAGCTGAGTCTTTGAAATTTGCACAAGTGCAATGCACGGCTAAGGCGGCACCAGCAGCAGCAACAACCACAACAACAACAACAACAACAATAACAACACACACAAAATACAGCAGCAAGAACAACAGCAACAGTACACATTGCAATTTATTTGCATTTATTGGCAATTGAAACTGCAGAAACGGCAGATATTTAAGTGCATTTTGATTAATTTAATTGTTTCGATTTTACACTGCTGCAATTAGAAACGCGCACTGCTCCGGCAGTCATCATCCTCGAAGATACGTAGCTCGATATAGCTCGATGTACGGCTACAGATACAGATACAGATACATGGCATTCGCACGTTGGAGCGTACAAGACGCGAGTGTGCAATAATTAAACATTTATTTGATAAAAGTATTTAAATAACACATTAACTGAATAAGTATAGAAACAGAGATAAAAGACAACAACAACAAAATACAAAAACTCACATTTTTTTGTAGTTAAAACCAAGTAAAAAACAATTACGACTGCCAAAAATTCGTGTTTGATAACAGCAACAACGAAATACAAAAGCAAATCAGCGGCAATAAAAAAAAATTCAATAAAAAAATAAACATAAAAATTATTTCATTAAAAATCAGCGGCAGTAAGAAAATAAATATTAAAAAAATTAATAACATATCAAAACATAAAAAATAATTTGTTAAAAAGCAAAACATAAAAATTATTTCAATAAAAATCAGCGGCGATAATAAAATAAATATTAAAAAAATTAATTTGTTAAAGAACAAAACATAAAAATTTTTTCAATAAAAATCAGCGGCGATAACAAAATAAATATTTAAAAAAATCAAGAACATATTTAAATATAAAAATTATTTTTTTAAAAAGCAAAACATAAAAATTTTTTCAATAAAAATCAGCGGCGATAACAAAATAAATATTTAAAAAAATCAAGAACATATTTAAAAATAAAAATAATTTTTTTAAAAAGCAAAACATAAAAATTATTTCAAGAAAAATCAGCGGCAGTAACAAAAAAATATTTAAAAAATTAAGAACATATCAAAACATAAAAATTTTTTCAATAAAAATCAGCGGCGATAACAAACTAAATATTAAAAAAATTAATAACATATCAAAACATAAAAATTAATTTGTTAAAAAGCAAAACATAAAAATTATTTCAATAAAAATCAGCGGCAATAACAAAAAAATATTTAAAAAACTAAGAACATATCAAAACATAAAAATTTATTTATTAAAAAGCAAAACAATAAAATTATTTCATTGAAAATCAGCGACGATAACAAAAAAATATTTAAAAAAATCAAGAACATATTTAACCGTTAAAAATTATTTTTTTAAACAGCAAAACAAAAAAATTATTTCATTGAAAATCAGCGGTAGTAAAAAAACATATATTAAATAAATTAAGAACATATAAAAAAATAAAACTTTCTTAATTAAAAACAAAAAAATATATAAACAAATTTATAAAACACCAAACCAAAATTTAAAAAACACAAAAAAAAACTTAAAAACAAAAACTTATAATTAAAATATATTTTATTACATGAAAAAAACATTGATCAAAAAATCAATTAAATAACAAAACCAAAAACATAAAAAACTAAAAAACTAAACAAAACCATAGAAAAAACATATTTTTTGCAAACACTAAAAAAAAATAAATAAAAATAAAATAAACATAAATGAAAAAAAAATTGATCGCAGTAAACTCTTCTCTTCTCTAGGAATAAAAAAGCTTTAGTAATAAATTATAAAAAAATAGTATTAAATATATTTAAAAATTAAATGATAAGAAGAGAAATCAAATATTAAAAAATATATAATAATTAAAAATAATAATGATGCACTCACATAATTAAAAATAAATAAAAATTATAATAAGAATATATAATTGGTTCTCCATATAAAAAAAGATATTAGAAACATTTTTAAAGACCAAGAATGAATAAACAACAAAAAAATCATTAACATTATTTATAAATTATTAATAATATAAATTATAATTAAATAAAATAGTTTAGTATAATAAAAAAAATAATAAAAAAAAACATAAACAAAAAGAACAATCAAAAGTAGCAATGAAGTAGAGTAACATAAATAATTCTTTGTTTTATATATGAAAAAAAGAAAAAATCAATTAAAAAAACATCATTGCAAATTACAAATTAGCACCAAAAACAAAAAAAAAACAAGTAACATAAAAAATTGTTTTTTTATATATGAATAAAATAAGTAAATAAATAAAAAACTTCGTTATAAATAACAAATTACCAGCAAAAGCAAAATCAAAAATTTCGAAAAAAACACACGCAAAAACAAAAACAATACAAATAAATTTTGTACAAATTAGAAAAGAAATACTTAATAAAAAATTAAACCAAGAAAAAATGCAATACTAACATAAAATGCAGAGCAGTTAAAAGTGACAACAATCAGAAGAGTAGAAGGAACTTGAATGGCAAATCAGCCACAACAACAAGAACAACAACAACAACAAAGGCAAAAACAAAACATTTCGACTAATTTAAAGTGAAAAAATAGCAACAAAAATTAAGTAAATAAAAAAGAATAAAGAAAATCGAGCACATCGCTCACCCACACACACACCCGCGCACCCGCACCCGGATCGCACGCAATGCAGTGTTTACAACAATAAAGCGTAAAGCGTGGAAAACAATTTGAGTAAATAAAAGCGAAAAACAGAAAAACTTTTGTGTGCCAAATAATACAACTACAACAACAACAGCAGCAGCAGTACACGTACACATACAAACAACAATAGCAACAACAAAAACCAAAATACCAAAATTATGTCTTCCTACCGCAGTTATGTAAGTAAATGAAGTACGAGCCGCATTCTGGTTGCACAAACACGGACACGCACGAACACACTCACACACTCACACACACGCGCAGAGGCATGTACCTGTTGAGTGTGTGAATGTGTGAGTGTGGCGTGGATCTGTTAGATATTAGTTGGTTGTATCGATGGAGCTAATAACTTTTTGATGTTGCGCTGAGCCGGCCTAAGCAAAGCAAAGCAGAGTTTGAGCAGAGCAGAGTTTGAGCAGGGAGCAGAGCTGAGATTGAGTAGAGCAAAGCAGAGCAGAGTTTGAGCAGGGAGCAGAGCAGAGTTTGAGCAGGGCAGAATTGGGCAGAGCAGAGCAGAGTTTGAGCAGGGAGCAGAGCAGAGTTTGAGCAGGGAGCAGAGCAGAGTTGGGCAGAGCACAGCAGAGTTTGAGCAGGGAGCAGAGCAGAGTTGGGCAGAGCAGAGCAGTGGCTGCCTGCTTGGCTTCGGCTCGTTAAAATGTTTTGTTTATACTTTTAAACAAATTTTCGTGTTTGCAATTTTATTTTTCCTTTCGTTCATAAAATACAAATTTATATTGTATCGAACCAGACGCTCGCACGATTTGCGAGATTTCATTTTAACGCTCATGGCACAGTTTTTGTTCTACGAGTAAATAAGCTGCTATTTTTCTTTGTTTTTGTTTTGTTTTTATTTTTTTTTATTTTTTTGTATTTTTTGTTGGGTTTTTTAGATTTTGCTTTGGTTTTTGAATTTTTTAACAGAATTGCTTCTTTCTTTTGCATCGTTTATTTTTGCGTAAGTTTTTATTTACGACCCAAATAACAATGTTCAATTTATTTCAAATAATCAGAGTCCATCCACGCTTCATTTTGTTGGCTTTCATCGTTTTTTTCGTTCGCTTTTCTCTAAATTGTGTTTATCGAATTGCATTTATTTACAATTACGAGGCGATTTTAATTGATAATCTCAAGGTTCCGCTGAAAACTATATAGTCCGCTAACAAGAGGCAGAGGCGTTAGAAATGCTTTTATGAGCCCAGCAACAGCAACTCGAGGGATTTTCAATTGTGCGCTGGGGAAATGTTGCAAGAGCACAGGCAGTCGTCGTCTCGGCTGTGCTTATATGGGGATGCTCAGTCCTCCTCATATAAGCACACAGCGTACATAAATCAATTGTACACAATTAACTTTGGAAAAATATCATTTAAACGCTTCACTTTGTTAGGCAATGCATGGGGAAATACGATTCTTAAAAGTGACCCAACATTTCAATGATATTTACACTCATTTGCCATCTCGTTCTCGGCTAAGTTGTTCCCACGCGCCACTACTCCCTCTCCGTCCAACCATATGCTGCTCCTATCTTCGGTGACTGTTCATCTGAAGGTGTGGACCAGGCAGTATACTCGAGCTAGGACGAACCATAACCAAATTACAGAAAACGAACTCTTTTTGCCTATGAATGTATATAAATATCATGTGTGAGTCTGGGTATAAATTTGCAGGACTACATATTCCAAATACGTTGAGCGGTGTTTCTTTTTCTTACGGGGGCAGCCGGGGTAGTAAACTTGATTTCCACTTATACAGCCCAAGTTACTCTGATCATCAATGCGAAGCATATGGAACCCATATATCAAAAATCAGGTGCTCGGGTTCTGTGTTTCCAATGGATAGTGGGCGTGTCTACGTCCGTACTCCATCTGCGTGCTAATACAAACAATTGTATAGCCATATCACTAAAATCAGTCGAACGGCATATCGTCAAAATCAGGGCTAAGAAAATGTGGCTCTGCGTATTTTTACCAGATGACACTCCTATTGTCTGAGTGTGCTTGGGTGGGTGCTGAGTTTCCTATTTAAAATGGCCGTAGCAAACTTATACATATACAATCTCTTTCTCTCTCTCTCGCTTTCTCTCGCTCTCTCTTTCTCTCTCTCTTTCTCTCTCTGTTTCTCTCTCTCTTTCTCTCTCTCTTTCTCTCGCTCCCCCTCTCTCTCGCTCTTGCTTTCTCTCTCTCCCTCTCTCTCGCTCTCCCTTTCTCTCGCTCTCTCTTTCTCTCGCTCTCTCTTTATCTCGCTCTCTCTTTCTCTCGCTCTCTCTTTATCTCGCTCTCTCTTTCTATCGCTCTCTCTTTATCTCGCTCTCTCTTTCTCTCGCTCTCTCTTTATCTCGCTCTCTCTTTCGCTCGCTCTCTCTTTCTCTCGCTCCCTCTTTCTCTCGCTCTCCCTTTCTCTCTCTCCCTCTCTCTCTCTCTCTCTCTGTGAGCTAACACTAAGCTTCTTATATCGATATCATGTAAGTCTGTAACGAAGGTTCTATGTTTCCAATGGATTGTGGCCGTGTACCCGTCCTTAATATATCCTGTCTTCCTCTGCGGCTAATTCTAACAATTTTTTATCCATATCTATAAATTCAGTTGAGCAATGTCTTTATTTCCTAAGAGGGCAGCCGGGATATTAGACTTGATTCCCCTGTGTAATGGCGGTTCACGCTGAAAGGACGGGACTTACATACAATGAAGATTGTAGGAAACGTGGGGAGTAGGGCACAAGGAAAACTTTGGAGTATCTCCTGTACCTATGCCCCGCAATCTCAAAAGTGCACCTGGCACACATGGGAGCTCGTTTGACGAGGTCTCAGCACTAGGAGTGGTTTCGCTCTCAAAGTTCGCTAAGGGCGTCTCTCTGTTCACAACTCTATATTACGACTCTTAAATGGATATCCATTTGCCACTGGAAAGCACCTTGCCTGGTTGAAAAGTAATATATCGATTCACACAGATTCATGTTCGACATGATCAGCTGAGAATTAAACAACAAAATTTCAAATAGAAAAGATTCACCATTCAGGCTCTGATTCAATCAAATTGTCTGCAGTGCAGCGCTGTGCATTTTGTGAAGCAACTTTGAAACGCATCTGTATACTGTATACTATCTGCCAGAGAGAGCCGCCTTGGAATAGTGGCAACAGCACGACAATCACAAGTGAAATGTGCCACAGAAAAGACATTCCGCCTGCCCACACTCTTGGGACATTTTTGCCATCTTCCACTCACGCCACTCTATCCAGCGAATTAAGCGATTGCATTTGTTGATTGGCGTTCAAGTGTAGCTGCGCAATTTGTTCAAAAACTTCAATTTTTCCATTTTTAATTTTTACCTTTTTTTTTTGTTGTATCACTCAATCGTTCCGATGCAGCTTTGAGTCAGTCCAGTCATTAATATTGTTGATAATACTCTGGGTAGACACACTCGCACACTCATACATAGGCAAAGGCCCGCCCGGCTATAAAGATGTCAACTGAATCCGCCACATTTTGTCCCACTTTGTCGCTTATTTTTAATTTTATTTTTTGTGCTGTTGCACCGAGAGACCGCCTTCTACGCTGTACCACTTATTTGTTAGAATTTGTTCTCCGCCGATTCTGAAAATGTTCTTCCAAATTTAGAAACGACACAAAAATATCAATTCTGGAATGACACATGCGTGGCATAAATGCGCTCGATCGGGCTGTGGAAGCCCGCCTTGTGCTCGGCGTGATGAGAAACGCATCAAATCACGGGAAATCAAGAATTTTGTGATTTTTTGTATGCTTTTTGTTGAATTCAAGCGAATCTTCAATTAATTGGACTTTCAAATAGTTCAACACATTTTAAAATTGGAAAAAGGAAATTAAGCAGAGCACTGGATCTGACTGCGTGGTTGAAAGAACTGGCAAAGGACGATCCATTTTGCGTGGATGTTCAATTGGAAATAGCTCATTGGCTATTTCTAAAATTAACTTTAGCAATGCCATATGCTTCGCTTCTCCGCTGCGCTTCTCCACTGCGCTTCTCCGCTGTGTTGAAGCCCCAGTAAACACTGCGCATATACCATTTTTTAGAACGGTGCTTTATTTTTTAGAACTCTAACAACATTTCAGACGGATCAACCCCTTCCATATGTTTGTTCAATCAATAATAGCAGGACGAGGTATGTTTATGTACTTCATATCTCTGCGACCACTGTTTGCATTCAGATAATGGATGTCCAGCGATATAATTCGAAATCAGTGGCATGCTCTCGTTGTCGTACCAGCGGCAGGCAATTATGTATACCATGTGTTGTCTCATATATCAAATTGTAGGATCCTCGTCCTCTTTTTATAAGGTCTTCTTCATTAGTTAGATGGACATTTTTTAATCGATTGCTTCGAATTCTTCCTACAGCTAAGATGCCTTTTTCTTTCCAAACAATCATTAGGCTTATGGAAGTGAACCAGTTATCGAAAATTTTTGTTAGCCGGAATATTGGAGGCCAAATGTAAAACAATATCTGATGATATTCCTAATTCGCAGGATGTACTAACGTAGAGACTAAAATCGTAAAGAAAACCTGATCCGACAGCTCTTGTAAACACTTTAAAGCCCCATTTGTGAGTCTTTTTGGGCAAGTATTGCTTCAGACTGTGACGTCATAATAAGAATAATAAATAATTTCATTCTATTTGACTACATCACAACACAGTTACCTTTATAAGCAATCTACTATGCGTATGCCCCACAATATCTAAAACGCGCTTATCACATCTGGGAGCCCCCTGGTTTGAAGGACTAGAAGAGGTCGCACAAGGTTTCTCTCTTAAGATTTGCTAAGAGTGTCTCCCTGTTCAATGATTCATACTACAGCTCTTAAATGGATATCCATCTGACACCGCAGAAGGACGTTGCCGGTCTATGTCGGGCCTTCACTATCCTAACCTACCTTTATAAGCAATCAATTGTTCATCAATGCTGCTGATGTTCCTCCTGCTCTATTTCGTTGCATTATTGATTAAGCTTCTCCAATGGTGGACATATTTATATAGTTTGTGAGAATTATGTTCTCCCCTTTGAGGTGGTTGAGAATTATCATTCATCTGAAAGATTTCTTTCAGTCTCTGAAAGCAGTTCCGGGATACGGATTGTGCTACAGCTGATAACTTGAAATTTGACACCAAAGCCATTCTTAAATGAGGAATATTGCCACTCCTAAATGAAGAAGTACCCCTAAGAATCGACTGATCTCGATCGTTTTGCATTTTACTTCTATGCCTTCGTTTTGCAATGCATATCTATTTGTTTCGCCGCAGATCCTTTGTATTATTTCGTCATCGATGAACTGGTTAAAATAGTCGATGGTGCTTTTAAACATCTTGCAAAGGCTCTGATCGGATGAGTGCTTATTTTGGTAGTTGGTTTATTTTCTTAAGTTTCTCATAAGCTGTCCGAGATACGAGCATATAAAAAATATACATATATTCATTTATCTGTTTATGTGTACATTTCATTATCAGAACGGGCGTCAAGCCAAAAATTGTCAGCCTGAGGCATTCAAGGGTATCCCCCTAAACATTTCAAATATGCCATTGGAGTGATCGACTCAACGCAAAATTCTTTGCAACTATGCCCAGAAGATTTGTTGTGGCAGTTCACAGTTTAAGCAGCTGCGGAAATATTTTGTCAGTGTTTGGGTGTGTGGGAGAGCAGATCTTCACCTTTAGAATCAACACACTCGGCACCCAAAAGTTGGCCATGGAAAATATATTATATATTTCTATATATTCTCATCACACAGTTGAAGGGAAAGGATAATTGGGCAAATCGCAAGCATGCCAAAAAAATCGCTTAGTACAAAGTAAGACCTGAATCTCTACAAACCCAGAAAAATCTTCAGGGATTAAGACAGTCCAATGCTGTTCTGGGGGACTTTAATCCTAAGAGAGCAGGCGAATATTTTTTGTATCAACACAATAAAGCAGAGGTTTGGATTTCTTCAACCAACCCTTTTTGTTTATCCAAATATCATTGAAGGAGTTTAAGAATTCTTCTACATGTGGATAGGAATATCTTTTGAATAATAGTTAAAGTAATCAGTGGTCGAGTAGTGAAGAGAGATCCTTTGTGAATCTGGCATAAAGTGACTCCTACTTACTTAGCAGACTGCGCTCCTCCCCGCCATTAATAGACAATTACTCTAATATGAAGTTATGGGCAGAATTTCGACTTCACAATCTGTTGACATGACATATTTCTGCTGGGGTCATTCTGGTTCAGTAAGACCATAATGACCCCTCACACTGCTCGAGCTGCATACTACCTTCAGGAGTTTAAATATAAAATAGGTACAGAGGTATTCTTTAATACATAAACACCATTGAGGGAATGAAATGTTATTCACGGAGCTGATTTTATCCTAGAACAAAAATACAAGTTATTCGTGTTTCGAAACGTGACTTCAATGAGTTATGATTTGAAACTGCAAATAACAGTAACTCACTTGGTTACGAATGTATTTTAGAATTGTACAAAAGTGGCACAGATAGCTTAAACATGAATGCTACACAACAGGTTCATTTTCAGAAACATGCATGAGTCGTCCTTCTAACAGTCCTTGCGATTTGTTCCGATCGCCACCAATCAAAGAAAACATGAAAGGATTACGTTTCAGCAGCTGCGGCGTAAGCTTACAATAGCAAATGATTATGTGATACCTTTGGAGCAATGGTTCCAGGACTTTCGTGACTGGTTCCAGTGACTGCAAAGATGGACATGAGTGCCTTGAAAAGGAGATACTCTTGGAACAATCGACCCAGTGCTTTCGTGACTGGTTCCACTGACTGGAAAAACGAATACGAGTGCCTTGAAGGGGAGATGGCTCTTGGAACAATCGATCCAGTGCTTTCGTGACTGTTTCCACTGACTGGAAAAACGAATACGAGTGCCTTGAAAAGGAGATACTCTTGGAACAATCGATCCAGTGCTTTCGTGACTGGTTCTACTGACTGGGAAAATGAATACGAGTGCCTTGAAAAGTAGATACTCTTGGAACAATCGATCCAGTACTTTCGTGACTGTTTCCACTGACTGGAAAAACGAATACGAGTGCCTTGAAGGGGAGATGACTCTTGGAACAATCGACACAGTGCTTTCGCGACTGTTTCCACTGACTGCAAAGATGGACATGAGTGCCTTGAAGGGGAGATGGCTCTTGGAACAATCGATCCAGTGCTTTCGTGACTGTTTCCACTGACTGGAAAAACGAATACGAGTGCCTTGAAGGGGAGATGGCTCTTGGAACAATCGATCCAGTGCTTTCGTGACTGGTTCCACTGATCGGAAAAATGAATACGAGTGCCTTGAAGGGGAGATGGCTCTTGGAACAATCGACACAGTGCTTTTGCGACTGTTTCCACTGACTGCAAAGATGGACATGAGTGCCTTGAAGGGGAGATGGCTCTTGGAACAATCGATCCAGTACTTTCGTGACTGGTTCCACTGATCGGAAAAATGAATACGAGTGCCTTGAAGGGGAGATGGCTCTTGGAACAATCGATCCAGTACTTTCGTGACTGGTTCCACTGACTGCAAAAATGAATACGAGTGCCTCAAAAGGAGATACTTTTATAATATTTTTTTTCTTTTTATATCTTCTTTATATCTGAAGGACAAATTTTCGGTGTGGCTCTTATATCACAAAATAATAGGTCAAACCTTTTATATGTATCAATAATTGAGCATGTTTTTGCATTACTGTACTCAGGGATATAGCGCCGGTTTTTCCCACTGATTTTAATGTGAATCAGATATCTACTTTTTTTTCTAATCAGTTTAAATCTTAGGAGATCTCGGGGAATATATACCATATGCTTGATTGATGCTTTTTCTCGGCAAGTACGGTTTATATCTTGAACCATGCACCGGGATGCATTCCAAACAAAGTAGAGTAATTGTCCCTGGAACTGTAGCAGTCTGCCCTGCTTGGAACAGTAGCAGTCTGCCCTTCAACTGCCGAATATATCAGTTTAAGTTACCCACACCTCTGAACGGGTCCTCGTATGTAGATTCGCTAGGTGTGCCATTCTATTGCATTATATGCCAAGGTTATACAACTAAAGACAAGAATTGTTTTAAACGTAACAATTTGAACAACAAAAAACAAAAAATTAACACAACAACATTTTACGGTCATAATTGGAAACATGTTCATGGGTTACTTTTGATGTTGCAGCCATCAAAAGCGGACCACTGCCATCACACGTGGCGATCTCGCCAGTTCCCGTCAGTTCTCTCGTACTGCACAATAAAAATGTTCGCCTTCAGTTTCTGTCTGTTCGCCATATTGACGCTTCTGAATTTGAAGGCTAGTAAATGATCAAAGATTTGGCGTTATCGTAAAACTTTTTATACGCGTATTTTCGTACCTAATGTAATACAAATTGTTATATAGGTATTTTCAATTTTATCACAAAGTCACACACACACATATACACATATACACACGTACACACATATATACTATTTTGTGCCCAGAGAGTCCGAATGGCACGCGAATATTTATATTTGTTGAAATCTATGAAAGCGTGCCAAAAGCATTACTCAATCTTTAAAAAGATCTCTTAATGTGTCTAATGTGGAGCGTATGTATTTAGAACCATAAAAAAGCCACCACCCAATGCTAGAGTACGAGTAGCACCAGACACAAACATTTAATCGCATTTTGAGCGTTAACATCAGCGCAGTTCGAGACGCACCGAATTTGGTCGCAATTGGGTCCACGCACATCACACCCTACAGCGTCAGTGTCTCAGTGAATTACCAAGAAAAGTCACTCTAAATACCGCAAGTAAGGTAGAAGGGACTTTCCCTTTCCTTTCCTGTGATATAACTGGAAAAGTGTGTTTCAAAGTCGATTCTTCAAACTCTCTTCTTGGCAATTGTTGAAGACCAGGTTAGGTTGGGGTTAGGTTGGAGTGGTAGCGATAAGCACGCTTAGGCACAAATAGTGGCCCATTGTGATACCACGGATGGGGCGCTGCACACGCAGTGACCATCCCAGCCGAGTATAGTTACCGCTTAGACGGTGAGCGCTTATGCAGCACTTGAGGCAGCAGGGGGAGTCCCCGGTTAAAAAGTGTTGAACCTGACAGTTTTGTTGCTAAAAATATTAAGGAAATAATCTTAAGTAGTTTAACCAGATGAGTTAGTTCACTGTAGGGGTGATTTTAAAACTACCTTAATTGGATGCTACGTTAATAGTGGTGTAATGGTGGCAGTGGACATAACAGCTGCAATAATGACCCATAAACCGTCGAAATTATGCCACGGTTTGCAGCAATATTTAAGCTATCTATGACCGAGATTCGATACGAACGAGTAATTTGGTAAGGAATATCACATTTCCACGATAGCTACTTCAAAACTTCCACATTTTCCTTATTGATGGTCGTAGGTGTTCATTCCCAAGGCCCTCATAGCATATTGTTAATTTTGAACAATTTATTACACGGCAGGGATCGAATAGAAAAGTAGGAAAAGTTCTATTGAAAATATGGTATCTAGAAAATGTTGTTTTTTTTTCTATGGAAATATTATATATATGTATATATCTGGAATATATAATTATAAAGCTAGAATCAGAAAGTTGAACAATGAAATATTTCGCAAATATTGCGAAGTTAAATTTAAATTATAATCAACAAATAATGGCAAAAGACCTTCGCGATAAGTAATTGCGAGTAGTGATGCTGTTTCTCTCTGTCATCAGACAAGAAATTATATATATGATGGATATATATGATGGATATATATGATGGATATATATAATGGATATATATGATGGAAATTATATATATGATGGATATATATGATGGATATATATGATGGAAATATATAATGGATCAATATGATGGAAATTATATATATGATGGATATATATGATGAATATATATGATGACTATATTGATGACTAATGGATTTTATTCTGATGTGTGTTCGTGTTATACCAAATCTAATCGGAAGGAACACAGATGATGAGTTGAAGTCAGTTCCTCATAGAAAACAACAAATCAAAGTGAAGCTTGAGAAGCTGTTCTATTGAATTAAGCGCTCTCAAATATTTTGAAGGAATCACTTTAATGAAAACTTAATTACCAACAAAATGTTGATATAAATCCAGTGATTGCACTAGAAACAAATTTTCGTAACAGTATCAACATATACAGTACATATTTGGTGTTTAAAGCACAGTCAAATTCGCTATATTCGTGATTTATGAGATTTTTCAAAAAGATTCGTACTGAAGTCCTAAGTCCTGTTGCTGCTTAAGTCTTAAGTCCTGTTGCTACTTAAGTCTTAAGTCCTGTTGCTACTTAAGTCTTAAGTCCTGCACAAGTTGTGACGGCAGATGGGAGATGCTTCAAGCGACTCTGACAGTGATCATATTCAAGATTTCATTCGCATTTATTGCCGGTGAAACGTGAATACTGGGTGGGCAGAGCTTCAGGTTCATCTTCGTTATAAGTACTCGTATTATCGTCATAGTCAACACACTGATCCGACTGGATGTAGGGTGAGCGAGTGAGCAAATTCCATTGCAATTACACGATGCTAGCGAGGCATTCCTAATGTCGTTCTTTTATTGGATTCAAAAGTGATCCATGCCATATGATAAATTGCGCTGTCAGAACAGTTTCAGACACTTTAGCTTACTCTTTGGTGCGTGTATGTATGTGTATGTATGTGTGAGTGTGTGTGTGCTGAAGCGCGTAGAAGCGGTGCACATGGTAATAATTCATTTGCAAATATGCCTCATTTTCCACATTTCCAGCGGCATGGCGTATGTCAACGCGGTTCATACTCGAATAGTGGAATTTTCATGAAAAGTGCTCCTTCAGCAGGGTTGGGTGTGGTGACTGGAACAGATCGCAAGCATAGCATCGGGAATTATATATAAATTTCAAATTTAACATTGCGCTACATTCGGAAAAAGCAAAGCGTCTTTCAGTGTGTGCGCACGGCCATGCCCACGCTCTCTAGATTCTAATAAAGCATAAATCCGTGGCATAGCCGCCCCTTACAGAGCCCAATGTCTCAGATGTTGAAATAATGGAAATGAATCTGTTTACACGTTCGAATTAATTGAACGCGCCTTTCAATTGCAAAAGGGAAAAATGAAACGAAAAATAGAAAATGGAAAAAAAATGAAAGGAAGGAAAATACAAATAAAAAAGAAATGGAAGAAAATACGAGTACCACAATTGACAGAGCGCGTGAAGCTAAGAGCAGCACCGGTGGTTGGTGCGGCGGAGCGCCTGCAGAGACGTGCGCCAGTGTTGAAACGTTCGAATGCAATAATTGGTTAAGTGTGAGGAAATCTTTCAATGGTCCCTGTGCACTTGGTACTTGATTAAAAAGACGCGACTATTTTTAGCCGACACTTTGAGTGTTTGAGCGTCTAAAGTATGCGGCATGTGTATGCACCCGACCCCGTCCGCTCTGTTCCACCGCTGAATTTCGAAACTGTGGTCAGGGTATGGGCCAATAAAAAGCGTATTGAGCAGCGCACAGACGGAGGCGAGTGTGTATGTGGGAATGTGTGGATGTGTGTGTGAGACAGTGTGAATTTGTGTGCTGTGTGTGGTTCAAGTGGGCAAGGGCAAATTATTAGCTGACGCAGGGGGAAGCACAGGCCCTTAATTGACTTCATGTCAAAATGTGAGCCATAATTTTTCAATTAATGCATGGGGATCAATCGTTGACTTGCACATTGCCACTCAGTCAAGTTACGAAATTCAGATTAATCAATCACATTCCCTGCTCATTTGAAGTATGAAGCCATTAATTGCCTTACACATTTTGCAGGCTCCTTGGAAGTCGAGTTTGGGAAGCTCATATAAACCTGGATCCTCGAACACAGTAAGTATTGATATCTTTTCCACGGCCTCCTTTCAGTCAATGAAACCATCAATCGATCATTCATTTTTCAGTACTCCTCACGTGACGACATCAGCAGCCGCTATCCCGCTTTGGCTTCCCCCAGCACATACAGACCGTCGTTCTCAGGCGGCACATACCGCATCAAGCGTGAAGTCCCACCACCACCACCTCCAGCGACTACCTATGTCAGCCGCTACTCTGCTGTAGCGGGCTCAGGCGCATCCACCAAGGGCGACAAAGACAATTCAAGCGATTCTTCATCGAAAACCAGCCAAATCAAACGCTACAACACCCCCGCGGGCAATCTGGGCGGCAAATATGGCTCACATTCCCGCGAGCCGAGCCCGGCTGCCATCGAGCGGACCAATCGCATTAAGAGTCGCGAACCGAGTCCGGTTGCCCGCTCGCTAAGGGGCAAATCGCGTGACCCCAGCCCCGTCGTGGACACCAAGTGCAAAATTGGCTATGGCGGCGTAAACTCCTACCGCATGTCCACTCCGAGAGCAACCACGTCGACGTACACCTCCCGTTATGGCAGCAATGCCACTTCAACACGCGCCGCAGCCGCATCCGTGCCAGACAAGTCCATTTCGTATTTGTCCGCCAGCGACTTTCGTGCGCGTTCCATGAGTCGCGCCAAGGAACACACTAGACAGAAGTCCAGCGAGCAGGAGTTGGAAGATCAGACGGACAAGTCACCAACCAGTACAGCCAAGCAGAGCTCTGCCGAAGCCACCGCTGAAAGTGAGTCTGAATCGGATTCTTCCGCGGAAGAAACATTTATCCCAGTGGCGGTGGTGACACGTGCCACATCCCCCACACCGCCAGGCAGCAGCACCACTGTGCATCGAACCAGACGCATGGACATCGCCAAAACCATTGAGAAGACTATACAGCGCTCGACAAAGAAAAAGAAAATGCTCGAGAAAGACATTCAGTCGGACAGGTTGGATGATTCCACACGATACTCACGATTTGGCCTCAGCAGCAGAGTCTCCTCTTACAGTCCTCACCACGAGAGTCGCTACAGCAACTTGCGCTATAACGCCAGCCCATTGTCCACCACGTCAAAATCCGCAGCGAGTGAATCCAAAAAGGATGACACGCCCTGTAGTGGCAAACAGGCTCGCTCAGTCGCCAATAAATCGAAGTTATCTCCTCCAAAAGTGGTGCGCATCAATTCACGGCAGTCGTCCGTAGAAAATCTGGCCACTGCAAATGCCAACAAGCCCCCGGCACCACCCAAAGGCGAATCACCCACCAAGAGCACCTCCAGCAGCTCGAACACTTCAGTCAAGTGGCCCAATAAGGATTTCAGAAAGTCCGCCCTAAATGTCGGCCCCACCGACCGTCCACGCAAGTCACGCACTCCTAGCAGCGGCACCGACTCGGATGTCGTACAGCAAACCGGCCAGGAAACAATGAACGGCGTCATGCATCTTGTGCAGCGCAAAGAACGCTCTCCGAGTGCTGGCTCGGAGGCCAGCAATGGCTCTGCCACGACCAATCGGCGCACTGGTGCAGAGAGCAAATTGCGTCAGCGTTGTCACGCCAAACCGAATAGCGCCACGACGTCACCGCTAAGTCGTCAAGCCAGCACCACAAACCTCAAGAACAATTGTCACAAATCATGCGCGCCCCCCTCGTTCTCCTCCACCACTGCCTCATCTTCGTCGAGTGGCACAGATAGCTCAACCGATCATAGGAAAGCGAACAGAAAGAACAGCAAGAAGAAAACGCCAACCTCCCACAACAAAGACGCCGCGGACACCAAGCCCAGCAAGCAGAATGCCGCTGCCAGCACAGGTGATGCCAATAATTTGTCGCCAAAATGCTCAGCACCGGCCGAAAATAGCTCCGCACCTCCACCGCCCGCCGCCAACGAAAACCTGAGAGCAACAGACCAAGCGGTAGACCCAGCACCATTGGTGCGCACTGAATCATCACAAGCACAATTACAATCAAAGTCAAAATCACAATCGAAATCACCATCGCCGTCGCAATTAAGCGCGAAGACACCTTTCGGCAGCGGCGAACCGAACGAGAAGACCGCCTACCGTCTGCAGAAATTGTCGTCTGTTTCGAATTTTTTCGCCGCTCGTCAGAACGATGCAAATAGCGAGCCGATTTTTCTTGAAAGCTCGGAGAGTTCGGGCGACCTAGAGACGAATGCGCTAACAAGCAACAGTCTTACGGAAGATTTCAAAACGAAGACGTCGCCAGCAGCAAACGCGACCACGACCACGACCAAATCAACGATAACGACCTGTGATCCTGCTAGCAACGCAGAGTCATACTCAACGATATCCCAGCGACATTTCAATACGAATCTTGGGAGTTCCGAGGACACGTCCGCTCTAAATCCACCGTGCACACCGCGTTCGACGCCGAAACGAAGCAGCCGTTCGCAGTCCATAACGAAATCGAACGGTTCTATTTGTGGGAACGAAACAACCATCACAACAACAACCACAGGCACCTCATCACCCTCGCAGTTGCCCAGTGAGCTGCAAACGGATTCAAATACGTCCTACGCAAAGACCAGTGCCGGTGAACAGGAGGAGCCAAGTTGGTGGGAAGACACCAGTTGCCAAGTCGACACAGCATCCGCACTCAGTTTCAACCAGAAGGACGAGATGCACTACAAATTGCGGCACATAGACTCCGGCGAAACGGCCTGGTGGCTGCGCAACGATGAGGACGATACGCTGGCGGACGACCAGCTGAAGACCCTCAACCAAGAGGATGATGCCAGCGAAGCTACGGACCCAGCACCGTCGGTAAACACACACAGTGGCGGCACTGCCGCAAAGCACAAGTGGTGGATAAGCGAAAGCAACGATCCGGAGGATACTCCAGCCGAAAACGAGCAGAACACAACGAACTACGGTAGAAGTAGATCCGCAGAGGCCGAGCATACAAATGCAGTGTCTGATAGTTGGAACACCAGAAATCGTGGCTCACCCGTTCACCAATGGTGGGATGAAGCGAATGACACAACCGGCAACAACACCACCAATTACAACAGTAATTCCGCGAAGCAGAACGGCTCCATACAGCTGAAGATTTGTCGTGTGGAGTCCGGAGAACGCCCTTGGTGGCTGACCGAAGAAAACAACCATGCCAACGACAGCAGCAACAATACCAACACAGTCGAGGCCACAATATCGCTACCGCTACCGGCGAAAAATGCCAACCAAGAACGCTCCGCCAGCAACAGCCAAAACCTAAGCGATGGAAGCAAGCACTGGTGGATGTCGGGACCGGCGACGAAACTCTTCAACGTGCAGCGCGTAGAGTCGGGCGAAAAGGCATGGTGGCAAACGGACGCCACAGAAGAGCAGCAGGGGGAGACACCACAATCCACCGTGAACAAGAATGCGAAAAGATGCGACTCCAGTGACAAACGCTGGTGGCTAGAGGACGTTGATGAAGCACAGCCACAAAAGGGAACGCCACAAAATGGACAAAATGGAAAAAATGGGCATTACACGGCAACAGCACTGCAAATCAATGAGTCCGACAGCGACGAGGAAGCCAGTCAAAATGACGATGTGGAAGTACAAAAAATAAACAACTATAATGCCAACCTGCAGTACATAAATCGCAGCAATTCGAACACAGAACTGAGCAATTCGTTTAATTTTGAATATTCAGAGCGGCCACCGCCGCTGGGCCAATGCGCCAGTCCCGCCGACCTTGAAGAATCGCCGCGCCACTGCAAATCCCCGTACGATAACATTCCAATGTCAAAAGTTCAATCCAAGCAGCAGTCGCACAAAGCGCAATTGCAGGCGCGCAATGTGCAACAAGACGACAGGGGCAATTGTTGTCACAACAACGACAACACCAACAACAACAACACAAACAATAGCAACGCGCCGGCGAATACCAACGGCAACGCCAATGTCAACGGCAACGCCAACTCCAACACCGGCAGAAGCAAACAAACCCGCGGAAAGCTTTTCATATCACGACACCAGAACATCGACGAGCTTTTGGGTGGTTCGTGTCGGCCATTAAGCCCATTATTCTTTGAGAGCGGCAGCAGCTTTTCAACAGTGCCCACCGGCAGAAACATATTCCTAGAGGAGATCACGCCCGATAAAGTGCGTATACACGACAGCACCGCTCAGCGGCCCGTCATACAACGCGTAGAGAGGTGAGTGCCTGTGCGATGTACCCGTATATGTGTGTCTGTGTCTGTTTGATGTGCGGTTGTGTGCGTGTGTGCTTGAAAGTTTCAAGAGTTCAACTAAAATGTGCATTCTTTTCTTTTCCGATTTAGAGATGAATGGGAGGATTACAACGCATCCACAATCAGCACTGCGCCTCGGTTCGAACAGAAAGCGGTAAGTCAAGTCACAGAATTTTTTAGGAGCATTCAGAACTCCGTTTTTCCATAGTACTAGTAAATATAACGAAAAACATTTCACCGGAGGGCACCTTCGTCTAATTGAACATGTCATACTGACACTTAGATTAGATTAGGTTGTTCAGCAGAGGTTGTCTCTGCAGTGGACCCACTTCAGTCAATGAATCCTACTGCAATAGCATATTCTACAAGCTTAAGTTATTGATGGTCTCGTAGCAGTTGAACAATTGTCCTGTTAAGTTCACAAACAAATATTCAGCTCTTCTAACTAAGATCACTACTTCCATGCAGCAAATTTATGCTTAAGGTAGAACAGACTAAACAGAGTTGCGCGAGCTAAGAATTTAAATTCTGTGTAGGACCAAGTGAGCAGAAAGGTAGTATAAGAGGATCCAATCGTATATACTCAGCGGAAACTTAGCAGGAAGAACATGAGAGAGTAGCTAGCCAAATATGAATAAACAGCAAACATTGCTCGACTAAGTTGCCACCCATCATTTCCACACTCTCACAAACTTTGTCACTAGTGAGAGTGAGTTTGTGTTATGACTCAGGGCATGCTAATGAAGTGCGAGTACCTATCACAAGGCTGTGCTCTCTAATTGATACTATGCAACTGATCTAACCCCTTCGAGCGTATTTGTAACCGTTTGTAGAACAAGGAGTTCTTGTCTTGGCATCAGATAATACTCCGGTATTACTCCTACTGCTCTTCACTGAAGCACGTTCGGCACACATCACTGCAGGGCAGAGAAAGTATTTTGGCATCTTTGTCGATAAATTATGAGCAGCTACCTTTATATTAGGAGTATACCTTAAGCCCGTCTGACATTTATACGCAGTGCAATATATGAGCGGCTGAATGAATTCCATAAGCACTTAAAATGTTCTTATAAAGTTCCGAAATTTACACGAAATTCAGTCAAAGATATTATTTGAAGACAGATCTGTGATTTTGGTTTAGTAGCACCACTTAAAAGGATTGCTTAAGCACTGTTGTAGTACTTCCCAGTTACTACTCGTATAATGCTTTAAAAAGCCCAATAGTGTTGTTGCAAAGTTGTTACACAGCTAGTTGGGGTCATATAAATAATTATTTCACTTGTTTGCATGACTTCACCGCATAATTCTTTGTTTACTATAAACTCATAAAGTTATTGTATACATTTTGATTTCACTCACCACTCGTATGTGTTCGATAGGGACATAGGGTGGTCGGTGATATATTCACCAACACTTAACAACTTCGGTTTTTGGAAGCCTAGGCCTAAAGCTCAGTTATGCTCGCAATACGGGGTATGATATATGGGAACACATAAGTAAGGAAAACAACTCCAATCGTAATGAAGCCTTAAAAGAGCTTTATTAAATGTTTATATGGAGGATATAGAGAATGTTTCTGCGTTTTATTGCGGAGTTCAAAACATCGTAGGATATTGAGAATGTTTCTGGATTTTTATTGTGGAGTTCACAACTTGTAAGGGCTTATAAATTGTATGTTTACTTATATTCCTTGCTTCTCAACAACCCTTTGAACTCTATAAACTGCCACCACTAATCAAGTGATGGCATTATTTTTTGTTACTTGAGTAATTACAGCTTTATAGAGACAACACCTGAATGTGGCTTCATAGTTTTCATTTGATGGTAGGTAGGCATATTTGAAGATAATGGGTCACTCATACGCCCAGTAACTCTGTAATTGATTGGTCTTGAGAAATCTCAGTTGTGTGCACCAAAAACCAACTCCGACCTATGTTATTGCAACATTTTGTGCTCAGTTTGTTGCTTTATTATACAACTGGACTGAAGATTTTTGGATCTATACACTAGTGGCATACTTCCAGCAATCTGTGGCACTCCAAAACCATCTCTTCCCCGATAGTTTGGTTAGTGCCACTTCTATGAACGTACAACCAATCATAACAAACAAACTCAGAAGTCCTTTTAAATGTCTGCATGTGCATACGTAAATGGAAAATCAGGCAGAATGCGCTTTCAGATCTACGATGTTGTAATGTAATACTCTTCAACTGCCTGTGAGTCATGAGCAATTTGCATCAGCTCCGTACGTTTCTATCTGCAGGGCTCATTGCAAACTATTCAAGAACAAAATAAGCACTTTAAATGCAGGCGAGTTCACGAGTCTCGAGCGCAACAATTGAAGTTGTATTTTTAAAATTGTGACTAAGTTGACATGAAAAAACTGGCGACATTGAAGGGTCAAACTGAATCAGTTCGCCAGAAGTAAATGTTCGCTTCTTCACTCGCAGCATTGTCAGCAAAATTCCGTAGCAGTTGCGGGCGCAGAGGAGTGCTCGGCTACTGCCTCACCCGCCCTCCCAGCAGTGTCTAATTCTAATTTGATGGCATTTTTTGTGATGTTGTTGTTGTTGTTTTTCATTTTTTCGTGTTTCGCGACCGACCCTGACTGCAGTTGGACACTTTTAGACAGACTTTTCGATTGATTAACGTAATGAGCCGTTCGCCAAATTGCAGTTGAATGGCCTTTTGATATTTTTACGCTGCTTTGTTTTTGTTTCTTGCATTTAAATTGAGCCCAAACACTTAAAAGTGCGCAAATATTGAATTTATTAAAATAAACCAAAAAAATAAAACAAATAAATAACAACAAGAATAAAAGCAACAATGACCACAAATAAAAATATTAAAATAATCATTAAAGTTAAACGAAATTTGAGCATGCTATGTTGAAACATATACGACTGCGAGATCACTCAGGCATGGCGTGCTATCAAAATTATTGATAATGATTATATTGCCAACAACAAAGCCAACAAATGTATGGAGAAGTGCATCACGCATTTCTCCGATTTCTCGAATTATGTTAACTAAAAGCTACAGAAAGCCATTAAGACACCTAAAAGTATGCCACCATTTTTTGGAGTACTTTACATCTGAATGAGGAGTATTTGAAAAATTAATATATTGTTATATTCTGATGTAAATACTTCCGATTCAGACTCTTAACTAAAAAGGGAATGCCTTCTCCTTTGCAGTTCTGACTGCTGTTAAGCCTACCTGCGACCATATGTCGCTTACTTGTTGCAACAACATCATAACTCAGCCTTCAAATGAACATTGAACTACGCAGAGTAAATTCATTACATTAGATTATTGATTTGATATTTGAGTTATGGCACTGTTACAACAATGCCTCCGATGTACGGACCAAGCCGAGGAAACCCGCAAAGCAGAGGCGCGCAAAGTAGAGGCAACTGGCGAGCGCTGTTAAGTTCGGGCGTAACCCGATAGCGGGTTGTCTTCGCAGATTCTGTGATTAGGCCACATAAGTAAGTAAGTAATTGTTACATCCAACGAGCGCTGCATCAATAAGTCCTCTTTTATATCATTATTATTTATTCCCTGACACAAACGATATTGCAACAATGTTAAATTCATGTTGTAGTAACGTTCATGTGGCTCCTAAATGGAGCTTAGGGCGCTAACAACCTCCTTCCAACGCTTCCTTTCTTGAGCAATGCTTCTTATTTCATTCCATGGTGCTCAATGCTGGCTTTCTGCTAGGACTGCTCTCATCCATGTTTGCCTTGGACGACCATCGCTCCAATCCCGGTTAGTTAGTATGCATCAAGCAGCTCATAATGCACCCGGCCCACTCTCTGTGACCGTTTAGATTCTGCGCTAATGCTGCATGTCTACTTGCGATAACATTTGGCTGGTGGACATAGCAATTGAATGCCAGGTAGAAGCAACCATTGCTATGAAATCATCTTCTTTTCGCAAAGGGTGACCTATCCAGTTCCACTTCCTTCTCTTGATCTCCGCGTTCGCCGAATCGCTGTTGGTGAGAGTTAGCAAATCTTCATTTGAGATGATAGCGGGCCAGTATATGCGGCGTATGGACCTTAGACACTTGTTAACGAAAGTATGGAGATTATTACAGATCTTCTCCTTGTTATTGCCGCTAACTTAACACAGAGCGTAGCGTGTTCTTTTCAAAAATAAACGTCGCTCATGCTACAAAATAAAAATATGTCAAGAAAACATATGACACATAAAACAACAACAACAACAATACCGACGACAATAACAATAACAAGAAGAACAAGAACCACAACAATGCCTTCATCATTCACAAGAATCGCTCAATCAAAGTTGTTCGCCTGAGAACGGTGCGGGAATTTGAATGCCATTGCAGTAACGCACCCAACTTGGGTCATCCGACAGGATTCCACGATAACGTCAAAAAGTGTTGACTTCTTGGGCCGCCCTGGGTGCAACAACACTTTTTCGCTCAAACTCTTCAAGGCCTACTCCCATACAAGAAACTACTCGCATGTAATTGCTGAAAATCGCTCCAATCGCGGTTAGTTAGTATGCATCGAGCAGCTTATAATGCACCCGGCCCACTCTCTGTGACCGTTTAGATTCTGCGCTCATGCAGCATGTCTACTTGCAATAACATTTCGCTGGTGGACATAGCAATTGAATGCCAGGTGGAAGCAAACAGAATGTGGACAGAATACTCCTGCTGAAATGTAGTTTGAGCTTGTCAATGGATGCGTTTCCCACATCAGTTTATGTCTATGTCTGTTTGGAAAATCATAATGTGTTCTTTTATAAGTACAACTCAAGCTCCTTTAATTACTTGGTTTAAGTGTATGTCAACACGTTCAGCCTTCTACACAACTACCACACTGGGAAATGTGATTACGAGTAAGAACACGTACTCCTCTCTAGAACCTGAACCGCGAAGTTGAACATTCCCAACAGGTCAGTGCGGATATAGTAAAGCTGAGCTTATGATTCCATTGATATCCAATTCCCATCACATTTTGTGCCTTTCCCGTTTACTCATAGTGGGGTTTGTCCACAACCGCTCTGCGTTAATGTGGACCTCAGCACATCCACGCGAAATATGTGTTTCCTCTTTGAGTGGTGCTCTGACAGGCGTCTACCTGATAATAATTTTGATCTGCTTGTGACTAACTTTCGCCAAGTTGGAAGCGTTTGTGATGTGACTGAGGGATTGAGTCATTGGCATGCGTTGCTTGGACAGCGTATACTGCGAGGCGACTGCGTCTACGGCTCGAGACTTTTTGGCAGCATTTGTGGGTGTTCCGATTGCACGATTTTGATTTGAACGCTTCTGTAATAAATGCAAATGCGATCTTCCAGCGAGGTGTGGTTACGCAATCTTTTTTGGCTTGATATTTGATCAAAGAGATACTCTAACTTGGGTAAAAGTGATCAGAAATGATGATCAGTGCCACGCTCTTTTAAGGTAATTTATTGTATAGTTGACTAACTGCAGATCAAGAAAGCAAGCGGATGTTTCCGCGGCTAGAATGGGGTGGCCTGCACCTTTAGACTCTATCGTCAGGGATACGCACAAATAGCACTAATTTGAGCGTCAACCACTTTCGGGATTTGCATTGAAGATGGCTGAAATGAGAGAGAACGGGAGCTAGGGAGAAAGAGAGGAACACACAGTCTTCTTGAGCTTTAGTTTAATCTGCTTAGTCCAGCAGATTTTTGAATTTCTTTACCCAAACGTTCAACAAGTGGGGTGGGTGGGCAGAAATCACTTTCTGTGCTCTTTTAATATTCTTCTCAACCAAATTGCATACCCTACGTTCAGGTTTTGAAGTATTCATTTCATCTTCAATTGTCCAGATGCATACTTGGCAATAACTCAGCTAGTGGATGGAGAGAAACTTTAAGTTGAGCAGTTATCGCAGCCTCCTAGTAGTCTGTGGTGTCACGTTCTCAACCTAATGTTGAGAAATACTTTTGGTTTTTAATGTGGACGAACATTTCGCCTCGGCCAACAGACGTCAAATTAAGGAAAATTGATAAATGTGCTCACTAGAAACCTGTTGGGAATGCTTTTTTTACGGATTAGAGCAACATCAAAATAAACACATTTTGCCTGCTATACTTTGGACTGAGTTTAAAAGTTTTCTTATATGTCAACCTGGGAAATCAGTCACAATTTTGCATGCAACTATTGATTTTACAGTTGTGTGAACCAGCCCGGAACCCTCACATTTGCACCGACAACATAAATTCGCATAATACTGACTGCATTCTCATCAACTGAGTCCAGAATCTCAACTCTGCTGATATGGCTAAAACTATTGGCATTCACCCGTACTTTCCGGATAAATATTTAGTTGAAATTTCAGTTGTGATATTTTCACATCTAGCGGTCAATATGCAAATACATATATCTATGGCTACCCATCCAACCACAGTGAACCGAAGGTGGTTAATACACCACCGTAAAAGTAAAAATTCAAACCATGATTGAAATTATTTGTTTGCTTTTGCATTTAATTTGGCTCTCCGGGCAACTGAAGCCACAGAGAGCAATTCCGAACTGCACTTTTATGTAGGGTGCACGACGATCGCTGCCTCTCGTTATTTTCCACTTTACAAAATCATTCTAAGCGCTCTCTCTCTCTCTCTCTCTCTTTCTCGTATTTAATAGCGTGCATGCTAGTTGCTATTTTTAAAACTTAAAAAAAATTCGCACTAAACTCAATCAAGAAACTACCTGTCGAGCTGCTATTTTTAGACGTTTGTAAATTAAAAATTCGAAGAACAAGAAGAAGAATTTGAACGTGTTTGTACGTGTGTGTTGTCGGTGTTGTTGGTGTGCGCTCTCACTTCGCTTGCCTAGAGAACGTACCTGCGCTCTCTCACAGCTCACACAGCGAATGCAACGCACGAAATGCAACAAGCAACAACACAGCGCGAAGAAGTTGGTAGTCTAATTTTGCCTTATAATTAAACGAAAGTACATGCATGCATACAATTGTGCGAGGAAGTGTAGGCTTAAGCCGCTTATAAGGGGGTTCCGGTCCTAAATGATGGTGCAGACCAATAACTGTAGGGCGTCTGACTACAGTAAGTCGTTGCGCATTATTAATGCTCGAAACATAACGGCGGCGCACGGCGTGCGGCGAATTGTTCATATAACCAGACAAATAAGAGTAGATGGATATGCGGGTATTTTGAAG
The DNA here is from genome assembly GCA_920105625.2 of Clusia tigrina. Classification (NCBI taxonomy): domain Eukaryota; kingdom Metazoa; phylum Arthropoda; class Insecta; order Diptera; family Clusiidae; genus Clusia; species Clusia tigrina. Next base: position 20,659,576 of record OV050032.1, read on the forward strand.
TACCAGAAGTGTGGGGTAGGCCGAAGAAACCGCCGAAGAAGGAGATCTCCAAGCACTCAGCCTTTGATCCCCATTGTACTAGTTTTCGTACTTCTGTTTCTAAGAATTTCTTTATAATGTTTTGCTGCTCGAGTCGAAGGCCTTAATTGGTGGTAATCATTGCCACAACTACTTGTATACATACATAATTAATTATAATGTAAGGTGTTATAGATAATATGGTTGTGTTTTGACACCAATTTTTTGTTGTATTTGTTGGACATCATGCAAACAAGCATAAAAGTCATGCTGAAACAATAGAAAAATATTATTTTATATATTAAAATATATTTTCAACGACACGTTTTGAAGTTTTCAATTGCTATTCAGGATAATGTGAACCCAGACGATTTTTATATTAATTTATTTCGTAATAATACTAGATATTGTTGCAGTTAATTTGTTTCTATTAAGCTGTTGATTTTGTTCAGTTAATTTTTTTGTGATTTTCCGACTATAATTCCATATGAATTAAACCAACTTAACACCTGTACAATGCTAGTAACTTTAAATATAATTTAAATATTCTTATATTTTCTTATTCATATTTACATGCTCGTATAATCTACATTAATTATATACTCGTATATACCCATACATAGTATTATGATGGTCAAATATTCTGTGCTTGTGACCATCATTATTCTATTTATGGGTATATATATATAATTAATTTAGATTATACGAGCATGTAAATATGAATAAGAAAATTTAAGAACACAGAATATTTGTTTATAATAATTCAAAATACTCGTATAAATGCTCGTGAGAGGATATGTTCTTATGTATCTTAATTAATTATTATATATATTATATTAACTTATGTAACTATAATTATGTATTATATAAGTGTATTAATTTTTTTTTGAAATTTGACGTTGAATACGCCGAACACATTCGCGTGCCGATGCGTTGCGGACGTCACAATTGTGTTCGATCCATTGAAAATAAAATAAGTTAGTTTCTACCTTAGCCTCCTTTCACATTAACGGCAGTGATGCTGTTTTGGATACCACGGCGATTTTAAACATAATAAAAATCCACAACAAAGTCCCAAAACCAAAGCAAAGCGATGCCGCACCAGAGAACACAGAAGGTAGAACCAAAATAGACGAGACGTAAAGATAGCGATTGGACGAACGTCTGCACTCGTTAAGGGTCGACCAAAATAGACGAGACGTAACGAGTAAGTTCGAGCATATGTGAATCAATGTTAATAGCCAAAATGGCTAAATGATCGAAACTGAACGAAACATTTAGACGTGACGATCGGTTCCGTAAGAACCGAACTGCAAACGTCTGCTACTCGTCACAATCTCTTCTTTGTTGACACGATTATTGTTTTTTAAAGAAATTAAAGTTAAAATGCTACAATTTAATCGCCGCTGTGGGGGATGAGCTCGGAATTTATGTAAAAAGCCATCCATCGATGCGGTTGATAGCGTCACATTTATGGTTAAATGTCAAAATCGACGTAACGAGTGCAGATGTTCGTCCAATCGCTATCGACACGTCTCGTCTATTTTGGTCCTACCTTAAGTTCGAGCATATGTGAATCAATGCTAATAGCCAAAATGGCCATACGTATTTGATCGAAACTGAACGACACATTTAGACGTGACGATCGGTTTCGTAAGAACCGAACTGCAAACGTCTGCTACTCGTCACAACCTCTTCTTTGTTGACACGATTGTTGTTTTTTAAAGAAATTAACATTAAAATGACGGAATTTTGCTACAATTTATTCGCCGCTGTGAGGGATGAGTTCGGAATTTATGTAAAAAGCAATCCATCGATGCGTTTGATAGCGTCACATTTTGGGTTAAATGTCAAAATCGCCGTAACGAGTGCAGACGTTCGTCCAATCGCTATCGTCACGTCTCGTCTATTTTGGTCCTACCTCTACGTCGATTTTGACATTTATCAAACACATCGAAGGATGGATTTTACACAACTTGCGAGCTCATCCCTCACAGCTGCGATTAAATCGTAGCTAAACTCCATCATTTAAATTTAATTTTTTTTTTAAATAACAATCGTATCAACAAAGTAGTAGTTGTGACGAGTAGCAGACGTTTGCAGCTTGGTTCTTACGGAACAGAACGTCATATACATGTTTCGTTCAGTTACGATCAAATACGTACGACCATTTTGGTTATTAACATTGGTTCACATATGCTTGAACTTACTCGTTACGTCTCATCTCGTCTAGAAGGGACACTTAAACGTCAAATTTTTTGACGTTTAATAAAAATGTCTTCGTTTATCAGAACACAGATAAAAGAAAGTCTTTTTCGCTGCCAGCGTCCGTAGCGGACACACCACGATTTTGAGTCGATTCACCACGATTCTGAGTGGATTCACCACGATTTTGAGTGGACTCTTTCATGCTTTATTTCCCTGCTTTGCCATTTGACGTTTAAGTTTCTTTTCTCTGTATTCTCTGGCTTTGGGTCTATTTTCCATCGCCGTGATGTCCAATACCGCGCAGCAATCGTCTGGTGTAAAACGAGGCTTATTCTGTTTTACCACACAACAAATGTGTGCATTCGTACGCTGCTAACGCTTGCTTTGTGTTCCAGCCAGTAGAAAAAACCTGCCCTAAAACTTGTCTGTATTTTCTTATGCTTTTGGCTTTGCTTTTGGCTTTGCTTTTAGACTGTTTCGTATTTCTTGGCTTTTTCCTTTGCGTTGCGTTACGTTGTTGTTGCTGATTTTGTTTTTGTTTTTGGTTTTGCTTTTGGTTTTGCTGTTGTGTTTGTGTTTGCTCTCCATGTGGTGCGACTGGCAGATTGGTCTTCAACGGCATAGAAGACAGACAAAACAACAACCGAGTTGAGTTGTTCAGTTGTTTAGTTGTTTGGCGACTGTGCGAAAGTGTGGACGCATTTATATTAAGTTACGGTACGTTGCATTGTGTTGCGTCGTTTAGCGCCGCGTTACGTTCTGGTGGTAAATCGAAATTGAAATCGGATGTGCTTGTGGCTTGTTCTTTAAACGTAGTGTCTTTATGTGTTTTTAATGTTAATTTCATATTTTGGATTTTCCACAAACTCATTTGTCAGTTATATTAACAACAACAAAAACAAGAAGAACAACCTGAACAACAACAACAACAACAACAATTGAGAGTGGTTGTGTGCAGACAGTGGCGCACTCGTACAACTGAGCTGAGCGATCGTTTAAGCGCTGCGGTCGCGCTTTTAAACGAACCGCAACCGAACGACCCACAATTTGGCTAATTACTTTATTCTAGTTCATATTTCTTTGTCGTATTTAGTTAGTTATTTATTTTTTGTTTACTTGTTGGTTGTTCGCTAACGGTTGTCCGTGGTTGCACTCGTGAACACACATGCACACTCCAGTGCTCGCTTAACACTCACACAGACGCACGAGTGAAGTGCGGCTGCGGAGTGTGAAGTTAATTAGAAAAAGAAACAGTGCTTTGTTACCTTTGCTGTTGTTGTTGTAATGGTTTTTGTTATTGTTGTTGTTGCTTTTTTGCAAAATCAAATTTCCAAATTGTGATAAATAAGCCAAAAATAAATCAAACAAAACGAAGCGAAACAAAAGAAACGAAGTGAAATGGCAAAGTGAATTTTTTGCAGTGTTTACTGCAATTTTCTTAATTTATTTAATTTAATTTAATTGTTTTTGGTAATTTTTATCAAATTGTGTCAGTGTCAATTGGTAAAATGAACATTGAAACGCACTCGCGCGAATATGCAAGTGAAGTTTGCACCTATTTACCTATCTTTCTATGTACTATTTGCCTACCTGGCTATACAATTTTTGCGACGCAGACTTCTCGACGCAGAAAAACCCTACGGAATGTCATTATTTGCACAGCTGGTGCTATGGGTGGGAGCCAACTTTAATGCGTACTGCATTCCCCTTCAGTTGCTTTTTTTTTTAAAGAAAAATATGAACTAAGTATGAAAAATTAGGATTCTTCTTTCCCTTATTCCCTGTCATAAGTGAGGAAGTGGTTTCTGGATAGTCTGGGAAATGAGTTTGGTAGTACCAGTCGATAGGGTACTATGCTACTCGGTTCCTGTGTCCCTACCCACCGGTCGCAGTGGTACACGGAAGGCTCATTATGGGCTCAGTTTGCCCGCTTCCTATTTGATTTGTTGTGATCAGAACGGATCTTATTGTGTTTTTCAGTATGAGGCGGAAGTGGAAGAGGTCTTCTGCGCTTGTGGCTCACAATTCAACTATGAATTGCAAATTGGAGTGTGTTAGCTTCAGGATTTAAGTGTATGCGCAGTCTAGATTTCTAGATTTTAGCAGTGGTTCAACCCTGACTGTAGTGCTGTAAGGATCCATAATTTGAAACGGTGCAACTAAGTCAGAACCGCGTATATTACCACGTAACCCATCATCTCTGTACTTCTTTGTTAGAGAAAGATACCTAGGGTCGACCTCCCACTCTGGTCATAGTGCGCTGAAGTCGTAAATCTCCCTACTTTTTTCGGTTTAGTTATTTTCATAGACAAGATTATATTGCCTGGGGAAACTTTACCAAATTACTCGAAGGTGTAAATCTCCCAACTTTTCTCCATTTAGTTATTTTCATAGACAAAATTATATTGCCTGGGGAAACTTTACCAAATTACTCGAATTGTAGCAAGTCATGGAAGAGCTGTAGGCCAAAAGTGTTTCAACACTTGACGTGTACCATTTTTTTGCAGTACTCCTAACAGACACACTACATCTCAATTGGTAGGTGACAATGGAAAAATAATGATTAAATGTTCCCAGACGACACTGCGACTGTTTAAGCCGTGTTATTGCAGTACTCACCCGTCGATAGACAATCTCAGTATACAGCAAGCTGGCCGCTATTTTGTAGTTGGTCATGTACTTGTCTATGTATAATTATGTATAACCTTCCGAATTGCAAAGTGTGAAGAGCCCTCTTCCCTGTCCAGCTAGGGCCAGTACGATATTAGGCTATCTGCGAATATCCACATGGGATTTACTCTAAGCCAGGTTCAATTCTTTATTCTTGCACTCGTGCTATTTTGGGTATTAGTCTCCGTAACTCAGTGGAGCCAGTTCTTCAACTGTTCAGCTGTCATGCCGTGACATAGTGTCATTCTTCACTCCTAATGATTGGTTCACTTTAAGATCGTAATTTATTATTTAATTTCTTTTTTTCGAATATAATTTCTGTTGGATCCTCTATATTTTTTTTGTTTGCTTAAAAGGTGTCTCCCACTTTATATTCCTAGCGCTGAGAATAGCAATTACGAACATCTCAAGTCGCCCGTTGAAGCACCATCACCTCATTTTCAGTTGCAAGTGAGGTACGAGTGCGAGTTCTTTGCAGCTCCTTTTCATCTACTTTTTAATTATCGTAAAAATGTGATATTCTCTTCTTTGCAGCGATTTTTTTTCTCTTCTTTTTAATTGTTTGCATTTTTTGCTAATCCAATTCCTTAATACGGTGAATAACATTCCAGCTGTGCCACTAAAATAGTTTCAACTATTTTTATCTCTTCACTGTGTTATTATATCTCTTTTTTCCTCTCCTCATTTTCTTGTTGCTGTACGAAGTACTTGTAGTTTTCGCTGCAGCAGCTGTTGTTGTTGTTGTTGTTGTTGTTGTTGTTTATATCTTTGCTTACTTATCTTGCTACTTAGTTGGTTACTTTGCTGAAAGTCAAGGTGAGCGTCGTCAAGTCAGTCACAACTCTTGCAGAGTTCTTCAATTGGTTTTCTTTCTTCTTCACCTGCCTCTTCGCTTCGCATAGGGTTCTTGCAGTTGTACTTGTTGTTGTTGGTATTGTTTTCTGTTGCTGTTGTTTTTCGTTTTTGTCACTTTTCTGGCATTTGCTGTGAGATGTGTAGCAGCGCTAGCGTAGCGTTTGCGAGAATATTTGCATACACACATCCCATTATAAAAGAATTCTACACAAAATTACTTTACCTTTTAAAAATGGCTTCAAATGTTTCAAATCTGACCAAAATGAACTCAAGTCTAGTTAATTAAAGTCTGTAGTTGATTGACGATGTAAAGCCGGCCTTAGACGGTATTAGTGAAAAATCTGTATATGCATCACATGGACACCCGGTTGATGGGAAATCACAGACCGGTCTTAGACGGTCAATCAGTTGATGTCAAATTATGTAGATGTAGTAGTGAAAAATGCGTGTTTGTGTCACAGGTACAAGGAAAATTTAGCAGTATTCATAAATTTCCTCAGGTATTTAAATTTTTATGCAAATATTTCTGCCCTAATTGCGTCGATTAAATTAAAATTTGTGGTAAATGAAAACTACTTTTGAAGATTGTGTTCAATGCACTGAAATATAACTCAAAGGAAATTTACCAAAGCAAATGTATTGTGCTCAGAGGATATTTACAATGCATCCTTTTTTGTTGATTTCTATTTTGATTTTCCTTTCATCTCTCTCTATCTATCTCCCTCTATCTATCTTTCTCTCTCTATATATATGAATCTCTATATCTCCCTTTTTTTCCAATATTGGAACGGAGATGGACATCTTCAATAAGACACTGACCGCATTGCGTTACCAGTTGTGTGGGATTTCTTCCCACTAAAAACCACCTCCATTGCAGCTTTCTATCTATCTTTATCTATCTATCTATCTATCCCTATTTATCTATCACTCTCTATCTGTCTCTATCTATCCCTCTATATCTATCTCTATCTTGCTCTCTTTCGTACTATATTTTTCTCTCTCTATCTATATATCTATCTCTTTCTTTTCATCTATCTCTCTCTAAATATATATTTCTATATCTCTCTTTCTCTCTCTATATAACTATCTATCTCATTCTTTTCATCTATCTCTCTCTCTATATATATTTTTCTATATCTCTCTTTCTCTCTCTATATAACTATCTATCTCATTCTTTTCATCTATCTCTCTATCTATATATATATTTTTCTATATCTCTCTTTCTCTCTATATACATATTTATCTATATCTCTCTTTGTCTCTATATATATTTTTCTATATCTCTCTTTCTCTCTTTATATATATTTTTCTATGTCTCTCTTTCTCTCTCTATATATCTATCTCTCTCGATCTAAATATATATATATATGTATATATATATATATATATATATATATATATATATATATATATATATATATATATATATATATATATATATATATATGTATATATATATATATATATATATATATATATATATATATATATATATATATATATATATATATATATATATATATATATATATATACATCTTTTTCTATCTATCTTTATCTGTCTCTCTCTATCTATATATCTCTCTCTATCTTTCGCTTTATCTATCTCTGTCTATAAATATTTTTCTATATTTATATTTTTCTCTATATCTCTCTCTTTCTCTATCTCTCTCTCTATCTAAATATCTATATCTATATATCTCTCTCTTTCTCTATCTATCTATCTCTATCTATCTATCTCTATCTATCTATCTCTCTCTCTCTCTCTCTCTCTCTCTCTCTCTTGATCTATCTTTCTCTGTCTATATTTCTCTCTATCTCTCTCTATATATATATATATATATATATATATATATATAACTCTATATATATCTGTATACATATATAACTCTATATATATCTTTGTATATATATCTCACTCTCTCCCGTTCTCTCCCTATCTCTTTATACCTGACAATCCATCTCTTTTTGTGTGACTCCATATATTTTCCAAGACCCTTCCCACCGGCTTCGCTACATGGATATGAAATCAACCCAACTGAGCCATAATAAGGAATAAGATTAATTATACCCTCGCCAGGATTGTCGGAAAACAAAGATTAAGGACAAACCCTGTCCGAAAGTTGCTCTTCTGAAAAGTTGGCGGTGATGTATTCAACGAGTAATTTATTTTGAAGAGCGGGTTTGTGTACAATAATCCACTCCGTTTCCGACTGGGTTGTTGTGGCGAAGTAAACATGCGACCTGTTGGCACGCTGTTCCTTGCCTACGAGTATTTTGCCACGAGAGCCCTCCTAGTCCTGCAATTTATAATTCCACTGAAAGAGTATTTCCGTCTGCTGAATGCATTTTTAAGAAGGACACTTTACTTTTATGGACAGCCTCATAGTTACGAGTACTCAAAGCAAACGAAACGGGTGAGTACTCGTGCATTAGGGAGAATAGGGGATGCGAGGGCACGGTGTTCTGTGCGGCGTGTGTCTGGCATGCATTTATGGCGTTAATAAAGACCACTTTCCAACGGCCGTGTGAGGGCTGCTCCGAATTCTTTTTGTGTGTTTTTTTTTAATGCTGCTATTGAGGTCATTTTTAATGCATTTTTAAAATGAAATTACACGTTAACACGAAGGCTCATTTGCGTTGGCATGCAAGCGAACCCCTGCACCGTCGCGCTGATAGTGGCCAGCTTCCAGCACCACTACTGAGGCGAGTGCAGACGATATTCATTGATTTTTCTTGCTCGCTGGCTAGAACTAATGCAATTTGCACGCACTACCATTGAAAATGTTCACTCACTCGTACCGAGCAAGGGTTGGAATGGTTATTTTTTCAACACATTCATTTATTTACATATTATTTTTTGGCTGTTATGGTTTTTCTAAATAAACAATTTCACTTTTTAACAATTTACACAATTTTTAGTTTACCTTCAAGATGGTTTTTTTTCTTGTTTCCATGTCTGCGTGTGTATTTGGGTTAAATAATATATTTATTTGCATATTTCTTTGTCTTCTTTTATTTTCTTTGATTTTATTATTTTTATGCATTTATTTTAATTTGTAACCTTCAAAATACATTTTTTTTTATGTTTCTATTAGCAAATTGGTTTTATTCTTTTTTCGTTTCCCTTTTGTTTGCGTTTTTTGCGTATAGCGTGTTATGATTTCATATCCACAGCCTTTCATTAGCGGCCACGCCACGCCACTTCATGCCACGTAGTTGTGCGCGGCTATTGATAAACCGATAAATATGTAAATGTGCCGCTGCGAAAATGTCAAAAGGCCACGAAGTACCAACGTTCTCAGTTCTTAATTAGTTTGGCTAATTAATTAAAACTGGAAACCGGTAACGAATTAATTAAAACTGGAAACCGGTAACGATATTCATTCTTAACACATTATTTTTCGTCGCTCGAATAAACGCCCATCCAGCTTAGCAATGGAGACGAAAATGCGTGCTTGAAGGAATTATCTAACACCAGTGGCCTTAAAGCAGTCCCTGAGCGGGCAGATCTATATCCAGAAACGCAGTTCTCAAATATAAAGAAAAATTTAATAGATTAGCCAGATAACTGAGAAGGATTTCGGAACAGTTGGAACTATTCATCATTTACTTGTTCTGGAGAAATCTATTTTTGTGGGTGTCCGAAACGATTTCAATAGTCCGTATCTGCTCCCATAGTACCAGGATGTTCTTTTATGCGCGGAGTAACGTGACATCAAACTGGGCAATTGTTCCTTAATAGACTTATAAACCCAGTCTATATTTTTATTCTTACATTTAGTTTTTATGTTTATCACGCAATTGTATATATAGAAATTTATTTAAAATCTGGAGAGATTGTTTTTACCAGCGACAATTTTCCCGAGCTGTATAAAGCGATTGGCAATCTTTATAATGTGAGTCCATCTCTCAAATATCAGCTTAAAAAATTGCAGCTTGCTTCAAGTGATATTCCTGCTGTCTAACAGGAGGATATGACACGACAGCTGTTCAATAACTGTGTCAGGCACACACTTTTCCATTTAGGAGAAGGAGTCATGACTCCTTGTGAATTGTAGAATGATTATTACCTAAAAGACCTGCAATCACAACATTTTTTACAATTTTTTTCGCTGTGCTTTCATAAATAATTGAATATTCAGGAAAAGGATTTCGAGGACCATACAATTTTAAGATCTATAAATAGTCCCGGTCCTTTATACTTTTCAAACAAACTTAGTTTGGTTTCTATAGTGGGAATTTGCACTACAGGCCTCAGGTACACTAAATTAAGGACTCACAACCCATTATTGGTCTCAAAATCTGTTATTGGTGTTAGTTCACCGGATGCGAACGTAATGAGAGTGTGAACAATTCTATTGTGCTTCGTTAGCAGATTGCTTTCAATCGACATCACTGACGTATGCGTAAAGGAACTTACTTGAGGTGTGGAAGTTTGTGTGTTGGCCCTTAAGGTTCTAAAAAGCCATTCTTTGGTTCTAGAAATAACTGTTCTTGGTGTAAGTTCACCGGATGCGAACGTAATGAGAGTGTGAACATTTCTATTGTATTTCGTTAGCAGATTGCTTTCAATCGACATCACTGACGTATGCGTAAAGGAACTTACTTGAGGTGTGGAAGTTTGTGTATCCTCTTGTTTCGGCGCCATATCCCAGGATGAAGAAGTTAATATGAGATTCTCGTATTATAGTTTTAGTGTCGCTACTCTATGGACATTTCAGGGGGTTTCCTAAACGCATAATTCAATGTTTGCCCGAGTTAATATTCTGGAAGATGTTTTTCCTTAAGCTTTTGATTGTCATTCTATTCAAATTATAAATTGATAGGTTCTCTGAGATAGGTATGCCTACATGGCGTGTGAGGTATTCTTCGGTATCTTCAAGTAGAGATCTGTGAATAGGAAATTTGGCACATTCTTTGTTACGTTTCTGCATTTTCCGCTTTTGTTTTTATTTTTGTTTTTCTTTTTGGACACTCTTTTTGAATATTTTTCTGTCATTAAGAAGGCTGTCATCCAATTTTATAGTTTATTAATGAATATGGCGGAAAAGTGGCAACCCTCGCAACTCGGAATATTTTTCATTTAAAACAATTTTAATGCCGTTCTAATAAATGAGCCAAATCTAGCAACGTGCCAAAAATTTCTGTTGGACGAGAATATTTTTTTGTTATTTTTGCTAATTTTTCAAAATTTTTTTTATCATTTGTGCTGCTTGTGGACTGGTGTGTATTTTTTGACTAAAACGCCCTTTTGTTGTGACACACTTTAAATAGAATTGTTTCAACTTAGACACAATACGCCTACCTCATCGCCCGCCCGCCCCACTGCCGTGCACACCCGTTTGCTGGCAATGCAAATAAATATCAAGAAAAGCCAAGAAGAACAACAACAACAAAAAAAAATTGAAAATCGAGTTTTAGTTGCAAAGAATATCCCCAGCAAGCCTTTGAGTATATTATAAAAGTATTTAAAACATTCACACACGCACAGTTAGATGCACTATATATATATATATATATATATATATATATATATATATATATATATATATATATATATATGTATATATATATATATATATATATATATATATATATATATATATATATGTATATATATATATATATATATATATATATATATATATATATATATATATATATATATATATATATATATATATATATATATATATATATATATATATATATATATATATATATATATATATATATATATATATATATATATATATATATATATATATACGGAGCCTTCGATATGGACACCGCTCACCAGGTCACCGTGTTTGCAGCTATTTTTACAACAAATTCTTACAAAACTATCAATTTGTCTGCTCTGGCGTGTATGTGGGCAAGTGTGTGTTTGTGTGTGTGTGTGTGTGTGTGGGCGTATGTGACTAATATTTGCAGTTGTTGTTGCTAATGTTGCTACTGCCACTATTCACACAGTTGTTGTTGTTACACATGCAATGATCATATGTATTTTGTTGTTGTTGTTGTTGTTGCTGTTGCTGTTGCTGTTGTTGTTGTTGCACATGCAATGATCATATGTAGAAGCATCTGACAGCAGCAGTGCCAGAAATTAATGCAGACTACCGGGTAAATGACCCACTTTTCATGTTCTTCGGTGACAAATCGTGTGCATTATGGGAAACAGGCTATTTTTAGACGATTTGCGGCAACAACAAAGCCGTACAGCCACGCCGAGAGCATACACGCCGCTTTATGCTGCTTTATGACACAAATCATTTCAAAACTATTCTCAACGCAAATAAAAAATTCATGTGACAAAAAATTACACTTTTATTTAATTTGCCATAATTTCTTATTAAATTTGTTTTGTTGTCTTTGCTTTTGTTTTGGTTTTTGTTTATTTTCTATTTTTGCTCTGATAGTAATGTTTGTCATATTTGTAAGTTTGTCATATTTGTTGTTATTGTATTATTATATAATTTTTCTAAGAAATTTTTCATTGAAAATTTGTAATGATCAGCAGTGTAGGCACTTTTACATACAGCAAGACAAAGAGATAGGGAGAGTGTGCGGAGAAGGGAGGGAGAGAGTGTATAAAAACTGCAATATAAGAAAATTCAATTGATATGCATGTACTTACGTTCCCATTCATACGTGAAAGCAATGTTACTCATACGCCCGGCAAGCCGCACTAATCAAACACCACACTAATCAAACATACACAGCAATATTTGTTTGCTTTGTTTGCTTAAGTATGAAGTGGTTTCCATTCAATTTATTACAGTTAAGTTTACTTATTTCAATTAACAAGAAATATTAATTAGAATACGGAATAGAAATAATAATGCAGTCACACAGTGTTTCGCGTTGAGTGCTGCGCGTGCAGAAATTCATGTGCCATTATTTATATTCAAACTGAAAGGAATGCCAATATAGCCGATGGCTGGATGGGGTTATGCGGTGCAAGTGACTTAATAATTGACCCAAAAACAGATCAGACAGGAACATCGATGTTTAGGAATTAATTTTCTTGGGTTTAGATTTTGGTTTTGTTGGAGGTGATTTGATATTTGATATGATTTGTCCCAAATTAACACTTCTTTGATCAGATTATATTTGCAATTCATTATATTAATTCATAAGCGAGTATTTTTGAACGTCGAAATCAGAATCATGTACGGATTATAATACTAATAATACGAGTAGCTAGAAACATACGATTCTGATTCTAGTGGTCTTGTTGCTGTATTGATTTTGGCTGGGATTGCATTCCTCTTCATGCCAAGTAAATCCTTGCGGACTCGCATGGCATGAACCAATTTTTACTTAGCAATTTGCAGCTTTTCAAATTAGCTTCTCATATTAGCTTCTTCAATTAGCTCTTCAAATTAGTTTCTCAAATTAGCTTCTCAAATTAGCTGTTCAACTAAGCTCAGTGAAAAGTTTATATTGAACAACACGTTGCATCAAGAAGTGTGCGGAAATTAGGACCGTTTATTAAATCACAGAAGTACCTTTGTGGCTCCTCTGCATTGGCTTTCTTATTTTCAGACAAACTACAAAAGTCATCACCCACAAAGTGCGGAGCATTCCTTAAGTGCGGAATCAGTTACCTCGCGGACGTTGCGAAACGTTTCAATCACTTTTTGCAGCCCTGATGACATTTCAGGGCGTAGTTTTAAATTTATTTTCAGTTTCCGAAATGAAAGGTCGCATCGGCCATTTTGGTGCTTGTAGGATAGACGCATAAGCCAAGTTTATTGTATGCACAATTTGTCTGTTATTTAAATGCGTGTGTGTGACGTTTGGGTTTTTTCGTTGCTCCAACAAGCAGCTCCAACTTTTAATGACGCACTTAAGTACCGAAAAACACAAAAAGAGCGTGTCATGTGCTCGAAATATTTGCAATGAAATCATTTTATAAGTAAATCGTTTACTACAACAACATCAAAAACAACTCTTATCAAAGCGAAAAGTGCTGCATAAACAAAAGTGCGCAAATGAATAACGCAATCGCAACAGAATTGAAATTACTGGCAGAGCGTACATTCAGAAAGATTGCTCACTTTTGCAGAGCTTGCCTTGTCTTTGGCGAGAGGAAGAAACAAGCCATATTTTGTTGCCATAAGAACTCTATACCGTTCTACAGCGAGACGAGGAAACTGCACGATAGTACGTTACAGAGGCGCTAATAGCGAAGGTAAATGGTCGACATACGAACAGCAGCGTATATAATTGCTCTTTATAAGTAGTGTAAGGTTGTTCGAACACTGTGGTACATGTTATAGTGATGGAAGCTGTTATGCTTCACTATCACTGTGGGATCGTCTAAAATAAGTTTAATCCAAAAATTTAAAAGTTTTTTAATATTTATGGTTCTTTTATAAGAATCGGCCTAGGTGAATATTGCTCAGCGGGTTAATCTGTCACTCTCGAAGTTGCCAATGTCCGCTGGAGGCAGTTATCATCTTGCCTAACCTGGCCAAAGTTTAACCGGGGCCGTACGAAGCTGCTGTTGAAATTTAATAGGCAGGACGTAAAAAATGCTATAGCTGTACGGACTTAATTGGTAGACATTCACATAGACTGGGGGTACCACATTATGACTTTGTAGCAGCTGTCACGATATCGAAGAAGAGGAAACCTTGGATACATGGCTCTATACAGAAAAAGGTTATTTGCGCTTTTCTTGGCTGTGTTGAAGAGGTTTCTCGGCTGAAGCTAACGCAATTGGCTACCTTTATCAATGCACCGGATGGTTTAAAGAGGATCTAGAGTTGTAAGGGAAAAGCTCCAGTGGTGCCAAAATGGTCCTTAAACAGGATTATGTGAGTCTAAGGACAGGCACTTAACAAAACGTAACTTAATCTATCATACCAGAGATTTGAGTGAGCAACTTAAGTGGTGTCCCACGCTTCTGTCTTCAGCTACTTCTTTTCGGAGTTCAAAATTCCCAAAACCCACAAGATTCCACTGGTGACAGCTTCATCTACATCAGTGGCCTATCCAGCTACAATATCATGGACAGACCGAAATGACTAAGACTGATTATGCAAAGGGTTCGCAATTTCAGACTTCTTTCTTGTTGAGAGAAGAAAGAACTTGCATCACTATTTTTATTCCCATACACACTCTCTCCTTCTCCCTCTCTCCATCTCTATCTCTTCCCTCTTTCTCTTCCTTCTCGCTCTCTCTCTCCATCTCTCTCTGCTCTACGGTATATTTGAGCCCTCCGCTTTTACTCTCTATTTGGGCATATTCCTCAATTCCATTTCACTTATAAACAGTCGCCATTGACTTAATGCCAGTAATTGGTAGTCGGTCGCCTCTTTGGGCCATTGTGACGCGTTTGTGATTAATTAATGGAACTCCAGCTGAACGCTATTCGAATTTCGCAATGGGCCTGCACGCACACCACTCCGCCGCGTTGCACATCCCGTGCTGCCACATTTTCTGCCATAAATCAAGGCACTCATATTGCATACGAAATGAAATATAAAATTCCTAATAAATGGCCTGTTGTGACCAGCGGCCGGCGCTTCACAACGTTTTGGTATGCATGCGGCCATCTCCAGCCCGATCTTCAACTGCAGCTCCAGCTCCAGCTCCCAGCTACAGTTCCAACTTCAATTTCAACTTCGGCTTCGGCTTCGACTGGAACTCGCTGCCCAGCCAATGAGTGAATGGCTGGCTGAGTGGCGTGTTAAATGCGGTTGTGCATTATGTTACAGTCAACGCGTCAACTGCAACTTGAGCATATTTTATGCTAAATTATGCATTTTACATGCTCGCCACGTTCATTCTGTTTCATTTTTCAATTTCGGACTTGTGTGGAAATTTCACAAAATTATGCGCCAGAATGGTGACAAGCCGCAAGTGAAGTGGCGATAAGTGTAAAAAGTAATAAAATAGCATTAAATTTGCTTTTTTTATGATTATTATTGCGGTGTCTTCAATTAACTTTACACTTCTGTAAGTTTATGCATTAAGCAAGGTCAAGTTGAATGAGCGTATCATTTTTCTTGGCATTGATTTCCGAAAAGGCACCACCAAACACAAATGGTTGCTCGTAACTATCAATCGGTCTTAACGAATCGCGGGTGCTCTATGAATAGATCGGGAGATTATTAATAGAGTTATCCCACCAAACTCTATTTAATTTTTGCAAGAGTTGCTCTAATAGGGATGCTCAAGGCCGAATAGCTATGATGTCATCTATAATATGAATTTATATAGTTCCGAAGAGAGTAAACATTTTTCTTTTAGCATGCAAAATCACCCGATCTTTCATAACAGACCCATTCCCTTAAAACTAGCAGGCGTATACTCTGCTTAGAAGAAGGTACAATCTACATTATTGCACTCCAATGCCGATGTTTGAGATTCCTGTATCAAGTGTCGTATCTTTGAGATTTAATTGTATTCTTAAACGCTTTGTATAGGCTTTAGTGGAGTATGCAAAGTTCACCGAGTATCCAAAACCTTTTAACCACTTATATTAAATTATGGTATATGCACGTTCCATCAAATAAGGCACCTGAAAGGGCAATGAACAGTGGAAAACTATCTTGGGTTATGATATAATTGTATTCTCAAACGGTTTGTATAGGCTTTAATGGAATATTTGCAAGTTCATCTAGTATATAGAACATTTTAACCACATTCACTAAAATAATATGTGAACGTTCCATTAAATAAGGGATCTAGCAGTGAAAAGCTTTTCTTCGTCTTGGTTTATGATCAAAATTCAGATGCAGACATTTGGTACTTAAAGCAAACTTGTGTGCGGAAGCTTTAAATAGCTTTGGCACAAGTATAGAGCTTTGTGCATGGCTGGTATAAGAAGTTAAATATCTTTAAACTAAAGCTTATTGTGCAATCCCGACATTTCCCCAGTTCCTTCCTTTGTTTGTCTTAGAAGGAATCTTTTTTTAAATTTAAACTTTCATTTGTAAATAAATAAAAAAAAATATTTTAATGAATTTTTCGTCGTTATTTTATCTTTCTTTCTCATCGTGATAATTTGAGAGCACCGTAGCGGCATCAGTGACGAATCGTAGCCACTATTTATACATTTTATCGACACTCCCAGTTTACGATATATTGGGAGACTAAACCAACTTGGAGAAGGTTGGGGCTCCACAGTTTACTACAGGAAAATGTTGGCAAACTTGGCTGGTTTAAGTGGTTGCTTTTATATTACCGTGCATGAAACTGCAGCTTAAGAACTGTGAAAAGATTCTTCAGTCATAATTGTAAGGATGTGCATCGATATCGATTTTGTTGCCGAACAGATTTGCCTCCGTTCTATTTCGTTGTAGTTTCGTAGTTTGGAACAAACCCGTTCTGCTCGTTGAAGAATATTAAATGACAGATTCACATGTCAATAAATAATACAATATAAATTAGATTTATAATCTGAATAATCCGGAAGCATATTTCTATTGTGAGAGACAATAGGTGAGAATTGCTCGTTGCTCTCCCTCGTAGATCTATTTTCACATTATTATTTTTTGTTTCGTTTCCTTCCTTACTTTGTTTCTATTATGGAAAATCTTGGAAAAATAATAAAATTGAGTGAAGTATTTCTTGAGAATCGTTGAGAGTCTTGTTCGACAATTTAACGACATTTACACGGTTTTTATCTTGAGATGAGAACATTACAAGAGCAAAGTTTACGAGTGCATCTCTATGTACGCACCCTTGAACATTGTTTATCTAATCTAGTATAAATCTACATGATTAATGTGTTAATCGCAGTGTGAACAAAGGATTTTATCTCGTTGTTTCGAAACGTGCAACCTCAACACGGCCCAACTATTTCTCTTCGGTTAGACTCACGGTGAACTTTTTGTGAACAGTTGGAAGCTGCGTCTCAGACACGGTAGCACCCCCACCCGGCAGCACTCTACTCGTACCACAAATGTTGGCTTGCGTAGTATGCAATTCGTTTAGGCGCATTCCGCTGGCATTGTTGTTGGCACTTGTTGGAGTTGTTGCGGTTGCAACTGAACGTTTCCGCATCGGCTATGATGGAGAATTGAGCTGTGCTTGGCACCAAAGTAGTACATACCAACTATTCAACTGAGCTTCAAGCACTTTTCCAGCCGTTTTCCACGCATGTTGTGGTGCTTATGCAAGTTAGCTGCTTAAATTCCTTCGGCACGCAATTACAATTCATCACCGAAATAAACAAAACATCCCCCCCCC
This sequence comes from Clusia tigrina, assembly GCA_920105625.2. Lineage (NCBI taxonomy): Eukaryota > Metazoa > Arthropoda > Insecta > Diptera > Clusiidae > Clusia > Clusia tigrina. The sequence continues at coordinate 20,677,536 of OV050032.1, forward strand.
CCCCAAAGTGGGGAAAAGAACTGACTACGCGTTGAACATTCCATTACAATTCGTCACGGACTCACAAATGGGTTTCTTGTTCTGTTCAAGAAGAAAATCTCAAAAGACACACACAGGCGCATGGACAGACACAGTGCAACCCAATGCTGTAAAAGGCATCAAAAAACAAACGAAAAAAATAGCTAAGAAATACCTTTGCGCCTACAAAAGTTGTTTGACCTCTTGAATTTAATGATTTGTGTATTTATCAGGCGTGTTACTTTAACTGCTGCTTAAAATGTTGCATTTAAACGGTCTCAAATTAAAACTCGACTCTAAAAGCAAACCAACAATGGCAAACAACAAAAACAAAAGCAGCCCATAAAAATAAAAATAAATATAAATATAAATAAAAGAAAAGAGTTGGCCAGTAAGTGGAAAAACTATAATAGAAATTGTGTCACACACATGCACCCTTGCACACCTCGCATAGATACGCGACACTTTGCCACCAATTGTGAAGCGTGCGCCACATAAACGCCGAAGAATCGAAGCACTTCAGTACTCGTACTCCAGTGCAATGTGCGGCTACTGTTGACCAAAACCCAGCCATACAAATAGCGTCTATGAGTTATTGTGTTGGTGGTGTGTGTGTGTGTGTGTGTGTGTGTATATGTGAGTTTTTTTGTGGATGTGTAATTTATACAGGAAAAGTGCTGCAGCCACATTCTTCCTCGCGCACACGTCTTCGTAAATACGTCACTTCTTGGTTGTTCTTATTGTTGGTGTTGTTGTTGTTGGTGGTGCTGCTGCTGCTGCTGGGAAAACGCATTGTAATTCAAACCGGAGATAATGAAGTTGTTGTTGTTGTTGTTGTAGCTAGCAACATCGTTATTATGTATGACTTTTTTCTGTACTTCAAGTATTCCACTTCAGAGTTCCTTTTGCCATTGCAGTATTTTATTATATACATATATATAAAGAATAGAGCCATATCGCTCAGATGCATTTCTCATATTTTGTTGTTGTTGCTGTATCTCTCTCTCTCTCTCTCTCTCTCGATCTCTCTCTCTCTCTCGATCTCTCTGTCTCTGTCTCTGTTCACGTTGTGACCAACTTTACAAGAATGTCACTTCATTATTATCCGTCAACTGTGCCTGTCCAAAGAATGGAATTATTATAAGTGATATCATTATATTTCTTTGTCTGCTTTTGTGTGCGCCTGTGTGTGTGTGTGTGCCTGTGTGTTTATACGTCTCTGCAGTTCTGTGTGCGTGGAGTGTCTGTGAAGTGTCAGCATAATGACAAACTTCATCACAGAACGGAAGTGAGTGAGCGTGCTTTTTTTAAAAGTCTTTTTCTTCATAATGAATGCACAAAATTTATGCCACTTCTTGCCGCTTCCCGGCCCTCTCACTTCTGTGGCTTAAACTTTTTTTGTTCACGATCTTTTATGAAAATATTTAAATTGCGGCACAGTCATGTCGACATTTCCGTTAATGCGATTAAATGTGCTGCCACCAAAGGTGTTAATTCATACATAAAAGTGCGAAAAATAATTCAGGTAAACAAATTTTTGAATTATAGGCGGAGGGAGCGGGGGTTGTGGTGCGAAAGTCTGTGAGCAATTCTCTTCTAATTGATTCGTGTACATTTTTATACGGTTTTCACCCGTAGCTTAACCGGAATATACCGGTATTCGATTGTGCTGCAGACTCTACATATAATAATGCCGATACTGTCAGAATGCTTTATTTTTTGGAAGCCTTGCGAACCACCTTCGTAGTATATACTAATTCGTTTGTGATAAATAAGGTAGTTACGCAAATTCCAAGGACCTTTCCTAGTATATTATTGGGCCTAATGACCTTTCTAGATAAGCTCTTGTAGTGTTGTAATGTAATGTAAGGTAATAGATAAGCTCTGTCACTGTTTAGAAATTTCCCTAAAAAAGCGATTGCGTGCTATTCAAGAAGTTTCATTTCACATTCTCTTCTAGAGACATTCGAGACACCAGGATATGTCAGACTTGCTCACTTATTTTCCCAGTTCAATCACTAAATTAACTCTCTTAAAAGGTTAGTTACCAGTTATGTACTGGCATCCTTCTAAAGGTGTCCCTAACTTTACAATTTGACTTCCTTGGATACGAGTAAAAGGGATGATTTCAAGAGCTGAATATGAAGGTCTTAAGTACTTTGTGGTCGATGAAGTGTTATTCCAACGCATGAGTTCACGTTTGAATATATTCACGGCTTCGACATTCAGGTTGTTGATTATAAAGGGAGGACCTTATGTTGGTAAGGTTGGCTGTGTTCCACCATATAAATTTTTTATTAATTTCTGAGATAAATTAAAAATAAAACTAAATTAATCGTACTTTTTTTAAACTCTATTTTGTTTATATATTTATATATTTTTTGTTAAGTGCCAACAAATTTGCGAGTAACTCTGTGCTATTCTGCGTTTCTGTGCGTGATCCACACAAGGGACTAGTTTCGTTGTGTGGCACCGAGCTGGCCAACTGCCTGCCTACCCACGCCCCTGCACGTCAGTCAAATTTAAGGTGGATTTTACACAATTGCTCGCAATAATTTGCTGCAAACTACGAGTACGACGATTGAAAATTAGCGGACAAAAATCCAAACAAAAGTTGCAAATGAAAATAGTCAACTGGATTTCACCGGTTGCAACTGGGAGCAGAGAGCCGCAGATTGTTAACAATTAAATGCAGAAAAACGCGAACTGTCAATTACCGGCGACTGCATGCAATGTTAATACAAAATTATTATCAAATTTGCATAATTGATGGTAAAATCGGCTGCAGCAGAAACAACAAACGGCCACAAGCAGACGACGGAAAGAGCCGCACAAAAATGCCGGGCAAAAAGCGCTTGATACTCGCCGTGGGTGAGAGGGGCAACTGGAGTGGCACTTGAACTGAGCACAAACGGCTCTGGTGCTGTTGTTGTGGTTGTTGTTATTATCATTTTTATGTGCCAAAAAGCTAAAGTCGCAGCACACAGAAGTGGCGGCAGCAGAAGCCATTGCCGAAAAAAAGTGAAAGTTCACTTAACGGGTCAAAACCGAAACACAAAGGAAGCAAAACGCGAAGATGAAAAAATCAAACATTAAAGAAGACAAATTCATTGCGGCCGATGCAAAATGTGCGCACAAAAGTCGCCTCGCAGCTGAACAGCTGAGCAGCTGAAGTGTATTGGATTGGATGTAGATGTGAATGTGGAAATGGTTGTGGCAGCTGAACTTGAGCGCCTTTATGGTGGGTGCTGTTGCGTTGCAGCATCAACTGAATTGCCCGCGCTGGCTGCTGTGCATAAATACAAGTCCAACGCCACTTCATTTGCACTCGTACGTACAAATGGGCTTTGAGCGAATGGCTGCACATAAAGTGAACCTAATAGGCGCGTATTCAAATTCAGATTCAGGCAACTTGCTGTCCGTCCGCCTGCCTCTACCTGACTGCCTGGCTGGCTGCCTGGCTGCTTGGCTGCCTGGCTGCCTGCTGCCCCCGCTTTCAGTTTGAGCTTACGCGCACGCGTTTATGTCCAAAAAGCCAAACTACGAGTACCACATTTTTACACGTACAACAAACAACAACAAAAACATCCGAAATACCTCGTAGCATATATAAAATAATTGCAAGCAAGAGGTTAAATTTGGCATAGTATACACGAACCTCCCCCCCCCAACTCACACTTCACCCACACAAACAAAAGCAGCAACATACAATTGAAAATATGCAGAGACAGTTACGAACAGCAGTACAGATGGATGTGTACGTCTGTGTGTGTGTGTGTGTGTGTGTGTGGAAGAAGTTCCGGGTTCAGCGACAGAAATACGCAAAAAAACGAAATACTTATAAGCATTTAGTATGTAAAAAAAATTAATAAAAGAAAATTGAAACTATAAAAAATATAAATAAAATAATTTGTGTGCGTGAAAGTAAATGGACTTGTATATCAAATTCATACAAATACTTGCACACCGCGCCAGACACACTCTCGTACTCAAACACACACACTCACACACACATGCAGGCAGAATAATGATAACTGCACGGGCGCACGCAAAGAAAGAAAGAAATGAAGGAAATCGCTGGCCCAGAGTGTGGTACAACAAACGACTTCCTCCTGCGAAACGTGCTTTAAAAGTACGTGTAATTCCCTTTCGCTTCGATGCCACCAATTTTTGTTTTTGTTGTTGTTTTTTTCATATTTAATTTTACATTTTTTATTTTGGAAACATTTTTTTTGTTGTTGTTCGAACTTCCAAGCTAACGAAATGCAGGCGGACCTCGTACAGTGAACAAAAAGCGGCACAAAGTTAGGAAATACGTCAAAATCTGAGTTATTTCCCAAACGATTTCTTTCATTGTGACTTCTTAGAATAGAAGCATTGAAACAACAAGATATGTTTTTCAGGGATATTAATCGGTCCTGCCAGAGAACAAACATAAACCACAAAGTTTCCGAATCCATGTTTTATTCAAAATTAGCACGGTCAATATTGATATTTTCTTATGGAAAATTCTTATTCTATGCAGAAAGCAAAAAAAACTCGCAACTGACCAAGACGTCGAAGTGCATCCCAGCTCGCACAAAATAGCCACATCGCTAAGTTCTCTTGCTGTAATTCCATACAAATTTCGAGTCACGGCAGGTGAATCGAGCACCAGATTCATGTTTTGTATGAAAACTTCACATCAGTGGATTAAGTAGATCAAAAGCCGGTCTCCTCGGCCCAGTGGTAAGCATGCTATTCTCATATACATATTCGGGAAGTATGATGCATGTGTCACTCTTTTAATGTAAACAGAATTCGGCAATTGTAATGGACTATATTACATTCCAATTCATCATCGACATTATACAATTCATTAATTAATAAATCAATATTGTTCCGCGTGAAATATTTGATCAACTTGTTCGCGGAACTGAAATCACTCTGTTCTTGACTGTTCGATACCGTGATGCGCGGTCAAACGGATATATCACCGTAACGCAATCTGGAAGTACTCCGGTGTTCGCAAGAACTGAAATACCACCGCGATTTGTCTTTTCCCATTTTGGCCACGTTCGTTGCCATAATTCCGCGTGAAGATAATATCAACTGGCTACTAAGAACTTTAGAGTTGTCTCTAATAAAGTACTTCTTGTGTGGTTATGTGAAGTCATTCGTATAGCAGACCAAGAACAATTGGAGAACATTATACGGGTTCTTTGGTGAAATGCTGGCTGATGGGGAAAGAATCGTAAAACGTTGGACAGCATCAACAAACGCAGTCCTGGAGGCAATTTGAACGATTTGGCATATCATCAATAATGCCATAAATGAAGGAGTATGTAAATAATTCAACAATAACTTGCAAACAACTACGAGTAACTCTGTATTATCTTCAAGATATCCTCAACTTAATGCCAAATCGAATTCTTGTGCACTCGTATTTGTGGGTCGCTGATTTTCACGTTTATCCCTTAAAAATAAATAGGGGCATCACAATAGATCTTTCAGGTCGCAGTGTATAACACCCTTAAATATATCTATCTATCCCTTAACTTCAGAACGGAACGGAGCACACTCATCACAAGTTTCACGTAAATCCCTGCCTTCTTTTCGAGGTGGTTAAATTTTATTGAAAAAAGTTGCGTTCTGTTCACCGTGCGACGCCATCGGATGAAGGAGTGCCCGAGTGCCAGAACTAACAAAACCAGTCTTTAAGGAGTTGGCGAGTTTGCGAGTATGCTTTCCGTACGTTTGTCTGTTTGCATATTTTGCTGTTGTTTTTGTGTTCTGTTGGTTGGTTGGTTGGTTCACTGGTGCGGTTGTGCGGCTTTAAGAACACTACACCAACACCTGTTCGCCGTCGTTCACAGTTGCTTTCGCTGCACTTCTTTGTGTTGCTTTTTCCTGTCTTGTGTTTAAATGTTTGAAGGCCTGCTTGCAGGATTATTACAATCAAATAAAAGCCTCTTCCTGTCATTTTTCTTGAACATATTTTGTTCCCCCTTTTTTTTGTTTGTTTGTTTGTCTTTCTTTCCTCGCAGCGGTCTGCGCTCCCTCCCCAACGGTATTTCCTTCATTCCCACGCACACATTTGGCAGGGAGCTCTGCCTGCTGCAGGTTTAACAGCTGTTTTTTGCTTTGCTTCTTTGTCGTTTTGTGGCTGTTGTTGTTGTTGTTGTTGTTGTTGCTGTTGTTGTTGTTGTTGGTGTTGTTGTTGCTGTTGGTTGTTGTTGTAGTGGCTGTTGGTTGTTGTTGTTTTGTGTGCTTTTTTCTTAGGATTTCGTGTATGTGAGTTTTTTTTCTGCTGCTTTCTTTAACCTGCGAAAATGAATTATTGCATTTAAGTTAGTTGCAAAAAGATGCCGACGCATTTACTTAATTGCAGTTAATTGGCTTTATTGACAGCTGCAGTTTTATGGCTTTTCGCTGAAATACTTTTTAATTTATTGTCCGTTTTTTGTATTTTGTTGTTTATCTTTCATTTATATTTCACTTATTTGGTTTTTGCTCAAAGAAAGCGTAGAATGCGCTTAAAGATACTGCATTGGACGGTTACTTCGGGCTGTGTTGGTCGCCACCAGGATCAGCTTTCAGTTTGTAACCAACCACTGGCTAAGAGCAACGCCTTCCCAAGTTGACTCGTGATAATTTGTGCAACTGCTGTTACAGAGAGACACTGGTTTTCTACAAGCGCTGTGACAAGGCATTCTTCGTGAGGAGTACTGTACCGTGAGGACTATTGAAGAAGTCCTGTAGAAAGTGATGGTTATGAGCCCTTTATGACAAAATCCTTATTGTGCCCGAGATGTGGGTTTTCTGGTGTTCCTTTGGCTCTTGGAGGGGTCATTGCAGTACTATCCGCATTTTCATGGGAGTACACACATGGTATTGGTTGCATTTAGTTGCAGCTGCGATATTCGGTTCTTTGTAAGTTTCTACTTACACAATTTTCCCACATTGCTGCAGATTCTGCGCTTAGGCCGGCATATTTATTCTCCCATCTATATTGCGACAATTGTGAACTTTGATTTACCACATGCCACCACTCAAGTTCACAATAGTCGAGGCTATTCGGTTGTCGATTGTCTGTTGTTGTGTACCCTAATTCCATAAAATTCTTGGAAGTTCCCCATTAAACCATAAGTTTAATTAATCCTTAACATCAGAGTTTAATAGACGGAACTCTCACACTTCCCTCGCTTATCAGCCGTTGTGTTGCGAGTTCCCAGAACTTCAGCTTCCCGGAACTCGATTAGCTTTATAGTAAATATGAAGCCAGACTTCCTGCTACTTTTTTCGCCACACACACATTCTTCTAGTTGTATACGAGTACTTTATTCTTGCTCTTTTTGTCGCCTTCTTGACTTTCAGTTTAATATCTTCGCTGACATTGAATTGAAAGTTACACAATGCGTCCCAAGTGCGGCTCGTAGAGCGCACCATAAACCTGGAGTTAACATGTGTTGAATTGTAATTATGTCGTTAGCTGGGCGTGTTGGGCAATTTTCTTTCAATTTGTTGTATGCATTTAGCGTAATTGTGCACGAGCGGACTGCTAAGTTGTATAGCTCAGTACCGTAGAAGTTGCTCCACGCATTTATCTACGAGTACGCAAGTTTCTTTAAGTTTGTCAAACAGCAAAGAGCAGGAAAAAAATCAAATGTTTACATAACAATTCAATTAATTGAGTGATTTACATAGCGGCGCAGCCATAGCGATCAGGCCCAGTCAAATAGTTCAATGAACGCTTCGAAAATGTGTGAATTTACGAGTATATAAAAAGAGACCCAAAGAAAGAGAAAATCACAGCTTTAGAATAATTTAAAAGCAAAATAAGACATGTTGCAGTATGACGGTGGGCAGGGTGATTTTTTAATTCGATCGAATATGCGCAGCATTTCATCATACTGGGAAATATTCCTGTCTATACAATGTCGATTTATAAATGTTTCCAGAGCCGCAGCCATTAGCGACCATATTTGATTCCTTTTTAATTCCTGCATCAAGGATATGTCCACCACTGTTTTGCATTTGGCGGGGCAAAATAGGAAAAACTACTCGCATAACTCAATGGAGGAGGACTGCGCTTTCTTTATGGAGTGTTCACTTTAAGGAGTAATTACCTACAATGACTCCATGAAGAAGAATTTAATTCAAATATTGAATCTAATTTAATAAAAGAAAAACTGTGAATTATCTGGAGATAAATGAGCTGTTAGATAATGAGCTGTGAGATAATGAGCATCTACTCCCTGTCTATCGCCCTGTACGTTATAGCACTGGTCAACCTCAATACTCAATCAGGGGAGTGCTCCAAAACCCTAACAGACTTCTGACCGCACAGCAAATGGGTCTGCTATAGAACTACTCGCAGCAGATGGGTCTGCAATAGAACTACTCACAGCAGACGGGTCTGCAATAGAACTTCTCAGGTCGCTGCACAACTCACTTCCACATTTGCATTGAATTGGTCAACCTCAATACTCAATCAGGGGAGTGCTCCAAAACCCTAACAGACTTCTGGCCCCACAGCAGATGGGTCTGCTATAGAACTACTCGCAGCAGACGGGTCTGCAATTGAACTACTCACAGCAGATGGGTCTGCAATAGAACTTCTCAGGTCGCTGCACAACTCACTTCCACATTTGCATTGAATTGGTCAACCTCAATACTCAATCAGGGGAGTGCTCCAAAACCCTGACACACTTCTGGCCCCACAGCAGATGGGTCTGCAATAGAACTTCTCAGGTCGCTGCACAACTCACTTCCACATTTGCATCACGTCTTATGCAAAACCCAATGCACTGATCCAAAATGTATCTAGTTCGTCACCAATAAATCAGGTGGCCATTAATTTCTCTGCTTGCTAAATATTTCGCTGTGTCGCACTAAAGTTTCCGATAACAACTGCTTCAGTAGATCAGGAGCTGTACAACTGCGCACAGCTCTGTTTGAACCAAGTCCCTAAATATCTTTCAGATGTACGAGTGTGATTAGATACCCGCGCTCTCTGAACGAAACGCTTTAAGCAGGCTGAAGTGCCTTTTAAAATTAATTAAATGCGATTTTTTAAATTGTTCAAAAGAACTAAAACCAAACAAAAAGAAAACAACAGTTCGTGTAATTGTTCTCGTAAAAATGATCAAATACAACATGCATAACACAAACAACGAAAACCGTGAAAAGTGAACGAAAGACAACAAATAAAAATAAAAATACAAATAAAAATACAAATAAAAATACAAATAAAATTACAAATAAAATATATTATAATAGTAGTAAAAATAATAAAAATAGTTAAGTGTGTGTTGTTGGTGTGTCATTTGGGATAATAAAAAGTTGCAATAGACAACGGAGCCGCCGCCAGAGCAGCGCCAGCCACAACAATACCAGCCAGACACATGCAAAATGATTGTTAAAATGGCACCCGACGATGAAGTGATCACATTGCGGGTGCAGTATCTCGTCGATACTGATCCGCTGAATTCTGCTCTGTATCCGATTCCGACGCGTGCGCCAACGTACGCCTTCGCCAGCACGATGCCGTTAGCGACGCAACTGGGCGCTATACTGCGACTTTTGGAGGCACCGCAACGGGTGAGCTAAACTTTTGAATGGTCGCACTTCTTTTTTGTTTTTTCTTTCAGTTTACGTAGTTAGTACACATATTTCCAGAAATCGTCAGTACAGGCCGTAGTAGTTAGACACTATTTCACCCAGTACTGTTTACTTTGCAATTTTGCACATATTTTATTTGCTGAAGTGTTTCTTTCGGATTTTTGGAATAAATTAGTTAAAAAGGAATAAAAAAACGATGAAAACAACTCCAAGTCAAATAAGTCTCTATGAAAGAAGTTTCAATGAAAACAGAACGACTGAAATAAGCTCTAAGCAACTACGTCTCAATGAAAAGAGACCCAATGGAATAACTCGCAAAAGGAAAATTAAAATAAGTCTCGGCTGAAAAATTCCAATGCAATAAGTGCGAATGAAATAATCCCCAATCAACTATGTCTCAATGACAAAAGATCCAATTAAAACGTCCCAATGGAAAAATTCAAATAAGTCCCAAGCATTTCAGTTTCTGTGAAAGAAGTCTCAATGAAAAAATCTCAGTGAAACAAGTCCGAGAGAAAAATTTGCAAAAAGTGCGAATGAAATAAGTTTCGTTTAAATAAGTCGCCAAGATATACGAGTAAGTCCCAATCAAATAAGTATAGAAGAAGTCCAATCAAAATAATTCTAAATGAAACAAGTTCCAGAATTCCCCGCGAAATACGTCCGAAAGAGAAATATTAGATAACCCCAAATGAAACAAGACCCCAACAAATAAGCGTCTATGAGAGAAGTCTCAATTCAATTAAGGCCGAAAGAGAAAATTTAGATAACCCCAAATGAAACAAGACCCCAACAAATAAGCGTCTATGAGAGAAGTCTCAATGCAATTAAGGCCGAAAGAGAAAATTTTGTTAACCCCAAATGAAACCAGACCCCATCAAATGAGTGTCTATGAGAGAAGTCTCAATGCAATTAAGGCCGAAAGAGAAAATTTAGTTAATCCCAAATGAAACAAGACCCCAACAAATAAGCGTCTATGAGAGAAGTCTCAATGCAATTAAGGCCGAAAGAGAAAATTTAGTTAACCCCAAATGAAACCAGACCCCATCAAATGAGTGTCTATGAGAGAAGTCTCAATGCAATTAAGGCCGAAAGAGAAAATTTAGTTAACCCCAAATGAAACAAGACCCCAACAAATAAGCGTCTATGAGAGAAGTCTCAATGCAATTAAGGCCGAAAGAGAAAATTTAGTTAACCCCAAATGAAACAAGACCCCAACAAATAAGCGTCTATGAGAGAAGTCTCAATGCAATTAAGGCCGAAAGAGAAAATTTAGTTAACCCCAAATGAAACCAGACCCCATCAAATGAGTGTCTATGAGAGAAGTCTCAATGCAATTAAGGCCGAAAAAGAAAATTTAGTTAACCCCAAATGAAACCAGACCCCAACAAATAAGCGTCTATGAGAGAAGTCTCAATCAAATTAGGTCCAAAAGAGAAAATTTAGATAACCCCAAATGAAACAAGACCCCATCAAATAATGTCTATCAAATAAAGTCTCAATCAAATTAAGGGGGAATGAAAACAGTCTCAATGAAACAAGTCTCGATGAAGACCTGAAATAACTTTGATTGATCTCTATAAAGGAAGTCTATGAAAAAAGTCAATTGAAATAGGTGCTAAGCTGAGAATTCAAAGATGTCCCAATTAATTTAATCCCAGGCAATTTAAAAGTTTTCCAAAGAGATTAAGGAAGAAAATTCGAGTCAAGTGAATCTCAAAGAAAAAGGCCGAATGGAATTAAGAGATATATTAAGTAATTAAAGAAGATATATAAAACGTATTTCAAAGAGAAATGTTACATTTCTAATCTTCAGAAACGATTGAACAAGTCACAAGTGAAACATTAAATACTTCATGAGCCACAATTAATCCTAAATTTTGTCACGTATTTCATTGTGATAACGAGACATACAAAAATTCCAGAAACGGAAATTAAAGAACTATATTTCATTTCATTACGAATCTGATTTCAAAAGAGTTTTGTCCAATAATTGTGGGGCGAAGCACCATTGTTCTAGAAGCATGCATTATATTGAATATTTCCCTAAATCTTTGAGAATTACACGCCTCAGTTTCTAATATAGTCTGGATTGTTGCTGTAGAAACTCAGTAATGAGGTTCTGTTCGGAAATACTTGTAATTGATCGTACATTGGATGCAATTTTGAACGGCAGGGAAGCAAGTCACGTCATAAGAGAATCATTTGAAAAGTTGCAAAGTGATAAGCGAAATTTCGTTGGTGGAATGAAAAGTGAGAGGGCTGAAATCTTATCTTAAATAATTTATTATTACCTTGACTATTATTTTTATAATTTAAATTTTTGCTACTTTGTTTATTTGTTCTGTGAACTCCACGCGTCCAACATCATCTGGAAATAGAGATAAACCCGTAAGCAACGCGGAGTGATTTTATCTCTAATCAAAATACTCGTTCGTTCACTTTTTTGATAAGAACACTCTCTGCGCCAAGAAGCACCCAGTCTAGGCAAACACTCTACAACAACGACAGCAACACAACAGCACAATAACAACAACCGCAATAAAATTGTGAAGTTTTACGCTGGGCGGTTTTTAGTTGCTGTTTCTGTTTCTGTTGTTAATACTCGTACTTTTGTGTAAATACATTATATAGAAAAAAAGGAGAAATATTTTTGCACGACATTTGGTGCCACAAGCCTTCCAAAGTGCGCTGCCGAGCAGCTCATTAAATTTTTAACCGCATTTTTGCCTCTTACGACTCTTTTATTAATTTATTTATCTATATTTCATTTTCTTTTATTTCGGTTTGTTGCGTATAATTTATGCATTTAATTAGATAAAATATCTTTGCGGTTGTAAGCAAAGGCGAAATGCTGAATATCTCGTTTGCCTGCCACCAAATTGACAACACACTCGAACAAATTTATTACCTGAATTATATAAGTGGGAACTTAATTTTCACATACGAATATGGTTCACTTTTCGTCAATTTTAATTGCATTAAGGATTGAGGAAGGAATTAGGAATCTTCAGAATAGAAGGCAGTTAGTCCTATGGTCCGAGGTATTAGCAAATTAACAGATAACTGGGCATATCTGATTGATAAAAATGCCAAATTAGTAGTTTAAGTAGTCTTCCGATGCTTCACTAAGCCCTTAAAATACCCATCAATTAATTAACCATTGTTAACTGTTGCGACGGACTACCTTTCTTCATGTCAAGGGGAACTTGTTAGTATTGCAAGGAGAACATCTTCCTATTTCAAGGAGAACGTGTTCCCATTTCAAGGAGACATGTTCCCATCTCTACCAGCAAGACAGCAGGCGGGGCTTGCTCAGCTTCCAATTGTACATACATAAATTAAGTTTACAAACTTTTCTAATTCACTCGCGGGTAGAAAATGATCCAATTACTTACAATGAATCGAATCCATTGATTTTCTATTTCCAGAATTTACCAAATGCCTGGGACCGTCTTCTTTAAAGTCAATAACAGATAATTGCTTTGTGGATAGTCTCATGTTGATTCAGAAATTGATTGAACTCCCATGAGTTCATTCGAATTCATTTTAAATCATTTCAATTCCTCAAACAATTATAACGATGATTCCTCAAAGGATTATAATGACTTCACATGACTGGATTGACTTCTAATCACTGTATTGGGTTCAAATGACTGTATTGGGTTCAAATGACTTTTGGGACTTCTAATTACTGTTGTGTCTTCGAATGACTGTATTGGGTTGAAATGACTGTATTGACTTCTAATGACTATATTGACTTTAATGACTGTATTGCCTACTAATGACTGTATAGGGTTCAAATGACTGTACTGACTTCTAATGAGTGTATTGACTTCAACTGACTGTATTGACTTCCAATGACTATATTGGGTTCAAATAACTGTATTGACTACTAATGGCTGTATTGGGTTCAAATGACTGTATTGACTTCTAATGACTGTATTGGGTTAAACTCACTGTATTGACTTCAAATGACTGTATTGATTTCTAATGACATTATTGACTTCAAATTACTGGATTGACTCTAATCACTGTAAAGGGTTAAAATAACTGTATTGACATCCAGTGACTGTATTGAGTTCTAATGACATTATTGACTTCTAATGACTGTATCGACTTCAATGACTGTATTGACTTCCAATGACTATATTGGGTTCAAATAACTGTATTGACTACTAATGGCTGTATTGGGTTCAAATGACTGTATTGACTTCTAATGACTGTATTGGGTTAAACTCACTGTATTGACTTCAAATGACTGTATTGACTTCTAATGACATTATTGACTTCAAATTACTGGATTGACTTCTAATGACTGTATAGGTTTCAAAGGACTGTATTGACATCCAGTGACTGTATTGACTTCTAATGACATTATTGACTTGAAATTACTGGATTGACTCTAATCACTGTATAGGGTTAAAATGACTGTATTGACTTCAATGACTGTATTGCCTACAAATGACTGTATTCGGTTCAAATGACTGTATGGACTTCTAATAAGTGTATTGACTTCACCCGACTTTATTGGGTTCAAATGACTTTAGGGACTTCCAATTACTGTAGTGTCTTCGAATTACTGTAATGGCATATAGGGACATTAAATGACTATAGTGGCCTTCAAGGAATGTAGGGGTTTCCAATGACTTAAATAATTGTAGTCTGCCAATGCTTGTACTGTTTCAAATGACTTTAAATTAATATAATGGCTTTTTGTTTGGTTTTCCAATATTGGAACGGAGGTGGAAATCTTAAAAAAGCCACTGGTCGTATTGCGGTACCAATAGTGTGTGGGATTCTGACCCATTAAAACTCCCTCCATCGCAGCCTCTCGCCGCAATATAATGGCTTGCAATCACTCTAGTGACTCCGAGTGACTTCAAACGATTGTAGTGGCTTCCACTGATTGTAGGCACTTCAAACGATTGTAGTGACTTCCAATGATTGTAGTGACTTTAAGTCACTGCAATGACTTCCAACGACTCTAATGGCTTCGGGTGTCTCATTATAACGCCACCCATGCGAGTCTACTATCCGAAATGACAAATCGTAAAGGAAATTAGAATCACAATGAGCTTGACATCACAAAAACTTATTCTATGCCTTCATTCATAAATGTCAATTCATTTGTTGTCACTGCCAATGAATGCAATGCGTAATGATTGGATTCTTTGACAGGTACGCACTCAATCATGATTGATGTTGATGAACACAAATTTCGCCATTTTTAAACCGAAATTCCATTTTGTATGTAGATTTATATTTCACAATATTTATAAACATTTGCTAGGCTAAACACTCACACAGACACACATTTCCATAAGAATACAAAACATTTAAAATTTTCCGCTGTTGCTTGTTAATATATATTTGTATATATATTTATTTTTTTGCTTTACATATTTACACATTTTTTCAAAAACTATTTTTTATTCTTTACGAATTCAAAAATGACGACATGCAAACATTTTGTGACCAAAAAGCTGAAATGCCGTCAATAACTCGTATCACTGGTAGATTTTTGTTTGACTCAAACCGTTGTTGAAGCTTCCGGAAGTTCTTAGTTCAATCTATTCCTGTCTCCACTGATTTTGCATACAAACTATATCGAGAGATTACCTCGGAATAGTCGACCGAAGACTCTTGAGAAAAAATAATTAAATTTGTTCTCCCTCTAGAAAGCCAGCCCAACGATGACGTGCCCGCGTTGGGTAACCTAATAGCGAATTACAAAGTCTTTGCTTTGAAGAGTTTTAACCTCACCCAACCACACAATAGTATAGACGCGTCTTTACTGTGGCACCGACTTGACATAGATACGAGTAGATTGCTGCGACCCTATCCTAACCACAGGTGTCTTTCTTAGCAGAGGAACTGGCCCAGCTTCCTGTGGAGCTGAGATATTTTAGATTGTTCTTCACCACACTTACAAGCCACTCTTTCGGGGTCAGACGAAATAGTTCTAGCAACCTTTTGCTAAACTCCAATGACGCAGTGGTGGGCAGCAATCACGCGTATTTGTTTCCTTGCTGGCATCTTGTGATGTTGTTGCTGCTTGAAAACTTTTACGACATTTAGGTGTGTTCATGAGACACCACACAATGCTCAGCTTAATTTGGTTGTGATTAAGAATACATACACAAACCACACACACACGCACACGTACGCTGGAACACATGCACTGGAACACGAACACATATACGGGCACACATGTTGAGCCCAAGACGTGCACTTTTAAGCCCGTGCACACGGAAGTTTCTTTCTTTCGACGCTTGTGGCTTTCATATGCAAATTTTTCTGATTGTTCAATTTTATTTTATTTTCCTGTTTTCCCATTTTTTTTCATATTTTTCGTTTGTATTTTTACCTTTGAACGTGCGGCACACACACACACACACACAAACAATCTAGTCCAATGTCTATTTTGAAATCATGTGAATTCATTTAAGCCCTCCTCCCGGTCCAATTGACACACATCTGCGGCACACATGTGTGAATTACATGTGTAAATTTGTACGCTTTATCATAGTTCGTTTGTGTTGCAAATTTCATAATAAAAATATTTAAAATTAGTCATTTTTGCTGGCTAAGAGCCGCAGCCACACTGCGCTCTGCTTTGATATTCGCTTCAAATTTTGTGTCTGAAATATGGAAATTGTTTTCCTTGTGTTTTTTCTATTTTCTGCTATGCGAAAATTTGCGCACAATTTATTTTCTATTTTATTATTTATTTTTTTATTTGTTTTTGGATTTTTAAACATTAATTTCACAGGAATTGCTTGAAAGGTGCTAATCTCCGTATGTATATATATATATATATATATATATATATATATATATATATATATATATATATATATATATATATATATATATATATATATCAGACATTTTCCATTAGATACTGGGACGTGGGTGGAAGACGGATTTGCATCACATCATTTTGTTGCGTTTGTTAGTAGGAAGGTGGTGTCCGGGGTAACGAAGTAGCTGCTGAATTGGCAAACTGTGGATCTGCGGCTACTCCAATGGAATCTGTGGGTACTCCAATGGGATATGTGGGTACTCCAATGGGATCTGTGGGTACTCCAATGGGATCTGTGGGTACTCCCATGGGATCTGTGGGTACTCCAATGGGATCTGTGGGTACTCCCATGGGATCTGTGGGTACTCCAATGGGATCTGTGGGTACTCCAAAGGGATCTGTGGGTACTCCAATGGGATCTGTGGGTACTCCAATAGGTCGGTAAACCAATGGGTCGGTACTACAATGGGTCGGTATGAGTTTAGCGGGGACTATTGATTGAATCAAGAGCCATGTGATTAATATTCACAAGGACCGATGGTGTACTTGAGTAGCCTGAAAAACAACCAAGCCTTCCTAGAGAGCCCAAACAAGAGAGTTACAGATTTGCTACTAATATTGCGAAAGAAAGATCTTCGATCATTGGTTGGGCTAATCACGGGACATAATGCATGGGGCCATAGGCATAATCGAGAGTCCGAACTGCGTCTCTTGTCTGGAGGAAGAACAGAACGACACAAAGCATTTTCCCGGCGGCTGTCCTGCCTTTGCCAGAATAGGGAGGAGCATATTAGGGTCAGTTGTTTGGGGAATGGACTACGTACATTCCTTATCCCTGGATAGACTTCTGAGATTCATAAAAGAGTCCAAGAAGTTTGAAAAGGTGTAACTTCCTTTCCAGAATCCTCTCTCTCTCTCCCTTTCCCCAAACATTTGAATGTTTATAGTATAATAAGCATCAATGCCAGAGTGCTTGGGGAGCTCCTCCACTGCCCCACTTCTATTGGATTCTATTCTAAGTTATGATTCATAAAAGAGTCCAAATAGTTTGAAAAGGTATAACTTTTTGTTTCCCCCTTTCGCAATCCTCTATCTCCCTCCCCCTTCCCCCAAATATTTCAAGGCTTGTAGTATAATGGGCATCAATGCCAGAGTGCTTGGAGACCTGCTTCTTCGGCGATTCTTCAGCTTACCCCACTTCTATCTATCTATCTATGGTAGGAAGGATGTAGGGCAGCGAGTTTCAACTGATCCGTCCATGCACCTGAACTCATGCCGCAACAATTGTAGACCTGGAATTGTGTCCTTGAAGAACTGAAACAACCCCGTCCATGCACCTGAACACATGCCGTATCAATTGTAGACCTGGAATTGTCTCCTTGAACTGAAACAACCTAAAACGAGGAGCGTTCAAGAGTTTTCAACCACATGGTCCCTTCGACACAGTATAAAAGCATTGTTTAATATTTATTTGTGAATGACATCCTTGAATTTAAGTTATTTATCACACTTTTAGGAGGAATGTTGTTTATACTCGCAGTGGCAATTTTAAAACAATTCTTTTATTGAGTCTCAGCTCTAAAGTGTGTATAAATTCGAACTACTTTGCAGATCATAGCAAAAGGAAATCAGTTCGAACTTTACGCGGAACTTTTTAAGGAATGCTTGGAAATTTCTTTGGCATAGTGACAATACAGACTAAGAAGGACACAAGGCTACACCTTATTTTATAGACAACATTGTCCTACTTTATTTACTACAGACGAATGGAATGGACCAAGTGAATTCTAGGTAAATTTCTTTACACATTAGAAGTCTCAGGCAGAACTCATCGAAGGCCATTGCATTGGTAAGTTTGCATATTTTGCATCTGTGCATACTGGCAACAAGGACTTGCCTCCAAACAATTATAATAAAAGTCTAAAGCCGTTATTGGCACACCATCAATGTCGCAGCATGTGCCCACTATTAGCAAAGGAGTCCGCATTAATCCAATAGATTCCGTACAAAGATCGGCGGCGCTTCTTACAACTGGCACCTTAAGATTAACCCCGTCGAAAAGGTTCTACGCCCTTCTATACCCTCTCCCTTTTGAGCTCCTTGATAAGCAGTATGGAGCAACAAACGTTGAAGAGTCATGTGTATATCAGTGCAGTAGTTGCCAAGTTTTCGCACCAAGGACTCTTCGTCTGCATAACGCTGGCAGTCGCTTTGTGTTAAGCCCTGATTCAAACTCTTCATTCATCTAATGTAATGCAGGTTTATGCGCAAGGGTGTGTGTGTGTGAAAAACGATTGTGTATGCGTGCGAATGTGTGTATTTAATTAGACATAATTCCTGGTGGCAGACTAGGGTGCCAACCCCTCCTCTTTTCTAGTACCACAATGGTCCGATCTTGATCTAAGTGTGCCGTTAAGCCAGCTCCACTATATCTATCCACACATATACAAGTGAACGATTGTGTTTGTCTGTGTTTGTGCAGTTAATTAAATAATTGAGTCATTGAATTGAATGCAAATTCAAGTACAATAAACCCGTTGTAACTGAGGTTAGTTTGCCCCTTTGTGTTTGTTTGTTTTCTACCTTCATTATTTAATTGGCTTTGTTTGTGTTTCTGTTTTTGTTTTGCTTTGTTTTGCTTTTGCAATATGCCATTTAGCAAGCGTGTAGTCAAATAGATGTCAAAAACTGAAAACCTGCTGAAATTGTTGTCATCGACCACAATTGGGAATTTAATCGCCCGTTCGGTCGGTTAGTGGAGTAGTTTTTAGTCGCTTTGTGTTCGCATTTTGACCGTAGCTGATGTCATAATTGCCTATTTGCTAATGCGATACTTAAATACGCAATTTTTGCATATTTATTTATAATAACAAGTTTTGCGTGTTGCTGCCAAAAGTGTGCACAGGCAATTAAATTGTGGTAATGCAATGCTGAGGCGGAGGAAGTGCAGCATGTGCTAACGATGCCAATGTACGCGAATCAGACTCTTCACAGCTGCTGTACGAGTATCTCAGCACTCGATCGATACGAACCGCAAAGCAGGCAATTGAAAGAAACGCTTCATTCCGGGCGAGGATTTGGTGCGTGTTTTCTATGCATTACCCGTAATCTATGAAGGAAGTCCGTGGTAATTCGTTGAATGTGGGGTAAAGGAATGTAAATACCAAAATACTCGCACGTAAAAAGGATAATTGCTGACATTAGCAATTAATCGTTGAATTTTTAGCAATCTTTATGAAATTTATCAAAAATACGCATCTGAAATCAGACATTTGCTTGCTGATCACAAGAATTGGAATATTTGATTGATTATTGCTGAAAATCAGAACTGA
Source organism: Clusia tigrina (assembly GCA_920105625.2). Taxonomy (NCBI): domain Eukaryota; kingdom Metazoa; phylum Arthropoda; class Insecta; order Diptera; family Clusiidae; genus Clusia; species Clusia tigrina. The sequence continues at coordinate 20,697,297 of OV050032.1, forward strand.
AATCAATAATTTAATCTGCAATAAGTATTTGTATATTTGATGTTTAAGGGCTGAAAATTGATTTTTAGTTGCTGAAAATCAGAACTGAAATCAAACATTTTATTGCACATCAAGAATTTCTATATTTGATGTTTAAGGGCTGAAAATTGATTTTTAATAGCTGAAAATCAGAACTGAAATCAAACATTTTATTGCACATCAAGAATTTCTATATTTGATGTTTAATGGCTGAAAATTGATTTTTAGTTGCTGAAAATCAGAACTGAAATCAAACATTTTATTGCACATCAAGAATTTCTATATTTGATGTTTAAGGGCTGAAAATTGATTTTTAATAGCTGAAAATCAGAACTGAAATCAAACATTTTATTGCACATCAAGAATTTCTATATTTGATGTTTAATGGCAGAAAATTGATTTTTAATTACTGAAAATCAGAACTGAAATCAAACATTTTATTGCACATCAAGAATTTCTATATTTGATGTTTATTCGCTGAAAATTGATTTTTAGTTGCTGAAAATCAGAACTGAAATCAACAATTTTATTGCAGTTCAAGTATTTGTATATTTGATGTTTAAGGGCTGAAAATTGATTTTTAATTACTGAAAATCAGAACTGAAATCAAACATTTTATTGCACATCAAGAATTTCTATATTTGATGTTTAAGGGCTGAAAATAGATTTTTAATTACTGAAAATCAGAACTGAAATCAAACATTTTATTGCACATCAAGAATTTCTATATTTGATGTTTAAGGGCTGAAAATTGATTTTTAATTACTGAAAATCAGAACTGAAATCAAACATTTTATTGCACATCAAGAATTTCTATACTTGATGTTTATTCGCTGAAAATTGATTTTTGGTTGCTAAAAATCAGAACTGAAATCAAACATTTTATTGCACATCAAGAATTTCTATATTTGATGTTTAATGGCTGAAAATTGATTTTTAATAGCTGAAAATCAGAAGGTGAACTACTAAATCTCAGCAATTAATTTCTCAATTATTGAAGTTACTAACTCACAGCGATTGAAATTCAGAAATGTAGAAATTCATCCAGTGAATATCTGATTTATTACTTAAAAATATGAAACCAATGACTACAATTACTTTATTACTAAATACCAGTAATAGAGTGAAAATAGAAATTAAATGATTGTATCCCAGCAATTGAAATTTGAAGCAGCAGCCATTTATATACTAAATTTCAGCAGAGTACGAATATGTGAGTTCTGAAAACCAGAAATTTAATAAGCAACGCTCAGAAATTGAGTTATTAAGTTTCAATATGGCTGGAAATTAAATTGTTGTATCTCAGCAATTGACATTTGAAACAGCAGCGATTTCGTACTAAAATCTAACTCTTAAGTTATTGGAGAATTTGAACATAAGAGTTTTAATTTCTAAAACCCAAAAATTGCATTACTAATTCTCAGCAATTGAGTTGTTTTGTTTCTGAATTCTAGAATATTATTAAATCTCCGGCACTGCAATTCAGAGCAATCAAGATAAAAGTTAAGAAAGAGTTTGAACATCTGACTTTTAATTGCTGAAAATCAGAAATTGAATTAACATATCCCAGCAGTTGAGGCATTTAGTCTCTGAATTATAGAAATTATGTAATTGAATCATTCCGAATATCGTGAATTTATTTACTTCGTTCGTGAGTTCCTGAAAGTAAACTGGGCTCCTCTTTGTGCATCAAAAGTTTAGTAATCGAGATATTGTTTATCAGTGCAAAAATTTGCAACTACAAAAATGAGAAATTGTCTGCTGGGATGCTGCTGTTGTTGCTGTTGTTGCTGGTGGTGCTTTTGTGTCCAAATCCTGTAATCTCACATGCAGCTCATAAATCTACAACTTGAAGTACGCATCTTTGCTTTTCAACAATTGCATCCTTTTGTTGCAATTGCATTTTCTAATTTAATGTTTCCTGCGCACGCGTAGCAGTACCATCATCTCCGACCACAGCAGCCCCAGCAGCCCCAGCAGCAAGCACATCAATTTTTTTTTGTGCTTCACAATTTTTTCATTTGAGTTTTTGTTTCTGTTGCTGGTTTGTGTGGCTTTGTGTTGTGTGCAGCTGCCCTTTGTGCAGCAGCGCAGTTTGTTAGAATTTATGGCAACTTCATAAGATTTACGTTTGCATCCTTTGAGGCGGTCCCTGCTTTGCGCAGTGGTTTTAGCCTCGTTAAAACGTTTTTCCTCATCGGCTTTGCTTGTTCACTGGTTGCCCTTTTCTAATGTTGGCCAGTTAGATGAGCCCTGCGGAGCCCAGCGGAACGCAGCGCAGCGCAGCGTTTGTGGCCATCTTCTCAGAGCACAATGACAAATGCCAAAGCTGCTTGCAAATTACTACACAGCAGCCGTCGAATTGTGAAGCAGCTTAAATGGCAATCGTTCAAACTCCCCGTAATAGAAAGTTGACGCAAAAAGGGACCCCCTCTCCACTTTACACAATTTAACATCCTCATAGATACGCTTTAACGATAATGCATGCCAGGCATTGAAACAGTCCGCTAGCACCTTTATGCACCTTTTTTGCTAGGCTTTTCATTTTTTTTTCTGTCATACTCTTTTAAGTTTTTTTCGAGATATTTTTAAATGTAATTTTTTTATACAACACATGCTCACAACTGTTGCCTTATTGTGTAATACATCATTTACGCAAATAGTACACGCGCACTTACACGGGCGCACACCCCGCCACACATCCCGCTGCACACACTCACAGGGGCTCATATATTGACCGACGGACAGACAGGCAAACAGATAGGCAGGCAAATGTTAACAATAAAAATAATAAACAATTTTTTATACAATCTGCGCATTCTTGGCCATATGGAAAAGCCGACAGCCGTGCCGCTGCAGTGGCCTGGCGACTTGGCTCGGCATTATCAGAACGCTCCATCGTAGGACAGCGCAAAACCGTCTGCTCTACGTTTGCGGGTCGTTCACGGACTCACGGAGCATGGACATTGGGCACCGGGCACTGGGCACTGGGCACTCGGCTCTGCCACTGGCACGTTTCTTCGCCGGCTTAGCCATCATTTTGTGTTCATTCGCATTGTTTTGCTGCCATTTGCGCCAATTGCCAATTGTGGCCTTGTTTTGCTACGTTTTTATTTCATTTACTTGTATTTTCCTTGTGTATTTGTTGCCTTGTTTCGTTTGGTTTCTTTTATTTTCTTGTTGCTGTTGTTGTTTTAAACAAATCAGCTTAAAACGAGGCTCTGCAAAAGCACTGCATACACACAAGCACGGTGTATGGCTTAAACTTTACATAATTGCACAAAGGCGCGCAGAAGAAGTCTTAGCAAAAATATCAACCACAAAGCACTGAATCAGCCGCTTCTCGGAAATGAAGTTGGCCGTAAAAAGTTCGTTGGATCGTTTTGTTGTTGAGTTAATTCACATTTTGCATTAATTTGATACTTAAGACCAGCTGACGGCGCTCCGGTGGGCATGCTTAGCAAATGAAGTGCCGAAATCTTAACATCTGGAACAATTCCACACTCCTTCGACAGTATTCACAGGTAGGCATTTGGTCGCACTGCAATGGAAAGTGAAATAAAAAGAGTCCCATTTTGAGAAGTGAACACCACACAGATCCCCACAAACAATTCAATCAATACGTCAACCACCTGGGAAAGTAACACTTGAGTGCATAAATGAGCCTCCTTACAGTTCCTCTATATTTAAAGGAACGACCACCATGCTTGTAGCAAGTTGGAGTAGATTCCTCCGGCTATTGGAAGCTATATAAAAATCATATAAAAAGTAGAAAAGGTTTTATAGATTTACGAGTATCTACAACCCGAATCCAAAGCAAGGAATGGTTCTAGAAATCTCCTGTTTTGAATAGCATGAAGCAAGTTACAAATTAATACCATCGGGTGTGAGGTAGTACCTATTGTGCTATGAGGTATGTATATCTCAGACTTAATATATATACTCCAGAGCGTAAGAGAGCAGTCGTTAGAAGATGGGACCTGGATCAGATGGGGGTGGTAATCAGGCCCATAATTTTGTACATTGTTGTTGTATTAGCAAAGAAGTCCACATTGATCCAATAGACTCCGTACAAAGATCGGCGGCACTGACATATTGAGATTCATACCATCCAAAGGTTCTACGCCCTTCTACACCTTCTCCCTTTTGAGCTCTTTGGTAATCAGATGGCGTCACTCTCAGCCAAGAGACTCAATACAATAATAGACTCGACTATGGTTCAGCCATAGCCTTTTACTAATCAAATTGGCGGTCATTCCAAACCACATTGACTACTGCCTTCCTTCCTACCTCAGCAACCCCCAATTCCAAGTAGACGAGAATGACTTTTTGTCGGAACTATGAGTATGTGGATGTACAAATCTTGACTGATAGTCAAGCTGCCATCAAAGCTCTAAACAAGACATCCTCCTCGAAGATAGTCTCCATCTGTCACTCCCTGCTCAATGAGTTGGCGCACGTACACCGCATCTCCCTGACTTGGGTGCCGGGTTATTGTGCCATCAGAGTCAACTTTGTTGCTGATGCATTCGCAAGACATGACACAGCACTAACAACCCTACGTTACACTCACATATCGGGAATACCTCTCGCTACCTGCAGACACTACATTAACTCTAGCTTCCACAAGCTGGCCGGAGGAAACCACCTGTAGTATGTAGTATGAGACAGCTCTGGTTTTCTTTTGATCCCAGGCGGAACAGTAAGCTAATCTCCTAGACAGGTAATACAAGCAAGCTGAAAATAAAATTTCCTGAAGGCATGTGGTCAAACTGCACCACCAGGTATTACGGAAACAGTGTTTGCTTTCAGGGCCAAATTGTTGATGACTCCCCGATGTTAGGACTCGCCTTGAAGAAAATCATAGTTTCCTCATTTCCTGATTCGCATTTGTAGCCACTTAAAGTGGCATACTTCGAGAACTCGCAGGCAAGAACATCGCAATAGCCCATTATCTCGATACGCATATACAGCGATTCAAAGCAGAACACTTCGGAAAATTCCCTAAAAATGGAGGTCCACTCCACTGAACAGAACATGATCTAGACAACGTGACTGATGGATAAACGAAGAATAGGACTAATAAACTAAGCTCGATGATATTCGAAGTGCGGGATATCAGAAACAGTTACAAATTTGTTAGACAGTGATTTTCCAAAAGATTCTGTATTGTTAATTGGAATGAAATGCGTATGAATTGATTGAATGTAAGGACGAAATGTTTTCGTATACAAATTGATGGGGTTTAATATTTAAGTCGGTACTTCGTGCAGAGCGCATTAAATGGCTCAATTTTGAATGACTATTCAGAGCAACTGGGGTATTCAGAAAATAGTGCTGACTGCTGGCTTCAGAAGCGTCAACGGAAAATAACATGAATCATAAATTTTCCCTTTCTACAAATTGCTTGTTTGCCTCTCTGTATGCCAAGTGGCACCATCCTGTTTTGACCTCATATTCTTCTCGTCAGTGTATCGAAGTTTTCGAAACAACAAGTCCTCGAACATTGCTCGACATCAGTTACCCAAGTAGTCCTGCCTTGTTTTCATAATAATTCTAGTGTGTCCCAATGGTCCCTCCAATCCGATGATGCCTCCAACCCGTCCAGTGAAATTTTCGCAATTGCAGCGATGTCTCTTGTATTGCTTCAGGAGGGCTCCACACCTCAAATATGACACTTCTGCTTGTTCCATTTACCGAAGGGAGCTACATCGCTGATCTGTTACAAATGGCTCAATAGTCATTTTCAACTGATCACTGAATTTGGAAGCAAGTTTCCAGACTTTGGAAATATGGCAGCGTCAATCTTTCCAAAGTCTGGCAGAGTTTTCTGAAAAGAAATGCTTCTTCGAAGTGATGAAAATACAACCAGTGAAATTATTCCTGATTGAAAAACAAAATAATTCCAATCAAAATTCCTCTGTGCTTCGGGGGGTTTCGAGAAAGGTCGAACCAGTCTCGCCAAAAGCACGGTTCATTGATTGAGCTTTCGAATGATTTGCTTGAGGAAAATATTTGATTTGCCGAATTTTCACACTTTTCGCCATAGTTTCCATGAGATCGTACTCATGTTTGTGGGGTCTATACTATTCAGGACTCCTCGAATTATCAATTGTAAAATTGTAGGTTGAAATCTTTAATTAAAGATCGTCCTCTTCATAGCACACTTTTCGTCTGATCGCTTTCTTGTGGATTTGCATTTCTGTAGTTTTCAGACTCAGTTTGCCTCTCTTTCCTGCTCTGCTCCCCTCTCCCAGTATTCTTTTCAGAATCCCAGCATATTCAAGAAACAAACAAGCAAAATTCTGTGTTTATTTCAACCAATTTCTTTGTTGTCGACAGCAACAACAAATTTTAGAGATAAACTAAGCTCAATAAAGTGTTTTTTTCTTGGTTAATTTGAACATAAAAACAAAAGATCAAACAAAACAAAACAAAAAAAAAAAAACAATTTAATAATAGTTTAATCAAACCTGATCCAAAGCGCTAGTTTCAGGTGCTTCTTTCCTTTAATTTTTGTTTATTTTTTGCTTTTTGTTTCTATTTATTTAATTTTGTTTTTCTATCCCTTTTTTTGTGTGTTTGTTTTTGTATTACTTAAGTAGATTACTGCCAAAGTTCCATTTCCACGTCCACACCTAACAAGTCATTGACCAAGGACACACTCGTAAGCACGCCAAACGAAAGGGTTTCAATTGGCAGAGGAAGAACTTGTGCGATTGCTAACGATGGAATTGGACACGAAAAGGTGCAGTCCTAGCCAACGCGACTCTGGCCGTTCGGAAAGCCAGAGTATTTTATTTCATGCAACTAGAAACGTCAGCTTTAGCTCAAACGAGCCACACGCGATGAATGGTCTGGGATGGGGGCGCCTGGCCTGGGTCGGTTGCTTACTTGGTTGGTTGATTGGTAGGAAGGAGCGCATGCATCGTGCAGATACTGCGATAGGGTTATATGCTCGCATCGTATTTTCAGATGGGTTTTAGTTTGGCTTTTGTTTAGAATTCCAACATAGACTGCGGATTGTGTAAAAGGGTGTGGTATCTCCCAAATGGAGTATACGAATACTCCCAAAGCTAGCATGGCCATGGCGCAGCACTTCCTTCCTTATTGCGTCTGCCATGCTCGTCTGTCTCATTAAGCAGGCACTCATTCAGCATGGGAGCCTGTTCGCTCAACTGTCCTGGGAGGTGGTTATCAGTAAACGTAATTTTTAATATGCCACACAGTGGAATGAAGCTCAATTCTAGCTGCAGAAGGCGCAAAGCATGGACTGAACTCTCAATTGGGCGGTACACATATCGTCAGCGGAGTACAACGGACCAGTTTATCTAATGAGAAATGCTGCAAAGGCCTTCTAATGATAGCGATATACGAGTAGAGCTCAAAATTCAACAAGACCAAGTTCGAGTACAGAAAAGTAGATTGTGCAAAACTGGTCGTGATCGCTTTTGAAATGTTGTCACTCCCCGCCCCACTCATGGAATAGTCGCTTTGTTTGTTGTTTCTTGCGGTTTGGCTCTCATAATTTGAATATGATTTGGAGGAGGTTTATGGTTGTGGCCCTTTGCTCCCTGGCGGCGCCAAATTATGAATTGTATTCCACATTTGCTCCACGCGATTGCGCTTCAAATTATAAATTTTATTATATCAAAACATAGCATGTGGGCAAAAGGTGTGTAAGTGTGGCGTTCCTTTCGATGTGCCCCCATAGTGTCTGATCTCACGGCTAATTAAGGTTTCTTTGTTTTCTCAGTGTAGACTATGTCCATAAAGCATTTTCAGAAAGACAAAAGTAAATGCCAACTCGCCGCCAATAACTTTCAATGGCGAAATGCTCCGCCATAAAGAAGCCGCACTGCAACATTCACTGAAAACACGCTTTTCACCGTCCAAACAGACTCATCACCAGCTTCTTGCAACCGGATCAGAGCAACGATGTGCTGCGCATTGGCGCAAGAATTTTCTCACATTAGTGCAGCGTGTTGTGTTGCACTGGGGCAACGACGGTAGTGGCGGCATCGACATCGGCATCGGCACCGGCACCGGCTCCGGTAATTGTTCTCAAAACGCGAATTAATTACTTTCATAAAAAGCAAAAACGAAGCTGATTTGTGCCAACGATTTTCACTGATGACTTCTGCAATCGCAGCGGCTGCGTTTAGGAAAAGTAGGTGAGTGGATGGATACTCATACGCCACGACGGAATACCGCATTCTTAACTGTCGCTGACACTACTCAGTCACTCACTCACTCTCTCTCCCTCGCGAGAGTCTCTTTCTCTCTCTGTCACTCTCACTTAGTCTATTTCGCTGTTGATATCAATATATATAAAAACTGTCAATCTGGTTCGGTTTGACGTGCCTGAAGTTTCTTTCGTCTTGCTGAGTATGTGCTGCAGCCACACATGCTGGGCACATTTTTGCGGACCAGCTGCGTGCGCTACTTTGGCAGCAACCAGTAGGAAGAGCTCTTCGCTTAAGCATACTCAAAGTGCAGCTAATCGTACCTTCTTAGGAATAGGTAACAAGGCAACCTTTCTCACAACTATTTTTCCAATCCTTTTTTATTTATTGATAACAGTTCACAATCCGATCTAGACGTGGACTCTAAAACTGACTATGCAATTAATTTATAATTACGTTTATTTAAATCTCTTTTTTCAGATCGATGATGCAGCTATTCAAGTCTACAAAGACGGAGATTATGGTGCCTATCTGGATTTGGAATCCTCCTTGGCTGAACAGTCTGAGGAAATTGAAGGTCTAAACGCCAAGTAAGTAAATCAAATTGCAAGCGTTATTAACGAAAAAGTTTTATACAAAATTATACAAAATTATTTAATAATTAAAATTAAGAGAAAGAAGAGAAAGAAGAGAATGAAGAGAAAGAAGAGAATGAAGAGAAAGAAGAGACAGAAGAGAATGAAGAGAAAGAAGAGACAGAAGAGAAAGAAGAGAAAAAAGAGAAAAAAGAGAAAAAAGTGAAAAAAGAGAAAAAAGAGAAAAAAGAGAAACAATAGAAAAAAGAGAAAGAAGATAAAGAAGAGAAAGGGAAATAAGAGAAAGGGGAGAAAGATAAAGAGAAAGAAGAGAAAGAAGATAAAGAAGAGAAAGATAAAGAGAAAGAAAAAGAATAGAAAGAAGAGAAAGAAAAATAATAGAAAGAAGAGAAAAAAGCGATAGTAGCGAAAGAAGCGAAAGAAAAGAAAGAAAATAAAGAAAGAAAAGAAAGAAAAGAAAAGAAAGAGAAGAAAAGAAAAGAAAAGAAAGAGAAGAAAAGAAAGAAAAGAAATAAAAGAAAGAAAAGAAAGAAAAGAAATAAAAGAAATACAAGAAAGAAAAGAAAGAAAATAAAGAAAAGAAAGAAAAGAAAGAAAAGAAATAAAAGAAATAAAAGAAATAAAAGAAAGAAAAGAAAGAAAATAAAGAAAATAAAGAAAAGAAAGAAAAAACGAAAAGAAATAAAAAAAGGAAAAGAAAGAAAAGAAAGAAAATAAATAAAGAAAAGAAAGAAAAGAAAAGAAAGAAAAGAAATAAAAGAAAGAAAAGAAATAAAAGAAAGAAAAGAAATAAAAGAAAGAAAATAAAGATAAGAAAGAAAATAAAGAAGAGAAAGAAGAGAAATAACTTAAGTTAAGCAAATTTAACTGCTTCGTGGAAGGAAAGGAAGAAATAGTTACGGCGGTAGAGTAGAGTGCATAGCTTAGATTTGTTGCTCCAAATGCATACAAAATCTGTCTGGAATAACTTTTGCAATGTTTCCACACTAACGTGCAATCCAAGCGATATATAATATTGCAGATCTACAATCACACACCTTCGGAAAACGGCACAAATCCACTCAGAATGCTTTGGTTAGCTTTTGGCCCTTTCAGTGCTCCCACTTAGTGAGTTAAGGCCACAATTTTCCACATCGCTATTATCTGAAAACACCATTGAATGTTTTTTCGCAATCTATTCTCCATATACTAATGAAACTCCCTCATAATATGTTTGCCAATTCTTCCTTTAATGTATGTCCTGTGGACCCAATTGGGTAGCATGCGAATTTATAAACGCTTCTCTTTTAAAACTATAGATAAGCACTGTATTGTTCTGAGGAGCCCACATAAATATGAATCTGTGTGGTTTAGTCTGAGTTTGCCATGGTTGGACCCACCACCCTGTATAGATCCGCATAAATATGAATCTGTGTGGCTATGTCTGAGTTTTCAAAGTTTGCCTTGGTTTCTCTACACAGGCCTCACCATCCTTAATGATATTAAACTGCTGTTGCCGGTGTTGTGTTGTGAAATTAGCTCAGCCACCTCAAGTCTCGCGAATTTCATTGGGGCATCAACCTCACTAATTGAATTAAAACATTTTCCACATTTACGCGCAGTCATTATCAGCACTTAAATTCTCCAACTTCCGAAATTACTTCATTATGTCAAGCGTCGGGTGGGTTAACGTGATTGGTGCTTTTTTCCTCGTTGTAATTCAAAGCGAGCACTGAAACAGTTGGCGTTTAATTCGTGCCATCAAATTATTCCCTCATTGAGCATCAGTGCCCACTGGGCTCATCGAGCAGTGCCCCCTCCTAAGCAGACGAAGTATTATTTTTCACATTTTCTTACCTCGCAAATTGTTTTCTTCGTGTTCTTGGTTCGTTTTCCGCTGGGCACTAAAGTGATTATGCCACTTGCACGTAACTAACAATAATACACCCAATTAAGCGTATTTGTGCAGCATAGAACACAACTCCCAAGAAATTCGATACAAAAGGAAGGGAAAACGAGTTCACACCTACACCAGCAGTGGCGTCATTGCGATTGAAGTTAACAATCAATGCAAAATATTTGCATGCTGCAATTCAATTCAGCAATGCAAGCGGAAGAACAACTCGCAAAGCCAGCTGGGCGCATAGGCACTCGTATCATTAAACCATGGTTTGATTGCTCTGCCACACACTCGCTTGCCTAGTTTCTAGTTCGGTCTCGAAATATATACGTAGAAATTCCAAAATAGCTCCGAACATTTCAATAGCCTCATCAGTTCGCATTTAATTATATTGCAGTCGATAATTGCTGGCGAGCCGCTCTTCTTTTGCTCCTTGCTCCATCAACACTCGTTGCCACAGCTTCGTTTTACATATTTCTCAAAGAAAACACTCAATAAACACTCCTTGCAACTCAACGCTGCACGGTCTTTAAGCTGAGAGCATTTGTTATTAAAATAAGCGCAGTTTTAATTGGCCGCACGTTGGGCGGGCGTCACCTTTCATTTCACTTCATTTACGAGTACGTACCGCCTCCACAGCTACGAAAACTGACTGACTGTAAGGGACACCGAGTGAAGTGCGTGCTTCCTTGTCGGTGTCGATGGTGCCGAACTGCAAGCAAGTAGGTCAAGAACCGGAGTTTGTGGAGTAGCGCTCACAGGACGAACTTGCTTGGTTAGTGGGCAACTTTGGACAACTGTAGGGGTCCGGTAGGGTTAGTTGTTCCTTCAGTATTCTTTCGCACAGAACTCTTATTGCCAAGAGTTAGTTTTTTTGGTGCCTGAGGCCCCCTCCCCCCTCTCCCTCCCTCTCTCTATCACTCTCTCTCTCTCTCTCTCTCTATCACTCTCTCTCTCTCTCTCTCTATCACTCTCTCACTCTCTCTCTATCACTCTCTTTCTGCTGAATTATATGGTGGCATTTCTTAGAGGAGGTAGCTCTGAAGGTTTATAAGGCAGAATATTGCAGAGTCGTTTAAGTGTGGAATCGAACTAATTATAATGATGCATCATTCATATTCATATTAATGCATCATATCAAACTCGCTTCCAGAACTGCCTCTAGCAGACTGTATACGAAAGTTCGAATTCCCGTTCATTTGTCTTTCAAGTCAGAAATCTGAACTGCTTGTATACGAATGTTCAGTTCCAAAGAAAATATGAGTTAACACTTATATGTACGAGTATATATACAGGAATGTACTCATATCTGCATTTATTATATATATTTATTTAGGACAATACAATCCACCTTATTATACGCCCACAATTTTTTATTCCAGCACAGAAGCTTTAAAAGAAATCTAAAATTGAAGTTGTTTTTTTTTGTGGTGTGCACATTTGAAGAACGGAGCAGAAGATTTTAATAGACTGTGCCTAGCCATGGTTTGGCCCACATCGGCCTAAATGCTTCTTTTCTTTTCTGTGCTTTCATTTCCATCTTTCCTTTTATTTTCGTTGGCATTCCTTTCATTTATATTTGGGTGCTTTTCTTTGGCTTGACGTGTTAGTTTATTTTCGGTGTGGGCTTCATGATTAATTTTATGATTAACACTTCCATTCTTTAGCCCATATTTAGCCAGGTACGAGAGCAAGCGCACAACAACAAAAGTTGCATTTTTGATGGTATGCGAACTAGTGTGGCCAGCCAGCCAGCCAGCCCCAGCTCCAACACCAGTTCCAACCACAGCTTCAGCTTCAGCTCCAGTCCCAGCCTCATTGTGCTGCAGCTGTAACTGCACCGCGCACAGACAACAAAGAAATTTGTCAGAACTGTCGAAAGTTTGCATTTACACACTTCCGCGCGCACACACACACACAAACAAATACAAATACACACGCACACGGAGAGGTACACAAGAGTAAAGCAGGCTGGCCGGTTGGCCGGCTGGCATAGCTGCATCATCTTGGCAGCCGCGCTTTTTGGTGTTAGTTTCACTTTTGTGTCGCTTCCAGCGGACAGAGTAATTTACCTTGAACCCATTGTGTATGCTTGCTGCTGTATGCGAGCCAGGAATCAAATTGGGTTTTGCAAGTTGCAACATAACAACAACTGCGACGGCCACGACAACGACAATAACCACAGTAACAACAACCACAGCGGCAGTTTTAGCGTTCGCGTTCGCGTTCGCATTCACGTTGCGGTTTGGTTGACAATTGATGTTTGCACCGCATTTTCTCTGGGTTTCTGGGCCAAATTGAGCATAAAAATGGGCTTCCTGCACGGGCGACAGCATCCATCCATCCACCAGCGTCCAACAGGGGCCACGCGCGTGCAGCTCTGTGTGTCGGCGTGTCGGTGTGCCAGTTTGCTGATGTGTGGGTGTCGCTTAAACAAGTTTGCAGGGAAGCCTTTCACTTGATTATTTATGGCAGTTTATATTGCAAGCATGGAGAGTGGGCAGCAAGAGCAGCCTAAGCAGCAGTGCCTTAATTAACAAGGAGCTAAATTGTGCACCAGCTTTTATAATTCACAACTTTACATGACAAAAAATATGATCAAAACACTTGAAATGGAAATGCAAATTAAAATAGAAAACATTCACACGCCCACACAAACGTTCACATACTCTGGAATTATTTAGAAATTTTTATGAAAACTGAAGAAGTATCCCAAAAGTGGTCTTGAATCCCTTCCTACCAGAAAGTGCGTTTCATTAGTATTGGCGGACTCAAATTTCTACTCAGTTTCAAGTCATTTAAGAGTCTGCCCCTAAGAGACCTTCTGATGTTATATATATCAAAATGCAGCCATATAATTATTAGCCACATTTTCAGATATGGGTCTCTCTGTGCTTTAGTCGTTCGTTTTGAATGCTCTCAACTTACTCTGCTGGGAGGCACATTTGTACTCTGAATTTGAAGACTAGAAACATTTAAACAAGCATTATTCCAATTTTCCACATCTGTTCAGGAAGCTGAAAACAACTCCTGTTCCAATCATTACCGGTGCTTAATTAGAGACTATGGTCTGAAATTATTCATTTCCACGTTGGACTGAAAACAAAAATGTCACTTATCACCCGTTGAATATAGTTTTAAGTGATTGCAATCATTCACAAGTAGGGACTCTGATAGCAGTCTCGCGCTGATTACGCCAAGGACTGCTAGTGATTGTGTTAGCGCCATTGGGATCCATGTGATTTTTTGAGTCCCTTCAACTAAAAAAGAACACAGAACACTTCCAAAATGAATTGAATGAAAGCATTCTAAAGGTACACATTATTTGAAATCATTGAATGCTTTGATGATTGGAAGGGATGTGGGGGGGAATGCTCGTAGTGAATAGTAAACTCCTCCTTAATCGATTCTTTGATTTGATGCCTTAAATGATTTTGTGGTGCGATAAGTCGTGGCAAGATCTTTCGGGAACCAGAACACTTGCATTGATTGCGAATTCAGGGTTTGCAACTTATGCAAATGGCATCAACATCACGTCAATGCGAACGATAAAACAATAAATATTCATAAAGGAGCCTTCTCTGTAATGCTACGGGCAACTCCTGTCGAATGAATTCCTATTCACTGGCTTCATGAAGAGTGGCGAAAGAAAGCATTCATTAACAATCGACAATGAAACAAGATTTTTGAGAGACTGAAATCAGAAAATAGTATTCATTGAGTGTGCTTTTAACATGAATGCAGTTCGAAATGAATTCATTCAATTTCACAACTCGCCCCGGCGTCCTGGGGTGTGGACTGCAAAATGCTCGAGCACTAAATTAAATTGAAGAATTTCAGAGCATCGAAGTTTTATTTCCGTTCTATGCTCAATGAAAAGTTGGGTTGACTGAAGACCGAAACATTTTAATTTGCCAATTTTTCGCTGAAGAATGCTACAAGTCGAAGCATCACTAATGTCCTAACAAAACCTCAACACTCGTTTACCGTGGAAAGACTCTGCGCCGATAATGCTCGTAACTGGCAAATGACTTTGGCTCCCACGGATGCCTGTGCGAGAAAGTCTGTGCGTAAACTATTTCCGAATCTTTTTGTTGTTCGGGCTTAAATTGAGATGTTTTAAGTTGTGTTCAACATGCCATAAAATTTAACCCATTCATTATTAGGGCCATAAAGACTGCTGCAGCGGCGACAATGCTAGCAACAATTTTGTATGCCAGCGACGAGCGACAGTTAATTTGCATTTAATCCGCATTTACGCCACAAACCCACAACAACAATAACAACATCAGCAGTAACAGCGGTAACAGCGACAGCAACAGCAACAGCAACAGCAACAGCAAAAGAAAGATCCAAACTAAACTGCAACTTCAACTTCAAGAAAAACGTGATGTCATGAAAAGTACGCATAAAGGACATGCTGCATGTCGTAGGCAGTTAAATTATAAGTGTACGCCATTACCACATACCGAACGGACACGGAGCATGCGGCAGGAGACAGTAGGTATGCGGCATGAGGCATAAGGCATTTAGATGTCGCCGACATGCAAATTGCCATGCTCAAAATGCGCGCCATCGAGATTATCAGCAGCAGCAGCAACGGCAACGGCATCGGCATCGTCAGCCGACAACAACATCCTTTGCAATTGTTGTGCTTCGGCTGCCTCGCGCACCACCCCACTGCTCCACTCTGCACGCTACATACGGCCAACTGTGCCGCTCCGACTGAGTTACTCGCCGTTTAAGGCAACAAAAAAGATGCGCTTATAACTCATCATAGCAGCGGGCCCAGCAAAACATGCCAATCGAACAGCTGCCATATATAAAATTGTTAATTTGCTTTTGTGGCTTAGATAAGCCAGCGCCAGTCTCAGACATACACACAAACACACACACATGCAACGCACGTGTGCACTCGCGCCAATGTTGCTCCATTGCGCCATTGCTCTCCACTGCTTCATTATTGTCTTACCCTGTTGCAATTATTGCCATTCTCGGCTGCTCTGCTGCATGGAATTATTACAAATATTATGCAGCAATCCATGTTCTTAAATGGCCATTGAACCTGCACACGGTGAGGCCAATAAACGACCCAGCCCAGGCCAGGCGGCCAGTCGGCTGGTTAAGATTGCCCAGTGATAAGGCAGCGAGCGTCGCCACGCCTTTATTGTTGTACTCGTAATTAACATTTCACCCGTACCTTAGACTAAACCAAAAGTTTCAGACCGCAATCAGTTGATTTTTATTGTTTCTCTTTCTTTCCAGACGCAAGAATTCGTTGGTCATACGCACCCAGCTGAGCGTGAGAGTGCACGCAATTATCGGTAAGTCCAGGAAATAGGAAGGAACATTTCCCTTTATAATATCATTTGAATATAGCCATCTTACGCGCCACAATGTCATCTCTGCCTGAATAGGAACTCCCCAACTTCGTCAGAAATATGCGGAGGGAAGGAAGGTGACGTTATGACGAAGATTGTTTTTTTAATCACCGAATTCGTAGTAACTCGTTTACTCTAGAACTGCACATGGAACCACTAAGAATGGAGCCCCTTACCGCCCACTTTTTTGTGGTCATTAGTACAGATAACGTACCAAATTTCGCGATTGTGTGGTTCCAAAAATATGTCGGTCTGTGAAACATCCCATCCTGAAGATGGATTTCAAAAATTCTAGAGCTCAAGAGTGAGTGAGATTTACCAAACGAAAAAGTTCTGAATGGTTGCTTACACTCCTTTACATGCCACACTCCTTTAGAATACTACAAGTAACTCAATTGAAGTGGCGGCCGCGAAATTCTCATAGTCACAGAACTACCCATAGCTTCATGCGTTGCCAGTAACCAGATGTCACTCTAGATTTCTGAAGGAATACTCGTATGAGTAATCTGTGTGCATGTGAAAAACCAGAATGAATGCAATAATGCCAGTATTCTTCTAGTTCTTGGGACACAATTGTAGTGTTTGCAAAGTGTATTCTCACCTTCTTTTGGTTACAGTGGCACTGCCGAGGGGCTTACCAAATATACTAGTTACCAAGAATCCCAAACCCCGCACAGATCACTCAGTACTAAAGCATGCAGCATTTTCAGAAGCTAATAAAATCACCCGGGATGCTCCAATTGGCATGTCTTCTTATATGTCACTGCCGTTTGCACAGAAGTCATGTCCACAAATTGATTTCACTTTTATCCCACATGACTTCCTACGAGACTGTGCCCAATGATCACTCTTTTGGAGTAATACTACACAGTGTCCTTAGGCCACTGATGGCTCAGCGTCGTGTGGCTCACAATGCAAATCATCGGACAAACTTAAAGACTTCCATTTCGATTTTTTCGGCTATAGCCAAAGTGACTGCGAAGTTCACCAAGGAACTACGAGTAATAAACTCTTCTATTAATTGTTCGGGCAATGCTTTGTTTAAATATGCAGGAAGGCAGGTGGGAAGGGTTATGAAATTGCCTTGGGTAGCTTTAATCGAAGCCAATTATGTACAAAATTCGTCACTATATACCAAATCTCACCTGCAGACAGCCCAGCAGCATTCTGATCAACTGCCACTGGTACCGCTTGACTCCTGGTTGTCCAATGAGCCCAAGCAATGTGCAACTTTTCGTAACCGCAACAAGGCGAGTGTTCCCACTTCAACTGATCTGTTGGTTGACACTCAAATAGAGTTTCTCCCTAGCGAACTCAACTTTTCAAAACGAGATCAAAATAGTCCTCCTAGAATTTGTTATATTTCCTTTACTTGATTATGTTCCTAATTAATTGTTTGTTTGTTTCGTTTTTTTTTTCAAATGAAATTTCCAGAAAAATTACTCACTGCGGAAGGTAGCGACCTGCGACGTGCTCTCTTCTCACTCAAGCAAGTTTTTCAGGAGGATAAGGATCTCGTGCATGCCTTTGTGGCACTCGGTGGCCTCAATTGCCTTGTACGTGTGGGCAACGGCGCTGATCAGAATTATCAGAATTATATTTTGCGTGTTTTGGGTCAGGTTCGTGTAAAGCCATGTAATTTCTTTGTTGCAAATATATTGAAAAGAATTATTTTAAAATTAATTCTCGCTCTGGTGATGCTGATGTTGCCGTTCTGCTTGCTCTTTGCTATTGGGTTAATCAGGTGATGCTCTACGTGGACGGCATGAATGGCGTTATGAAGCACGAACCTACCATGCAGTGGCTGTACTCATTGATCGCATCGAGCTATCGCTCCGTGGTGAAGACAGCACTCAAACTGCTGCTGGTATTCGTCGAGTACGCCGAGTCCAATTGTTATGTGCTGGTCAATGCCATACATGAGGTGGATAAAGCGCAAGGCCTATTGCCATGGTCGAATATTATGCGGTAATGTATATTTAAATACACTCCAATTGTGACTGTGTTGTTGTTTTATGTTTTGTTACTTTGTTTTGATTTGTTCTGCTTTGTTTTTTATGTTTGCTCTTTTTATCGAGCCATTCGCTCAATGCCCAAGCAAAAATTCTGTGTCAATTTCCACTGCATAGTTTTAGGCTGGGCTAGTAAAGACGACGGAGAATTTTTGATATTTATTAATATTATATATTATTTATATTTGAAGCTTAAGGCCTAAGTCGCTATAGCTAAACATTAGCTTTAAAATTTAATTTTAAGTTAGTGAATAAATAAATAAATAAATAAATAAATATTATTTATTTATTTTTTATTTGCAAATAAATTTAAAGATAAATGAAATTCTGTTATAGCATTAGTTTTCAGTTGCCCACTTTCGTCCCAATTAAACGCATTTATTCCATTTTTGTACTTTGCCTTTTTTTGTCTGTTGCTCTTCATTAACATGAGCGTTCTCTGCACTATTCCAGTCTTCTGAAGGATTACGACAATGCCGATGCCGAGCTTGTTATCTATGCCACATCCCTGATCAATAAGACCCTGGCTGGCTTAAATGAACAAGACAGTTTCTATGACGAAAGTGATCTGCTGGAGCAACAGGGAATGGAATCGGTAATGCAGCATTATATGTCACAACATGGCACTGACATGGATTTGCTGGATCAGCTGCAGCTTTATGAAGCAGTATTAAAGTAAGTCGTTATTACTTCATATATTTGTTTGCACAAATAATAACTTCAGTTGTGCGGTAGATTTGAGGACGGCGAAAATGATAACATACGTTTACCGGACAATTCGTTGCGAAAAACACAGCGGCATCGCCTAGGCACCAACAGCACAGAACGACGCAAGTCGCGACGTCACAGCACCGGGACGAGTCCGTCGGTGCACAAGAAAGTGATACCATCACCAAAGAAACTGACACCAACGCATGGTGTACTGGATGAGGACAGCTCAGGATCAACGAATTCGACTGAATATACTGTCGGTGTATTTCTGGAGAAGAATGGTGGTGAGTGTTGTGTCTCAGACAATTGCAAAGTATACCGTTACAATGTGAAATTGTTGCAGTGCCCGAGTCTGTCGGCGTTACTGCCGGCCTGCGCCGTCGTCGTGAACGTGCCGAACGACACAAGAGTTTCCTGAAGGAGCAGCAAGAGGCGGCTGCTAATGGCATATTTGTGGCGTTAGAGAAACGCGAAGAGATAGGTGAGTGGGACAATATTCGATTTTTGAATTCTCCTCTGGATTTTTTATTATTTCTATTAATCTGAAACTAAAACAAAATGCTTAAATTTTAACAGAAATTGAGAATAATTTTTCTAAATAATTAATTCCAAGCTGTGTTCTTTTTTCTAATTTTCTGTGTATTCTCTCTTGTTCATTAACAAATTGCAACTGGCCGATGTTGTTGAAAATGGCAATAAAAAATCCTTTGGCTGCATAATTGCTCGGCTTCTGAAACGCGCATTTTTGCTTTTTGTAAACACGCTTCTGCCAACACGCCAATTGTGTGTCTCTGTATGTGTGTGTATGTGTGTGTGTATGCGCAGGGCAAATCGTGACTGCCATACCCGCAACGGTGAAGAACAGCGAAAGCGAGAGTCCTCCCGATTCACTAATTCTATGCAATGAAACCAACGCCACCATCAACAACAACCACAATCACACCTCAAGCATAAGTTACCCCAACATTACAGCCAATGTCAATGCTACTAACTATCCCAACACCACTACGAACAATAACAAAAACAGTAACAGCAACGGCAACAGCAACAATAATAGCAATAGCAACAGCAGAAACCACAACAATCTGCTGAGTCCAACGAAACAATTGCTGGGTAGCAACACAATATCGATCATCAACAACAGCTTCGACAAAGCACTCAACACCAACAAACTGCAGGGCACCCCCGAATTCCTCACCAAAAAGAACCTGCTAATGGAACGCAACGCCACCGTGATCAACGGCATCAAGAAGAACATACAAAGAGGTGGCGAGCCGGAGAATCGCTGCGATCAGCTCGCGAACAACGCCTACAAGAAGTATGAGAGCGATGCCAATCGTCTAAACAACTACTACAGCCAACTGAGTACACCAAAGAACAATCAACAACAGAATCAGAACCAGAACCAGAACCAGAACCAGAACCAGAGTCAGATTCAGATTCAAAATCAGAATCAAACTTCAACGGCGAACGCAAACGTGAACGAAATACCAAGTGCATACGACACAATCGCGAATCAACAGCAGAGTCCAACTCACACCATGTCAACCACGACGACCGCGAATCCTTTGCCCCTGAGCTCGGTGCTAAGTCCAAAGAAGACTCTAAACAATTTCGACTTCACACAAACCTCAACACCCATAAACACTGCCAAGGCTAGTGAGTACACGAGCGACCGCCAAATAACACACGAGGATACTCCTCCAGCAGATCTCTCGCTATACAATCCGATGAGTCCAATGAGCCCAGTGACGCCGGCGACACCGTTGCATCAAAGTTTTAATGTAGCGCCAGACGCGACTCCCGCTAAAAATTCCCAACACAACACGATTCACACTTCAGCAGCCCCACCGCCACCACCTCCGCCGCCTCCTCCAACATATTTATGGGGCTTGCGGGTACTCAATAACAACACCGAAAGTGGAACTTCGCCTCACACCGCAACCGCAACCGCAGCCGAAACCGAAACTGAATCTGACTCTGCGCCCAGCAATGTGGTAAAGGAAGACTTGTTGCAAATCACGGGTAAGTACACTCTCACTAGCCGCAGTCAGCCAGCCAGCAGCACCATTCTCGGTGCTCAGTCTCGCTCTCGAGCTCGCTGTAACGCTGTTCCTGTCGACCACTACCAGTTCATTATTTGTACTTGTCTTCTAACTCGTCCTTTTTTAAAGTGTTGTTTTCGTTCGACGTTTAATGTTCCATGCTGAAGTTTTATACATTTAAAGTCCTCACAATATAATCAAATAAATAAATGCAAACTTGAAACTTTCATGCAGAGACCGACCACGAGGACAAGAAACTGTTGCTGCAACTGAAGCGTGATCACACCGTCAAGGACTTAACACAGAAGCTGAGCAACTTGCCCACCAGCCCCACGCAAGAGGACAAGCTGCAGAATCGCATTGTGGGCGACATGTCGGGTCTCATCTCAAAAGCCAAAGAGGGTCTTGCCAAGAGCAAGAGCAAGGGGGAAATGTCACGGTCACGGTAAGTTCACAATCCCCTGTCCTCTGGCCACCCGCGCAGCGGTTCCCATTAACACAAGTTTGATAATTATTTGTATTTATAAAATTCTTTATTCACATTCGACACAATCTCTTTGTTTGCCTCCCCTACATTCATGTTCCAGCCGCAGTTGCGTTCCGTTGTCTAAGCGTATTTGGGCGCATACTTCTCGTAGGTCGCCACATAAGCTGCCTTGGCGGCATCCTGCGACATGCCCTTGTGCTGTACCCAGGCATCGTATTTCGCCTTGCCCTTAAGATCCACAGCACTCGGCTTGCCAATGTTGCAGTCTCCGGCCGTCGACTGCTTGTATAGTCCGTAGAACTCTAAGAATTCGGCATCGGTGGGCTTCTTGGTGAAGGATTTGGCTTTTTCGCAGGCAGTGTTGAACTGTGTGAAGATAGAAAAACAAACTCGTTAAACTGAGTACTGCGACCCCCATTATTCCAGTTGGTTAGACGGAATGCACTTACGTCCATTGTAGAAATAAGGCTGAGACGAACTATACCCAATAACCGCAGGTGTCCGTATTTATACGGAAATCTGTGCCCGTCCAGCTGCGCCTTATCGCTGCGTTTATCAAACTGGATTTATGCCGGCAGTAAAAATTTGGATTTGCAGTGGATTTCCCGCATAGCCATTCGCACTACTCGACTAGATTAGAATCGTGAGTAATTCGGAAGATTTTTCGCGGCGTTATGCAATGCTAGCAAATGCGGGAATTACTGTTCGAAGAACTGCGGTCGTAAAGTTTAGTTTTACTAGTGTCACAGTCTCAATGGAGGAACTAGAGTAGTGGAGGCTTGTTTTGAGTTTTTTTTTGTTCGGAAATATACTCAACAAGTGCTGGGAGTGTCGTGAAGCGTACGGGGGTAGGACACAAAACCCCGCAAAAGGTAACTTGAAATCGAAGTACACAGAAAGGGGGCCAATTAGCAGCGCAGCAGATAATCGTAGCTTTGGTTCGTATATGGGCAATTCGTATCAAAATCTTCGATTATGGAAGTTCCTCCTTCGGAGTGGTAGGAGATGGAAAAGCTTTTTGGATTTTGGCTAGTAAATATTTTAGTGGAGTTTAGTTTAATGTGGATTCATTTATGCATATTCAGGGGATTCGAAGGATTTTATACAGTAGTTACTTTTATGTTGCCCATGTACTTGCTTAATGAGTAGTGCCCCGGAATTTCTAATACAATTTTAAAATCCCGTTCAGTCCCGAGTTTCGTAATTTGCGGAACCACTTTAAAGAGTGCTAGTTTATCACGAAAAGGGCATTTGCAATTGTCGAAAATTCATTGTCATTTTATTCTGGGATCCGCAAAAGTCATACTTCACTCTGGGACCGCTCGAAATTCTGGAATGACCCCGTGCAATTGTCGTGAATTCATTGTCATTTTATTCTAGTGTTCAATGAAGTCATATTTCACTTCGGAACCCTTCGAAACTCTGGAATGACCATTGCAATTGTCGTGAATTCATTGTCATTTTATTCTGGGATCCGCAAAAGTCATACTTCACTCTGGGACCGCTCGAAATTCTGGAATGACCCCGTGCAATTGTCATGAATTCATTGTCATTTTATTGAAGGGTTCACTGAAGTCATATTTCACTTCGGAACCCTTCGAAACTCTGGAATGACCATTGCAATTGTCGTGAATTCATTGTAATTTTATTCTGGGATCCGCAAAAGTCATACTTCACTCTGGGACCGCTCGAAATTCTGGAATGACCCCTTGCAAATGTCGAAAATTCATTGTCATTTTATTCAAGGGTTCACTGAAGTAATATTTCACTTCGAAACCCTTCGAAACTCTGGAATGACCATTGCAATTGTCGTGAATTCATTGTCATTTTATTCTGGGATCCGCAAAAGTCATACTTCACTCTGGGACCGCTCGAAATTCTGGAATGACCCCGTGCAATTGTCATGAATTCATTGTCATTTTATTGAAGGGTTCACTGAAGTCATATTTCACTTCGGAACCCTTCGAAACTCTGGAATGACCATTGCAATTGTCGTGAATTCATTGTAATTTTATTCTGGGATCCGCAAAAGTCATACTTCACTCTGGGACCGCTCGAAATTCTGGAATGACCCCTTGCAAATGTCGAAAATTCATTGTCATTTTATTCAAGGGTTCACTGAAGTAATTTTTCACTTCGAAACCCTTCGAAACTCTGGAATGACCATTGCAATTGTCGTGAATTCATTGTCATTTTATTCTAGTGTTCACTGAAGTCATATTTCACTTCGGAACCCTTCGAAACTCTGGAATGACCATTGCAATTGTCGTGAATTCATTGTCATTTTATTCTAGTGTTCACTGAAGTCATATTTCACTTCGGAACCCTTCGAAACTCTGGAATGACCATTGCAATTGTCGTGAATTCATTGTCATTTTATTCTGGGATCCGCAAAAGTCATACTTCACTCTGGGACCGCTCGAAATTCTGGAATGACCCCGTGCAATTGTCGTGAATTCATTGTCATTTTATTCTAGTGTTCAATGAAGTCATATTTCACTTCGGAACCCTTCGAAACTCTGGAATGACCATTGCAATTGTCGTGAATTCATTGTCATTTTATTCTGGGATCCGCAAAAGTCATACTTCACTCTGGGACCGCTCGAAATTCTGGAATGACCCCTTGCAAATGTCGAAAATTCATTGTCATTTTATTCAAGGGTTCACTGAAGTAATATTTCACTTCGAAACCCTTCGAAACTCTGGAATGACCATTGCAATTGTCGTGAATTCATTGTCATTTTATTCTAGTGTTCACTGAAGTCATATTTCACTTCGGAACCCTTCGAAACTCTGGAATGACCATTGCAATTGTCGTGAATTCATTGTCATTTTATTCTGGGATCCGCAAAAATCATACTTCACTCTGGGACCGCTCGAAATTCTGGAATGACCCCGTGCAATTGTCGTGAATTCATTGTCATTTTATTCAAGGGTTCACTGAAGTAATATTTCACTTCGAAACCCTTCGAAACTCTGGAATGACCATTGCAATTGTCGTGAATTCATTGTCATTTTATTCTGGGATCCGCAAAAGTCATACTTCACTCTGGGACCGCTCGAAATTCTGGAATGACCCCGTGCAATTGTCGTGAATTCATTGTCATTTTATTGAAGGGTTCACTGAAGTCATATTTCACTTCGGAACCCTTCGAAACTCTGGAATGACCATTGCAATTGTCGTGAATTCATTGTCATTTTATTCTGGGATCCGCAAAAGTCATACTTCACTCTGGGACCGCTCGAAATTCTGGAATGACCCCGTGCAATTGTCGTGAATTCATTGTCATTTTATTCAAGGGTTCACTGAAGTAATATTTCACTTCGAAACCCTTCGAAACTCTGGAATGACCATTGCAATTGTCGTGAATTCATTGTCATTTTATTCTGGGATCCGCAAAAGTCATACTTCACTCTGGGACCGCTCGAAATTCTTGAATGACCCCGTGCAATTGTCGTGAATTCATTGTCATTTTATTGAAGGGTTCACTGAAGTCATATTTCACTTCGGAACCCTTCGAAACTCTGGAATGACCATTGCAATTGTCGTGAATTCATTGTCATTTTATTCTGGGATCCGCAAAAGTCATACTTCACTCTGGGACCGCTCGAAATTCTGGAATGACCCCGTGCAATTGTCGTGAATTCATTGTCATTTTATTGAAGGGTTCACTGAAGTCATATTTCACTTCGGAACCCTTCGAAACTCTGGAATGACCATTGCAATTGCCGTGAATTCATTGTCATTTTATTCTGGGATCCGCAAAAGTCATACTTCACTCTGGGACCGCTCGAAATTCTGGAATGACCCCGTGCAATTGTCGTGAATTCATTGTCATTTTATTGAAGGGTTCACTGAAGTCATATTTCACTTCGGAACCCTTCGAAACTCTGGAATGACCATTGCAATTGTCGTGAATTCATTGTCATTTTATTCTGGGATCCGCAAAAGTCATACTTCACTCTGGGACCGCTCGAAATTCTTGAATGACCCCGTGCAATTGTCGTGAATTCATTGTCATTTTATTCTAGTGTTCACTGAAGTCGTATTTCACTCTGGGCCCCTGAAATGGCCTCTTAAAATCATCGAAGAATCATTGTCATTTTATTCTGGGGGAACCCTGAAGTGATATTTCACTTCGGAACCCTTCGAAACTCTGGAATGACCCCTTGCAAATGTCGAAAATTCATTGTCATTTTATTCAAGGGTTCACTGAAGTAATATTTCACTTCGAAACCCTTCGAAACTCTGGAATGACCATTGCAATAGTCGTGAATTCATTGTCATTTTATTCTGGGATCCGCAAAACGCATACTTCACTCTGGGACCTCTCGAAATTCTGGAATGACCCCTTGCAAATGTCGAAAATTCATTGTCATTTTATTCAAGGGTTCACTGAAGTAATATTTCACTTCGAAACCCTTCGAAACTCTGGAATGACCATTGCAATTGACGTGAATTCATTGTCATTTTATTCTGGGATCCGCAAAAGTCATACTTCACTCTGGGACCGCTCGAAATTCTGGAATGACCCCGTGCAATTGTCGTGAATTCATTGTCATTTTATTGAAGGGTTCACTGAAGTCATATTTCACTTCGGAACCCTTCGAAACTCTGGAATGACCATTGCAATTGTCGTGAATTCATTGTCATTTTATTCTGGGATCCGCAAAAGTCATACTTCACTCTGGGACCGCTCGAAATTCTTGAATGACCCCGTGCAATTGTCGTGAATTCATTGTCATTTTATTCTAGTGTTCACTGAAGTCGTATTTCACTCTGGGCCCCTGAAATGGCCTCTTAAAATCATCGAAGAATCATTGTCATTTTATTCTGGGGGAACCCTGAAGTGATATTTCACTTCGGAACCCTTCGAAACTCTGGAATGACCCCTTGCAAATGTCGAAAATTCATTGTCATTTTATTCAATGGTTCACTGAAGTAATATTTCACTTCGAAACCCTTCGAAACTCTGGAATGACCATTGCAATTGTCGTGAATTCATTCTCATTTTATTCTGGGATCCGCAAAAGTCATACTTCACTCTGGGACCTCTCGAAATTCTGGAATGAACCCGTGCAATTGTCGTGAATTCATTGTCATTTTATTCTAGTGTTCACTGAAGTCGTATTTCACTCTGGGCCCCTGAAATGGCCTCTTAGAATCATCGAAGAATCATTGTCATTTTATTCTGGGGGAACCCTGAAGTGATATTTCACTTCGGAACCCTTCGAAACTCTGGAATGACCCCTTGCAAATGTCGAAAATTCATTGTCATTTTATTCAAGGGTTCACTGAAGTAATATTTCACTTCGAAACCCTTCGAAACTCTAGAATGACCATTGCAATAGTCGTGAATTCATTGTCATTTTATTCTGAGATCCGCAAAACGCATACTTCACTCTGGGACCTCTCGAAATTCTGGAATGACCCCTTGCAAATGTCGAAAATTCATTGTCATTTTATTCAAGGGTTCACTGAAGTAATATTTCACTTCGAAACCCTTCGAAACTCTGGAATGACCATTGCAATTGACGTGAATTCATTGTCATTTTATTCTGGGATCCGTAAAAGTCATACTTCACTCCGGGACCGCTCGAAACTTTATAATGACCCCCTGCAAATGTCGTGAATTCATTGTATTTTTATTCTGGGATCCGGTGAAGTCTTATTTCATTCCGAGACCATTTGAAATTCTGGCGTATACATTGAAATTTTAGTGCAGAGTACACTGAAGCCATATTTCACTTCAGGACCCTTCGAAAATCTCATTAATTTATTTCCTTTTTATTCTAAGGTCCACTGAAGATATACCACCCCGTTTACCTGGTTAATACTTGAATGGGCTCTTATGTGGCTTAGGCTTTGAAGATCTTTGGATCCTCCCTTGAGGTCTTAACAAATTGTGAAGCAGAATATAATTGTCAATTAAACAGTTCAGTGTTATATATAGTTAAAAAAAGTTTATACTAGTTTATCAACGTCACGCGACCGCCCAAATATGCCACTGTAGCGTCCACTGAGACCGTCCTAAAACTATAATCCAGTGTGTTCTGGAAGATGGTTTTAATAAATCTATTGATTTATTAGCTCATTAATCGTTTATTGTTTATAATCGGTACAACTGCAGTCTAAAACAAGAGATCCTCTGGTACTTGTAATGTCAAAGTTATAAAGAGCTTAATCAAATCTCGAATTTATCATGAGCGTTTCTAAGTTTGGACATTACCTCTGAATGGAAGTACTGCATACGAACTTGACACTTGATAAGCGTGCAGTAGCGCAGGTGTAGAAGTTTCGGCAAAGCCATAAGAACAGTCCAACAGCGCGTTATACACGATAACAACTTTACGATCGTTTAAAATAGACGGCGATAAGATTTAACTTTTTAGTTAAGCAACTCGTAAATTGAATGCAAACAACAATCTCAACAATGGACCTTGATACAACTGCACTGGCGCCCTAACAAACCATATACACTGTACTGTCACCTCTAAATAATTGATAGGATACCAAACTAGAGGGCAGCTGGGACTCTACCGTATAAGGAATTGTCTCCTGTCGTTAGACACACTCTTAACCTTGGGACTGTAAGAAGTCTGCAACTGTTGTGTCTGGGACTGGGTATTGAAATTCTTACGAACAGAAGAAAGATCTTTTTGAATTATTCCACAACACAAGCAGGTGCCACACACACAACTGATTCACAAGAAGACAGCAACAAACTTGAGGCTCTTTCGTCCAAGGAGTGAGAAAATGACAGCAAGTAAAGTGCGATTGTCTCTTTTGCATGGAAGAAAGTACACAAGTAAATGAAAATATACCTGGGACTCTGCTGTGAGGTCCTCTGACAAGTGAAATATTCTTATCGATCTGCTAGACATGCTCACCTCTCGTACAAGAAGCCTGGAATTGTATGATTTTCAATTCTTACGAATACCAGACAGACTTTTAGAACTGTTCGATCCAGCAGGTCCCCCTCTATCAAATGGCACACTTATGTGATTCATATGAAGACAGCAATAAACTTGAAACTCTTTTATCCACGGAATCCCTGATTTTGGTCTTTATTCCAAGCAATACCAGATTTTGTTCATATTATCCATGGGGTCGAAACTCGTATTGGATGGTCTGAATGTGTCATTATTCCAAGGAATACCAGATTTTGTTCATATTATTCATGAGGTCGAATCTCTTATTGGATGGTCTGCATGTTTCATCTGTAAAAGAAGCGCGGGGCTCTTCAGTTTATGAAATGTCTTCTAGGCACGAATACAGAAAAAAGTCTGCGATTTGTGGAACTACGAACTGTCTGCTACCACAAGACTGGAAGACAAGAAATACCCACGGTCTTTGCGCACAAATTACAATTGTTATAATACGGTTCTATTATGAATCTCCTTGTCTATAGTCTTCATAAAATACGACTTCTTTTAAACAAGAATTGACTTACTTTAATTTTAACTGTGTTTTCTTTGTTGGTTTACTCGCTCTGTAGTTCGTCCAGCATCGACCTGGAAGTGAAAAAGTCTGAACAAAAGAAATCCGAAAATGAACTGCACTGGGAAGAACTGGTTCGCAATATGTCACGTCCACTGAATCTCTGTGATCTCGATTTTACCGATTTGAATTCGGAAGATGAAAAAGATGTGCTAGCACCACGCGGCCTGGGCGGTGGTGTACCGCCGCCGCCGCCCCCAATTGGCGTCGCACCACCGCCAATGATGCCAACACATATTATGTGTCCGCCACCAATGAACAACAGGAGCAGCATGATGCCACCGCCGATGTTCAGTTACAGTGGATACGGTAATTCCAGTTTGAACAGCAGCGTCAATGGTTCCATGAATGGGTCGCTAAACGGTGATATCGGCAACACAAACACCATTAAGAAAACTAAAAAAACCGTAAGTCAATCAATCGTTGAACAATGCTGGCAAGAAATTCACTCACGTGTGTATTATATATGTTGGATTTATTACAGGTCAAACTCTTTTGGAAGGAGGTGCGCGAAGACATGATACCCATAGTTGTGGGTAAAACGATTTGGGATGAACTGCCACCAGCGAATGTGGACATACAAAAATTGGAACATTTGTTCGAGTCAAAGGCTAAGGACATGATGATTAAGGTGAGTGCGGTTGGGAGTTTTTGTTGAGCAGGGACTGAAGGTAACCGGCTAAGAACACTGGAACAATGCACGAAAATTATGAGGTAACGAATTGACTTGACAATAGGGCAGACGGGAACCTTAGGGAGAGAGGGAGAGCGAGACGTGCTTAATTTGGGTCTACACGACTTTAAATACCCATATTTTTCGAACACTATAGAGCAGGGAACTGAGAGACTATAGTGCAGGGCCACTCGACGTGATTGAGTACATGCAATTGAAACCCTTTTAAGAGGACTGCAGTACTGCTGGCTGCAAGTTCATTGACACTATTACTCTGATGTGTTCATTCAGCTTCCAAAAGTTTTGTGGATGGTTCACAAAGATACCATCAATAAAAAACTGGAACAATGGAGTTTTGCTTGGAACAATTTTTGGTTGAAAAAACATAAGAATGCAAAATACCACTCTCTTCATTCATTATCTCTTGAGTTATGGAAGAAGAAACATTTAAGCAACGATTTCGACGAATCATTCCGAATATCTTATTTGGATTGCCTGAATAAGCGGATATTTTGTCCTGTACCGCTGTGGATGCCTCGACAGATGTTTTTGTTTTGCCTATGATTCTCTTCGCCGGAAGATGAATTGTTCTTCTTGGACTATTCTGCTACTTCCAATAAGAGTGACATGGATCACACGTATATGTTTCTTGAGCAAGACACTACGAGTGGGGTGCCATGTGGACGCTCCATTTTCAAATGTTTTGTCTATTTTTGGTGTATGTTATCGTGTCAGTTAGATTATATTCAGCATCTTCTGTTCTGGCATCGTGGTGGTTTTTTGTGTCGCCTGAAAATATGCTGCACTTTGCATAACAATTGGGAGTGTGTACAAATTGTATGTGTTTGAGGTTTATTTGAAGCGCTTCAGGAAGCTACCAAGGAGCTGTTTAACGATTTGTCAGGTTTACTATTTCCGCTTTTTACTTACCCACAATTGCTTGCATATTTCTGCATGTAGATGGGTGGTGGTCGACAGTGTGGACAGACAGGACATTGGACATGTAGGCAAGACTGACTATTTAAATTTTTGTTGTTTGTTTGATTGTATTGGGCCGATTTGATCGTTGTGATTGATGTCAATATAGCAATTAATTTATCTTGTCTACATTTTTATGTTTTTTGTTTCTGTATTTTTTTCTTATTTTATTTACTTACTCGATTTGTGCGCATTTAACTGCAATGCGTGCGACCTTTAAACTGCTCTACGTGCTACCCAACAACTTTTCCTTCCATGAATGTCGTCTGTCGTGTCGTCGGACTAATGCGGATTGCGTACACATGCAAACTGTGTGTTTGTGATTAATTAAACTGCAATGCAAAATACAAAACACAATTCAAACTGTTCTAAAAAACAAAAACAATATAAATATATCCTAATACTCTATAAAACTAGGAGGTGAGTGCACTCAATTTCTTCTAAGTACTTAGTAAATGTAATACACACATATGGGAATGGTGTTGGCGTTTTTCAGTTCTTTTGTTATTCTACCATCACTACAACAACTCTTTCGTATTACTCACTATTACCACTTCCACACAGAAAGTTGTTGTATTTATTATACGTACACAATTTTATGTTTATATTTGAGCAGTTCATTTTATGTGTTTCTTTTTATATATACATACATACTCGTATATATATTATTCTTCATATAGTCACTAAAACCAAGCGGCCATAAATTTGTTTAATATTTTTCTATACTTTATGTCACAATCGGTACACACACATGCAACTCACAAGTGCACAGCTCCGAAATATTATATTTTCGTTTTTAGTTATTCGAAGGGGGAAATCCTTGAAAAAGTGCTGTTCAAGTCACTCAAGGATATGCATGACTATCTGCATAACACGCAAGGAGACTTTTCTAATTCATATCTCCGTTTTCGTCTGTGAATTTGTAATGAAGTGCGCAGGATTAAGTGCTTAGGTGAACGATTGATTGAATCCGAAGGAGAACGATTGATTAAGTACAGAGGAGAACGGTTCATTAATTGCGTAGAACGATTGATGAAGTGCAGAGGAGAACGATTGATTAATTCCGTAGGAGAACGATTCATTAAGTGCAGAGGAGAAGGATTGATTAAGAGCAGAGGAGAACGATTCATTAAGGGCTTAGGAGAGCGATTGATTAAGAGCAGAGGAGAACGATTCATTAAGTGCAAGGGAGAACGATTGATTAAGTGCAAAGGAGAACGATTCATTAAGGGCTTAGGAGAACGATTCATTAAGGGCTTAGGAGAACGATTGACTAAGTGCAGAGGAGAACGATTCATTAAGGGCTTAGGAGAACGATTGACTAAGTGCAGAGGAGAACGATTCATTAAGTGCGTAGGAGAGCGATTCATTCAGTTCTTAGGAGAACGATTTATAACTTGACAATCATCCATACTAAAAATCGGAATGGTTTTTATACTCCGATAAAAAGTATAAAATAAAATACAATTTAAAATAAATTAGAATAAAGACATTGAACATGATTTTAAATACTTAAATCAAATTCGAAAATCATTCGGGTAAGAACTGAATTCCACTTTCTTACGAGATCAGAACTTAAATTCAAAGTATCGCTGGCAAAACTGTGTGTTTCTTCTTTCTATCCAATCTACTGGACCCCGAAAGGAACAGGCACATAATTAGGTTCTCATTTAGTGGAACTAAGTCTGTCCCAGGTGCAAAAGGTTATCAATCCAATTACATTCTGGTAAGATTGCTAGCGAAGGTTCCAAAGTACAACTGATACAACACTTTAAATTATTATTTATGATGTTTTATCATTCTAAGAGATCGGTGGGAATTATTTGATTTGTATTGCATCCTCCTCCAATTGTTCAAAGACTCCCAACACAATACAATCGTTAGTCACATAGGTATTATCAACTTGATTTGATCATTGTCAACTTGATTTGATCACTATCAACTTGATTTGATCATTATCAACTTGATTTGATCACTATCAACTTGATTTGATCATTATCAACTTGATTTGATCACTATCAACTTGATTTGATCATTATCAACATGATTTGATCATTATCAACTTGATTTGATCATTATCAACTTGATTTGATCATTGTCAACTTGATTTGATCACTATCAACTTGATTTGATCATTATCAACTTGATTTGATCACTATCAACTTGATTTGATCATTATCAACTTGATTTGATCATTATCAACTTGATTTGATCATTATCAACTTGATCTGATCACAATTAATTAATTAGTTAGGGAACTGGAGGCAGAAATCGGGAATTTCAAGTAATGTCAAATCAGACAAAAATATTGAAAACTATCAATTTCATTTTTAAACCAGGAGAATCAGGAAACTTTCACAGATTTAGCGACTTTTTTTCTATCTGTAAATTAGAGAACAAATTTTTCCATTTATTCAACATATTTTAATCGAATTTCAAAGACCACCAAGAGTGCTCAGAGTAAGTTTTAAGTATCATAGTAGGGTTGGCAATCTGCCAGACCAGAGCTTGGTCTACTAATGCCTGCTTCTTCTACGAGTATCGCTTCTATCTCTATGAGTCCAAGGTGGCAGTTGTAAGTACTCAGTGAAATACAAGTACGTATT
Source organism: Clusia tigrina (assembly GCA_920105625.2). NCBI lineage: Eukaryota > Metazoa > Arthropoda > Insecta > Diptera > Clusiidae > Clusia > Clusia tigrina. The sequence goes on from OV050032.1 coordinate 20,730,370, forward strand.
CCTGCAAGTGTTCCCGTTGTGGCTTTCACAGCAGGCACTCCGAAACATTGTGACATCACTTACGCTTACACAGAACATTTCCAGTCATAAACTCACGCCATGTTCTCGTATCCATCCGAGGGTGTTCCTTTGTATTCCCTTCTTTAATGTTTGTTTTTGTATACCACAAGTCCCCAATCCCCATCTCCACCGCTTTTCTATTGCGAAGCACACATTTTTTTCGTTGTGTTTTTATTTGTAATTTCTTCCATACTCGCACACATTTCGCTATTTATTCTTTCATTTACACTCGTATTTTACTCTACTTTCTTTAATTGCGTAATTTAATTGAATTTTGTTGTAAAAAATATCTGCATACAAGGGAATTTATCGCTGATTGTACTCGCAGCAAGCACAGAGTTTTTGAAATGTTTCAAGGGTGTTTCAATAATAAGGACTTAAGGGCAGCGGTCAGTGCACATATTGCCTGCATGAAGCGCTGAGCGAGCAGTCCACACTGCAATACACCCAACAGCAGCTCAGGCAGTCTCAGTCGGCGTAATTCGTAATTTAGTGGTAACTCCGCTGCCGCCAGTGACACGTACTCTTTTGCAGTAGCACCTCGGCTATTAGCTGGCTGACGTTCGGAGTTCTCCCAGCATGTTGTGATTCTCCCAACAAATCGCAGTTGCCCTCCTTATGTGAAAGCTCAAATATTGCGTTCGGAAGACGGTCTTGAAACATTTCAAATTATATTTTGTGCGCGGAAGTTTCCTCCGTATGCAGTCTGCGGCGATTGTGCTGATGCTCTGCTCATGTTTTGTAGAAACAACACGAACTGAACAAGAGCAAGGAGATCATTGTGCTCGATCACAAGCGTTCGAATGCCATCAACATCGCAATGACGAAACTGCCGCCGGCACGCGCCATCAAGACGGCCATACTGAAGATGGACGCCACGGTGGTGACCCGCGAGGGCATCGACAAACTACTGAACATGCTGCCCACCGATGAAGAGCGAGGCAAAATACAGGAAGCCCAGGTGTGTCCGCTCTTTGCTTTTGCAGTATTTTAAAGTTTAGTTTTTAATCGTCCCGTCCGACCACCTGAATTCCAGATGGCACATCCGGAACTACCTCTGGGCAGTGCGGAACAATTTCTGCTAACATTGGCCTCGATTTCGGAGTTGGCCGCTAGGCTCAAACTGTGGGCTTTTCGTTTAGATTTCGACAACAGCGAGGTAAGTGCTTGCAATGTGATTTTCTTCCTAAACTAGTGCTAAGCAACTGTCTACCCTTTTGTACCGCCTCTGCAGAAGGAAATTGCTGAACCCCTGATGGATCTGAAGCAGGGCATCGAACTTTTACGCAACAATCGCACCTTCAAATGCATTCTGTCGACACTATTGTCAGTGGGAATATTTTTGAATGGCGTACCAGTGAAGGGCTTTCAGATTGAGTATTTGGCAAAGGTACTGGAACAGTTTTCTTTTCTATTCGTTTCCCTACTAACCGCAACCGCTTATTCGTCCCATGCCCAGGTACCTGAAGTCAAGGACACCGTACACAAGCATTCACTGCTGCACCACTTGTGCTACATGGTGATTGAGTCGGGTACTGAGACCACAGACTTGTATTCCGAAATTGGCCCGATAATACGCGCCTCCAAAGCGGACTTCAACGATTTGGCACACAATCTAAATCAACTGGAAGCAGAGTGCAAGGCCTCCTGGGACAGACTGAAACTAATTGCAAAGCATGACTGCTCCCAACAGAAACTGGTCGACTTCCTGGCCGACTGTGCGGAGCGCATCATAATTTTGCAGATCGTTCACCGCAGAGTGATCAACAGGTACGCATTATTTGACATATAATTATACGCACCTCACTCACTTCTCTTTCCTTGGCATTTGCCATTTCCCAGATATCGTAAGTTCCTATTGTGGCTGGGAGTGCCCCAGCACAGCGTGGTTGAGTCGAAACCAAATGACTTCTGTCGCATACTCTCCGAATTCGCACTCGAGTATCGCACAACACGTGAGCGCGTGTTGCAGCAAATCGAGAAGAAGGCCAACCACCGTGAGCGCAACAAGACGCGTGGCAAAATGATCATCGACATAGCTAAGTTCAAGACAAAGGAGGATCGGGCAGACGCTGAGCTTAAGTAATTCATTTTCAAAAACCACAACCCGAGCCAGTGTAAAGTAAAGCAATCATTGCGAAGTGCGGTCGTTAAAGCGACGATTATCGTTATGAACACAAGTCAAGTCTTCATGTTGCCATTATGAGTGGAATGCTCTGGAAGGGAGCATGGGCTAAATGTAGATGAAGTCTCCATTGACTGAGGGGCTAATTTCTGACCCCTTAGTGACTTCATCTGACTTCAACTGATTTCTACTGACTTCAAATGACTTCAACTGATTATAACGAGACTTCAACTAATTTTCAGTGATACCCAGTTCAGTAATTTTAAATGACCTCATGGAACTTCAATTGATGTTAACTAATTTCAACTCTCATTTGTCCTGACTTCATAATGACTGCAATTGATTTCAGTTCCCTTCAACTGACTTCAACCGATTTTGACGAAACTTCAATGATGACTTCGATTAATTTCCAGTGATTAGAAGTAGCTTCAATCAGTTCAGTCATGTTAAATGACATCTCATGACCTCATAGTATCTTCAACTGATGTTAACTAATTTCAAGTCTAATTTGTCCTGACCTCATAATGACTGCAACTGATTTTAGTTGCCTTCAACTAATTTTAACGAAACTTCAATGAATTTGTCCTGACCTCAAGATATGAGAAATGAGAGAAATGATGAAATGATGAAATGAAAGCCTGCCAGCCGGATCGAATACTCGAGACTCACGGATAGTTCGCATTCGCACTTGATTGCATTCCTTCACAGCTCTGATCGCATTAAATTTTACTCCCATTGAAATATTGTATTGCTCGTTCAGGGAACTGCTTGGCACCCCCAGCGCTGACACCGCCGATGGTACGCTGACGTGGCGTCGCCGACGCGCTGAGAATCTCCGCTCGCCGATATCGCGCCAAAGCGAGGAGAACTTTACCGACGGCGACGATGAGATATTGGAGTCGCTGGTCAAGACGGCCACGAAGGCGCCCGGCACGCGGACCACACCACGCGAGCGCAAGCGTACACGCCACGCCGATAGGAAATCATGTAAGTTGAGTTCGCTCTGCTCCGACTCGTTTGGCAATTTCACTTTGGCATTCCGACTTACAATGCAAAATGTGTGTGTGTATTTTTATTAGAACACAAACCGCGAGTCCAGCGTAGCCAGTGCCGCCAGGCTACACACACATGCACACTCATGTACGCACACTTGTACACCGCGTATACACACATACACATACACATCCGACTAAACAAAAAGCTCAAAATTTTTTTCAAATTTGCTCGCTAAAAAACGTGCTTTTTTACTTTTTTGTTGGCATTGGTTTTAATTTTTAATTTCGAAATTAAACTACAAAAAACTAAACCCACTCCATTCAAAGGGCCCAGAAGCGGTTTGAAATAATGCAAAACGCACAAAAATATTACGGAATTTTTGAAGACATTCAGTTTTGAACTGAAAAAAAATTGTTTTAAATAAAATTTTTTATTTAAAAAACAAAAAGATTTTATTTCTAAGTTAAAATTAAATAAACACAAAAAAAAAATAAAAAAAACAAAAATGAAAAATTGTTTGCACAAAAAAAATTCTTTAAAATTAAATTTTATTTTTTTTTCAAAAGAAATTAAATTTAATTTGTTAAGTTAAAAAATTAATTTTGAGAAAATACAAAACAGTACAGAATTAATTTAAGAAACCCTTAAAAAATTTTAATTTAAACAACTTTTTTTTAAGTGCAAAATTTATGCAACTTTTAAATTAATTTTGTAACTAAAAGTAAGCTAAAAAATTAATTAACAATAAAAAAAATAAAAAGAAATTACGAAATTTTAACACACATTTTTTTAGGTGCAAAATTTATGCAATTTTTAAATTAATTTTGTAACTAAAAGTAAACTTAAAAATTAATTAACAATAAAAAAAATTACGATTTTCATTTGTTAAAAAAATAAAAAAATTTAATTAACACAAATTTTTTTAAAATACGAAATTTATGCAATTTTATATTTGATTTTGTAACTGAAAATTACAAAATTATTTTAAAAAAATTACAAATTTAAATTAATAAAAAAATAACAAAAGATTTTAATTAACACTATTTTTTTTAAGTAAAAAATGTATTTCGTATTTAAATTAATTTTGTAACTGAAAGTAAGTTAAAAAATTAATTAACAATAAAAAAATTACAAAATTAATTTAAAAAAATAGAAAAAATTACAAAATTCAATTAATAAAAAAAAAGATTTTACTTAACACAATATTTTTTAAGTACAAAATTTATGCAATTTTTAAATTAATTTTTTTATTGAAAATTACAAAATTAATTTAAAAAAATAAATTAAAAAATTTAAAAAATTAAATTAATGAAAAATAAAAAAAGAATTTAATTAGCAAACATTTTTTTTAAGCACAAAATTTATGTCATACTTAAATTAATTTTGGAACTGAAAATAAGTTAAAAAATTAATTAACAATAAAACAAAATTACAAAATTTATTTAAAAAAATATAAAAAATATTACAAAATTAAATAAATAAAAAATTTTAATTAAAACAAATTTTCTCTTTAGTACAAAATTTATGAAATTTTCAAAATATATTGGAAATTTTTTTTTATAATTTTTGTGTTTTTTTTTAAAGAATTTTTTAAGTAGCAAAGTAAATTTTATTTTTTTCAAATTTTTGTGTTTTTTTTTAAATGAATTTTTAAGTAGCAAAGTAAATTTTATTTTTTTTTAAATTTGCATATTTTTTTTATAAATTTTTTTTGTGTGTTTTCAATAGAAATATATTTAATTAAAAAAAACACTCCTATTAAAAAGAACATTTTATTTCACAATATTAAAGTTAATTTTAAAAAGGAAGTTTTGTTTTATAATATTCAAGTTCAAAAATTGTTCTTCTGTTTTGTGCTTTTTGCATTTTATTTTGACATTTTTTTACCCTACACCCTAATGAAACGGGTATATCACTTATATAAATACGGAACAATGCCGCACACTATATGCCTATGATTTGACCGTCCGCCAGTCCGTCCATCCAGTCGTCATTTTGTGTGATAAGGCGTTTTTGCAGGCTCTGTGAATTCGTGGCAGTACTCAAAGGGACTGTACTGTAGATTGAAGCCACTCTTACACGAGTCTCAATTGATATAATGTCAAGTCCCCCTTCAACAAAGTCGCATCTTTGTGAAACTCCAATTGTGTGATTCCCACACAGATAGCAACAAAGTCCACTGAAAGGCCCTTACTTGATTGCACGAATACCGTCGCACTTGAGCTTTTCTGTTATTGTTCACTTTTTTTTAACAACAACTCACGTATGGGGCGTAGGGTATGCAATGTTCGGACACAATCGAACTTATTTGTCTGTATGTAAATACATATACCATATTTAAATTATTATTATTCTTATTGGCCTGATTTGTAATTCGTTTTATTTGATTTTAATGTACGACCCACCCACTAAAAATATCATCGCCTAATAAAAATAATAATAATAAAAAAATGAAAAAAATTATATGAATAAATCGCTCTAAAGTGAAGAGGTCACGTACAAGGGAAGGCATCACAGGTTTAAGGGTACCAACACCGTAAGCCCACTTGTAGGGAATTTGGTTAGTGCAATAAAACACATTTTTATGATATATTTTAATTTGATTTGTTTCGTTTCGTTTTGTTTATGTTCTCTTATTTATAATTTTCTTTGATGAATTTGCCTACTAAAAAGCGCATGCCTTGCTTTTGACCACACAACAATTGTTCTAAACTTGAATGTTTTATTTTGTTATGGATTTGTTTTTAATCTTGCTCACATATTTGGCAATGACTGGATTGCTGGTGCCTTGGTAGGCATTCACCGAAACTACACAGACCTCAGCTAACTCTCTTAGGAGCAGGGGGATGGGCATAATAGATTCAAACAATTTGCCTCCTTTATCGGGACCTTTCAACGTAGTACGCAACATTATGCATAAAGTAATTCTCTGATAATCCACATGGATGAACGATCTGGATAAAATTCTAAAAGCCCTGCATTACGTTAGAGCCGACTTTGTAAGCCTTGAGAAAATGAGCGGCCGTACAACTTTCTTAGTCGTCTATCATGAACTGGATGCATCACCATGAAAGCTTCAGTCTGCGTGAGAAAATGAGCGGCCGTACAACTTTCGTAGTCGTCTATCATGAACGGGATGCATCACCGTGAACGCTTCAGTCTGCCTGAGAAAATGAGTGGCCGTACAATTTTCGTAGTCGTCTATCATGAACGGGATGCATCACCGTAAAAGCTTCAGTCTGCTTGAGAAAATGAGCGGCCGTACAACTTTCGTTTTAGTCTCCGAGGTGCATCTCTGTGAAAGCTTCAGTCGGCACAAAACCGTGCATTAACAGCTTCACCCATACCTATACGAGTACTCGTATGTTCACTTGATCATGTGTGCTTGTATTTGTGTTTTCCAGATCCTTTACATAAGGCAAAACGCTCAACTTCTATATAGAAATTTAGTAAAAGTATTAAGTCCTAAACACTCACGACTTTTAACTCAAACGTTCACTTAACTTAAACCAAAGAGTATACGTATATAAAGCTCGCATGACGAATGAAGTTATTGTTTGGAAAAATTTTGTTCGAGGGGTTTTCTAGTAAACCCCTTTCACACTAATTGCATCCCGCTTCCCCTTGCCGCTCACCGATTTTTGTGAAATCGCCTTCACCTCCATTATACAAAACTTTGAGTGCTTCAATCTCTATCTTTCTATACTATTCGCTGAAACTATTGTTTCGGTGAGCAAGTACTCATGACTTTGAGCAAAAGTCATAAGTACGAGAGTGGATCAACAGAGTTTATTCAAGATCCTGTAACTCACATAATCATTGACGAACTATAAAGAGTGACGAACTATAAAGAGTTCTATGCATTGATCGATGAGACTGCTGCGTATTCAGAACTAAAGATACTTTTTCTATAAACGGATTATTGCAGTGCTTCCATTCTCGGCGAGTCACGTATCGATCAAATTACATTCGTATTACCCGGGGAGAGGATTCATTGAAGTTGAATAAATTTCTCTCGGGGGAAAGTTTTGTTCCGTGTGTGATTCGAATCAAGTAAAATACCTTTGCAAATATCTTTCCTATACCATGATGAGGTGTTTTTGCACAGACTCAGATAAAAACGAGTATGTGATGTAGAAAGCTGCCCTTTGTGATCTAGTGATACGCATGCTAGACTCACCAGTCAGAGGATCGCAGGTTCAAATCTTTCTCAGTAGCTGGTACTCATTCCCCAACCCCTTGCAGTCATATTTATGGTGTAAGAGATATACAGAAGTGGGGTAGGCCGGAGAGTCGCCGGAGAGCCGCTGAAGAAGGAGGTCTCCTAGCACTCAGGCATTGATGCCCATTGTACTGTGGTGTAAGATACAATAATGATGTTATGAAGATATGCAGATTTTTTTCAAACTGGTTCCTCCATTCATTTCGGAGAAATTGAAAATATTTTTCTCAATATTTCTGCCTCCAAGTGATGTCGTCAGAGTTCAATTAAAGAGAGGAATTGAAACTATTGAGATGTCACCGTTTATTGAAATAAGTATTGGAAAGTCATTGGGGGTTGCAAAGAGTGGACATGTTCACGTTCGGGTCCTTGATATTGGAAAGTCATTGACCATGGTAGTCATTGGGAGTTACAAAGAGTAAACATGTTAACGTTAGGGTCCCTGGAATTGGAAAGTCATTGAGCATGGTAGTCATTAGGAGTTGCAAAGAGTAAACATGTTAACGTTAGCGTCCCTGGAATTGAAAAGTCATTGACCATGGTAGTCATTGGGAGTTACAAAAAGTAAACATGTTAACGTTAGCGTCCCTGGAATTGGAAAGTCATTGAGCATGGTAGTCATTGGGAGTTACAAAGAGTAAACATGTTAACGTTAGGGTCCCTGGGATTGGAAAGTCATTGACCATGGTAGTCATTGGGAGTTACAAAGAGTAAACATGTTAACGTTAGCGTCCCTGGAATTGAAAAGTCATTGACCATGGTAGTCATTGGGAGTTACAAAAAGTAAACATGTTAACGTTAGCGTCCCTGGAATTGGAAAGTCATTGAGCATGGTAGTCATTGGGAGTTACAAAGAGTAACGTTAGGGTCCCTGGGATTGAAAAGTCATTGAGCATGGTAGTCATTGGGTGTTGCAAAGAGTGAACATGTTCACATTCGGGTCCCTACTATTGAAGAGTCATTGAGCATGGTAGCTTCGATGTTCCCATAGTTAGTGAGGTGAACAACATAACTTATGAATGTGCTTCCCAGAGTCTGCAGACTTAATAAATGTGCAGCGAATTTTTGGTTTTGCTTTCTAAGTCCATTTCGATGGGGCTGTATATAAACGAATGATCAATAAACCTTCGCTTTGCACTGCGCATGTACCCAGCAATATAATAAAACTTATTCATAATTGTATGAAAATGTATTTAATATTTGTATTTAAATTGTATTTCTGTTCTCTTTCTTCTTTGCCACCCTTTTAGTGCGTCGCACGCTGAAGAATGGTCTAACCGAAGAGGAGAAACAACATGTTGCAGCTTTAATAAAAACTTATTAGCGTAGTCGAAATCTCAACAAACAAACAAATAAATAATAAAAAAAAAAACTAGAAAAAAAACAGACTGAATAAGAAAGAAAAACCCCTGAAGTAACCAATTTAGCCAATCGACTTCTGGACGATCGATCTCAAGCCACGCAACACCAGTGAAGAAAGGAGTACTGACGCATTACACGCGCGGCTCTCGCAGTTCTGCACTCAATCCCAATGACACACACACACCTACACCCGTAGCCGAGGTACTCGCAGTAGTAGTAGTAGTAGTAGTAGTAGTGACCAACCAGTGACCAGCCACTCCCCCAAGTGGTAAACAGAATCATAAGTAAATCAACACACCACATTTTTGGACAAACATTTTAAACAAAAACAAAAAGAAATATAAAAAAAATTAAAAAATCATTAACAATTAAAAACAAAATAAAACTTGAAAAAAACTCCAAAAAAACTTATTCGAAATAATCATTGATCTGAAGAATACACGAAATAAATACGTATATAAAAACAACAACATGTAAAAGTAATGCAAATATGCCAGTCAAATCAGCGAAATTGTTTGTAAGCCAGGAAAGCACCCGTTGCTGATAATTATTGTAATGTTAAACTTAATTTTAAATTTGAGACTTCATTTGTTTTGATTTATTGTAAAGTATTAAAATGCTTAAGCGAGAAGAAGAAAGGAATCCATCCCCCAACTTTAGTTGTTTTAAAAGTAATGTTCGATTCTGTTGACTCTTACTTTTAGAACTACTAAAATGCTTGAAAAGGAATTAGTTAAAATTTGATTATTATGTACGCGAAATTGTTAAACCAAAATAAACTAAACGAAAATAACACAAAATCGAAACATTTATTACATATATATATATATATATATATATATATATATGTATATATATATTTATATATATATATATATATATATATATATATATATATATATATATATATATATATATATATAAATATATTGTATAAAACGGAAAAAAAAACTTTAGGATTTGAAAACATTTTACATAGATTTTATTTATTAAGAAATGTGTGAGTTTTTTTTTGTAACTTTTATTATTATTATTTTTTATGTTTATTTGAAATTTTATTTATGTATGTGTAGTAATCAAAATAAATATTCAAAATATATACAAATAAGAAAACCGAAATTTTTATGTTCATATCCGCAGAAGAAATTTCAGGTGGAGGAAGATTTCGATTTGGATTAGAATGTGAACATCAACGGATGTTTAACATTGCGAAAAGGTAGCAAGAAGCGGGTTCTTCTTTAAGGTCCTTGATAATAATCTACACAAAATGTAACTAAAATTTCAACTAGCAAAACCGGCCGATTAAGGAAGTGGCGAAACATTTTTTACAAATTTAGGCAATGGAACGCAAACGGTCTCCTTAAACACTAGAACGAGCTTGAAACAATTCTCGAGACCGAAAAAATCGACGTATGTTTAATATCTGAGATACATTTTCCCAAAGAATTTTGTATATTATTAGCTGACCCGGCAAGCATGACTTCGTCTAAAATTCCAGTACAGTAGAGTGAATGGTTCCAGAGATAGAGAGCAAACAAAATTAGGGTTGTATGGGAGGTACCCCACCCGGTGGCGGTAGGAGAGTGAAAAATACGTTACATCCTATTCTAATACCTACGAAATATACACAAACAATTTCATAAAAATCGGTCGAGTCGTTTCGGAGGAGTTCGACCACAAACACCGTGACACGAGAATTTTATATATTAGATATTTAAAGCACCGCGACCTTTTCATCTATTGTGCCCCCATCAGAGGTTCAAAGTACATCTTTGAGTCCTATCCTCTGGATAAACGTGATGACAAATTTTGGCTCCATGGGTTTCATATCACTGGCAGAGCCTTGGAAGAACCTCAAGTATTTCCTGCGGGTGTGCATGACAGCCGGACATTGTGTGAGCACATGGAAAGATGACTTATCTCCTCTTTCTCCATACAGAGTCTGCAGGAGCCTTCCGATGTGACCCTCATCCTCACCATATGTGAGTTCACTTTACAGTGTCCTGTGAGTAGGCCTGTCATCATCCTAAGATTATTCTTAGAGAGATTGATGAGTTATTCGAATCTTTTTAGGTGGTGTGTCCCTAGCAGACTCTTTGATACCCTTAGGCCTGGTATGGTAACCCAGTTTTTGTGCCTATGGTGTCCCTCATTGATCCCAAGCTGGTTGAACAGCTTCTCCTTGCCTACACCACAGAAGGGTTTTGAGCCTATAAAGGGTGTTGTAGCCCCTCGTTCCCTTCTATGCCAGTATGTCCTGGAACCCATAGAATGTTAACTTTGTTGCGTGAGCCAAGAGCATTCAGTTTTTTGATGCACTCCCATACCAGTTTCGAATTTACCTGATACGAGGAAAAGGAATTTACCTGGTAAGTGCTCTAATGGCCGCTGGGCTAATCGATAGGACGGCTATTTTCTTGCGCTCATAAACTTTTCCAATGCTGAAATGTGCATATCTCTCAATAGCGTGGATTTCCGCCTGGAACATACTTGCCTAGTGATTCATGGTATTTGTATCTTGGACCAAATACCCCCGCTAACCCCCGAAATATGCCACACAATCCACCCTAACGACTACGCAAGGGGAGGTGCTGGCATTATAATACGAAACAACATAAAGCGCTATTAAGAAGGCAGCATAGGTACAGCTCGATGTCAACCAACTACCATAACATTAGATGACGTTATTAACTTATCACTAACTGCAGTACATAGTCCCTCAAGGCATCAGATCAAATGTGAGCAATATATACAGCTAATTAATAGCCATAAAAACCGGTTCCTAATGGGTGGTAACTTGAGTGCGAAGTACACCTTTTGGGCTCGAGACTTATCACTACAAAAGGTAGAGAATTGTATGAAGGACTGAAAATTGCAGGATGAAACTCATATTCTACTAGGATATCGACTTATTGGCCAACAGATCCACAAACAAATTCCTGATCTTATTGACTTTTATCGCCAGAAAGATTTTTGCCAATTACCTGGGTTAGATAAGAATTCTGACCATCCTGCAGTCTACTTAACAATACATGAGTTGAGAAATAAAATCTTTGCGTGGACAGCCATTTGGCGCATTAAGCTGAACGAAACTAAATTGGCCCAAATTGACTTCACATACCATAGACCCCGATATCTTCCATTATGTATAAACGACGTACAAATCCCGTACCATAACACCGCTAAATTCGACGCTGGATACTAAGCTCAGATGGAACGCACACGCCAAAAGTAAAAAAGAAGAACTCGAATTAACATTCAGAAATATGTATGGGATCATGGGCAAACGATCTGCGTTATCCACATACAACAAAATTCTCTTGTACAAGCAAGTGCTTAAACCCGAACCGGACCTATGGAATTCCACTATGGGGTTACTCAAGTTCCTTCAATATACTGCAGATCCAAAGATCCCAAAATAAGTTACTGAAGTGTCCCGTAAATGCACCTTGGTGTGTCCGCAGCAGCGACCTCGTTCCCAACCCCCCTCCAGCCATAATTAATTATATTGTAAGGTATATTGTAAGGTAGAATAATAAAAATAAAAATCAATTGGAGAAGTTGAAAATCTGTGATGCTAATTTGGAAAATCTTTTATAATTACTTTATTCAATTATTAAATTATGTTTTGAGTAACAAAATTTTAAACATAAGAAAACGCTTGACTCATGGTGCAATTACAAGGTGTTCTTAGAGCCAACAGCGGTCCAAGGTATTCTCCTTTCTTTTGCCGCTGGTATTCGCAATTGGCCAAGTTCGTTGCTTGATATAAGGAGCAACTAATGAAGTGAGCCAAGGGAGCGAAATGTGGACCTGAGCGTAAATTGGACTTTTATTTCTTATGAAATGTTATTGGGAACTTGAAATTTAGAGACCGATGGACGACCATCATCACCATGTGCAGTATTTCCTCTATGGAAATTCGAGCGTTTGGTCGACGCTGATTAATAAGAATACCTTGTCATTACATCATAGCCAGGTCGAGACGCTTCCAAACACTAAACTTCTAACTATATACACTTACGTACACACCGGATCGCACTAACGCAGAGGCATGTACACTAGCTTAATTTAAGTATATTAGGGACAGGTCAGCAGCCCCCAACAGGGCCTGTCCATCATTGGGCGCTGTACGCTCTGCACTATAAACGTCTGAGTAGGCTTCCTGAACTGCTCGCTAATTAATTGGTGCGAGTCCATCATGTGAATCCATATGCAAAATAACGTAAATTTAGAATCCATTCGTGCATGGCTGCTGCACATAGTCCAAGCAGAAGCCGCGGTTGTCTATGTCAATGGGCGCCTCTATGCCGTCCGTGTGAAAGTACAAACGGAACGGACGGACGCTGGCTGCAATGCACCAAAATGATTAATGTGATGAGTCAATGAAAGGGAAATTGTTCATGCCGATCGGCGTACTTTGGACGGTCTTTTGTATGGTGCCCACCTCTGCGCTGAAGGTGCCGCCACACACACGGTCCTCGCAGCCACTCAGCGGCGGTATGCGGTCGGCGGAGCGTATGCAGCCGATCAGCAGCCAGTCATTGATGCAGGCGTTTTGCGTCACCTGAGTGCCGCCGCCCACCATCGAACCGGTCGGATTATTCGAGTTGCCGGAAATTGTAAAAGAGCGCGACCGATTGTTCTCTGAGGGCGAGAAGAGACGTGAACATAGAATTCGAAAATGGGAAACAGAAGCGATCGTAAATAGTCGATTCACCTACCCACATCGGGGCACGCATTGTACTGGATGCCGCAGAAGTTGCGCTCGGTGCGTATGCAAATGCTGTAGTCCTGGTTGGAGAGCTGCCTCCCAGCCACCGTATTGAAATTGAAGCTGCGCACTCGCCCACTTATGCCCGTCAAATACTGTAGGCAGCCCTGATCTGACCGACTAATGCTGCCGCAGTGTATTTGTGTGACCCGAATACGCCACAGGCGCGGAAAGTTGCCGCTGCTAATCAGCGACAGCACAATGGGATTGCTCTGACCCAGGCCGGCATCGATGTACACTGTAAAGAAGAGAACAAATTGGCAAAATACATATGAGCGCAGCTAAACGACCTCCTGGGCACCACGCACTGTGATCTCCTGCCGATGAGCCGCATATCGTTGGCGTCGGGCTGCCTCCGGAGACCAGCAACTGATCCTGATTGCACAAGTGGTTCGCTGGCTCCGGCGGCGCTATCGAAAACATATCCAAATCCAATCTGGAAGGCAATACAAAATATTGTACAGCTTTTGCTCACTGTGACCAAAGCACAAATTATCCTACCTCAGCTGGCAAATGTCCGGATGCACTTTTTGCACTGTCACCTGACAACTGCCTGTGCCATCGTAAACATCCGGATGGTTGGGATTCACAAAGTAGGTGGAGTTTTCGCGTATGACGCCGCCACAGGTTTGAAGAACTGCCAACGTGACCCAGAACGAGAGCGAGAGTGTAGATTGCAGTACTTGAGAATCAGGTCGAAACCTGGCCGGCAAAATAATGTAACCAATAAGAATACAAAAATTAAACAATTTCGTAGATTTTCTTATATACGGGCAACTGAGTCGTCTTCAAATTTGGGTTTAGACTTTTTTTTGTATTGTGTTATTTGCCTCTCATCAACATATTGGATACATTATTTTCCCGGGCAGATGTCGATGTCTTAACCGCATATATTTACAAACACAACACAGTCCATAGCCACCGGCACAGGGTCCAGCCGGTATGCCGCCGCGCTGCAGGCAGTCCTTGTTCGGTACACAATTGCCCACTTCTCCCGATGGGGCGGCGCACGTGCCTGGTCCAACGGGCATCACAGTAAAGATGGGTAGAACTGTGGGGGCAGACAAGCGAGATAGTTAACTGAGTATTAAAGATATAAGTGAGAGTGAGCGAGAGGAGAGAGGAGAGAGGAGAGAGAGAGAGAGGAGAGAGATAGAGAGAGGTAGATAGAGAAAGTGAGAGAGGGAGAGAGTAAGACAGAGGAAGACTTATAGAGAGAAGATCCCAATACAGCTTTTCCATGTGTGTAGTTGTTCTACAGGACTACTTATTTATAGATTACAGTCAACTTATATTGAAGATTCATCGAAGGCAGAGAAAGAGTTGTAGAGGGAAGACCCCAATCCATCTTTTTTTACGGTAGTTGTACTACAGGACTATTTTTCTGTAGTTTCCAGTCAACTTATATTGAAGATTCATCGAATACAGTGAAAGAGTTGTAGAGAAAGTACCCTAATCCAGCTTTTTTTTAAGGTAGTTGTACCATAGGACTACTTTTCCATAGTTTCCAGTCAACTTATATTGAAGATTCAAAAGAAATCCTAGATTCAAAAGAAATCCTAAGGAAAAAATAGAGGTATATGTGAAATAAGATTAAGGTATTATTTTAGTCAATAGCCGCCCTCTGTGGTCTAGTGGTAGGCATGCTAGACTCACACCCCGAGGGTCGCAGGTTCAAATCCTGCCACGGGCTCGGTCTTCAAAATGCTTCTTTCTATAAAATCCTTTTCTCTTCGAGTCGAAAGTCTCAGTAGCTAGTACTCATTCCCCGAACCCTTGCAGACCAAATTAGTTATGGTGCAAAGTAGAATAATAATAATATATAAAATATAAGATAAATCCATTACTTAATTAATTTATTGTGAACGATCTCAACAAAAATGTGTGAATACTTTTGATATTTATGCACTTTCTCTCACTTAAGGTGGATTCCATTCAATTAAGGCACACTTAATAGAGCTAAAAGTAAAAGCTTTGTGCACAATAGTTTCTGCAAGGTGGCTTTTGTTAAGGCTTTCTTGATCTATGAGAAACCAGACCCAGCTTCTGTCCAGTTACACTGACACTTTGAGCCGAGCCAATTGAACATCCAATAAACAAATTCGCGGAGCATCGCCACGGGGGTCTGACTGTGATTACTATTTTAAGCGTACAATTCTCTACTGGCCTCTTCAAGCAAACAAATATATACACACACAAATACACGCACACAACCAGACCAATCCTCAGCATACCGGCCGCTGTGCATGTTAGACACGATAGGCAAAATCTTGGAGCGGATTATCTGGGAACGACTCCAGAAGGCGGTAGAAAAAGATGGTGGGCTTTCCTACCGTCAAAATGGCTTCCAAAGGGGACTTTCGACGGTAGATGCCATTGAGGCCGTCATGGACATAGCCCGTGTAGCAACAAGTGGCAAGCGATGGCGAGGAGGTACAAAGAAGTATTGCGCGATGGTCACGCTGGACGTAAAAGCGTTCAACTCAGCGAGTCGGCCTCTAATTATGGAAGCACTGCGGATTTTCTGCGTTTCGGTGTACTTACAACGGTTGATATCCAGCTATTTCCAGAACAGAGTGCTGTTATACAACACGGGCGGCGCCCACAAGGATCAGTACTCGGCCCTATCCTGCGGAACATCTTGTATGATAGAGTACTCCCTTGGACCTACCAATAGATGTAACGCTCATCGGGTACGCAGACGACATCGCAGTGGTGGCGGTCGCAACGCACATTAACACACTGCAGACGAGATGCAACGACGCAATTTTGGTGTGTTATCGAGTGGCTCACTAGTGCAAAGCTGGAACTGGCCTCACAAAAAACAGAGGCGGTACTGCTGACTACGAGAAAAGGAAGCGAGAGGTTCATCATCACAGTGGGAAGTCATCAGATCTCATCCCAACCACAACTTCGGTACCTGGGAGTAATTATTAACTCCAAGCTCACCTTCAAAGTGCTTCTGAGAGCAGTCTGCGAAAAGGCTACGAGACTAAACGGAGCACTTACACGCATGATGCCGAATATTGGAGGCCCACGCTCAAGTCAACGGAGACTGCTATCAATGGTTACTAGCTCCATCCATAGTGGAAGCCACTACGGTGAAAGCCATCATTAAATTCCTCCAGTCAGTAAATAGGCTGAGCTCACTACGCGTGGCTAGTGCATTCCGTAGCGTATCGGACGAAGTAATAGGGATAATAAGCAGCAAACCACTCATTGGCTTGCTGGCGAAGGAGGTACACCGGTTCTACAAGCAGAGGGCGAGACTCTCAAACAACGTCAGCGGCAACAGAGGTGGGAGCAATCCGAGAAGGGTTGATGGACTTTCATGCTGATCCCATGCATGACAACAGGGGTAACCAGAAAGCATGGAGAGCTAATCCACTATGTCACCCAGCTAGTCAGTGCCCACGGATGCTTTAAGTAGTACCTCCATGAGCGAGAGTATGAGGAAGACCCGTACTGTCCGTACTGCCCAGGGATGCACGAGAACGCTCAACACGTGTTATTCGACTGCCCACACTTCAAAGGCGACCGGGATGAACTGAGCGCTGTTCTCGATGAATCACATACTCGTACAATGGACAACCTGATTACCCATATGTGCGACACGCTCGTCGAGTGGGAAGCAGTTTGCTAGGCAGCGGCCACCATTATGAAGGCGCTGCCAATCGCAGAACGAGCGCGTAACGCTGAACGCAGCCGCCAGCGCCTCCCCGATACTGAGACACACAGGACTGACACAATGACAGACCTAACACGGACGAGTGAGCGGTAAATGCTCCCACGGCCTTCCGACGTAAAACCCAATCAGTGTCTCCGGGAGGGAAAACCGTATAGATGAGAGGAGGTTTTAGCGGAGTTAGAGTCCCGCACTGACGGGGATTGGACTTGAGATGTCTTCCTCCTCGTTAATAATAATATTCAAAGAAAAAAAACACACACACACACACACATACACACTCAAATTCAGCATTCTTCTGCACAATTTGATCACAATTTTTTAAAGGCAAACAGCTTCTGCAATTTAGATTCCCTTCGATATTTTGTTTGGCGTCACTTTGCCTGCTCCTTGACAGTTGAAAATGTTTACAGATAAGACTACTCTGCATACGTACACCTTGCATCACGGTTCGCAGTGGTCGCCAACCATTTGGGCGTGCCAAATATCAAATCCCTCCACGATGAGTTTTGCACTTTGGAGGCCACAATAAACACACTCAGCACCGCATAAAATCCGAACAACTTAGCCGCGAGAGTCCTGGCAGCCATGTCCGCGCTTTGTATTCAAATTAACTTAATACACAACAACAAGAGCAACAGAATTAATAGCAACCACAAGTCCAACTGAAACGTATGCCACTCAAATGTGAGGTGAGCGTCTGTTAGAATCGTAAATAACCGCACGCGTCAAAATATCGCCCACAACTGTGGCGCATGCGCTGCAGATGCTGCAATTTATGTGAAAATTTTCGACAAAGTTTAATGACCGTTTTTCCCTCCCTTTTGCTAATAATGCTGGCTACGGGCGCTCTGTTCCGCCGGTGTGGGTGGGCGTGTGAGTGGCTGCTTTGTCACTGTGAAGTGCAAATGTGTACAACTTCATCTGCCTGCAGCAGTTGCGTTGCTGTTGTTGTTGCTGTTGTTGCTTACATGTTGGCAAATGATAGATTTTCCAACTAATTTGTCGCTGATGTTGTAAAACAATTAGTTACGCTATAATTACGCGTATTAGGAGCACATTTACACAAGTTTGTGCGCCAGTTGCCGGCGTAGGCAGCAAAACGTTGGCGCCGTTCGTCACCGCGGGCCTGCTGCAACAGTGGCGCATACTTCTTCGTCTGCGCCACGGAAACTCTCAAGCGCTAAGGAGATGGATGCACTTTTTGTAGCTGGTCGGGATGTTTGCTGCTATCTTTTCAAAGGTAAATGCTAATCATTTTTTTTTTCCTTTCGGTGGCTTGGAAATTTCCTGGTGCGAATGATTTGACACTTTCGCGAATCCCACACTTTAAGTGCGCGACGAACCGTGCCGCATGCGTTGCGCGATTTTAATAAATTGAGTCGCACCATGGCAGCATTTGTCAAGAGAGTGACTTTCGCTTTTTATTTTTATTTTTGTTGTTGCTTTTGTTGTGTGTTTTTCTCGGCTGTAGGTCGGTAATGCATCCATGGAGGTGTGAATAATTGGGTGCGGGTTTTTCCTTTGCGAACGCGTTTAAGGTTTAAACCAAATTAGAATTTAATGTGCCTACGAACGAGCTAATTTCACAAAATTGCATAAAAAGACCCGTTTATGATGTAATCCGGCTTTTTATTAGCACACCACCAGCACTTAATTGTGATACGAGTGCGATACTTGTAATTTGAACTGGGTCAATGTTAGCCCCATCGCATTCCGTTGGTTAATCGCAGGCAATTTGACTTGATTATTTTGCCAAGCCGTGCTTTTCAATTTATCCAAATTATTCATTTAACTTATGATTAGAGCAAATTAATATCGAGAATTTGCTGCAAGCTGCGGAAATGTCTCCAGGTCTATAGCCAGTTTTTGTTTATTCTTCCATCCAGAAAGATGGACATAAACGAACGAAACTGAGTCAATGTGGATGTGGCATAAGTGATAAACCCGGCTGAGGAATGAAGAGAGACAAGTTGGCACTATATCCACTCTTCATCCTGAATTTTCCCTCGGGTTTGTCTGGGAATCGTATAACGTACGAATCAGAATTAATCCTTCTGAAACCACAGGAAAACATTCGAAGGAATGAATATAATTTTGTTTTAATAGACAATAATTGCTACATTATGTTGAGGTAGCATAACACCGGACACACCCAACAAAAGATGAGAAGAACTGCTGAACCAGTTTCACTGTGATTCTAAGGATCAGCAGGATATATAAGTCTGTGAGAATCAACAGGAATCCGTTGAAGTGTTCAGCAGTTGTCACCAAAAGATGAGCAGAACTGCTTAAACGAATCCATTTCATTGTGATACTAAGGATCAGCAGGATATATAAGTCCATGAGAATTAACAGGAATCCCTTGAAATGTTCAGCAGTTGTCACCAAAAGATAAGGACGACTGTTGAAACAGTTTCACTGTGATATTAAGGAGCAGCAGGATATATAAGTCTGTGAGAATCAACAGGAATCCCTTGAAATGTTCAGCAGTTGTGTTCAATGTCGTAATATGAGCATTACTCAACTACCTAAACAAGTGTAGCGTTCGGCTTCCGAAAAGGGTGGCGTAGATATACACACAGCTTCACGTTTCATTACGGCAATAAGCGGGAAAATCCTTCTAGAGGAAAATATAAGTATAATGGAAGAGAATTTCTGTAAAATTCTGAAATTCTGGCCAAAAGGAAATGTGTTTAAGAACCTTTGCTGCACAGCTAGCAAGTGGTCTCCATAGTCCACCACTGGTAAGAGCATAATTATGTCTGTTGAAACTGTCGAAGCTACTGACAGGTTAATGAAGCGCAAACAGCACCGAGCTTGCTGCTGTTCGCTCTTAAGTGACATAATCTTCCCGAAATGCCTCACTGACATCTCGGTCCTTAGCAACAATTGTCTAATGATTAATACCACCGACAAATTAGTCTAAGGTAGGCAGCACGAGCCGAGCTCAAGAGTGTGTGGTGGTCACAAACTACCCGCGCTGGTATTTTTGGGTTTTCTGTTAACCTTCACAGAAGCGCCACCATCGTAACGAAAGGATCATATTGTACTTGGGATTCCGATTATCATACAGATGTAATACCAACCTTTCACTGGTCAATCGACGCCTCACCTCCAACTACCTACCTTTCCAAATGTCCCAATTGCGATGAATGGTTAAACCCACACTTTACATTTAATTGCCACACAATAATTTATTGATATATTTTAAACTTTATTATCAAAAACTTATGGAAATACTTGCATGGTGCACTTAAAGTGGAGCCGGCCTGTCGCATTCGATCTCTGCTGGTAAATTGCAGTCGTCCACGCAAATTTCCGACTGTGTCGAGTCGCACGTCAGTCCGGATGGACAAGTGCCGGTGACAGTTGTCAGCTCGGTGCCATTGCATTGTGCAAAAGTGGTGCGGCTGGTGCAAGCGAACAATCTGCCGCCCGAGCATAGGCCACAGCCCTTGTTGGGCATGCAGTCTGGAGGAACGTTGCCGGCATCCACGCACTTCAGCCTCAGACTGGTGCAGACTTTGCCCGGCGGGCAAGTGAAATCTTGCGAGGTGTCGCGCTGCCCATTGAAGCACACGTTGAAGGATCTTTCCGAGGTGCAAGCGATGCCATTCTCGCTGCACGCATTACACTTGGCCGCTGTGCGCTGCACCAAAAACGTGGCCGCCAACAAGAAGCTCTGCGAAATAATAACAAACACGGATATTAGGTTAATTTATGTGCGAGTGTGTGGGAAGCGTTGCGTGTGTGTGGGAGTGCCACTTTACCAGTAGAATTAGAGTGCGGTGCTGCATGGTGCTGGCTGCTGCTATGTCTGTTCACACTTCACTAAATGCTCCACCAACATGGAGGCCGCTTTTTATACACCACTGAAGAAGATTAGTCGTGTTCTAGTGGGTATCTTGGCAGGGAGTGATAACAGAGTGGATGCTATACAATTAGTAGAAAGCAAATAAAGCGTCGCAGCCGAAGTGGGGGACCGCTGCATAGCGAGAGGCTGAGATTCTGGCATTAACGGAGCCACAAATAAGCGGCACTCTGGTGGCTTCGCGGAACCACAATTGACTTGCCTTGGCTGGAGAAGCTGGGATACTCGAATATGGAGGATGGTATGGTTTATTTAATCTAGTTTTGTTTAAGTCTATGCGAGTGCCCCTGCATCGCAGCTCGCATAAATTTGTGGCGCAGACTTCTGGTACATTCTATAAACGCTCACAAAATGCCGCCACAATGTCACAAGCCAGCCCGGAAAGAGTGCAGGGCATTAAAACTAGCCACACAAGATAAAACATTTTCGGGTAGTCAGGGCCATACGAGATTTATGCGTTACGCGTGTGTTTTATGGTCGGCACTGAGCCGTTTTTATTTGCAAAAGGTTCTTTTTTCCATGAAAGCAATGCCAAATTTTGCCACTTTTCTTAGGAAATTTCGAGAAGCTTTCCAAAAGATATGTCAATAGTGGCACTAGAGTTGTTATTACGGTGTTCCATCGGTCGACATGCTCATTTGAAACTGGTGTGAGAAGAATGCAAATCACATTTTCCAGAAAAATTTTTCTGGGGCATGACAGGCAGTACTTACGTGGTCGTAGTCAGTTGACTCCAGAATGCCGCGGATTGTCCTCAATTGAAATAAAGGACATATATCGGTGGTGATTCGAGTGAGGAGGCTTGTGAATATTATTTCTGCGTGTGACAAACTTCACTATACCCCATTGGCTGCTAAAATAAAACTAATCAATAATCTTGGCAAGAACCCCAACTTACATTTTGAGAAGCGCTTATTACAAATAAACCTGTGTTGGATGCCGCATAAATCTATATCTGAGTGAGGGAGGCTGATTTTGTAATGATCTGGCCTATTTATGTGATTGATCGGTGGTGCCGTAATTCATCGGGAGTTGTGTCCTGTTCATATGTTCGCAGCATACGCCGCGGTGTTTCCGCCCTGCCAAACCGTGTTTTCTCTGCATATTATTCTTACCTTTATTTAAATTTTACTTTATAAATAAATCTATAATTTAATTATGTATGTACACGTATCATAAATACTCGTGCACATTTGGAGTTACATATATGAAAAAACCCGTTGCATACTTTTAGGAACCTGCAATTAGTTCCTATGAACTTGAATAATAAAAGAGCGCATCTGAAGGAGATCGCGGAGACACAAGGAATGTGAGTATTGCTGGAAGGTGCACGTATTAAAAAGTAAAAACATGTAAAATATGTAGAATATGTAGAAAAAGTAATAAAATATTTATAAAAATAAAGGCATATATGAGTATAGTAAAAAAGTGCTGATCTGCAGGATCACCAAAGAAACCTAGATTTCGCTTAGCCCCAACTGATCCAACTGATGCAGGCACGACTAGCTCGCCACGACAATTTCGGTCTTAATAGGCGGAAATGATATTCGAGGCTTAACCTTATCAATTATTGTGGCAGGATATCCCTGTTGTTGTTCAACCCTGGCGAGGCAGGAGTTTGTTCATGGGGCACCCTTTCTAGAAGGTCGCACAGGGCTATTCTCTATTAGTATTAGCAATATCGCTTTTATCATCAGGAAATCACACTGGTTCCGCTTTCAGTCATGGATAAGTATTTCAGTTTAAAGGAGTTGCTTTTCCCGTGGTGTCAGAATGAGCCCGTCCTTGGCATACGTAACCTTTATGAGTTGCCACCCTAACCTAATATAAGCAAATAAAAGGATTTAATAAATTTTAAATAAATATTTTCATTTAAGTTTTTAATAAATAATTTGCTTTATTATTTTCTTGAAAATTTTTCCAGGGTTGTAAATTGGAGGCGTTCTAGAGCCCTCCTTCAGAAGAGAACCATTCACAGTGATTGAGTGTGAATCATATTCAAGTTAACTGGCTGTGAGTGAACTCAGGCACTTCTTAGAGAGCTCTGGCAGCGCTGATGTTCAGAGGTGTAGTTGAAGTAGTCACCTCTGGCAGCTCAATGTAGCGTGCATTGCAGTCGCCTTGCGCGCACATCAAAACAATTGTAATGAGCTGAATTTTCGCCTGTCCTATTTACTTTGCGTGCGCTGCCGTTTGTCAAATATTTGGTTGCTTTTGCCTAATTGCTGCCGTGAATTACGCTTTTTATCTGGGTGACATCCGAAGAGATAAACACACAGAAGCTATCTGCCGATATACACGCACTCACACCACTTCCACGCCTTGCGGGTTAAATTATAAAATACAAATTTCCAGCCAAAATCTTTTAGTTCAGTCGTTGGTATTAGCTTGGTCAGATCCAGACCAAGTGAGAATAGTAGGAAGTGTATGCGATATGTGGAAATTGGGTGTAGGAGCAGCACACACTTGACTGACACGTGGAAACATTAGTTTAACCCTTCTCTTCATTTCCAGTTTGCGGCATTGTTGGCCATTCTGGCCGTGCGAGGCACCGACGCTGTATGCAACAAATGCAATTCGAATGGCATCGCTTGTATAGGCAGGAGCGAATTCCATTTGTGTTTTGACAGTAAGTGTGTTTGTGTGTGTGTGTGTGTGTGTGTATGTGGAGGGGAGGGGCGGGGTGGCTTATGTGTTGTATGTAAATATATCATTTCTAAATATGGGCATCTGCGTGTGCGTCTTCCTTTTCAGATAAGCCCAACAGCAGTGTCACGTACAAGTGTCCTTCGGAAACGCAGATATGCACCAACTTCCGAGCCGGCTGCATGGATGCCGCAAACGCACCAAGTTTGCGACCTGCCTGTGGCGATACCTCGAAGTGTGGTGTATGTGAGCATCCGTTCGATGGTTCATTTTCTTGCACCAGCCGCACCACATTCACCATGTGCATCAACAACGGCTTGAGCGCCATTCGCGGCAAATGTCCCCCCAATCAGTTCTGTGATCCTGCGTTGAGTGCTAACGGCGAGGTACCCTGTACCAGGCAGTGCTTTGAGGATGTACTGAATATATGTGATTTGGAGACACCCATTGATGAACCACCGCCCAACAATGAACCAACAACCACAACACCCGGAACACCTACAATATCACCAACAACACCAACAGAGCCAACAACGACACGACCAACACCAGGCAATCCGGCTGCGATCTGTGCGGCTCAAAGCGCTGCAGGACGTTATCCTTATCCCAATGATGTCATATGCAGAGGGTAAGTGCGTATATATTTGTGCCGATTTGTTTACTTATCTCGAATTCATCTCCACTTGCAGCTACGTGACTTGTTACTGGAAATCGGGCGTTTTGGAAGCCACACCCTCCCAATGTCCTACGGGCAGATATTTCAACTCCAATACACGCAATTGCCAAGTTAGCAGACCACTTGGCTGTGTTTAAATAATGCCATACCAATCGTAGCGCCCAATTGGCGCTGTTTATGTTGTTAATATAATTAATAAGTTGCCAATAAAACAAAATATAATTTAAACCAAGAAAATAAATTTAACCTTCACTTTGCATACAATTTTCCACAGTTTGTTAGTCACATTTAAGTAAACAGTGTTAAAAGTCCTTCAGGGAATTTACCGGCTTCCGTCTTATCCAACCTTCTGATCTAGCTTTAAGCTAATCTGTCAGTCATAAAGTCGAGCGAATGAATCTCGCTCAGAGCATGGTCTCGTAATGCCTGTCTCCATCTGTACCTTCTCCTCAAGTCGGATATTTTGGTTGCCAGGACTCATTCCCCAAAGCCCTGGATACTGCATATTGAGATAAATTCATCAGTATATTACTACGTTTGTATGTTGGTAAGTAGGCCTGGATCTGTAGCTATTAGATATAGGACTACAATGGCTACTATACTAGGAAATTTCCAGCGGCAATCCTAGTCAAAACGTCAGCTACTCATCAGCAATGGATGTATTCCCATTATGTATGTACAGGGTGTCTCTTTAGAGCATGAAACATTTCATTGAAGTTTCCTAGGATTAATGAATGTTCGAATATTGTCAGAGAAGTTTCAGCACAACTCTCACACATGATAACTGGAACACTAAAAGTGAACACCTTCGGAAGAGATTTGATCAACACATGTGAGTAAAATAACTCCTCTAGGGTTAAAATCATCGCATAATTATATTGACCAAGTACCAAATATTGGCCAACCATGCCTAAGCAAGTCGCTACATAACCAACTACGGGTGCTTTGTTATCACGGGCATTTCCTTATAAGGGATCCGCATTAAAGTTATACGAGTATATACATGGGTATCCTATCAATAACATATCACTTCATAGTATTCACCAAGTACACTATGCTACGCTACTTAAGATATTATGCTTTAAGCCCCTAGAAACTATGAAGATCTTTTTTCTGGAGGAAGAACAGGACGCCACAGAGCATCTTCTGAGGAGGCGCATATTACGGTCAGATGTATTGGGAATGAACAATGTACATTCCTTATCCCTGGACAAACTACTGAGAATCACAAAAGAGTCAAAGAAGTTTGAAAAGGCGCAACTTGCAAACCTCTATCTCACCTAATACTTCCAGGCTTAGAGTACAATGGCCTCATTGCCAGAGTCCTTGTAGAGTTCCTTCTATGGTCGTTCTCCGGCCCACCCCACTATCTACTTATATCTATCTATGTGAATATTGGTGTTACTATTTACTATAACCTCTTCTGGAGATAGCAGTTTGCACCCATTCAGCGCCACTTAGAATCCCGGAATATTGTCTCCCATGATAGTCTGCCATGAATGATTAGTATCTCTCAACTTCTCTCTGAAGTCTACACACAATTAGTATCTCTCAACTTCTCCCAGAAGTCTAGACACAATTAGTATCTCTCAACTTCTCTCTAAAAGCTAGACACAATTAGTATCTCTCAACTTCTCTCTAAAGGCTAGACACAATTAGTATCTCTCAACTTCTCTCTAAAGGCTAGACACAATTAGTATCTCTCAACTGCTCTCTAAAGGCTAGACACAATTAGTATCTCTCAATTGCTCTTTACAGTCTGGACACAATTAGTATCTCTCAACTTCTCTCTAAAGGGTAGACACAATTAGTATATCTCAACTTCTCTCTAAAGGGTAGACACAATTAGTATCCCTCAACTTCTCCCAGAAGTCTAGACACAATTAGTATCTCTCAACTTCTCTCTAAAAGCTAGACACAATTAGTATCTCTCAACTTCTCTCTAAAAGCTAGACACAATTAGTATCTCTCAACTTCTCTCTAAAGGCTAGACACAATTAGTATCTCTCAACTTCTCTCTAAAGGCTAGACACAATTAGTATCTCTCAACTTCTCTCTAAAGGCTAGACACAATTATTATCTCTCAATTGCTCTTTACAGTCTGGACACAATTAGTATCTCTCAACTTCTCTCTAAAGTGTAGACACAAATAGTATCTCTCAACTTCTCTCTGAAGGCTAGAGATAGAATAGTCCACTGACATTGTACAATATTTTCTTAGATTCCTCTGTTTTTACATGAAGATGCGTCAGGACTATGAGATAATAGTAATGTGTGGAATGGGGAAGGGAGGTACTAGCTTACAGAGCGATACGTGCTGTCTCCAAGTCAAACCCTTATCCAAGTGGAGGCTTATATATTTTGTTCTATTCTCTTACGGAATTTTTCTGCTATTTAGAGTAATGGGGGTTCACGACTCTCTTCTGTGAGGAAAACTGAGGTGACGGCTTTTCGTCTCATTAACTGGCATTCGCCAATTGATCAACCACCGCTCTGTTCTCCGTAGGTGTTAATTTAGTTTTTTAGGACAAGAGTTAAAGCTTAGTATTGTTGTGTCGTCGCCAAAAGTTGAAGTTACAAGATTTATGTCCATTGGCAATTGGATGTATAGATCAGACATAATAGGGGACCCAGCGTGCTGTCTTGTGGT
This sequence comes from Clusia tigrina, assembly GCA_920105625.2. Lineage (NCBI taxonomy): Eukaryota > Metazoa > Arthropoda > Insecta > Diptera > Clusiidae > Clusia > Clusia tigrina. Next base: position 20,757,440 of record OV050032.1, read on the forward strand.
ACTTCTGTTCCAATGTTGTAGTCGCAAGATGTGAAACGCTCATACTTGACCCTAAATAGTCTGTTCGAGGAGTTGCTGAACGCATGCAGGCAGTAATTTTTTTTATTGTATATATTACTCCCTCGTGCCATACCTTGTCCTGCTCTTCATTCTCTGGGGTAGACTGTATTTCTGTCACAATTCTGTGTACCTGCTTCACTGTACCGTGCTATTCTCGGAATCCAAATTGAAGTTGTGGGATTTTATTATAATTCTCGAGATACGAATGCAATTTCATTTTTACAATAACAGTTTTTCAAATAGCTTAAGGAGTGTTGGTATGAGACTAATAGGTCTATGAGATGGCATAAGCATAGGACTACTAGGTTTAGGTATCTACTAGGTTTAGGTATCACGGTGATTTGCGAGATCTTCTGAGCTTTTGGATAACATTACAGTCTGATTTGACTGTAGCTCGATAATCATCTCGCTACGAGTTGTTATGAGGTCATATCCAGAAGCTCTTCGTTGGTGTAGTTGCTTGTTTATTATATCAGCAACTTCTCATATTTTTATATATCGTGGTCCATGCAGCAGCTGGACTAATCAATGGTGGGTGTGATGATTTGCTATTTGTTGAATTTGTCTCAAAAGCATTATTCAGATGCTCAGCAAAAGCGCCACCCTTTTCTGTATTGGATCTGGCCCAATTGACACTATAAGTAGAATTTTGGAGATATTGCTGATATTGTTATTTGTTCACCTCATTCAGTTAAGCAGTTGGAAGTTGCTTGAAGCTAATCTTTGCAAACGTTTTCTAGGACAAAATGCTTTAGACGCGATGTGATGAGTAATGAGAAAGAAGCTGCAGTTAGAAAACTCCTACAAGAGGACCAAACTTGGCGTATACAATGTTAAACCGTCTCACAAGTTGCAAGTATTTATAATATTAAAACCAGAACTTACTGTCAGTGAAGAAGCCGATGGAAGTCCTCATGAAGACGCACTGAAATAGGGCATTGGGTATGTTCATCCGTAGGTGCAAATTGTATGAATTGGCTACCGTACTGCGATATTCCCTCCGAGCAGTTATAAAACCACTTTCGGCAATTAGAGTACTCATGCAATGCATCTCGGTTCTAATGGATTGTACAGAAGGGGCGGAGGGGGGAGGGAGTTATTTCACAAATCATCTAGTTCGTTGACCTTTTCAATTGTATTATCTCAAATGCTCAACATATGCAAATTTCTATGTACGAGTAGCGAGCCTACGAAAATATGCGCTCGCTTCAAATGCCCGCATAACTGAGAGTAACAGAAATTCTGCTCTGATATTCCAACAACCACTTTGTAACGAATATTCTAGAATGCAGAATTTTACGACAGTCTCTCTTCCTCTCTGTCTCTATCGACCAGAGGCTCCAGGGATCTAGCAAGCATACAATGATAGCTACTTGTACGCAACTATGCTGGGATTTGGAGAACGAGCCCCAATGCAAATGAAGTCAGAAGCCAGTCACGCTTGTTTGTGCTTCTAATATAAGCTGAGTAGAAATTATCATAAAAAGACAGAACATAAACAGTCACCAAATAAAAAGCTTAAGTGCCACGCAATGAGACCGATTCTGCATTGGCCTTATAAGACGAGTATCTGATAGATAGCTCAGGGCTTATGGGTGACTACTTAACCGAAATTCAGTTATTTGTTTAAATAGCCAAAAATAACGAAAATAAGAAGAAAAAATTAGAAAAGAAAAACACGCCAACCAACAAATTAGCACCCGCAAATGACAACAGTCGACAACCGAGCTACGGAATTTCTTCTTCTAGAAGGCGCAGCAGCGTCTAGTGCCAGCTTAGCTGCGCGCCTTGGACTCAATGTTCCGGCAGTTGATTTACAGGCGTCAGATCAAGCAGAACCTTGACGCGAGTGCAGTTATCTAACGACGATAAACGGAATGGCGAATATTGTTTTGAAGCAGTGGCTGCGGCCAAGTCTGTGGAAAGTTTGTGTTAGTACTCGCACATATACAACCTCACACATACACATACACACCCAAACACAAACACAAACAAACACATCAGCAAGGCAAGCAAAAGAGATGCTGCGACTCTTCAAGGTTATCCTTTGCGAACGAACGAACATAAATAAGGATTTCACACAGTGCATTTTTTATTTGAGATTTTATTTCATTTTATTTTTTTTTTTGTGTGTTTTTATTTTGTTCTGCTTTTTCTTGATGTGTTTACCTGAATAACAGCAAAGGAGGCGAGGGAAGTTTTTCGCTCGCATGCAGCGCCGCTATAAAATATGGCATAAAATGAAAATCCTTACATAATTGGGCTATTTTTCATACGAAAAGCGACCTAAAACTGTTCAGCGAAATGTCATTTTTTTCCAGACTAAACTAAGTTCATTTGTGTGTCGATTTGATAAGGACACTCGGGGGGAATGGCGTCTAATGTGAAAAATTGCTCTAAAGATGAAAATGTGTTCACAAATAGTGCCACTCGAATGTGAAAGAATTTTCCAGTGCATTTACTCGTATATATAAATTCCTTAAAAGTCCTTCACTGCAGCGTTTCGAAGGGAGTAGAAGCAATTTTGTGAGGTTGTTACACGAAATGGCAAGTTCAATTGAAGCTGGTTGACTTATTGCAGTTTTTTTTTAAAGCTGAGAGTACTGTAAAGGCCTACTTTAGTTATACCAACGGTCCAATTGATTATACTATATATTATATAGTATATAATTGTATAGTAATACGCCCACTATTTGCACTTGTGAATAATTTGAGAAATAGAAATTTTTAGTTGCAATTTGAAGTGAGAAAATTCCCACAATAAAGAGTATGAAAGTAGTTAGTGGCCTCCACGCTCACCTCCCATACAAATATCACTTAAAGTTACGCCTGCTAGTACTGCTGTGTGGGAAAAATGGGCACCACAGTTTCACTGCCATGCCCACAATCCACATATATTCATAAATGGGTCCTTATATAAGATTCATTGACGGAATTTTACATGATTTACTCAGTGCCCGCATGAAACACAAAATGCAAAATGGGCGGGTTAACTCTTGTGCCACTCCCACTCGAAATTTATGCAAACTCCTACTCCTTTACTCATATTAACAAAATTTGATCCAATGGTGCAAAATTGGGCAACTTTCTGTGGACGGAATATGTCAGCTGCCACGCCCATATGCATGTACATTTCAGGAATATGGAAAACGTACATAAAAAGTGTGATCTTCAGTACTAAATAATTTTGTGTGACTCGCACGCGTGGTTTGATAGATGTTCGGTAAATGGTGTCTCGAGGACGTTCTATCGTCGACTTCATCCCTCTTTGTTGGTGGACTCTAGGTAGGTAGGTAGGTGTAGGTCGTATAGGCCATCATTAACCCTTTCTGATACCGCATGAGAGACAAGTCCCAAACCCTTCCAAAGGGCCAGTCATTTGGAGCTTTTAATGAAGCAGTTGATGGAGCTTATCTGCTAATTTCGAATACCTCCGAAAGAGTCCAGAACGTGGTTACCCAGCAAAGTGCAATTCCTTTTGGGCAGCGCTGGACACGAACATAACAGGTGTTCAATGGAATATTGCTTCTCCTCGTCCATGCAACTCCTGCAGAAGTCGTTAGATTCAATCCCCAGCCTACTACCATGAGTACCCAGGTTCCAGTGTGCCGTTAGGACACTTACTACGGCACCTATACTTATTCTATTTGGAGATATTAAATCTTTTGAGTGCTTGACATTTATTTCCGGCAAGGTTTGAGTAGCTCAGTTGCATCCTGTACCTTCAGACCACCACATACCCTCTGTGCCTGAGGAAATTGCATTAATTAAAAGCTTACATGTGTCAATAGGAATACCGAGGTTTGGCCTATCTGGTTGAATCGGTATTGTAGTACCCTCTTGGACAAGTTCATCCGCTTTACAGTTCCCTGGAATATCCCGGTGGCCGGGAACCCGGCTCAGATGCAGACGAGTCTGCTTAGCATCTCGTCTAAAGATTTGCGGCAGCTCTTTACGGCTTTTGAGGTGGACTCTACGAGTGATTAAAATCCGCTATTTCTGCGGACACATTCTATTGTGGAGTCATTTCATCATGTTCAGGAATCTTTTCTATGGGAGTTACTTCGTTGGGATTTTGTATAGGAATTGTCGAAGCTTTTCAGTTATTTGATGCGGTGTTTTTATCACAACGCCTACTTTTCCCGTTTTTGCCGATTTTCCACAACGCCCCACTTGATTCCTTTCATGTTTATCTTCCTTTTCAGCTAATCTTCTACTTATCCTGCTTCGCAACTTCGATTGATGCGGTGTGCAATGTGTGCCAGGAGAACGAAGCGGCGTGCATAAACTCCACTTCGTTTTATTTGTGCTTTGGCGGTAATGGCGCAATTACGCAATTGTATAACTTCAACAGCTCAGTATATTTACAAACTCCATTCACAGATAATCAACCCAACACGGACGTGCTCTACCACTGCAAGGACGGCTTCGAGTGCACCAATCTGAACGCCATCTGTGTGCAGGCGAGCAACGACCGCCATCCCAGTTGCGGGGACACCTCGCAATGCGGCCTCTGCAGCGCCCATCGGAATTACGTGTTCAGCTGCCAGAGCCGCACCACCTTTCAGATGTGCTACGGCGCCGCACGCCCCAGCGGTCGCATTGGCTATTGTCCCCAGGGCTATGTGTGCGACGCCAATAGTGACGCGATTTGTGTGAATGCGGCTACCGTGAACACGGTCACTTGCGATATTTTGCCTGATGAATCTACAACGCCGTCGTACACCACCACCACCACCACCACCGAGCTCAGCACTGAGGCGACCACGTCCACAGCACGGCCACTCATGCCACATGAAGTTTGTGCGCAACAGCGACAGGTGGGCCTGTTTCCCACCACCCCAAATGATCCGTTTTGTAAAAGGTAAGGGGGTTTGCTCTTATATGAAACTCAGTGACTGTGCTTCCCTGGTATCTGACGTACCAAAGACACCAATTCAATCACATGTGGGTGAAGTGTTACACAATTGGCGTATAAATCTTCTCATAACAATGTTTAAAGGAAGTTACGAGTACGATGGAACTATTCTCTTGGAATTTGTGTGGTCCGGCAGCTCTGTAACTGGGTTCTTCCAGTTGTGCTCGTTGACACTAAACTTCACCTTAGTCATTAATCTCAATTCCTCGGAGTCGTAGTAAACGTTCTTGTCTACTTTTTTTTAAAATGCTGTATTGATCTTCCAGCCAGGAGTCTGTTGAGCGCACACCCCCACATTTTTCCCTTCGTACAATCCACGAGAGCGCCACTCAATTCTTATTATCAATATCCTTACTTTTTGTTAGTGGGTGCTCTTGAACAATGATGAGTTGGGGTTTAGCCGCGCTTTTATAATACCTCATTTCTCTAACAGAATATTTGTGTTAATTCAGGTTGACGAATATGGAAAGAATGTAGCCAATGAAGCCATTGGGATGAAGTTAATTTAGGTAGATGCGAATGGTCTCATTACAAGGCAAAGAAAATAGATCCATTGTGATATAAAGATCAGACCTGCCAGCCACATAACGCAATCAGACGAGCAACTACCGATAATATACTGTAACTAGATAATGTTGTTAACACCCAAACATTGTCCAGGAATTGGCCACTCAACTGTGTACTTTTCTTCTGAATAGCACTGAGCTATTATGTACTCGTGGGATATGCAGAGCATACTAGATATGATTCAATAATCACACCTAACACAGTATTTCTAGTGAAAGTAGATTTCTGGATAATTGGTATCTATCCTACTCCAAATTGTCTAGAAATGTTCCCTTGGCAAATAACTGGCGATATAATTCCGGCTCTCTGAACGATCCGAATCAACCACACACGAGTACTCGTGCATTATTCAGTGATGATCAGAACAAAGTGTACTAAGCCACCTATTATGGTATCCGGTTTGTGATCGTGAGTTGGCCCCCAAACCTGGAACAATTCCTCTCCTTGTTCAGGAAAGAGTGGCAGTCAAAAAAGGTGTTTGCGTTGAGAATAACTGCAACTAATTTATAATCGGTGTTGTTCTGGATAAAAGTCTCTGGAAATGTTTTGTCGAATGCATTCACAACTACGATCAAATAGAGAGGAGAGCCTTGATTGGCATCTCAGAGATTCTACCATATCCTTGCTCGTATTGTATCAGTTTGGGTAGGGGAACAAATAATGTTATTTCCTTGCCGCGAGATTGGATTTTGAAAATTCCGGAGCAACCGACAAAAGTTGGAGGAATGTTTCATGAATTTATATTTCCCTCCTTCGCTTTAGCAAGCAACATGTCGGATGGCCCGTGCGCAGTCTTGTACGAGTACTCACTTAACTACATGTCGAAAGTACATCCTGAGTTCCCATTTATAATATACTCGTAAATTACACACGCTACTTTTTCAGGGCGTAATTTCAAAATGTGTTCAAGTGAGTACTCGTACAAGACTGGGCACTAGCGATTCGATATTCTGAGTGGTGAAATTCTGGGAGTGGCATTGCTTAAGTACGGTTTATTTCTGTCAGGGAGTTGTCAATGTATTTTGCCTCCTCGTTGACCGACGATTGCATTCCTAATCTAACGAGGTCCTCAACAGGTTATTGAATATAAGCTGACATCCTTTGGCGCTTGCTCTTGAGCCACTGTTCAGTTTCTATGGAAGCATCAATTAAAATTATATTCGGACTTCGGACTTTCGCAAATGCTTCTGTTTCTGATTTCCGTCCCTACTGATGTGATTATCTCAATTTTGCAGGTACATTTATTGTTACTACAACAACGGCATCATAAAAGGCATTGAGTACACTTGCTCGACCGGCACCTACTACGACACGGACAGAGAGCTGTGCAGCTACCACAAACCAGCGCACTGCATTTGAACTTCATCATTGTTTATTGAACAAATCTTTTCATAATGAATTCAATATAACTAATAATTAATTTTTACTACTCGTATTTGTGTGTTTTATTTCGCTAAGAGGTCCCAATATCCTATCCCGGTACCGTGGCGTTCAGAAATCCTCCAACCATAGACGGCTGACACTGCGGCTGCAATAAGCTGGCACTGAGGTCTCGCACAATTTCGAGCGGCTGTTGAAGAAGGTCTTACCAGGACATGTGTACAATTGACCGGACCAGACACCACCATAAACGAAGCAGTACACGTACCTGAAAGGACAGCGATAAAGTAGATGGAAAGACCAGTGTGTAGGGGGTCCAGTGGGACTTACTGCTTGCATGTAGTGTACAGGTCCGCGCCAACCCGAAAGCGCCCATTCTGGCGAACATATTTACAAAACCGCTCAGGACATTTCCCCGCTGGTGGTGGTGTTGAACTGATTGGCTTCACAGTTGTTGTGGTAGTCGTTGAGTATGGACAGGTCGCCGCGATCTAAGTGTACATAGTAGTATATATGCTTATATAAACAGATGTGATCAGTTTAGAGCTCACTGGGGACTTACACCATTACTTGGACTTCCGCATATCTGCGGATGATGCACATTGCACACGTAATTGGGGGCACAAGAACCGGTGATATCCGATGGGTTCACTGTGCCCAGACATAGAGCGAAGGTGCTGATGCCGGTGCAGGCGAATGTGCGGTCAGCATCGCATCGATTGCAACTGTTGCAGGCCACAACCACATCCGGCTGATTCGGTTGGCAAATGGTGGCATTGGCCGTGGAGCAAACATAGCCGGTGGGGCAGGTGTATGCGGCACCGGTTGGTGAACTATTTACGCACGCCTTAAATGTGGTTTTCGAGACACAGGCCAAGTCGTTGGCAACGGAGCAGACGTTGCACTCGCCTTTGACTTCCACTTGCAGCATGACCAGCAGTAGTAGCAGCCACAGAACCTGGAAGTGCTGAAAAAGTGCGGCTAATAGTGGTGAAACTCGAATAATATAGAAATATGAAGGTGAAAGGAGAGATATGCAGGAGGGTGCAGGTAATCCCTTAAATTTTGCAACACCTTCTACAATTGTGTGGGGTCTAAATAAAAAGAGTGTGTTGGTTCAATGGTTCAACGAACTCCTCTCCAAACGGTAAAAATGATGATAATTCATTGTGAGTGACTCATAGACGTGAGTAACGAGGATCAATTGTTTCGCTGTGGATCAGAGTGAATCAGTAGTGATGGAAGTATGTGAGAGAGCTTAACTGGCAAACATCCATGACAACTAAGGAACTATATTCACTCGAGAAAACCTAAAATCTCACTATCACATGTGTTTGTTACACAACGGTCAACGGCAGCACTACTGGCGTATTCAAAGCTGAGCTACTCGAAGCTAAGTACTCACAGGAAATCTGTGAAACACCATAACACTGCGCAAGAAGTCTTTGCAACTTCATTCTGTGCCCATCATTGACAAGAAAGCTATCGCCCATCTCACCCACTCTAATATAATTTGGCAATGAAGTATCCAGCGAGCAGATTGCAGAGTCATTACACTGGACAAGCTACACTACGAAACCCAGCTACTCGGTAATTAATGCTCAAGCAGATCGTCGGAAATTGCATCACTAGCAGAAGCCGAAAGCATTTCCCTCGCGGCTGGGACTTACTTACCGAATACCGGTTACTTGATATTCATCGTTAAAACAACGCATCGGAAATAGGGTTATTCATAGAAGCAAAATGCATATCCCTAGCACCTGAAGCTTACTTCCCGAAAACCAGTCAGTCGATACTCATCTTTTAAGCAGGTCGTCAGAAATTGCATCACTAGCAGAGGCAGAAAGTATTTGCCTTACGTCTGGGGCTAACTCCCTTAAAACCAGTTACTCGAAATGATTGTTCAAACAAGTAAACGGAAGCCGAAAGAATTTCCCTCTCAACTCGGCTTACTTCCCGAATTCACCCCATCGAAACGGGGATCACAATCGTTGCACTCTGTTTGCTGGAAAAGAAGAAATTTGCGCTGGGTTTGCTGCCTAATTTTGGGAATGAGCATGCCAGTTGGCAACGTTCCCCCCACTCCAGTAGCTGCCAAACTCCCACCTACTGCGTCCGGTCACATTGCCAACCTTAGCTGGTGTTTGTACTCGCAATAAAGGATGCGTACTCCCTCTGCACTCTGAGTCAGTTATGAGTAGATCATTAAGAGCGACCCTAGGACCAGCGGGAACCTGCTCTGATGAGGAGAGCCGACAAACATGGAAACTTACGGTGAAGAATTTGCAGCTCTTTGTCAACATTTTAATTTATTTTGAATAATCTTTTCTTTCGTATTTGTTTTATGTTTGTGAAACGAATTTGCCTGCTTCTTGTTACTGCGAATTAGAACTAAATTGTGTGAGTCAAATCTTTGCACTTTTAAAAGCACGCCGGGGTCTCTTCCAGGAATAAAACAGACATTTTATCTTATCTTGGTGGGTGTTGTGGTGAACTAAATGCTCGTAAGAAACTAAACAAATAAGCACGAATAAGTAATAAAAATATAAGTAATGCTCAAATATTTGCATCATTCGTAAATAGCGGAGCTGGCTCATTCGACGAAGGGCAATTCAGAAGAATCTTTCATCTTTCAAATCACACCAGCGAAAGTTCACAGCCTTGAGTTGATTTCGAGTACTACATTCGCTCACTCATTTACTTGTAGTGTTGGCCATGTTTGGAGTATAGAAGTTTTGAGCTACTCATCCTTCATGGATATCCAAACGGCTATTAATGCCCTGGCCAGAGACATTGTGGGCGCTGTTGACTTAGTATGTGTTCCAGGGCACTGCTCAGTCAACGAAAACGAAATTGTAGCGGAATTGGCAAGGAAACAAGGTCTTTTTTTTAATTAACTGATATCTGAGGAACAAGTTTTAATGCTTGTCTGAGGGTAAATGAAATATGAACACATTTGGCATGAAACAGTCTCATGGTAAGTTGGAAGTTTGACCGCAAGAACTAATATAAATCAAGCAATCTAGAATGCTAGACGGCTGTCATAGTCCAAACAGGACACAAAACGTTTAGATATAATCTGGACATGGTGTGAGAAGTCTCCGGGTTGTCGTTGGTGTATGTAGCAAATTACCGAAACTGTAGCACTTTCCTCATATAAAGCTTATATAAGGATAAAGTATAATCCTGGAGGCAACAACGAACACTAATACCTTGGAAAAGGTTGGAAACACAGCCGGCAAGTTTTGAAAAAAAATACTAATAGAGTGGGATTCCTTCATAGTTAGTAGAAAGACACTGGGATCACCGAGTGATCTTGATATGTCTTTGCTAGTATTTTAAGATACTTGTAGTAAGATTGTAAAGCTAATAATCACTTTGTCAAAATAGTAAAAGGTGTAGCAACATTGTAATCCTTTGATTTTGGAAATTGCTCCGTTGGAATAATTAGCTGGGAATATGAAAATGGTGTCTAGGCCTTTAATTCTAGCTGAGCTGATTTAACTGTGGCTGATTTTTTCAAGTGAAGATGAGCAAAATTCTTACCAAAGTAAACCACCAATGCAGAGAGAAAGCAAATGCTGATCAATTTCAGTAAGTAGAGCAGGGTACAGAGAAACACTGGGGTAAGAAGGCAAAGTAGAAAACAGTGATTATGGACAGATACCACTATTTTGCAGGCGCCGCTATGCTGACCACATTTCCTATTGCCTTAGAAAGACAGAAAGAGGTTCCTTGTAAACAGCCTGTAGTAATCGGATGGATGATTATACTCCCAATTCTAGTAGGAGTGTTTAAGATGGTTGCTAGTCCGCCCCAAAAACTTAGCGGCAAGAATGGCAGGTATCAGTTTGTTCTGACTTCATCACGTTGTCTTAAATATCGTATGCCAATTTTAGGCTTGCGCTTCTGGAATATCCTGTGAGAATCACTACAGCTCTTCTGATGTCTGATCGGCCCACTGCCTTTCTCGCTGATAGCCTGCTCTCCTCTAATGTTCAATGTAATCCTTCTAAATTATTTAGCAACTAAACAGTTTGCCTGCTATTAAAGTTAAATGAATGCGGCAGTACCCTAACATGTTGGTAAGTGGCAAGCCAGTGCTACACAAGCAACATCAAACAACTCCTCCACGGAAATATTTGCCTGCAATATGCTGTGCAGCATTGGACTGTTCGTTTTTGACTTTATAGGATTAGATTTGCTGCAACGAAATGCAAAAAGGGATGCAAAGGCTACGTATGCAATTATCGCATGTGCACCATTGTCCTTATTTACATTGTATAAGCTAGAAGGACAGGAAACGCTCATTACTGAGGTACGAGCAATTGCAACCAAAGTCAAATATGCATGAGTATGTAAGTATTATTTTTCTCTATTTCCCCCTCTCTCTCTCGTCCCACAACACATGGTTACTCTATCGTTGTGGCCGCCTAATTATGTATTCACAAAGTACCATACATGCAACACATCAGTAAAATTGTTGAGCTGAACAAATGAACAACCGCTGCACTCCTGCTCAAGCAAAAAGGACCTCAGTTGTTTTCACATTTGTTCAGCTTTTATTTCTATTTTATTGTTGGGATAATTTTGTAATACGATAACATTGGCTTAATTAAGCTCCAAATCGAAGAGGGCCAGACTGCTCACGGTGCCGCCGCAACGCGCTGGCAATGTGCCGTTGCAGGCGGCCGTCTGACTATGGAAGTAATTGCCCCCAGGACAATAGTAGAGGGCGCCAATCCATTCGCCATTGTTCCGTATGCAATGTATGTACCTGGAAAAGGCAGAGTGGCGTATGGAAATCGCAATAGTTTATTTAGCTGAGAGGCGGCTCTGCTTACTGCTTGCAAGTGGTGTCCTTATTGGTGCCCACCGGAAAGCGTCCCTCCACTCCCATCGTGCTGCAATATCCCTGTGGATCGGCGCTGGGCGATGGTGTTGTTGTCGTGGTGGTTGTGGTTGGAGCCGCTGTGGTCGGATCGAATGTATAGGAACAGGTGGGTGGGTACTGCGACCGATAACGAGCACATGCAAAGGAAATGATTTTAGTGAATGCAGAGCTGAAAGTGTGCTGAAATCGAACGCCAAACTTACCGAAGTCTCAGGAGCGCAAATGAACTTATTATTCAGACTGCACACATTGTTCGGCGCGCAGGTGCCCGTGATGTCCGACTTTTCGCCGGTGCCCAAGCACAGCGCGAACGTTCTGGTGCCAGTGCAGGCGAACGTGCCACTGGAGTCGCAAATATTGCAGATCTTGCATGGTATCAGCGTGTCGGAGTCCACCTCTTGGCATGTGCCCTTGAGTGTGCACTTCATACCGTTGCTGCACTTGTAGATCTGGCCGACGGGTGAGCCCGAAACGCACGTTTGAAACTCATCCTCGGAGACGCAGGCCTGATTGTAGTCCACGCCACAAGCATTGCAGTCGCCGGCCCCCTGAGTCAGCTTCGACCCCAACACCAGCAGTAGCAGCAGCAACAGGCGATTTGACTGGAAAATCAAGCATAGAAAGGAGAAGATGCGGTTGCAGTTCACACCTGGTCAGCTGATCAGATCCTCACTTACCCTATGCATGCTGCAATTCTACGAAGAATCCACTCGAAGATTTAGGGGAAAAAGAAATGAAACGTACGCGTGGCGATTGCCATTAAAATGGTTCTAGAAGTTTGCTTCACTTAAATAAGCTGCATCTGAGGGTTATTTTTTTGCAGTTGTTTGCAATTCGTAAAGATTTGCCTTATCGTATTTGCTGAATAGTTTTACGATCTTCAATTGCGCCCAGAGATACCAGCATGCAACTTAGATACGAGAGCACTCTGTGCACACCACGTCGGGTATTTTCATAGAGAGTCACCTGCATGCCCAGTTGAGAGTGCAGCACCCCTGTGTAGAAAACTGAAGCAAATCTTCAGTTCTACACACTGAGTTCATTCCAGCGTTCTGCTTACTGTACGGGAAACCTTCCTGAACATGGAATACAACAGTATAAAAACAACGCACGTAATGCGGAATACTGAACCGGAAACCATCCTGTTATTATTCCGATGCGGCGGTTATCCTACATCTAAGTTGAGTTAGGCTAGATTAGTTTATTGTCGATGTTCACATAGAGACATCACTTCGGCCTTAGGACCATAGAGTTGCCAGGAGGAGCTCTGTCGTATTTCACTTCCTGCCTCAACACAGCAATCACTGGCTCTGTCAAATAGATGTATACTTCTTATTGATGTCCCCTCCAGCTCCGAAAGGTGGCTGAAGAAGTGCATTCCATGTAGTTGACTTTTATATAGAGTAGGCTCAGATCCTAAGTGGATTATGTTTCACATACGCCCCGCACAAAACATCCAAGAACAGTCTGATATAGTTTTCTTACTAAGACAGGAGTTGCAGTTGTTTTGTTCAAAGTTCTGTTAAGATTTTTGGACCTCCCAGAGGAATTTTGTAGGTTCTCTCAAAAATCACAACAATTTCATTAAAAATCGCGACGTAAAATTGTGTAGTTCGTGTAGTTGTGTGACAATAACGTTTTCGTTATGCGGCTGCGTTTATCGTTTGATCCTTTCTCTATCTATACAAACGTCAATTCATTCCACTGGCAGTGGCAAATTGCCCCACATTCCCAGATGATTCCCCCACGTGGATCACATGCCTTAATTTGAATATAAAAGAGCACCATGACAAGCGAATGATGGCAAGCGAAAAACGCTGAGTCTGATTTAGGGTCCTCAGTTGTGCTCAGTGCCAGTTTTCTATGTATTGCGGGACAAATGTTAGTTGACATGAATAGGGATCAGCTGCTGACCTGCCACCCAAATGTATGGATGGATAATCAGCACTTGTTGAGATGATCAATATTTTCCGGCAGATAATTGCTATGTGAGCGTCCTCAATTGCGTATACCAGTAATACTACGATTTATCCGTGAGCAGTCGACCTGGTCGCTTAAGCTCATTGTTTTTAACATTGGATATCTCCATTCTAATTGGAGGATATCGCAACTGCTTCTGTTGTGTTTTCAGTTTTCAGCTTTCGGTTTTCAGTTTTCGGCTCTTTGTGTCTCACTTTTATGGATTTAGTTTATTTTTCTGTTCACCGCAGCCGAAACAGTTATACAAGATACAAAATGATAGTTTGCATGCCATAATGCCACATTTACCAAACTGGGTATTAAGTTTATTTCACTGCCAACACCATAAAACCCACACGGACACAGGTACACACACACACACATGCTACCACACACACACGTACATACATTTATATATAAAAATAAGTGTATATATATTTATATATATATATAGAAGTGTATTGCCTCGTTCTTTTCCACGCTGCAAACACATCGCAGCGCAATTGTTAGCGCAGGATTTCTGCATGGACCCAGCCAGCAGCATTTAGTATGAATTTAATTTTGCTTAAAATTTATATATGTATATATATATATATATGTATGTATATATATATATATATATATATATATATATATATATATATATATATATATATATATATATATATATATATATATATATATATTTATATTTTAATTTAATATTTTTTGTTGATTTTTTCAGTTGTTGGCGTTTTTATTTGGAACTTTGCCGCATCACTGGATTGCAGCCTTAAGCCAGTACGCATCCTGTCCGCTTTACGTGCGCTTTACGGGCGAGCATAGTTCAACACCTGAAGAAAAAATGCGCATAATAAAAGTGGGCATGCTTGTGTGACTGTGTGTGCGTGTATGTAAAGCAGGACGACACACGAAACAAATAAAAAGATGAAATAAAATTCAAGAAAGAAAACAAAGACCAACAATAATACAAAAAGAAAAACAAAAAGTCAAGAAAACAAACGTGACGAGGGGAAGGAAGAGGAAAACCTGTATAAAAAATAAGACATAAAAATCAACTCGCGATGAATCATAAAATTGCACAACCACATTCCACATTTCAAAGCCAAACTACGGCCACGAAGTGGAGTGACTATTCTGCATTTAACAGATTGTTAAATGGCGGCGAGGAATTTCTGCGAGTATCTTTGGCCACACTGCATACTGGGTGTCAGGCATTCCTTGCACTAAGTGAATCAGTCTCGAGTCGATAAAGGTCACTCGTAGTGGAGGTGGACGCAACAAGTATACGGACTGTAAAGTTCAGCCAGAGGAAGCACTTAGAAAGTACGCCAGTTGAGTCTTGAACTAAGATTGATTCACCATAACAGTTAATCGACGTGCATTGGCAGCACTGGCAGCAAAAGTTCTGCCAAAGTTCAAAATTTTGTGGGAGTGTTTTAACCCTTCGTAATCCAAGCACAAACTGTCAATAGTCCAACATGGCATCACAGTTCAAGGCGTCTAATCACACAAATGAACCGCCTCCAACTCGCCAGGTTTAAGCGAGCATGGAGTGGCGAATCGAACATGCATATAATCGTGTGGTATCATGAGTGTTCTTAGCCAAGTGTACTAAGCTGCACCATAATGAAGTGGCACTTCGTCGCGAATTGCCAATCTCCCAGATTCATAATTTTTGCAATAATGGCCAATTAAGTCGGCCTTTAGTAAGGCTTTCCTTTCCCACTATCTACGAGCAGTCAAAACCTTATAGAGGCAGATCAAATTACTAATGGACTCAGTCTTGCTGGGGTCTTGGAAATAGCTCAGGCTTTGAATAATGCATTCATTCAAAAGATTTCAAGTTTATGAGTATAAATCGTCGTCTTAGTGTGGTATCACAATGAGCCATTATATGTGCTTAAGTGTGCTTTTGCGTAGAAGGCTGCCACTCCTACCTACCTACCTACCATGAGTATAAATCATGCTCGCATATGCCACTGATCCGAATTCTACAGAAATCATATTCGTTGTCACCATTCCTGTGAGCGTGAGTTCGTTCTTCAGCGTTTGTCTTTGTTTTCCCTTCCAAGGATTGCAGCAATGGGTCAACGGTAGCTGATATCTCGCACGAAGGTCATCATTGTGAACCAGAGATCTGCGGTTACTATATGGATAAGTGTTTCTGGCGATTTGTTCAAGTCCTTACAAATATGCTGCTGATTGGATTGGAGAGTGCAGCGTTCATCCCAGCACCAAAAATACTCTTGAGCAGAGTTTTATTCAGGAAGTGAAATAAGAAATCTTTTTACACAGGACATTCTTAAGTTTTCTAGTCTTACACAATCTTTTACTATATGTGGTTATTCTGTTTGCAACAAATATTCATCACTCTGCTATCTGGTTCTCGTTTGTCTGTGAGTGACTCGTGAAGTGCTCTGTTATGGATTTGCACGTGGAAAGACTATCGCACCCTGTACATGAGTGAAGCTGTATGCTATATACACATGCCTATACGTGGATGGTCCTTTCCAGCTTGGATGGAGCAGGGCTTGCTGTTGCTTGAATGAATTTCTGTGGCGCAGTCTATTGTGTTTTCTGCGCCGATCGGTACGGCTCGGCGGTACGCTGGCTCATTGGCTCATTGGCTGGTAAGTTGGTTGGTTGGTTGGCTGTCTGTCTGGCCGGCTGGCCGACTGTCTCTTTGTCGCTGTGGTCCATGATTATGTGCAACACGACATTCTTTATGCTGTCCATTTTGGCATTTCGGCTGCTGCTGCTGCTGTCGCTCTCTTCTCTCTGCCCTCTGCAGAGACTCAGAGTGCTCGACGTCTTTCGGCCTGCGGATGTTTTGTTTGCTTGTTCTTGTGTTGTTGTAGCTGTCGTTGCCGCTCATTTTTTAAAACATTTGTTTTTTTTTTTGTTTTGTTTTTTGTTTTGCCATTTTTTGGTATTTTGTCGCATTTACTGTACCTCAGAGTCTCTGAGGTAAGACCGTAATATAGGTAATAGAATTAAACATGCGAACCTATACGGGAATGGCAGCATCAGCCAGCGACTGTCCGCTTGTGAACTGGTGTCCGCCTGATCTGGCGTTACATGCTTGTACAGTGTCTGCGCCGTCATTAACTGGCGTTGCCGTTGACCGTGTCCTTTTGAGGCATTGCATTGACGGACGACGGATGGGCCTGGCGCGGTGTCAGCCACTTTGGCGCATTTTGAACATGAAACGCTGAGCGTAAAGCACAATCATAGTATCCATTAATCTACTCCACTTCCAGAGTGTTCTATCCTATAAAGTGGCAGAAAGGTTTTGTGCTTCCAATGCTCCTTCTCGATTTGTTGGGGGTACGGCAAAAAGTTATTTTAATTGAAAAATTTTATGAAATATGCACGCACAGAACTCCCAATTCAATTAGGAAAAAAGCCCATTTTTTATTTTTGTTTGTTTTTGTTGTTGTTTGCTGAGGAACCCACGAATTTGCCTAAATTATTTAAAGCGGCATAAATAAATTAAAGAGAAAATTGCATGCTGCGAGCAGACCGAGCAGGGCCGTTTCTGCCGCAAAGCGTGCTTCGCTGTTGCCAAATGCGCAAAATAATAAATGACACTTTGCGAAACTTGGCGAATATTGGTGGGTGGGCGGCAGTTAAAACTCTTTCTGTGTGCTGCCGGTTCTTGCTTTACGTCTTTTTTGTCTTAGGCTTTACGTATTTTTCCTGCCTTAAATAAGATTGAAAGTGCACAACAACAACCACCACAGCAACTACAACGGCAACAACTCTTGAAGAAGTGGGCAAATGTTGTAGCAAAAGAAAATGTTCGCGCCCAACGCAAAATGTCTGCGGGCCTTCTGTGAAATGTGGCCAGTGTTAATAAAGAGATAAGATGTGCGAGTATGTGGGTTAAAAATTTTGCATACATTCTTGAACATCCGTTTAAAGTGGCTGCATGCCGCTCGTATATCTTCTGCCTCTTGTGGGGATGCAAAATTTATTAACTGCAGTTAAGGAAAAAACGTGGCGACATTTCGCCATAATTCCTACCATTCAAAAAAGTATCAAAAATTTATGTTTATATTCAACTAATTGCATTTTGCTTCAATCAATTCCACAAACATACCGAACAAAAAATATAGAAGCTATTTGCTTCTGGGAAGAAGCTCATAGCTCAGATCGAGTTAGACCCAGTATACTCTGCACCCGAGGGGAACTTATCGCAGTGCTGTGGGAGTACCAGCTAATTTATAACAATGCATATAAACACTTTTGAACAACATCACACTCGGGGGGTCGTGGGCTCGAATTTTGCTCCGGGCATGGTCTGAAAGTGCTTCTTTCTAAATCTATTTCTCCTTGAATCGAAGGCCTTAGTTGCTAGCACTCATTCCGCCAACCCCTTGCAGACATATTTCATTATGATGCAAGGATAATTATAATAATAATAGAAATTGTGAACAACATCACACTCGAGGGGTCGGTGGCTCAAATCGTGTGCCCCTGGCATGGTCTGAAAGTGCTTCTTTCTAAATTTATTTCTCCTTGAATCGAAGGCCTTAGTTGCTAGCACTCATTCCGCCAACCCCTTGCAGACATATTTCATTATGATGCAAGGATAATTATAATAATAATAGAAATTGTGAACAACATCACACTCGAGGGGTCGGTGGCTCAAATCGTGTGTCCCTGGCATGGTCTGAAAGTGCTTCTTTCTAAATCTATTTCTCCTTCAATCGAAGGCCTTAGTTGCTAGCACTCATTCCGCCAACCCCTTGCAGACATATTTCAATATGATGCAAGGATAATTATAATAATAATAGAAATTGTGAACAACATCACACTCGAGGGGTCGGTGGCTCAAATCGTGTGTCCCTGGCATGGTCTGAAAGTGCTTCTTTCTAAATCTATTTCTCCTTGAATCGAAGGCCTTAGTTGCTAGCACTCATTCCGCCAACTCCTTGCATTCATTTCGCCAACCTCTCCTTCTGGGGAGGTGTGAAAAGCAGCCGCACGACGACTACTTTCGCGTGGACCCACCAATAACTACATGTCACAGTATGCAATATAATTTTTTACAGTGATATTGTGCCAAACAAAAATGGAACTTTCATGATTGAAAGTGAATGAACAATCAAAATATCTCCAAGATAAACAAAATATTCTACTGTTCTTGTGTCGTTCTCGCTAGTTGTACCGGTATATACGGGAATGGTACAATTCATACCAGGCGCGCACTCAGGGCGCACTCAGAGGGATTAGAACCCCTCACCCTGAAATAAACAAAGTCGATTTTGTTCGTTTAAGGAAATAAATTTGGTAGCTCTCTTCGGGATACGACCATGATTTCCACACATTTTACAACAAACATTCGATTCATCAATATTTGGCCATCTGCTGCCGCATCTGACAATATTTGATTGAGTCAATGTCCACCACAAGGATATTCCTACTAAATATATAGCATTAATGAGGATGTTGTCCAGGCAATACTGAAACAATAATGGTGGTATCTCTCGTGCTGTGTAAGAAAAGTAAGTAAAGATTATGTCGGGGTTTTCAATAGGTACGTAACAGATTTGTGTTGTGTATTACATATTATTATTGTATAATACAAACGCACCCTTACCGTCTATTATGATCATACAATGCCAAAACGTCACTCAAGGCTTACATTTTTATCATGGTGAAGTTCACGAAGGAGCAGCATAGGGAAATTATTTAAATTTGCTACCGAAATTCTGAATCAGTGGTCTCAACTTTAAGAGCGGTCACTCCAATTTTCGGTCGTAATAATCGTGCGTGCTATAGTGGACAAATTCGAGTCAACATTATCAGTATAGAATGTTCCTGTGCCAGTGAGACAACGTACCGGTCGAAGTACCGAAAATATCGCAGCCGTAAGTGCTTCAGTTCAAAATGAGCCAAGTCAGTCGATTCTACGCCGTTCGCTGGAATTGGAAATCTCTCAGTCCACATTGTAGCGGAAAGATCTTGGCCTACACTCTTGCTAGATGAAATTAACTCAATAACTAAAGCCTCTTGATCAGTTGAGCCGCCGAAACTTCTGCGATTGGGCTGTGCAAAAGTTTGAAGAAATTCCTGAATTTCATCCAACTTCAGCGTTTTTGGCCAATGGCTTTGTCAATAAGGAATATAGCGTTATTGGACAGCTACAAACACACATGTGCTCCAAGAGACTCCTTTGTATCCACAAAAGGTGACCGTGTGGTATGGATTTCTTGCCGCAGGTGTCTCGATAAAAATGATCGCCATGTTACGGCCAATGGAGTTGGCTATCGTGCCATGTTGGAAGACTAATTTGGGCCACAATTGGATGGACTTGACATTACTGATTTTTGGTTCCAACAACATGTCACCGCATGCGTCACACTGGTCAAACAATTAATCTATTGAAGGGGAAGGTCGGCAATCGTGAAGTGGTCGGTCGAATGGCCACTTCGCTCATGCGAGCTGACGCTGTTGGATTTCTTTTCATGGGGTTACATTAATTTGTGGTTTATGCCACTAAGCCAACAACGTTAGAGCAGCTCAGGAACAATATCGAACGCGAAATTGCCAACGTTCCGACCGATATGTGTCGAGGAGTGGTGGATCGCTGCAGACGTGCTCGTGGTGGTCAATGAGCGAGATCGATTTCATTACTTAATTAGTATTTGAACATTTTTACTTAATTATTTGAGTTGCATGAACGAGGAGGAGGAAGAATCCATTGCACACGTGTTGTGGACATGTCCAGTGCTCTCCAGAATGAGGCGCACTTTCCTAGGCGACTACTTTCTGGACTCCCTGGGAGACATTCCCAACAAAACAAATAACCTCCATCAACTATCTTTATAAAAAGCTCCAAATGGCTGGACCTGTGAAAGGGATGGGACCTGATGTCTCATGCGGTATCACAAGGGGTCAATGTTGGCCTAAGTGCCGCCTTACCTGCCTACCTACCTACTTGATCATGGTGCGTAACATGAATCATTCTTCAAATATATGAATTTGCTTTTCCTTCTGTGTGATTGATTCTGGAAATTGGAGATTTAGAATGCTATTTTAAATATGATCTTTTCAAAATTACTTTCACTGGTTTCACTGTCTGCGTAAGTATGTGTGGGTCAGTGAACATAGAACCCTGTGAGACCCAAAGACGATGCGCCAATGCGCGAATCGCCCTTTCTTCCAGTTTTCTGTATATAAGCATTCGAGTACTTTAGCCTGAACCGCTTTCACAACATTGTTTGGAAAAGGTTGGATTTTTCGGATGGACTTAGAAATAAAATTGAGGCAATTGGTGACGATTATCAATGCCAGCTCACAGTTATAATGAGCATTTGACTGCGAAGTAGTTTAATTAGAAATCAATTTGTGGTACCACAATACACGAATAGCAAGAGCACACTCCACTAATATTAAACTAGACCGCATTTATGCCGGAATTATCTCATTGCTCTCAACGCTCCACGCAAAGTTCTTGACACACATAAATATACTCGCACTTGTACCCGTATATTGAAGCAATGCTGCAGAAGGGCACGAATGGCGTCATTATGGCAGCAGCAGCAAACGGATGCACTCTATGCACGAAAGGCGATGGGGTTGCTTGCGTGTGGCGTTGATGCGTAGAATTGCCGCCATTATTGCGCGGCTGGAGCTGATGAGAATATGTTAGAGTATGAGTAACTCGGTTTCCTTGCAGGGAGGACAAGACACGAAGGACAGCAGACACAAATGTCCCAAGAATGCTGGTTCGCATTTAATGGTGGCGACAGCAATTCAGTTGCTGCTGCATAATGGCCCAGAAAATGTGTGTGACAACAAAAAAAAAACAAACTCCTCATCACCATCAACGTTTCGAAAAGAGAAAGGATTACTAATCAGTTGCGAGATGTGCGCATAATTTGACGGGTGTGTCCTGCGAACAGGTGGCATCTCGCAATCTGGAATCATTTGATATTCGTAGTTATTAAGGAGAACTATAAAACAATCGCCAATGGAACGCTCCAATGGGTCAAATTCGAAGTTCTGCTGTTATTTTTTATTTTAGCTCACGCCTCTAGTTCAAAGTACGAGTGCGGCTTTATATAGAAATTTGAGTTCCGGATCTAGGACAACAGCCACAATTGATGCGAAGTGCGTTCAATTCACTAACTTCTGATAGCTAATTAGGTTGAAAGGGACATCGATGGGTCCGACATCATGAGCAACATTAGCCTACAACCCAAATTTTCATAACATTTTGCTGCTCCACCTTCAATCTATTTGTATCGATCTAAAATGCTCAGTCAACCACGAACTGTCAATTGTTGAAAAGAGAAAAATCTATGGTTAGTAGAGGTCCTGTGATCTGCACATCTGACAGTCATTGCGACAACAGAACTGAAACCCCGTCAAGTCTTAAATAACTCTAAGCCGGGCCTTCGACGGTCAATCATTTGACGCCAAATAATGTGGATGTATCAGTGAAAAATGTGTGTATGTGTCACATGGCCACCGATTGGTGGAAAATTAAAAAGTGTTGATATTCTATCACTCGGTGTAAATGTGACTGATAAACACTTTTCCAGAAATACATAAACATGTTTGACCTCAAATTATTGACCGTCTGAGGTACGCGTTCATCATTGTCTTTCGTTGAACATCTCGTCATTAGTGTCTACTCTCCCCCTTGCCTCTTGTTCATCACACTCTTTAAAAGCCAAAAATGGTGTTTCCATTCAGTTGAACACAGCACACAGAGAAAACAGTCTGTTATAGAGTTAACAGTTATTGATAGAGTTACTTATGGAAAGGGTTACTTATTGATAGGGTTGCTTATTGAAAGGGTTACTTATTGAAAGGGTTACTTATTGATAGAGTTACTTATGGAAAGGGTTACTTATTGATAGGGTTGCTTATTGAAAGGTTTACCGATTAAGAGGGTTGCTTATTGAAAGGGTTACTTATTGAAAGTGTTACTTATTGATAGGGTTACTTATTGATAGAGTCTCTTATTCATATGGTTACTTATTGATGGGGTTACTTATTGATAGGGTTGCTTATTGAAAGGGTTACTTATTGAAAGGGTTACTTATTGATAGAGTTACTTATGGAAAGGGTTACTTATTGAAAGGGTTACTTATTGATAGGGTTACTTATTGATAGAGTCTCTTATTCATATGGTTACTTATTGATGGGGTTGCTTATTGAAAGGGTTATTTATTGAAAGGGTTACTTATTGATAGGGTTGCTTATTGAAAGGTTTACTTATTGAAAGGGTTACTTATTGAAAGGGTTACTTATTGATAGGGTTACTTATTGATAGGGTTACTTATTGATAGAGTCTCTTATTCATATGGTTACTTATTGATAGGGTTGCTTATTGAAAGGGTTACTTATTGAAAGGGTTACTTATTGATAGAGTTACTTATGGAAAGGGTTACTTATTGAAAGGGTTGCTTATTGAAAGGTTTACCGATTAAGAGGGTTGCTTATTGAAAGGGTTACTTATTGAAAGGGTTACTTATTGATAGGGTTACTTATTGATAGAGTCTCTTATTCATATGGTTACTTATTGATGGGGTTACTTATTGATAGGGTTGCTTATTGAAAGGGTTACTTATTGAAAGGGTTACTTATTGATAGAGTTACTTATGGAAAGGGTTACTTATTGATAGGGTTGCTTATTGAAAGGTTTACCGATTAAGAGGGTTGCTTATTGAAAGGGTTACTTATTGAAAGTGTTACTTATTGATAGGGTTACTTATTGATAGAGTCTCTTATTCATATGGTTACTTATTGATGGGGTTACTTATTGAGAGGGTTGCTTATTGAAAGGGTTACTTATTGAAAGGGTTACTTATTGATAGAGTTACTTATGGAAAGGGTTACTTATTGATAGGGTTGCTTATTGAAAGGTTTACCGATTAAGAGGGTTGCTTATTGAAAGGGTTACTTATTGAAAGTGTTACTTATTGATAGGGTTACTTATTGATAGAGTCTCTTATTCATATGGTTACTTATTGATGGGGTTACTTATTGATAGGGTTGCTTATTGAAAGGGTTACTTATTGAAAGGGTTACTTATTGATAGAGTTACTTATGGAAAGGGTTACTTATTGAAAGGGTTACTTATTGATAGGGTTACTTATTGATAGAGTCTCTTATTCATATGGTTACTTATTGATGGGGTTGCTTATTGTAAGGGTTATTTATTGAAAGGGTTACTTATTGATAGGGTTGCTTATTGAAAGGTTTACTTATTGAAAGGGTTACTTATTGAAAGGGTTACTTATTGATAGGGTTACTTATTGATAGGGTTACTTATTGATAGAGTCTCTTATTCATATGGTTACTTATTGATAGGGTTACTTATTGAAAGGGTTACTTATTGAAAGGGTTACTTATTGATAGAGTTACTTATGGAAAGGGTTACTTATTGAAAGGGTTACTTATTGATAGGGTTACTTATTGATAGAGTCTCTTATTCATATGGTTACTTATTGATAGGGTTGCTTATTGAAAGGGTTACTTATTGAAAGGGTTACTTATTGATAGGGTTACTTATTGATAGGGTTACTTATTGATAGGGTTGCTTATTGATAGGGTTGCTTATTGAAAGGTTTACTGATTAACAGGGTTGCTTATTGTAAGGGTTATTTATTGAAAGGGTTACTTATTGATAGGGTTGCTTATTGAAAGGTTTACTTATTGAAAGGGTTACTTATTGAAAGGGTTACTTATTGATAGGGTTACTTATTGATAGGGTTACTTATTGATAGAGTCTCTTATTCATATGGTTACTTATTGATAGGGTTACTTATTGAAAGGGTTACTTATTCATATGGTTACTTATTGATGGGGTTACTTATTGATAGGGTTACTTATTGAAAGGGTTATTTATTGAAAGGGTTACTTATTGATAGGGTTACTTATTGATAGAGTTACTTATTCATATGGTTACTTATTGATAGGGTTACTTATTGAAAGCGTTACTTATTGATAGTGTTACTTATTGAAAGGCTTACTTTTTCACAGGTTTACTTATTCATAGGGTTACTAATTCGTAAGGTTACTTATTCATAGGGTTACTTTTTGAAAGGATTACTTATTGAAAGGGATACTCATTGGTTTTAACGACTTTGAACACTGAAGCCAAGTCGCTATTTTTTGGTTTTTGAATAGAGTAAAGACTAAAACATCAATCCGGGTTTGTGATGTTCTAGCAAATCCGTTACACTTTATTCGAATACTATTTTGATAATTTTCTGATTCATTTGATGGAGTGCCTCTTTCCTCATTAATATTATTATACGTACCGTTATTTTATTCCTTTAATTTGTAAAAATATGTGTGCTCTTGGCATAACATAAGAAGCCAGTGCTGCCAAATTGTTCCCAAACTGGGAACTGCCTTTGAGGTTGATACTTCGTTTCTTAAGGTCATGTGTATATGAGTAAAGAGGACGCTTCCTCGATTTGTAAAAAATTTCGAAAACTTTTTCCCAAAATCGCGCCAGTGATAGTTTGAATAGGAGTTCACTTTTGTACCCTTAACAAAAAAGCATAAAAAGCTCACTTCGTTCCTTGCTTTATGTGTGCTTTGGTCTTCACTGATCTTGTCAGATTTTGAACAGGGGGTTGGTTTACTGAGTTGTGCCAACGCACAGTTGTTTATTGCTTGGTAAAAGAGTGTTCAGGATGTCAGCGTCGAGTAATGAACTTTCCGTTTCAATTAGTGGTGTTGGATGGCATTTGGACTTTGTTTCTGGATTTTGTATACATTTTTTAATGTTTTAAAAATATGTTTTTATATTTTTATTCGTTGCCAGGCCCGTCAGCAAGGTTGAGAAATGCTTTTTTAAATGACAGGTAGCATTAGAGTCCACTTCTTTATCCATAATGACAAAATCACAAAAAGCTCAGTTCGTTGCATGCCTCGAGTGTGTTTTGGTCAGTGGTGATTTCGTCGGTTTGAGGAAGGGGTTTAGTGAGGTTTACCAACGCATATCAATGTACTCATAGTTGGCTATTATTCGTTAAAAGAGTGTTGAGGATGTCAGCGTCGAGAGTGCCTAATTGTAATGAACTTTCCGTTTCAATTAGTTGTGGTGGATGGCATTTGGACTTTGTTTCTGGTTTATGTACATAAATATTTTGAAATCTGTTTAAATTGTATATATTTTTTGTTTGTTGTTGTCATGCACGTCATCAAATCTGAAATGTCACAGTTGTGCTCTGGCGAATTCCTAATTGGGATGGAATTTTTTTGTTGTTCAATGTTTGAGTGCATGTGTGCGATATTTGCTGTTTTGTTGTTCGAACTTTGCAATTTATGTATATGGACTTTTGGTTTGCATTGAAAATTTGCAGCAGCAACAAAACACACGAAAAGGTCACACAAAAGTTGGCACAATTTCACTTGGCAAAGTGCTTTTGGAGCTGAGCAAATCACTTGAGCAACTAAAAGTGTAGAAGCGCCGACTGCCAGTTTAATGCTTTTTTGTTGTTGTTATTTAGTAGTTATAACTTTGGCATATTCAAAGGCAGCCAAACAGACAGCCACACACACGCACTCACGCAAATAGGCACACACTAACACACTCACGGTCAGATAGATAGATAGATGCAGAGCTAGATAGATGAGGAGTCTGGTGCAATTGCAACTGCAGCGGCAGCGGCAGCAACTCAAACGGCGCCAGCAATTTCAATAAATCAAAAAGTACTTCTTTCCAAAGGCAGCTGCAAGCCAAACAACGCTCCGTACTGGCTCTGTCTGTGTAATTGGTTTATAGGATGATCGATTTGTGCGAAAAGGATGCTTAAACTTAATGCGTTTTAATAAATTTGCAGGCAGCATAATAAAAAGAGGTGTTCCGATTTATTGCTTAATTTTGGTTTCTATAAAATTCCAGCACACGTGCGCACATACACACACACACCTATAAAGGCGGTGTATGTGTGCGTGTATGCACACACATGCAGGCGCAATCCCTTTTCTACCATTCACATCATGTTCTCCGGCATATTGTGCGATCGATCGAACAATGGCCAAAAGGTAACAACGCAGCAAAACTCACATGCTACGACACGATCACGATGAAGATGATGGGGAATATTTAAAAATGTTGTGCAAAGACTCAAATGACACACACAGCAACAACTGCAACAACAACAAGATCATCAGCATCAGCATCAGAAGCAGGAGCAGGAGCAGGAGCAAAGCTACTCAGTGCACACACAGAATCCCACACAGCACAACACACAACTAACTGACTACAGAGAAAGATGCCGCCAAGGCGTAGAAGCCGTTGCGAAAGATTGCGAAATATTGGCATTGGCAGAACTACCAAACTTTAACTTAAATTTCAACCGAACAACATGTAAGAACCAGAACTGAACTGAACTGAACTGAACTGAACCCCACTCATGGCTGGACGGCAAGAAGAGGCTGGCAAGCTGGCAGGCAGACTAGCTTGGGTTGCCGTTGCCGTTGCCGTTTGCGTTTGCGTTTGCGTATTAAGTTCCCGCTTGGAATGCAACGCATTCTGGCTACGTGTACACGCTGCATGCAGTACAAGAGCCTCGCGCAACTCAGCCCAGAGTGCAGACAACTGCGCACCGTTCCGGGGGCATGTGGACTGCGTGTGCGTGTGTCGTGTTTGCGAGTTGCCTTGGAAGAGAGTGCTAGAATTTAACTATGTTGCACCTCATATAGAAATATGAATTTTAGCATGGAAGTGGTGGAAATGTCCAGACCCATATATGCGAGTACAAACGTACACACTCACGTACACACACGCACACACTAACCATTTACATGTAGTGGCACTGCCTGTCATACTCCTATGCATGTTTAAGCCCCTGTATCGGCCTTCAAGATTGCAATTGTCATTGTAAGCCGATTTCGTCGCTGTGCAGCGTTTAGTTCTGTAATCTTTGAAGGGTTTCGAGATTTCGTTTTGTAATGGAATTTATTAAAATGAAAGAGACAAAGACACCACCACCACCATCACCAGAACAACAACAGCAGCAGCAGCAGCATCAAACAACAACAACAACAGCAACAACAACAACAAGAAACAACAGGCAAAGAAGAAACCCCATTGCAGCAGCGCCCAGCTGAGATCATGGAAATGATAAGAGAAGCGACTCATTGGCTGATTATATGCATTCCAATGTTTCGATAGTTGAGTTCTGCGAATGCTAAAAATAATTTCACTGTGGGCTCAAATGCCCAACAAGGATCTCACATTTAGCTATTCAGGCAAATACAGTCCGGAGTGGGTTTTTTCTTGTCTACTTTAGGAATTGAATCGATTGAAATTCCAAGTAATTGTAATTAATATGTTGAAAACCATTACAAAGGAATGTCCTTTGGTTATTTTTATTCTTATTATTATGCTTGGCTGTAATGCACTTCAACCAATTTGATCCTTTGTGCGTACTCATTGTTGAACCTTCCATTTTAAGGCTTTATGAAGTTCCATGTTCCTAATAGTTTCAGGTCCCCATTTGGAGGAAACGCCTTCTGCAGCCTGCAGGAATATGCACAGCGGTGTGCGGTTCCGGGTTGCATAATCTACAGATATTCGTGGAGGAAATTCCTAGTGGGCAATCAGATACCGGTTGAAGCTTCTCTGTTTAATCTAAGGCGCTTTTCAGACACTCTTCTGTCTGGGAATAGAAATCTTCTGGCCTAATGTTGTCCAAAATTAATCGTCCAGTGCCCGGCGAATTTCTAATCTTGCCATTTCCTCAACAATTCTGGGATGTGTGCTTTTGGTAGTCCACAGAATGGTTCAGGGCCTATTAGGGGGCTTATTGTCCCTAGCTGGTAGGCGTGTTCGTTGCCTGGGTGTCCTTCATGACCTGGGATCCAATGCAATTCTAATGTTCATTTAAAAGGTTTCGGGCTTCATCAGTCTTGATGAGACACCGTAGGGCCGCCTGACTATCGGATAGTATATATATATATATATATATATATATATATATATATATATATATATATATATATATATATATATATATATATATATATATGTTTATTCATTTCCACATATATACATATGTGGATCAAAGATATTCCTGCGCTAGAATTCCCTTGGGCATAGGCCATTGGGATGGCTTTTCTGACACTAAACTCGAATGAATAATTAATTAATTTCTATTAATACGAAAATCCTTGCTCATACGCACCACCCCAGAGTGCGTATATGTGTGTGTGTGTGTGTGTTTGCGCGTGGCAAATATAAATGCGCAAAAAATTGTGGAAATTGTGTTGGCATTTTTTTGCACCACTGTACACGGACAGTTGTCCCGCAAATTCTAGCAGAAAAATCCAATTCACTGATTTATTTTTGAATGTTTTTTCTTGCAGGTTCTCATTGCATCTCACGACACATGCACTAAGGTATGCGCTTCCTGCCAATGCGGCTGTTGGTGCTGTTGGTGCTGGCATGGCTGCTGCAGCGGCTGCGGCTACGGCTGACCAAATCTTCGTCCGCTTTTGTAAATAAACAAGCCGCTTCAGTAGCGCATCAACTGTGAGGAATACAATAATTTTTGCATTTGAGCAGTTGCAGTTGCAGTTAACCAACTTTACTTTTGCCACTTCAACTTGTCAAAAAGCAAAAAATCCAAAACACAACACAAAAACTGAAAGACCAAAAAGCAAAAAAAAAAAACAACAACAGAAAAGGAGTGAGTATAGAAAATTATGCCCAATATTGGAGCCGCTTCGATTTTACGAGTTACTTGGCTATTTTTTTTTTTTTTATTCTTTCCTTTTTCTGCGTTATATTTGTGTGGATGTGTGTGTGTGTGTGTGTGTGTGTTTTGAAAAAAATTTTATTTTTTTTTATGCTTTTCGTATTATATTTTACAGATTATTGCTGCACAGACGGACTCAACAATAAAACTGCATATGCAAAGGCGGCTACATGGCTGCACTCAGGCCCCAACACAGGTCCCAACACATGCGAGCGGACTGGTCCTGGAGCTGGTGGCGCTGCTGACGATAATGATGCCGCTGCGGCCGCTGCAGCCGCTGCAGCCGCTGAAGCCGTTGTCGACAACGTTGCTGATACTGATGCTGATGCTGCTGCTGATGATGATGGCAATGATAATGACGTTGAGGATGAGATATGGTGGCTTGGGAAGAAGTTGCTGGCTGATTCGTTTCGTTTCTCGTACTCACGTCTGCTGTTTGCTGGTAGGCTTGCACCGTGCCCCATTTGTTGCCATGCAATGCCCAGGAATTTCTGCCCTTTTGATAAATGCAGTGTAGGTTTTGTGTGATGTGGTGTAGTGTGGCGTGGCATAGTGTAGTGTTGTGCGAAGGTTTTTATACCCACCTATGTACGAGTACTCGTACGAAATGCGGACTTCTCTCATTATTATTAGGTTTCTTTTTGTTTGGATTTTCATTTTTAGTTTGATTTATTTTAATTTTTTTTAAATTTATACCTTTTTCCTTATTGCTTCATGCTGTTCCTTTCGCTTTTTGTACTTTAGCAGTGCAAGTATGTGTGTGTGTGTGTGTGTGTGTGTGTGTGTGTGTGTGTGTGTGTGTGTGTTGGTCCTTTGGAATTCCTTTTTTTGTGAGCTGGCTTGAAATTTCCATTTGAAATTATTGCATTTACGAGTATATTTATTACTGAAGGAGCCTGCACGATTTCTAAGAAAACGTAGGCCAGAGATGCCAATGCTCCATTCACACACACACACACACACACACACTATATACAGGCATAAATACGGGCATGCCAAAGTAAAAGCAAAATGTTTGAGCAATATTCAATTTGCATTCACTTTAATTATGAGTAGAGCGGGCATAATACGAATATGGCCAACGAGCTGAATAGCGCCGATGTGCATAAAATTGAGTGTGCTGCTCTGCTATTGTGGCACAACCCTTCAGATTATGTGCATCTGCTTGAATGAGATTCTGCAAATCTGAAAATCTGAAAAGCTGAAAATTACTCGTATGCGTTAAATAATACTCATCCACCACAATTCAATCGGATATGAAAACCCTTTCAAAAGGTACTACCACGTGGCTTGCCCAAACAAAGCATATCAATGAATTCCTTATCACCAACACACAGACACTCACTCACACTCTTCTTCAAATCCTCGTAGTGGTATTCACAAACTTCTCATATCGCTGGCTGATGACTTTCCATTCATATTCAGGTCTACCTGTCAATGGCACGCAACGCCGCATACCACACCAATCGTTACACTATTGACTGATGAACGGCCAGTCTTTGAGCCGGAGTGTGGCCCAGCTAGACTATGAGTATTATTCACCCATAACGGCTGACAGGGCCAGCCGCAGACAGACAACGAAAGAAGCAGGGTGAGATTGGAGAGGTGTTGGGGCACACCTCAGCGCATCAGACTAGAGTTGGATGGATTCCATACAGTATCCAACTGCCACATAGGCCACATACGAATGTCGATTGAAGCAGACCGGCACATAGCCAACTGGTTGAAGGAGGCAATATTTCCTTGCTCCTGTGATAGCTGTGTCTGGTACAACTGCTCAGACGCCGTCTAGCAATTCTCGCCCTTCTTCTGCATGTTTGCGAAGCCTTCAAATCTTCACCACAATCATAGTAAACATGTTTATGAAAATTCATTAAATCAAATTTAATTTCACACACGAGTTCATTGAGTGGGTTGCAAATATTCTGGCTAAAAGGCAAACAAAAGAACCACTACGTCCGGCCAAAGCCAGCATTAAACGCTCTCAGACACCAGCGACTTCACACATTCCAAACCAAGAACCAGAGTTCAACCAAAAATAAATTAAAATAAAACAAACAAAAAAAAAAAAAATTAAAAGACAGAACACAAAAAGTGAAATACCTTCTTTTAAGTCAGTCCTAACGAGTTTGAGGTTGAGTGGTTACGATCATTGAATGAAGTCAACCGACCAACAAAAAAGGCATATTCAAAAACAGCAACAACCAAACAAGCAGGCAGGCAGGCAGGCAGGCAGGCAGGAAAAAGTATCCACAAAAACAAAAATGCAACGCTAATAAAGCAAACGCTGGAATGCCTACGTTAAGAATCATCCTAGTCAGTTTGGAACCTGTTAGACCAGAATCGAAGGCGAATTGCATATACCAGGCCACTCGATGCCACCATGCCATCGCCGAACAAACCACCACACGGCCACAACGCTGCACCACCACCAACACTGCGCTCGATTGCAATGCCTGCCTGGCTGCCTGGCTGCCCACCGAAGTCAGCGCTGCCAGCGGAGCATTTGGAATAAGAACAAAAATTAAAGGGCTTTTTCAGATTGGAAACGAGCAAAGGAGAGATTCCCAAAACGAATCGTACCTTAAAAACACTGTCTTTTACCTACACTAATACTTAGACACCAACAAACACACACACACACAGAGAGAGAAATTCAAGCATTACTTCAAAGCCCATAAAAGTAGTTGAGGCCAATCGTTTAAGAATTTCAACAACAAAAAAAGTGTTTAAAACATATGAAAAAGCAACAGGCAAAATGCAATGTAATTTGAGCGAAAAGCCCAACAACACCAACAACGCCAACAACGCCAACAACAACTGCCACAACAAATTGAGTTTGAAATTGGCCGTAATATTGCAACAAAATAAAATTGAACACTTCGACGCGAAGTTAGAGCACAGGGCCGCATATAGCAAGCAAAGGTCTCCTACGAGTATGCCCTGGAATTATTTTGTGAGGGCATGTAGGGATGAGCGACAACTGGAAACCCAGGAGCTGCTTACAAACTACTTGGAACATATTTTCTCACCTCTGCCGACCACTCAATGACCGGAAGAATTTAGGGAAGCTACACACAACAGTTCTGTTTCCAAAGCGCGGCGCTGGTTGGGAACTCCACATTAAGTCCCGCCTAGAAACTGCAAGGAGTGTCGAGAGGCAACTGAACAGCAGTCATTGCCTAGTGGGAAGCCATCTTCAGCGATTGAGCCTGGATTATGGTTTATTGTGCAGAATGAATGAATATATGCTCCTAGTAATTGCTGATTGGAAATTCTTCCAAATCAATTAGGAAATACTTAGCCCCGAAACTGTGACTCTTGAGTTCCTGACTGATCTCACTTCTGTATAGCGGAATATTTATTTATTATACACAATAAATTATGCCTGCAAGGGTCTGGAGGACTGGTACTAGCAACTAAAGGCTTTCGACTCGTACAGAATCCTGGGCAGGATTTGAACCCTCGATCCCTCAACTGACAGTCTGTTTATCACTAGACTACGGAGCCTGATAAATTTTGCGTTATAATATATATATTATATACTCAGTTGAAATAGTTGGCGAATCCTTCTTTAATAAAACAGTTTTACAGGAATCACTTTTATCATAAATCCCAATTATCACTTCGGCAACCAAATCTCAACTGAAGTTGGGTAGCCTCTTTCAAGTCTCTCTCCGCTGTCGGTAACATACCAGCAGGTTTGTGGAACTCGAATATCCAGAATATGTCTGTAGTTGTTGACCTCAGTCTATATCAAAACTCATATACTCGTATATGTTAAATTTCAGACTAATGTCACTATTCAGAGGCTGTGTCGGAAGTGGATACGGATGAAGCTCTTATAAACATGTACATACGGGTATGTCACGACTCCAATACATTGTGCAATATTTGTAGATCTTAAGGAAGCGTGAGTGATCTTGTCCTTGTGTAGCTGTTAAATATATACTCTCATAACACTTGAGAAGCAATACTCCCATTTCGAATACTAGTGCTTTGATTATTATAAATGAGAGAAACTGGGACATCCTTAGAAGAGGGACATCCTTGGACGAGGGACATCCTTGGACGAGGGACATCCTTGGACGAGGGACATCCTTGGACGAGTATCGCTGCAGCAGGTGAACCATTGCACGTCTTTCTTGCTGATTTAACACGAAACAACACAAAATATTAATAAGCTTCTTTTGGTTTAGTAAAACTCTTACGGCCTCGCTTGATTTCCTGATCATCTCAGTAACCATTACAAACGAGGATCTATGAGTACTTACTCGGAGCAAGGAGTCAGGATAGAATATGTTGTGAATTGAAAGCTTTATAGTTGGAGATTCATATTCTAGTGGGAGGGCGAGAGAAATAAATAGATAGAACTGAAGAGTAATAGCTACAAATGAAGATTAATAGATAGAACTGAAGAGTAGTAGCAACAAATGAAGAGCAATAGATAGAACTGAAGAGTAATAGCTACAAATGAAGATTAATATATAGAAATGAAGAGTAAAATATAGAAATGAACAGTGAATATTCAACTTTATAATTCTATATGCACATTCTAGTGATATAGTCACATTCTAGTGCAATAGAAATATAGAGGCAGAGAGAGCTAAGGTGAAACAAAGGGTATCTCTGCATATGATTACTTAGAAGACATCAAACAAGCACCTGAAAATTGCAAAACATACTCGTATATACGTGTCCAGCACTGTCCAAAAGTTCCGAAGTGACTATTTTCTGGACTCCCTGGGAGACATTTCCAACAAACAAATAACCTCCATCAACTATCTTTATAAAAAGCTCCAAATGGTTGGACTTGTGAAAGGTAATGGGACTTGCATCTTACACGGTATCATAAAGGGTCAATCATGACGTAAGCGTGCCTTTTTGGCGACCGTTCAACCTACCTGCCACCTACTCATATAAATTGACTCATATGGAATATCACCATCATTGAGCACCTCTATCTATACTGGTGGAACAATACTCGTAGCATTACTCTGAAGCGGTCAGCTTCCTGTGTGTTTATACAACTCACTTTAAAACAAACACAAAAAGGGGGCAAATCTTCAAACTAGAAACTTGCTGAGATTATGTGCAAGTGGCAAACGTCTCATATAGGCGTATTTTTCGATGTTTGGGAGGTTTCATTTCATCATGTAATTCCCTACTATCAGACGCTTGCACCCGCAGGATCTAATAACAGAGGCATTTGAGAAGTCGCAGGAAAAATTCAAAGTAGTATTTCCTTTTGATTTGTGTAGAAAGCCAATAAGACACCCATAGAAATAGTCCCATTTTTATTAGAATCCTATTCAAATCAGGGAAAATATAGACGACAGGGCCAAAACTGACAAAGCGGAGTATATCTCAGAAACTACGAACCTAATCACACCAATGGGCTCCAGGATCCTATGAAAGTGGCACAATTCTTGGCGAAATATATAAATACACTTGATTTACTCGTATAAACGACACTCAAGCACACACACACCATCATACAAATACCTGACCGTGGGCTCCGGGAGGATCCACCCGTACGTTTGAGGCGATATTTAGTGGGTTAGAGTCTCACACTGACTCCGGCTTTAGACGCTTTTACTCCTCGTTAAAAAAAAAAACACCATCACACAAACGCACACACAAACAGACACAATCACTCACAGAAGCACACACACATTTGTACACATTGTATGTTCAGCTGCTGGGAAATTGAAGTTTCTCACTGTTCGAAAATGTTTAATTTGCAAAAACCAAATTCTTCAGTCCTGCTGCCACACGATCCACAATTTATAGATAGATGATGATGATGATGATATTTGTGCGAGTGAGCCAAGTTTATGCGTTTCATTATAATGGCAGCCTTCGCTGCTCTGTTTCATATTTTACCTGTTGTCCGTCGAGCGCTCTGTCCGACTCCCTGTCTGTCGCTCTGTTTGTCTGTCTCCGGCGTCTGTCCGCTGAATGCGGTTGATAGCGGAGCCGCACGTTGTTTTCTTCAATGGTACCCACCGTGCAACGCTGTGTGGCTTCCCTTTCGATGCATGTGCGTGTGTGTGTGTGCGTGTCCGCCACACAGCTTCTTTGCAGCTAGCTCGTAGCTCGATTATTGGCGTTACTCACCAAGGAATGTACTCGGACATTCTGAAATGAATGCGAAGTGCCTGCGAAAGGGTTCCATATATAAATTATAACTTTATCTTAATGATGTGGCAGCGTTTTAATTTCGCAACAACTCTTCGATTTCTTTTCACCTTTTACCTTGTTTTTCCTTTTTTTTTCTTACCCGTCTTCTTTGTCCTCTTTTAGCACGTTGATATTTGATTATAACCACACACATCCATACACACGAATGTCCGTATACGAATTGGTATATCCGTGTAGAGGGACCTATACGAGCGTTTAGCGCAAATTTACTACATTTAAATGAAATGACTTGCTGTATGAGTAATTTGGCTGAGGATTTTTGAAACGAACGAAGCAGGCAGTAGACCCAACCCAGTTACGAGTAGTTCAAAATTCCATTCAAGACCAACTCCATGCACTTGGTTCCATATCTTCAGCAATGCGCTAATTGGAGTTCTGAGCAGCAAGCTGGACCCACGGAGCTTATGGTCTCAGTGGATATGTCGTTGACTCAAGGAATCTGCCACAGCAATTACCACGGAAGCTGCGAATATTATAGAAGCGACCGTCAATAGAAAATGTCTCTAGTCCAGAATCCGGATCTCGCCAGCCTACGAGTAATTAGTGTTTACAGCACCAGCCGAATAACATGCTGTGAATTTGGTTAGGAAAGCGAAGCTCCAAAAAAGGTTTAATCCAAAAAAAGTTGGATTTCTTTTAACTCGTAACTTAGTGCCACTTTAATGGGTATGTGGACCTCTACGCCAATCCATGCCTGGGCACAGTAATACTAACAAACAGATGAATCCTGGCGAGAGTTTGCCAAGTGCCTGTACAGGGGTAGATTCCCAATAACTGAGGCAACAGCGCCCCAAGCAATGCTTCTCCGAGATCATAGTTATACATATTCATAAATCTCATATAGACTCCACTTATCCAGGCATCAAACATGGGGCAGAGAAAATATATTCCTTGAATGATTTGAGAGTTTCCTGGCTTTTCAGAGCATTCCTGAAATTGTGGAACAAAGTGTACTCAACATTCCTTTAGCAAAAAGTAAAGCGACTGTAGTGAGGTGGTGGCAGGGCGAGAATAGTTTAATTACTACGTGTATCTGGCAACCGCGTACAGTGAGTATTCGTGCTATTCCCAGAAGGGTACTCGCCACATTCCTTAATTTCACAATCTTCATTTTCTCTTGAGCCGGGCATGGATTAAACACCTTCATATACGTATTTAGCACGATGCTTCCAGAAATCCTAGCGTATCCCCTCTAAACTACGTGTGAGTTTCGAACCCAACACAAGTCGATATTGAACTGTTCCCACACTTGATGAATATATCCACTGTAGTGTAGAAGACGAAA
Organism: Clusia tigrina; assembly: GCA_920105625.2. Lineage (NCBI taxonomy): Eukaryota > Metazoa > Arthropoda > Insecta > Diptera > Clusiidae > Clusia > Clusia tigrina. The sequence continues at coordinate 20,794,450 of OV050032.1, forward strand.
ATTTTGTGAACATTTTTTTAAATGAATTCCATGAAGATATTACCTTGGTAACGCTCTACTTGTTAAATTTTTCTAGTCCCCAAACGAACCCTCTTTGCTTATTCAATAAAAGAAATCTATATATTTTAAACAAAATCATTATTTGAAGAATATTAATCGGAAAACATCGACAAAATAGAAAAAAATTAGGACAATGGCATTTTTACAACATTTGATTCTGGCCGCCGGGCCCAAAACCGTAGCACCCCATGTAATTCGTGCACTATCTGCACAAAAAATTGGCGGCCTCCAATATGAGGAGTATCGCAAAAAAGTTTGCGCTAAGCCCTCCGGTGCACCACCCGAGCGCATGGACGAGCTGATGGCTGAAAAGAAGGACTGCCTACAGAAGTCCAATATGGCACGCAACACATGCAAGGACGAATCACGTCGCATGGATGAGGTATTTTACAAGCCGATCAAATTGCATGAGCGCGAGTACACTCAAACTTGGAGCGAATTTGAGGAACGTCAGCGATCAGCCATGGCTCATGCTGGCGGCGGGCAGCAAATGCGCTGGGGAACCGGCGCTGGACGAAAATAGATGGCATTGTGGATCAGCAAATCGAAACATGGAAAAATTTTATGTTGAAATCAAGAAAAAAACACATATAAAAAAATGCATAAAATAGACAACTAACACAACTTACAAAACAAACACAAAAAATATATTTATATATATGTGCATATATATATAAATATATATATATAAAAGATTTGAACTCCCAAGTTTTCGTCCAAAAATTCAGCGAGTCATTCCACAAGCAAATTTATTTCATATAATTTTTAATTTGTGTTTATTTCTTTACTTATATGCACTAATTTTTTGAAATTCTTCGACGATTACACAGAAACAGCGAAAGCCACAAGAATGATCAACCAAATGACCTCGCAAAAATTATGTAAAATTTGTATTTTGAGAATTCAATAAAATTGTTGGAATTGTATGCATTTAAAAAAAATTTCGAATGAGCTCGTATTTCAGTAAAGGAAAGGGGGGGGCGGGGGGCTTTATTTGCAGGTCAGTGATTGAGAATTTGACTGCGAGGCACCGCCGCTCCACCCTACGGTATGCGAGGTCTTCGAAGTCTCCCGAACCATGTTGCAAGAGTTTGGCTGTGCAAATAAGGATGTGCTGCTCGCGCTTGTGCGGTGATGTGAGAGAAACAATCTATAAAGTGAGTTGTTGTTCCATTATACCATCCACATATATATTACTATAGGTTTACCAACAAATCCAGAGGCTCAACGCTAAAATGGCAGACAACTGATGCGGCGCGCACAAGTGAAACAAGTCGCGGAAGAACTGAGGAGCGCGCAACATGGCGTGGCCCAACTCCTGAACTAGTGGCCTTCGATTGGAAACGAAAGAACAGATAGCCTGTTGCGTATACCATACTCTTGGCATGGTCAAGCCCGGGTTCCTTCCAATAAAACCTACTTATCACTGGGACTAAAACGAAGGTAAAATTTGCTCTTTATATCGCTTATATTGCTTATATCGCCAAATGCATTTCGAACTAAGGTTAGAATAGCATAAGATTGGGCCTCACACGTGACGTTGTTGTAAGCTACTTTTCTGCACAAATTGTACAACTATTGTATACTAGTTCCTTGAGTGCTGGCTGATCTTGTGCCTGATCGTTCGTTGGTAGTTTAAAAGCAAAATTTAACTTTTAACTTCAGCATTTTTTACAAGAAAGTGAAGGGAACTATTGCTGCATCATTGCAAACCTTTGAATCGGCTAATAACATTTTCAGTCTTCGGACAAGTATGAAAAAATAATGCAAATTATTTATTTCCCATCAAAGTGTCACTTAGTAAGTTTCAATTTTACTTCAGCGATCTATCTCCTGGTAGAAGTTTTTGAATTGTGTGTAACTGGCACGTAGAGGAATGCAGATTATCATTGCGAAGCTTCCGTATTGACTCGTTCCAACTGCCGCCCCATGCAAGCTGCGCTCAGTCGGCATAACACCATACGATAAAAGCTCCTCGCAAACACGTTTGGCAACTCGATCCTGTATGATTCTATTTGTGTGTGGTCCTTTATACACATTGCAGACAACGTCATACCACTTGCACTGTCCCACACACACTTCGTCGTTGCATTTGTCGTTCTTCAATTCCCATACGAATACAGCTGCAAAAGTTTGACTCCATCTTTCATGCATTATGACAGTGATGTACGAGTTGGTTTATACTAATTAAATTAAGGGGATATAGTCACTGGAATGACTGGAAGGACTTCATGTTAAGGGTATGTGTGAGTTGCTACAAATTAGTGAGTAGATCACTTATTCCTTGGGATGTGGGTGATACATCAGAATTGATTTTAGAAACAATGAGTGCCGACTTTACATTACTTTCGACATATTCGTTATCTCATTGCTCTGCTCTACCGACTTATTGGAATCCACCTTTAATTTTACGTCAGTTTATGCAAACTCACACATTATCGACTTATTCGAACTTTCGACTTACTTGCATATAACACTTGGATAGATTTTTTATTATATGCCAATGCAGTCGAGAGTATGAATGGAACGGGTGCCTCTGTGGTCCAGTGGTAAGCATGCTAGTCCCACACACAGAGGGTCGCCGGTTCAAATCCTGCCCTGGGCTTGGTCTCAAAAATGCTTCTTTTTAAAAAATGTTTTCTTTTCAAGTCGAAGGCCTCTTAGTTGCTAGTACTCTTTCCCCAACCCCTTGAAGTCATAATTAAATTATGGTGTACGATATGGAATAGAATATAGTCATATTATGAAAATTTTAAATAATGCATAAATAAAAAGCATGTCTTTGTTACTGAAGTTCTAACCTTGTTAAACTCAGCTTTTAAAGTATTGCTTGAATTGTCTACTGCTTTGATTTGTTTAGTCCAGGATATCACCTGGTCTTCGAAGCCTTTGCAGTAAAAGCATTATGACCTAATTGCATAATTTGTTGCTGCTTCATCTACATTTCCAATGACATTTCATATTAATCAACTCAATCACGCATTAAAATCTGAGCTATTGCATTTCATAGCACTTCAAATTTCACTAGGGAGAACCGCTTCATCGACAACGTCGAACTATGAAGCCATGCTAAATTAGTTGAGTGGCTCCTGTGCGCTTTAAGCCCTAAACACTCGTGACTTTTAACTTTTATTTTCGTTGAGCGATTACTCATGACTTTGATTTATTGAGCAAAAGTCATGAGAGACGAAATCTGTTTTTCAGCTCTCGTATTTAAGACTTTGATTTCTTGAACAAATCAATCAGCTGTTTTTGAACTTTCGTTGACGTTCTGTAGCGAATCTAATTTCAATACGTTAGCAAGTCACGAAACTTCACGTAAAGTCATGCATACTCGCAAACACTGAGCTTCATATGTTTGGTCGTAACAGCTGATTAATGAAAGCCAAAGTCATGAGTGTTTAGGGCTTAAATCTCACACAACTATGGATGCCCGCTTTACCAACATCGTCGAATTAAGTTAGTTGAGTGGCTTTCGTGCGCTTTAATGAAAAATGTTGTAATTTTATATTGCTAAGTCAGGCACAACTTGCTTAGTTTCGTCCTTACAATTCAGTTGTCAGCAATAGTTGGTTGGATAGAAATGGGCTAATATTGCTGGCAGGTAGAAAATAAGATCTAATGCTTAAAATAGTTCGAAACAGTTCCCTACAACTGACTTTCTAGACCAGAAAATCATATTACTTGCATATTATTTATTAGCACAGGGACGATTTTCCTTGCTCGTACCTCGTAGCTTGAGTCGTATGTACATATTGTTAGCGTAATTACCACCACTGGCTGCAGCCGTTGTGGGGTGACATCAAACAGCAGCAGCCAACATGTGTGATGGATGTTCGAGTTCGCGTTCGTGTTCGGACCGAACTGTAACCGCTGTGGCGAGCATGTGTGCCAGCCGGTGACAGAGCTAGAGCCAGAGTCAGTCAGTGGCACTGCAGATGAACAACACACTCTGTTTCGGCGAAAGAAATCAGTTGTGTACGAGTCTTCAACGCGTGTAGAATTGAGTAAATAGAGTTGCGGCTAAAGCTTAGGCAAGTGGCATACGATTTGAACAGTTCGAATTTATGTAGAGTATCGAAAGAAGTCAATATATTCAATCAGTTAAAAATAAAAATTGTTTTAAAAAATTTAATACTAAATAATTTAATACTAGCAGAAAGTGGCAGTGGCAGTGGCAGTGTTGGGTTCTGCGATCAGCGGCAGTGCTGAAGCAGAGTGACGAAGCGACGATTCAAACGGAAAATCATTTGAAAGTTTGCCTGCAATAGCGCCAAATGCAAATTGGCAAATTGCAAGATGCAAGCGAATAAATTTATATTGGAAAAAATTTAGACTAAATTGCGCGTAACGGTAACGCATTGCATAGTAATTGTAGCTGTGGATGTGGCTGTGGCTGAGGCTGAGCTTGTATTCGTATCTGTAGCTGATTGTGGTGCTAATGCTGGTGCTGGTGCTGTTACTGGTACTGGTTCTGGTTATGTCACAATTCCATTAAGTGTAGAAATTATTGCAAAAAGAGCACAGATTGAAAAAGATTAATGATTACGCTGGCTGCGGGCCGCGAGCCGCGCTAGGAGGCTATTGGTCCGAGTGCAAATGCGAGCGGAATTGCGTTGTGCGCGCCGTTGTATCTGCAGCTTTGAGGCTGTGATGCTGTTAAGCCGTTAAGCTGTTAATTCGAGAGTCGAGCTCTATCTGGATTTCAATCTAAATTTGAATTTTGATTTCAGTTGGAATTGGAACTGTGAGCAGGCGGCAAGAGTTGGGGGACAGCAACGCATTCAATTCCAAAACGCTCTAGAGTCTAAAAGACAAATTACTATGAGTTGCGCTAGTTTATAAATAAAAGCACCAACAATAAAAACCAAAACAAAACCCAAACACTGCGTATTACAGCAATTCGCACATTACAAGCGGCATAAGAGCACTCAGTTAGCCGCCCGCCGTCCGCTGCCCGCTGCCCAAAAGTTCGCAACCACACTACACAGGCACACACCCCAGCGTTCTGCTGGCTGGGCGCTGCTTGTATCTATCGGTCACATCAGAATCGCATTGCGAAATTGGCCTATCGCGCCTGCTATGCCTGCCGCAGTGTCTGCCTTTCTGTTCGTTTTTTACGCTGAGGCGCACGTGGGTGTGTGTGTGTCGTTTTGTGCGTAACGATTTGTATGTGTTCCGCGACGTAGTGTACGTTGTGTTGCGCCTGTTAGCCTGCCTGCTGCTGCCGCCACCAGCGCTGTCCGCCGTCCGTCAGCCGTCTGCCTTTTAAGCGCGTTTCTATTGTTTGGTAGCTTTTTTCCGCTGCCGACGGTTGCGTTGTCAGCGTTGGTGGTGCTGGTGCTGCTGCCACTATCGCTGCTTGCGACCGGGAGAGATTACTTCTCTATTTGTGTTGTTATTGTAATTGATTGCTTTCATTTCGCATTCGTTAGCACAGAAACCGGCAAGTCGACAACAACAACAGCAATAAAAAGAAAAATATTACAAAAAAAAAAACGAGCGGTCAGATAGTTATAGAGCAAACGCTCCTAACACAATAAACCAAAGCAAGAACACAAAATAGATTCTAACAAAAAATTCACCCGCTAATGTGAATACAACAACAACAACAACAGTGCAATATTGAAAAAACCACCACAATTATAAACGTCGCCGTTTGGAAATTAGAAATTTTACCGGCGTCAGCGAAATTCGCAATTGCACATACTCCGTGCACAAACAGCTGTTTAGAGCGACCGACATAAGCAAGCGTAGTGCAGCGTCGTGTGCATCTTTGAGCCACTCGCGCATACACGAAACAGCCTCGTAAAGTTCGGAGTCGAGCGCATGTAGAGCGATTGGTTGGGAGAGTTCGTGTGTAAATTACGTCAACAAAGAGCACCTGCAGTCGCCGCCTCATAATTGTGCGCGCAGTTCGTTCAGTCCGTGGCTCGTGTGAGCATGTGTGTTTTCGTTAGTGCGCATTATCTTGGCAACATTGAAGCGCATTAAAGCGTAGGCGCAGCCGACCTCTCGCCGGCGTCTAATTAAACAATTGCCGATAGTTCAAAGGTGAAGAAATCTGTCGCCGCACGATTGCCCTTTATGGCCACGTTAAGTATCTAAGCTGAATCGAGCGTGTCCAACAGATACAATAGCATAAATAATAATAACTTAAGAGCAACTGTTGGCGTTTATTGCTGCTGCTGATTGTGCGCGTGTGCGTGTGTTTAAATTTGCCTAAAACGCTCTCTCCCTTGCAACCAACTGCTGAGCCAGTCAATTTGCAATGGCCTCGTTCACCCTCAGCACAGCCGCCAAGCGTCGCCAGTCTATATTGCTACAAGTGTTGCTGCTAGTTGCTGTTTGTGCCGTAATTGAAGTAGCGTCTGCTTCGGTTTTGGATAGCTCCATGGCCGTGGGCGGCGGGGTCGGTACCGTGGGCGGCCATTACCATCATCGCCTCAGTCGTTTTCAACGGGACTCCAGCGCCAAAGATGTAAATGTGCGCGAACAATGCGATGCTGTCAGGGGTTACTTTGAATCGATCGACATCAAATTGAATGGCAGCTATGAGAAAAAAGGTAAGCATCTTCCCTCACTCAATTCTCTTATAAGGGTACATGTGCTTGAATTGTTCAAGTGACTCTCATGGAAGGGTAGAAAATAAACAACGGGCGAACAATAAAAATAAAAATAAAATGGGTGGCAGTAGCAAAACACAATTAAAACATTAACACGGCAGATGTGGACTTTTGCCTATTGCTGAACGAGAAATGTGACTTTCTTTTAAAAGAATATGGTAGACCGACAATGTCCATCTGCCAGTTAGACTCTAGTTACCAGTATAGTGTCCGATACGTAAAGCATGGCCTATTTGTAGGGGTACTGGATATGCCCATATTCACTGCCAGTGAAACTGCAATCAAATCCTTGGGGTCTTTCTTCTGCAAAATCAAAATGGTCTCAGCTTTTTTCTAATATCGAGGTTTTCAAGGCTAAGCCAACTTGGTAAAAGAGAAAAATTAAAATATATACATATTTTTTCCAGTGAGACCCAGTCTTCAACTCCATATAGTCAACCATTCATCATCAGTTAATTAGTTAGTTCAATGAAGGAGATACAAGTTGCATTCCAAAGTAAACAGAAATTTGAAGAACAAGAAAAACAAAAAGTTTGTTTGGCAAAATGGATTTCAAAATAGTTCCCTTCCATCTCAATACAGCGGATTGCACGGTATAAAAGCATGTCCAATGAGTGGTATGTTCTACACGATATCGGTACAAGCCTTTTGAATGGTTTCTACATACACAAAACGCCTTCCTTTCAGCGGCAGATGCATTTTTTCGAAAAGGTAAAAGGCTTGGCACGATGCCAAATCAGGCGAATACGGGTAGTGGGTGTTGGTAGTTGAATTGCCCATAGAAATACCAATTTTCAAAAGTCCTGTTTACTTTGTTCCGCACCTTGCATCTATAAATACGTGGACGGGAATCCTTCATAAACAATTTAACCAACTAATTAACTAATGGTGAACGGTTGACTATAAGAAGGGGAAGACTGAGTCTTACGGGGAAAAAGTGTTTGATATGTTTAAAAAGAGTTCAATTCAGAATCTTGATTATAACCAAACAACTCAAGAAAAATGTGAGTGATGAGAAAAGTTGTATGAATATGTTTAATATATACTCGTATGCGATTAAAGAAAAAATTTACCTGCGATCTATATGATACGATTGTGTTGACTTTTACACCCTGCTTTACATATAAAAGATGAGAACCAGTGCTAGCACCTTTCTCCCGCATAGAAACACAAGATTGTAACGGTTGTTCAGCCAGACTAATGCAACATATCCGCTAGAAGGGAATTGTATTCGTAAGTCACTAAACACCACACAATGGGCTCATTATGCATCAGTGGACCAGTCATAATCTCGTATTGGCTCGTTTGATACCTAGGCTTATCTACGAATTTTGTTTTGCTTTCCCAGCTATGTTTCCATAAACTCTTTCAAGCAAAATGTCTCTTCAACATTATATACTATTGTAATAGATATGAGATTCAGCACTGCAGCTGTTAAATCTTTCACAAATATTCACTGAAACGAATTTCTCAAAACTCCTCTCCAAAAAAGGGAAATCTTTCTAAAGTTCTGTTCATTTAGCGGGCGGTGTTGAAATATATTCCGGTAAGATTACAGAGCGTTGTTCAAGGCACGTCTTTTTCCGACCCGATTCATGGGTTAATCTTGTTTTCATATCCTAATGCAAGATAGTACACAAGAGAGTTTTATTATTTCCTCATATTCTCTATTGGCACGTTCGCTTAACAGAGCGAGTATCTCGTACTCAAAAAGCAGTAATGAAATCCTCACACTTAAACCTGGAAAATATTGAAATTAAACGAATTAGAATTAAGCAAATTGAAAATAGCAGCTACAAAATTTCAATGCAGCGTCCTTCCCGACGCATTTTCCACACTTTCATTTGCATGCAACAACAACAAAGCTGCAGAGCGAAAAAAACAACACCCCTCAAGCCCATATATATGTAGCAAGAAGCCAGGCAGGCAGCCACCCTAGCTCAACGCAGTTCACCGTCAAAGTTTCAATGCAAAATAGCAACCAAACGAAAAGTGGCCAAAGTTCGATAAAAATTACAGTGAAATTATTGAGAAGGTCAGGTCAATTGTCGGAAAGTAAATCACTGGCAAACACTTGGCAAACAAAGTTTGCAAACGCCATAAAAAGGGAAGCGCTTTGCCTCTGGCTGTGGCTGTGGCGGCGGTAGCGGCAGCGGCTGTCGCTGTGGTTGTGGCAGTCGACGCTTTCTGCAACAGAAATTGGTATAGAAATTGGAATTGGAATTCGATTCGAAGTGGCACTGAAACCTTCGGAATAGACTGTGAGTAGTTTAAGGACAAACTAAATTTTTTATAACCAAAAAAAAGCAAGGAACAAAATTCTTTAAAACCGAAGCCAGTTCAGCAAATTCTTTATATTTTATTTGTTTTCGGTCTAATCTGGAAAACTATAATCGTAAACTTGATAATGGCTCCCATAAACGATATGATATTTACGTTTAAGAGTGTTGTGCTTCATGAGGATGATCGTGTTTTAGCTTTGTATTTCCTCGAAGAGTCAATCATCACAACCGCGGGTTTGTTGTTTTTAGTACTTGCATAACAAGAGGAACTTTGAAACCACAACCAATAATGGAGCAGAAAAAAATTGTGCGTTTTCAGCTTCAGTTCCTGAATTGAGATATAAAAACATTCCAAGTGATTTGTTTACAACTGTTTCAAATTTATCAACAATTTGCGCCTCCGATAGCCAATTAAGTCATTTCCACTTACAGCATGAACACGATATTGAGTGGTGCTGTGTACAAGGCACAAAAAGGCAATAAAGCCGGCCAGAATTGCCAGCTAAATAAACAAAATCGAGTCAACCAGTACGGTAATTATCTGAGCCTGGGTCCCAAGCTGGGCTATCCTATGAAATGTGTGCTTTTTTATTATTACTCTGGCAGTCGATATATATTCCGGCTAATTTCCGGAGATTCACAAACTCCCAGCTCGTAAATGGGGAGCAAATAACCACAATCTGATGGAAGTCAAAGAGCGAAGATAAAAATAAAGTAAATAACGAGGTGTGCTTTACTCGCATATTCCTTTTTAAACATGGTGCAATTTTAGAAGCCCTAAATCGTCACCTGAGAGAGCACAAACACCCACTCTTCCGCCATCTACGTTTCACATTTATTTGTATCAGCAGTATATGAACGGTTCTGAGAGCTGAACTTCATTTTTATCAGAATCATATTTAACTGAAGATGTGCAACATACAAACAGTTATCCAGAAATATGAACTCACAGTCCTGTTACCGTCACTAGACTGAAGTGATGATATTAGAAATGAAACAGATTCACCAGATTGAATTAGGTTTTCTCTTGCCAACGAAGTATTCGTGTTGTTCATCTCAGAACTGTGATTCCCCTCCATAGTTTACTTGGAGTTATGCGCCTTGGAACTTTAACTTTCGATTGCCGTTTTCATTGTTTTGATACTAACTTTCTGTGGCAGTGCAACAAACATAGTAAATAATCGAAAATGTACCAAAAGATGTATCAGTTTTTATGGTATAAATTTGTACATCTTGAAGGTGGTACAATGAGCCCACTTTCACTGTCATTGTGCTTGGAAACCACTATTGTTACCAACAGTTTAATGGTCACAATTTGTTTACGACTTCATTTGTCAGTACTCTGTTCGAACTGTGAGTAGCATCGCTCGTATAGACTGGTTGAGAGATTAGTTTCTAAGCTGACTTCTAGACACTTAAACACTGACACCTGCAACCTGGTGTACAGCACTTAACGCGACTAGTCACCTTTTGGGCGTTTTATAAGTGCAGATCTCTTCATTTTGCCAACTTAAAGAAGTCCATGAATATATGTATGTTTTATACTTGAATGTGTTGTTTTTATACGATAATTTAAGAAACTAAATTAGGCATGTGAAAAAAACACTGGAAGTTGGCTACAGTGCTCCCCTTGTACACACCCGCCAGCTGTCATATCTCGGGCACTGTGCAATGTTTTCGATAAATGAGCAATTTCACGGCTGTACACACGGCATGTGGAGGAGTGTAGTGGAAACATGTGGAACGCGGTTGAAACATTTCACAAATTAAAAAGACTTCAGTCGATTGACTTAAATCACGAAGGCTGGCGAAATCTTCTTTGCTGATTGCAATGAAACGCTTTGTGGGTTGTTTTAGGGTCAGTGGAAAAGCTGCCGTGGGAAAAGCGAAATACTAAAAATGCTGAAATACGTATTCCAAGCCCACTCTCCGACCCACTCTCCGACCCACTCTTCAGCCCACTATCCGGCCCACTATCCGGCCCACTATCCGGCCCACTATACGGCCCACTCTTCAGCTCACTCTCCGACCCACTCTCCGTCCCACTCTCTGTCCCACTGTCAGTCCCACTCTCCAACCCACTCTTCAGCCCACTATCCGGCCCACTATACGGCCCACTATACGGTCCACTCTCCGTCCCACTCTTCGACCCACTCTCCGACCCATTCGCCAGCCCACTCTCCGACCCACGCTCTGACCCACTCTCCGACCCACTCTCCGACCCACTCTTCAGCCCACTATCCGGCCCACTTTACGGCCCACTCTCCGTCCCACTCTTCGACCCACTCTCCGACCCACTCGCCAGCCCACTCTCCGGCCCACTCTCCGACCCACTCGTCAGTCCACTCTCCGACCCACTCGCCAGCCCACTCGCCAGCCCACTCTCCGACCCACTCTCCGGCCCACTCTCTGATCCACTCTCCGACCCACTCTCCGACCCACTCTTCAGCCCACTATCCGGCCCACTATACGGCCCACTCTCCGTCCCACTCTTCGACCCACTCTCCGACCCACTCGCCAGCCCACTCTCCGGCCCACTCTCCGTCCCACTCTTCAGCTCACTATCCGGCCTACTATACGGCCCACTCTCCGGCCCACTCTCCGACCCACTCGTCAGTCCACTCTCCGACCCACTCGCCAGCCCACTCTCCGACCCACTCTCCGGCCCACTCTTCAGCCCACTATCCGGCCCACTATACGGCCCACTCTCCGACCCACTCGCCGACCCACTCGCCAGCCCACTCTCCGACCCACTCTCCGGCCCACTCTTCAGCCCACTATCCGGCCCACTCGCCGGCCCACTCGCCGGCCCACTATCCGGCCCACTTGCCGGCCCACTCGCCGGCCCACTTGCCGGCCCACTCGCCGGCCCACTCGTCAGTCCACTCTCCGACCCACTCATCGGCCCACTCGCCGGCCCACTCGTCAGTCCACTCTCCGACCCACTCATCGGCCCACTCTCACGCATATTTCACAATTCTTAGTTGCTTTCCTTTAGTGCCAAAATAGCTTCTTTTCGTAATTTGTTTCTGGAAATTTTCACATGCTCGTACTCGGATATCCACATTATTCGACAGCGTGCAATGCCAGAACGCACCGAGTTGGTTCGATGAGATAACAATTATTGTTATTGTTGGCGCTGTGGGCGATTTCCTCGCAATGTATACCAACTACGAGTGTACCGCCCTGCGAGAGGATTCCAAACAATTTTCCAACTACCTGCGCGTATTTTTACTGGTTTTTTTGTACTTGATTCTTTCTTCTTTTTGCTGCTTTTTGTTTTACAACAAAGGCTTTGTGGGAAATTGCTTCGGTTGTTGTTGTTATTATCATTATTCTTATTGTAGTAGCACGCAGGTATTTCTCTGCCGTTGCTCTTTATTAAGGTAATTGTGCGTAAATGTGTAACGTCAAAGAAGTCAAGGTCGAATAATCAATAAAATTATTTTGCACTTAATTACTTTCGGCAGGTACAACAGAAAGAAACATTCAAACAAATACACAATGCAACGAAGAAAGCAAGAAGGCTCGAAGGCAAGAAGGCAAGACCATAAAGCGTGAATAGAAAGCATTGTGAGGTTGTTGTATAATTCTTGCTTAATTAAAATGTGAATGTTGCGTGGGCCCATTATGCCTATAGGGGTTTTGTTGACTTCAGCTGCAACAGGCGTGTCCATAATTCAAGAAAAAGAAATACACGCGCTGAGCATATAAAGTTAATAAGCATATACAATGTACATATGTAATTAAGTGTGTGCACCAGCGGTGGTAGCAGAGCGTCCGTTAAATACAAACTTGACTCGGCGATTAGTGTGAAAATACAGGCAGCAAGACTCGCATTTAGAATAGGTAAACAATGGAGGGTTTCTCAGTTTGAGGGTGAGCTCACATATCCAGTATAATGTGCGCCATGGTATCCTTTTTTATGCACAATTTTCAAAGCTGCTCCCAAATGGACTCAAGCAGCTATGATTGCAGTCTCGGTGGCTACAGAAAGTGCGCTGGGCTGGTCTGTGGAATTGCCTGCACACACCTCAAAGTGTCCCAAGCAAAGAATGTGAATGCTTCGAAGTATAATATTTGGATTATTCAGACCCAATCATTTGTTTTACACTGGTCAATAACGCTTTTTGTGCTCAAGTGTTAAATTTAGCGCTTAATATAGGCGCGTACCCTTCAGTAACATAATTTTTGGATGTTGAGATTAGTTAAAATTCACTCCGTATAGTTTTATAAACAATATTTCTAACTGGCTGCTCAACATAACGTTAAATCCGCCACTTAAATCATGTACTTTAAAAATTAAGTTGATTATGTGGGCACAAATAACTACTTCTACACAGGCGAACCTAATTGAGTTGAATAATTTACCTGCTCGAATATGCAGATCATTCAGTGTATTCAGTTGTACGAGTAGTCGCAGCAATTTTCCATTAATAAACTAACTGAAAGCCCTTGTCAGCACTGAATCAGTTGCATGCCACTAAATGCGACACATTAGCATTAGCTGGCCTTAAATTAAGTACCTGCTTGTACGCTGTCTCCTGTCTCCTGTCTCCTGCCGCATGCAGTACAAAAAACAGTCAGGAACACAGCCACACATACACATACAGCTACCGAATGACAAAACCGAAACAATTTCCCAACTACCCAACTGCTCTACTAAGCAGTTTATTTTTAAAGCAGAACAATTACAATTCTATCGCCTTTTATGCCCGCTGCCATGGCAGAAGGCATTAGCAGCCACGGCCTGCTTAAATGTTTGCATGGAAAACTGAAAAATGATTGTGTTGGCCGACTGGAGGACTGCCTGGGAACAGGTTCAACGCGCGTAGTAGTCTCACACAACAGACTCTGGCATATTTACTGAAATCGAGGTACAACAAGTTGTGAAGAAAGAAAAAAAAAAAACAACCTAACCCAAAACAACAACAACAACAGCAACAACCACAAACAAAAAAGAATCGTATTTATGAAAGAAATGTGAATGAAAATGAAATATAATGGCTAAATAAAATGTGTTTAAGAGGAGAAATTAAAATGAATTCAAATGACACTACACACAAACCGCCGCGAACTGTGCTGCCAGACAGACGTGCCACACCAATTATCATCAGTCCTAGACGAGTACCAAATAAAAACTTCCTAGAAACATTTAAATTGCTTTTCTCTTTGTCCATCATAACCATTTATAAAGAAGCGAGCAAAATTTACCGGATGATCTTTTGTAAAATCGGACTGAATTACCCTCATTCCGTAAGTTTCAGTTTCTATAAGACGAGTACTGTGCTACGAATGTACAATAATGTTAATTGATCTTGGTTTAGAATTGTTGCATAGGCGCTCACCGTCTAAGCGATAACTATACTCGACTTGGATGGTCAGTGCGTGTATAGCGCCCCATCCGTGGTATCACAATGGGCCACTATTTGTGCCTCAGTGTGCTTCTCGCTGACACTCCACCTAACCTAACCTTGGTTTAGAGTGGAAGCCCTCAATTACGGATCAAATGGATCATGTGGTATTGGAAGGGGTTTTCGGCGGGCAGTCATTTCCAACACAGCTTAAGTCATTATTAAACTTCAAAGTGTAGTGCTCAACAAATTCTAATATATATATAATAAATATATATACGAGTATATATAGTACAATAGGCATCATTGCATGAGTGCTTGGAAACTTCCTTCTTCGACGTTTCTCCGGCCTACCAATCACTTCAGCGTATCTGCAGAGGATATTGTGATTACCACCGATGAATTACTACTCGTACGTCTCTGAGTGTTCTGTTTTTGCACCGTCAATGTGACAGTTTTCGAACTATTGCATTGACACCCTGGACACACTTGTCTGCTCAACATCAGACTAATTCGCGATTAATCGACCGACCACTGGAGGAAGTACACAGGCTACACAGCAAACATTGTTCTGCATTCATCACGATTGATATTGTAGAACAATTTCAAACGATTGCCATAATAGCAGTTGGAAAATTTTCAAAAAAAATACATTTAAGTCACATGTGCCTAAAATAGCCCTTAACACACTCCAAGCAAATGTTCATTCTCCCATTCTGCTTACGAAGTTTTGCCGATTTTGGCATTGTATGATGGATCTTACGGGTTCCAAGAACTATTGTTTGGAAAAAGCATCCAAATTCTCGGCCCGAGTTATTTGTTGTGTGCATTTCAAAGGTACAAAGGTAGATTCCAAAAATAGAAGTGTATCCGAAAAGGAATTGAAATGAAACGCGAACCAATTTCAAACCCGACACGACGTATGAGTGATTCACACAACTAGGTAATATATGGGAACATGACCTGTCTTTCTTTTTATCTGGCAACACTGGCACAGATGCTCGGGCAAGCTCACAAATGCCACTTACTTCTGCATGTGTATGTGTGTGTGTGTGTGTGTGTGTGTGTCCAGGCACACGGACTGACTGCGCAAACATGGGTTCTTGAAAAATTCATGGAAACTTAACACCGTGTTGTACAAACAAATAAAATACCCAACCACCAGCAGCAGCAGCACAGAAGTAAAGATGAACTTTAAAAAAAATATACATAAAATAAAAGAATTAAAACGATTAAGAAGAGTTAGTTGAATTTTTATGTGAATGTACGATATCGTAGATATGTTTTTTTGTACGTAGGAGCTGCGAGTGACCCAACATAATGGAGCAGCGGCCGGAGCATGTTGTTCGGCAATTAAATGTTTTATGTAAGAGTGAATGCAAATATTTATTTAGAAATGTGGCCATTAATTTAATTAGTTATAATGTAAAAACTACGTTTGAAGAGAAGAGTACTTACAGCCTTATTATGCTAGCCCAGAAAGCCAACAAGTTGGCAAGAGCAAAAATAAGCCGCCTGTGCTTGTGTGTACGATTTTTTATATTTTTAATTATGATATATAAATAATATTATCATAATTCTCGTAATTGTACGATCTAATTGCATGTGTGTTCGACAACGTTCATGATGGTGTGCTTGAAGACACTGAGTCAATTGCTTCCGGTACGGGTACATACGATTAAGTCTGTTCATGGCAGATAGCATTCTTCTCCTCGCAATGAAACGTTGTTGGTGCAAGTAATTTATTGTGAACAGTGATTTGCTACTGTTTTGTGGGCGCTCATCTGCATTGAATGTGCCAGCAGTTGTTATTAAATCAAGCAAAATACGTGCAGCATTTGCGTTTGTTTGTGGAAATTGCTTCTAATGCCTTCTTGTGTATGAGTAAATATTGTTCAAAAATATGCAGAGAGCATCTACGGGCACATGTTTCACAGAATGAGTTTTATTGGGCTAAGATGACTTGAGGAAGACTTCTGTACCTCAGTCTGTAAGTCAGTCTGTCCGTTTGTGTGTTCGAGTTATAAACTAACGTTAATATGCTTATTGGCGAAAAGCAACAATCGCCACAGCAAAAGCAGCTAGGAAGTAAAGCCCCCCAAACCAGCAAACAAAGCCGAAACAAAATATTTTTAACATATCAATAAACCGGCGATATTCGTTCACGCAGTCATAAAATAATTGAATACAAACAGAACAAGCCGGAGCTGGAGCTGAAGTCGCAGTCGCAGTTGCAGTTTCAGTTGCAGTTTCAGTTGCAGTTGCAGTTTCAGTTGCTGCAGTAGGCGCAGCCTCAGCCGCAGCAGCAAACAAAGCTGTTACTTGATGACACAAGCTTCGTTTGTATGTAAGTCTCCCTATCTCTGTGTCTGTCTGTTTGTCTGTCTGTTTGTCTGCATGTGTGTGCTTGTTTGTTTAGAAATTGTTATGTTTCATTCATAGCATAGTTACTCCTAGTTCTATGTTTTCTTTTGACATATTTTCATTTTTATTTGAAATTTTGTTTATCTGAGGCCCCGTGGCCGCCTCCCTTAGCCTACTCGGCCATGCTTCTCCCTATACATACACCGTCGCACGACCCGTATAACCACTCATATACTGCCATATACAGGCGTGCTAGCGTCCACATATATGGATACTCGCAGTATGTGTTGGCTTGTCTGTCTGCGGTATCATTCCAAATTTATCTGTTTCTGCATTAAGTAAACTTTGATATTGTGTTCGAGCGCTTGCTTGGCTGAGTGCAAGTCTTCCCGGTTCCTGCAGTTCATTATGGTTGGTTACTGACTCTCCACACCACGCTGTCATATTTGCACTTGGAGTTTACACAAATATTGTATTTACGACTGAGTATGTTCGCTGATATTTACGGCTACAACAGTGCTACAAAATGCAAACAACAACAACAACAGCAACACCAACAAAGATCGAGTATTGCTTGAAATTACAAAATTAGTAATACCAATGCCCATACATACATATAAACGAGTACACTTTCATACTTATGTACACGTAACAACAACCCTACAAGCATATCGGGCGTTTGTTGGATTTCGGACGAGGCAGAAATGCGTTAAGTTTTAAAGTAAACATAGGTGAAGTTTTTGTGTAAAGCGAGCCCACATCCGTGCGTATTGTTTACTGACGGCATATTTTACAGAAATACGAATACAAAGGAAAGGAAATATGGAGCAGCGCAACATTTATTTAAACAGGAACGTCCCCATAAGGGTCTAATAACGCTCTGCTTATTCTACTCGTGCAATACTGCTGGAGTGGCCCGTAGAAACATTGCTGGACTATTATTACTATAAATATTAACAATAATAAAATAGCAATAATGCACTAGTAATAACAAATAATAATAATAAAGAAAATAAGAAACTCTCGATGGTTATTCAACTCAAGTAGCGTGGTTGGATTTTATGTTTACTGAACGTGCATTTTAAGCATAAACAAGCAGCTGAATTCACTCGCTCTTCATTAACCGAATATGATTCATAATTGAACTGAAATTCAATCTCAAGTCGCAAGTCTCAAGCTATATTCACACTACACCAGGGAACAGCGAAGCGGAGTAAAATGGCACCAATAATGGCACAGTGACAACTCAGCTTAAATGAGAAAACACACAACAAAACACACAGCGGCAGAGTGAAATTAGTGGCTTTAAAATTCAGCCACAAACAACATCAAATTTAGCAAATTCAAGTGGACTTTGTGAGAGGGTAAAGTGAAGCTTTCAATTTTCATGCCATATGTGAATATATATTAAACAATGATCTGAGCTCACTAATCATGGACCCTTATTTACCACAGCATCAGACATTTATTTAAGAGAATTTCGTTGGGTCCTTATTTACCACAGCATCAGACTTTTATTTAAGAGAATTTCGTTGGGTCCTTATTTACCACAGCATCAGACTTTTATTTAAGAGAATTTCGTTGGGTCCTTCTTTATCACAGCATCAGACTTTTATTTAACTGAATTTCGTTGGATCCTTCTTTACCACAGCATCAGACTTTTATTTAAGAGAATTTCGTTGGATCCTTCTTTACCACAGCATCAGACTTTTATTTAAGAGAATTTCGTTGGATCCTTATATACCACAGCATCTGGGTTTTATTTAACTGAATTTCGTTGGATCCTTCTTTACCACAGCATCAGACTTTTATTTAAGAGAATTTCGTTGGGTCCTTATTTATCACAGCATCAGACTTTTATTTAACTGAATTTCGTTGGATCCTTCTTTACCACAGCATCAGACTTTTATTTAAGAGAATTTCGTTGGGTCCTTCTTTACCACAGCATCAGACATTTATTTAAGAGAATTTCGTTGGGTCCTTCTTTACCACAGCATCAGACTTTTATTTAAGAGAATTTCGTTGGATCCTTATATACCACAGCATCTGGGTTTTATTTAAGAGAATTTCATTGGATCCTTATTTACCACAGCATCTGGGTTTTATTTAAGAGAATTTCGTTGGATCCTTATTTATCATAGCATCAGACTTTTATTTAACTGAATTTCGTTGGATCCTTCTTTACCACAGCATCAGACTTTTATTTAAGAGAATTTCGTTGGGTCCTTCTTTACCACAGCATCAGACATTTATTTAAGAGAATTTCGTTGGGTCCTTCTTTACCACAGCATCAGACTTTTATTTAAGAGAATTTCGTTGGGTCCTTATTTATCACAGCATCAGACATTTATTTAAGAGAATTTCGTTGGGTCCTTATTTACCACAGCATCAGACTTTTATTTAAGAGAATTTCGTTGGGTCCTTATTTATCACAGCATCAGACTTTTATTTAAGAGAATTTCGTTGGATCCTTATATACCACAGCATCTGGGTTTTATTTAAGAGAATTTCATTGGATCCTTATTTACCACAGCATCTGGGTTTTATTTAAGAGAATTTCGTTGGGTCCTTATTTATCATAGCATCAGACTTTTATTTAACTGAATTTCGTTGGATCCTTCTTTACCACAGCATCAGACTTTTATTTAAGAGAATTTCGTTGGATCCTTATATACCACAGCATCTGGGTTTTATTTAAGAGAATTTCGTTGGATCCTTATATACCACAGCATCTGGGTTTTATTTAAGAGAATTTCATTGGATCCTTATTTACCACAGCATCTGGGTTTTATTTAAGAGAATTTCGTTGGGTCCTTATTTATCATAGCATCAGACTTTTATTTAACTGAATTTCGTTGGATCCTTCTTTACCACAGCATCAGACTTTTATTTAAGAGAATTTCGTTGGGTCCTTCTTTACCACAGCATCAGACATTTATTTAAGAGAATTTCGTTGGGTCCTTCTTTACCACAGCATCAGACTTTTATTTAAGAGAATTTCGTTGGGTCCTTATTTATCACAGCATCAGACATTTATTTAAGAGAATTTCGTTGGGTCCTTATTTACCACAGCATCAGACTTTTATTTAAGAGAATTTCGTTGGATCCTTCTTTACTACAGCATCAGACTTTTATTTAAGAGAATTTCGTTGGATCCTTATATACCACAGCATCTGGGTTTTATTTAACTGAATTTCGTTGGATCCTTATTTACCACAGCATCAGACTTTTATTTAAGAGAATTTCATTGGATCCTTATTTACCACAGCATCAGACTTTTATTTAACTGAATTTCGTTGGATCCTTCTTTACCACAGCATCAGACTTTTATTTAAGAGAATTTCGTTGGGTCCTTATTTATCACAGCAACAGACTTTTATTTAACTGAATTTCGTTGGATCCTTCTTTACCACAGCATCAGACTTTTATTTAAGAGAATTTCGTTGGATCCTTATATACCACAGCATCTGGGTTTTATTTAACTGAATTTCGTTGGATCCTTCTTTACCACAGCATCAGACTTTTATTTAAGAGAATTTCGTTGGATCCTTATTTACCACAGCATCTGGGTTTTATTTAAGAGAATTTCATTGGATCCTTATTTACCACAGCATCTGGGTTTTATTTAAGAGTATTTTTTGGATCCTTAGGCACCTTTTTGTGCAGTTCCTGGTACCGGCGCGTTACCAGACTGATCATAACATTACTTAATTGCCCAGTAATTATTCAACAAGTGTTTTCACTGTGTCACTCCCACTGTTTACAGCGTATGCCACACCCATCGCCAACTGCCTTTCACAGACACAAGCTTTGACGAAACGATGAACAAGCCTCACTAAATTGGTTGACCATATTCTCCGCTCAATTTTGCTCTTTTATAAGTATGTGTATTGAGTTTTGAAGACCTGGAAGATCCAAGCGAACTGAAATTGTCACAGCTTTTTTGCTTATAACTTGGATCCATTGGTGTTGAGGCGGTAGATTGAATTATACAACACAGTTTTGAGAACCAGCCACATCGCGGACATCTAAAAATAAATTTATATCAATCAGATATCGATGCTAATATAGAAATCGGAATTAAAGATGTATCTTTAGCGCACAGGTCGTGAGCACAACTTAGGGTGATGAGATTTAGTGAAAGAAGGAGCATAGAAAACGGCCGCTCACCAAAAAATTGGTGGAATAATATGAGTAACTATCCCCAAAATTCCATTATAGACTTTAATTCACTCATTAAATAAAGGATAAAATGTGCAGCAGGCAAACGTGGATGCATATCAATCAAGCATGAAGTCCAGATTATTTGAATATTTCAACATTCATAACTAAACATGAAGAAAGTCATTACTGAAAAGTCATTAAGTCATTAGTCATTAAGTTTTTAGGGAAAAGTCATTAAGTTTTTAGTCGAAAGTCATCAGTCATAAACAACGAGTCACAAATGGTGCTATCTCTTTTGCACTAATGGACCTGTATCTGGAAAATGGGGATTGATCTCTACAGCAACCAAAATGAAGAGAAAGGCTATAATGTTCAGTTGTGACTTGGAAGCAGCAGCGATAAAGTTGTTGTATATGTTAAGTGACTTATCTAAATATTCTAAAATTGTGTGGTAAATGAGTTTATATGATTAAATGAATTATAGTTAAATTCAAATAGTTTAATTAAAGCTAAATTATAAAACAATTGCTTTTGAATTCATTGACACTATTCAGTGATCGAATTGTTGGCATAAATAATTTATATTAGAATAAGAACATTATTATTACGATTTTTAAAGCACTTCATTTACATTTTGCATATCATTTGACAGATAAAGCTGTCGAAAAATATTACAATTGATATTGAGGTGAACGCACAGTGGTGGGCATGGAGTATCCTACCACTTATGCCGCACCTCCACTCTTTGATCCAGAAGTTTACTTCTAATAAACAAACGACTGACCATTAACTCGTTCACCAGATTAGAGATGCACAATTTTTCGTATCGTTAATTCGCGCATCAGAGATATATTTCCAGGACAACTCTGATTTATAGAATAATTATATACGTGTGACCAGTGAACAATCCCGAATAGAGTAATAATAAAGAAATTCCTTTAATACCGGTCCAACATTAACAATGTAACCATGCTAATAAGGAGATCAAATGCTGAGAGGCGTGCATATGTCAGCGAGTTTAATGTGGAATATGAAAATATCAGCTGGTTGTTCTGGCGCGAACAACGACCAACTAAACACTGTCCTAAAATGTTGGCATTTCTGAAGGCAACGCACAGCAGGACCTCGTAAACTCCTCACATTTAGAGCGCTGAGAAAGTGGTCATTTAGAGAACCGGCGCTGGCTTTTTCCTAACTGCAAGCGTGGACATGGAAATGCTGGGATTCCCAAGTGAACAACAGTGCACTTCCGTTACGCTCATATATGTATGTATATTTGTGTTGGTGTGTTTGTATGGCTGGGTAATTTGTGTGTGTGTGTGTGTCGCTCAACAGCCTACAGAAAGGCAATTACATGAGCATTAATACCGTCTTTTAGCTTGTACGATTACAAGCTTGTTATTTTGTTTAATCATTTTGGACTCACTTTGACATATCAAAAGCATATGCAACCAACAACTCCACTCGAGAATACCAACAACAACAACAACAACAGCAACAACAACAACAACGGCAAACAACAGGCACAAGAACCACAACAAAAACACAAAAACCAAAAATAAAAAATAAAAACGAGTACTTTAGATAAGATAAACTATCTTTATGTCGTTTATACTTATGAAATGCAACAACTACAACAACAACAACAACAAAAGAATACCTAAGTGAAAATATTTCCAACGTTCTGAATGGTGATGTGCGGTGGTGCACTGATGATAATGATGATGATATTGAGGATGATGAGCATGATGGTGTTGGTCTTTGCGGTACTGGCCCTGGTGCTGGTGCTGGTGCTGGTGATAGAGGCGTCTCTCGTTTTATGGGTATGAGCGGCCGACCTCATAATAAGTCGTGTGAAATGTGAAAGAATGTTTATTACATGCAGGTAGTGGGTTTTCGGCCAAAACAAAAAAAAATCCCCCAAATAGAAGGAAGAGAGATACCAAAATGCCAACAATACAAAATATACTAAATACAACAACAATGGAAACAGAAAGAAAAATACCATTTGAAAATACCTGTGCCGCACATTGTTGACGCTGCTGGTGATGAGTTGTTTTTGTTTTCTGTTTGCGCATACATAATAACAAGAAAAATCACTCACTTCCATGCCCCTCAAATTGTACAATTGCTGTTGGCCTGACTGAGTGTGTGTTTTTCTATTTCAACTCTCTAATTTTTCTCGGATTGTTTTGGTGAAATATTTCTATTAAATTTTTGTTCAAATCCTATTTTCGTGTTGTTGTTGTTGTTAATGTTTGGTTCTCTGCTGCAAACAAGAGTCATGAAGCCATTGTCAGTTATTTCTTGTTAAGAGACTTCTTCGCATGACGCTTTTGTTGACTCAGCCCCATAATAATCATGTTCAGTTTTCCATGGAAAAAATTCTTGATGACCGCGTGTTAATATCAAAGGAAACAATTACAAAAAAAGAAAAACCTAAAATACAGATTGGGAGAGAGAGGAAGAGATTTGAGTCAGATTTATGTGTGTGAAAATATGAAATGTAACAGAAGTACCCAGAATGAAAACTGTCGATCAGATTCCGGGGAAGCGTGTTGGACAAGGGGCCACTGTCTTTCGAGAGTAATCGATATTATCTGCTCGATATTGGCATTCAACACAAACGGCAACGAAACGTCATTGATGCTCGATATTGGCATTCAACACAAACGGCAACAAAACGTCATTGACGCAAATCGGAAGGTGCGACTAGGAATGAGACTTACTCCTGTCCAGCAGTTGTCACGTTAAATACCAAAATTGTTATAGAACTAACTCTTCCACTCTAAACAATTATAAGCGAATAATATTGCAATAAAAATATATATTTTGCTGCATATTTAATTAAATAAAGATTAGATTAGGTTACCCTGGTTGCGATGCCAGATGGATATCCATTTAAGAGTCGTAATATGGAGCTGTAAATAGAGAGACGCCCTTAGCGAAGACCATCCCTATTGCTGCTAAGGCCTCGTCCAGTCCCTCAAACCAGGGGGCTGCCAGGTATGCCAGGCGCGCTTTTGACATTGCGGGGAATAAGCACAGGAGATGTTCCAAAGTTTCCCTTATGCCCTGCCCCTCACATTTCCTACAATAGTCGTTTTCCTTGAGTCCCATTCTTTTGGCGTGTACCGCCGTTATACAGTGACCCGTCAATATGCCTACAACCATTCTGCAATCCTTTTTGGGGAGTGCCAGTATAGATTTGGTTTGGTTTAATTAATTAAAATTCCAACACAAACAAATATTTAAATATGTTTGATTTTTTATGTGAATAAGAAAAAATGTCCTTATTCCAAAACAGTGGACAGAGGAAAACAAAGAGAGACAAAAGTTCGGCAGATTAATAGACACATATCATGATAGACGGAAGGTGACAGCACTATTTCTTGTTTGCTACACTCTGCTTCCTCGTATCTTGTACATCGTTCTTCTATATGGATACCTGACTGACATACGTTCGTTACCAGTATGTGAGCCTTTATTCTAAATTGTCGCAAATGCCTGCTAGGACCAGCACACAGACAATAATCCAGAGCTCAGGTGTCGATATATTATCGCGAGCTCTTCATCCACGCTTGCGAATATATTAGATGAAAATATCCCGACCGGTCCAACCGAGCACGCACACCTTTCACACAATGGTTGGCAAATATCACATAAGGACGCGTCCAGTACAAATAATTAAGAGAGGCTCCTGTCAGACATTGGCCTGCTAGGTAGACCTGTTTGAATAACGCCACCCTCTCAAGCAGTTGGGTATCTACACAAGTCTGGAAAGACATTGCTATTAACCTCCTTGAGTAACGCACTCGCTTAGCTCAGGAAACTTAGCACAGGCCCTGTACCCAGGTAGTGGAAGAATTCGCATTTCTCGCACTTAAATTTCAG
The DNA here is from genome assembly GCA_920105625.2 of Clusia tigrina. NCBI lineage: Eukaryota > Metazoa > Arthropoda > Insecta > Diptera > Clusiidae > Clusia > Clusia tigrina. The sequence goes on from OV050032.1 coordinate 20,819,194, forward strand.
CACAGTTTTTGTCATTGCAGGTAGAGAAATAGTTCATGTAAGACGCACTTTTTCGTTACATTAATACAAGGACCAGAAATTTTACCTCTTTTTCGTCGCTGTTGTCAAGTAGAAAACATCATTGAAAGTCTTTGACGAGTTGATTTCCCTCAAGGTACGACTACTTACAACAAATCCATAAACACACAAATGCACTCGTCCATTTATATTTGCGTGTGATTGTTTAGGATTAGGATTGAAGTATTTGGTGTTCAAATTTGAAAATTCGTAACTTGTGTGAATGAGCAGAAGTCAATGATAGCTTACGGGAAGTGTGTGTAGAAGTATAGAGAATACACCGGAAAAGTGTTATTGTGCAACCCACTTCGGCTAAATCTTCTAACTTTACATATTTCTCACACACTCCTCTCTCTCCTTCGGTTTAGCATTCTCGCACTCAGTCTCTCTACTGGGTCCGCATTAATATCTACAGCAAACATCAACTGTAATTAGAGTTCAAATCAATTGAGACATTTGTTTAGCTTTATTGCGAGTAAATGACTCTGCAGCGGTTTCCTCGTTCCTCATACGGCGTAACTGACGCGAACAGACACAAACGCGAGATTGAAATATAGTTCATCAACGTTGGGCTTCTGGGAAGCAATTAACGCGCAATAACCTGTTCAACTACTTAAATAAGCAAATACTGTTCAAGAGCGATACAAAAACAAAAAGCGTTAACAAACAAAGAACGTGGAAAAGCCCCATTAGAGAGGCAGGCGTGAGATATAGAACAGAGCAGAGCAATGGGTGCAGCGACAGTCCCAGGAACGGACACATACACGTACATCTGCGTGCGATATAATCGCTTGGATTTCAAAACAAAACATAAAACCAAAATTTGAAATAAAATTAAAATCAAGAAATTTAGACCAATAAAAAAAAATGCCAAACAGAACAAAGCACTTACGAGTCTGTAAGAGGGAGGCACGTCCAAGAGTGCCGCACTGGGGTGGCTTGACGTGGCGTGACGGGGCTTGAAGAGCATTTGCAATGAACTGTTGGCTTGGCCGCTTATGAAACGTGAGCCCCGCCACTGGCAAATTGGCGATTGTTGGCTTATGCCGGTCATAAGGCAAAAGCCACTGGCTGTTCATTTGGCATTGTGTGCGATAGTGAACTGTTTAATTGTTTGAATTTCGCACAAAACGTTCTCTTTTTGCTTTTGGGTTTAATCGTGTGCATTGAATTTCCAACTAATTGCTAATAAATTTGACGCTGCTCTCACTAATTGTGTCATACGGCAATTTGCAGAGGAAGCTATTTGAGAAGCAGCATTCCCAATGACCCATTTAATTGGGTTTCGTGACAAGGAAACTCGCTGCACGCCAGCGTGCTTGTGGGCTCTGCAGTATTCCATGCACAAATCACACAAACGGCGGTTTTCCCGGCACTTGCCAGGTCACGAAGGGCACAAGGATATGAGTCCGTGTGAACTGCCAGGCTTATCGTGAGCAGCTAAATACTTGGTCGGCTGCGTGGGGTTGGATTGGTATGCACTCGAAGTGCCACAGGAGCCAACAACAATCTACCACTGGAGTCACAGTAAAGCTGCTTAAAAGCACCATTATTATGCTTTACTGCGTTCGTCGCTAGAATTTAATAATAGTCCGGTGTCTTGTTCAAGTTTTGCCCCCATTTCAATGGTTCGGATACGAGAAGTCTTCCCAGAGAAATCCTCTTCTGCCTTCAAACAGACTGGTTCACTTTGTGTGTGACAAAAACTACATACCCGCATGCGTCCCATAGAACTCAGCTCTGTGGACCTCATAGAACTCAGCTCTAAATTAAGGATATCAATTTGGGGTCCATTAAGGGGAAATCTTTGGTTAAAGAAAGGACTAAATTATGATTATAATAATATATAGTTTGGTTCGCAGGGATTTTTGCATTCTTGTACTTATAAGACAGATCTATATTTAGGTTGTGTTAGGTATCTGGACTCAGATTCACCACTGCCTTTAAGGGCAGACATGACATGACCAAACGTCAGCTAATGGCACATCCTCAATCTATAGGAAACTTGATTTTGTAGCGGATTTTTCAAGTAGTTAGTCTAATCCAAGCAACTAATTAATAGCTTATTATGTTAAGCTTACTTGCTTCCCAGGTGTTAATCACCACCGCTCCTCGGGTTAAAATCTTATCCTTATCCATTATCCTTGCCAAGGGTTACTTAGTAGCTGCATAGTTAATGTGTGGAAGTTCCGCACTCAGGACTTTGTTCTCAGAAAAGTTCGCCTAAATGACATCTGAGAATCATTGTGTCTAGAATCATTGTGTCTAGTAAGGAGCTCAATAATATGTAGCAATGTTAGTGGAGTTCTGGCTGACAATTTGTATGCGTCAAAGTGTCCAGTAAGGAACTCAATAATCTGTCTCAATATTAGTGGGGCTCTGGCTGACAATTTGCATGCGTTAAAGTGCCCTGTAAGGAGCTCAATAATCTGCTTCAATGTTAGTGGGGTGAAGTGTCAAGTGTCAAGTCGGTCTCTTGAAGATATATATTCCCCGAACGAAGATTTTCGTTTACTAAAGCGAGTGCTTTTACTTCTTGGGGTATATTCGAAGCCTAAAACAACAAAGCATCATTTTCAAGTAGATTTCAGTTTTTCTTGGAAATTTTCACATGCAACATAAATTATAAGTACGAGTACAGCACATTTTTGGGAAAATGATCAAAATGAAATTATTTTGAAATATTTCTACGTTGAAATTAATTTTGCCACTTAAGATATGTCAACATTCCAAAGCTGTTACATTACTTCCGACCTCAGACTTCAAAGTGAGGCTGCTGCCGCTTTAATTTAGCAGTAAAATTAAAGAACACCGCAAGGAAAGCGAACGACAGTGCCAGGAACAGCAACAACCAGCACAACAACAGCAACAATGGCAACCAGAGCAAAACCAACACAAGAACAGGAAAAACCATTCTGCAAACAGCACTGTAACGAGAAAAGCAAAGACATAGGCACTGCCACGACCACCACCATACACAACTCCTCCATCCAAACAAACTGATGGCACTGGCACTGACACAGAAAGCCGTGAGCCAACGTGCTCGTGGTTTGTATCTGGAGCGAATCTTAAATTAAATTTGCATACTTTAAACCAACGGCACACAAGGATAAGTTCAACTACATAAATGTAGACATAGTCACAGGCATCAACACCAACACCAACACCAACACCAGTGCACACGCATGAATAAAACGTATGTAACAGAAGCAGCAGGTAACTTGGTGCCGCGTGGCACCAACTTCTGATGATGCGTGCAACATTTTGTATATGCGAAATAGTTACGGAGCCGCAACAAATAGTCCTCAACTACAAATACAAAATGAATAAAGGAGCAACAGCAGCAGTTACAGCAACCATGACAGTCTATGTAAAATAAAATTGCGCCAGCATTTGTAGAATTAGTATACCAGTACTTACGATATAATCCGCCTCGCCAACTGAAGTACATACTTAGAGAGTATTAAATCCATGAGTGTTGATTTTTCGTTCGCCGCTGGAAGTTGAGAATCTTCCTAGCTACTCGCAACGTTCCACAAAATTGAAAATCATGGTATCTGCAAATGAAATAAACATGAATGAAATTTACGAGTAATAAAATGTTGGGACTACATGAATCGTCCTTAAAGTAAAATACACAGAAGTATGTGTGTGCTAAGTACATACTCCAAACGCGTGCTCAGTTTTCTAGAACAAAGTTTCGATCTCCCTTTGTTCACATCACATCTCATCTCCATTACATTGTTCAGAAGAGTTACTGAGGCATCCATTGCTTCCTGCAAACTCTACCACTGCTTCACACCGCCCGGGCAATGGAAAAACACCGCTATGGAGAGTGGAGGCAATACAGCCAATTTTCATTCGGAACTGAGTACGATGGTTGCTCACCTCACTAACGCAAAATTCGCAGACCGTGAGTCAAACTATCTTTTTGTGGGTGTCCTCGCCCTGAACAATTGTTCTCTTTACATATGGCGTCTCACAACCAGCTCTGTGCCTAGAATGAATGATTACCAACAATGTCAGACGTTTCGTCTGAGGTTGGCCAGTATGGGATGATTAGTCTCAGGAGAACCAATATAAGAAGACACAGAAATCTTTCTAGGCATGCGGGCAGTTATTATCAACTCCTATTCTTCTATTGATTTGGCTTTACCTTTCAATTCCTCCTCAGCAATTTTTTGACTTGCCACTGATAGAAATATCAAGGTGGAATTATATAGGAATCTGAATGGCATATGTACAGAACAGAAGAGCGATTTGTAGGTGACTTGGGTAGCAGATTTTACCATATCAGAAATACTCGTACCAACTGAGTTGGCGATGTTCATGCTCGTAGAGTTTACAGCAATTGTTGAGTGAACTATTGTCACTCCTATTACTTATTTTTATCTAAAACCCTGAATCTTTCGTCTAAGTTAGTACAAATTGTTGATAATAAAAATGAAATATTTTTTTGTCGTTCTGTTGATGTTCCGCACACACCAACAACAACAACAAATAGCAAGAACTTCAATAGCAACAACCACAACAGCATTCGCTCCAATGGTAACAGCAACTTTCACCACCGCACGTCTCTGAGCTTCGCTGCCACACCGCCACGCCATCCTCTGCAAGTCAAACAAAAATTGTTTGATACTTTTCGTGCAAATTGTAGAAAATCTTAATTTAATTATTTTGTCGTCTAAGATGTGCGGCCGTCGGCATAGAGCCAGATTCGAGCAAGTACAGTGTGAGAGGAGGAGTGGAGAAAGAACTCCCTTTTAATGAGATTGGAAAAACTTGAAAAGTTATGGAATTTCATTAATTAAAAAGTTTTGTTTCAGCAAAACAGGAACACTCCTTCGTACACGTACACATTCACATACATATGCCATATTCTACATACGCGTAAGAGTGAGGATACGTGGGTAGAGGAGGATGTGCGTACTACAATATTTGTGCAATAATTTGCTTCTGATATTTTCTTCCAATTAGTTTACGTGTATTTATTGTTGGCTGGAGATAAAATGTCAATTTCCTGCGAAAAGCGTGTAAGGATGCTGGCGACTGGTGTCACAAGTCACTTGGTTTCAGTGCATATGTTCCATTTAATTTCCTGCCAGGTGATACGGCACAGTTTGGTCACTCCTGCCAGGTACTCCGTATGCATGAACTACCCCAACTCTCTCTACGAGTATTGTTAGAGCTCAGATATTTGCTGCAGAGTGTCTGTTGAAAAGGCAAACAGCTTTAACTGCAATATTGCATAGATCCTTGCTCATGTTCAATAATTGAGATTTTGTCAAGTAGCAAACAATTTTAACTGGAATATTGCATAGATCCTTGCACATTTTCAAGGATGGAAATTTTTGTCAAGTAGTTTCAATCAAACAGGAAAACTTAAGAAAACGGAAACGCGTGCTACTCAATCAATGTTGCACAGCAATAGGAGCAGTGACATGCACAGCGTTAGCCGACTCGTCCACCGTCTCGGCTAAGACTTTTTGGAACTACACACACAACATTTTGCTTATTTAGCTTGTTTTTTGCCGACTCGGCAAGTATTCTATGTTAAGTACCGCTGGTTGTGGAACGCAGTCTTTCGATGTTTCCTTCCATTGATGTTGTGATAACTTTATGATATTTTCTGATATATAGAAAGTCACACCCAGCATCATCATATATTCGTCTCTTTCATATAGAATACATTCAGAGAGACTACATAAATATGAGCCATTTAAATAGGGAAATTTTAATATGCTTCTTATAATTCGTGAAACTTGAAAGTGTTTGATTTAATTAGTGGATTGATAGATAGATATCAAAAAGTCTTAAGTCACTGAAAAGTCACACTATCTGTGGCCGCCGCCTGTAACACCTGGGCGTGTCACTGCTATAATATCTGCCGACCCGGCCAGAATTGCTCTGTGTGTGTCAGTCCTAAGTTGAATGTAAGGATTATAATTTTAAATGAAGTCTGTAAGTAAGTTTCCTTTGGTTAAACATTTTCTTCCACCGACTATAATAAAAAATTATGTGTTATAATCTCCGCATAATAATGGGTCCGTTTCAGTTCCACGATTTAAACCATTGGACTGAGTACATACATTTTACTTTCTATCAAAATTCTGCACGGTTATCTCAATTAGTCCAAATGGTATTTATATCCACAAATTTCAACATATTACAACGAAACAAAATGCCTCGAAAGACTTAAAAATTGTCCTTGTTTCTGACCTTGTTTTTACATCTAAATTTTCCCAGCAATTTTAAAGAATTTTGTAGGTTTAAACTATTATTTCGGTTTTATTACTCAAAATTCATCATTGTTACTGATCAGCATTCGTTGGGTTCATGTACTAATCTTTACGAAGAACTTGCATTACATTACTTCGTAGGTTACCAGTAATGCTGTGAGACACGCACTATGCAACACACAATCCAAGCTCCAAGACAAGTGATTGAAACGCAGGTGTATAAACTGATGATAGGGGAATAAGCAAGCGATTAGAACCCACACGTTTCGCGGGTAATCAAGTTTTCTGCCGCGGGGAATTGTGTAATTATAAAACAAACATACTTAGAAGAAATATTTCAAATTAAATCGAAAACGATTTGTATTTTATTAATGAAGTCATACACACACACACAAACACACGCATACGCATGGTTGAATGAATGTGCCTGCGTGCGTTGGTATTTTGGCAGTCTCTTAAAAGGAATGTCATTCTTTGATATGGCGCGTTATCAATAAAAAGTTATGAATACGCGCTCACATAAAAACTAATAAATGCCGAAAGCCATACCAACAACAACAACAACAACAACAACAACAACAATAATAATAATAACAACAACAATAACAACAACAATAGTACTAACAACTAGGCACAGCGGCAAGCACCTGTATTCCGGTATTCCAGTATTGCCGCATTGCTTACTACTTGTACTACTTACTACCTTTTGTGCTTAGGCGGGGAATGTGTGCATGTGTGTTAGTGTGTGTGTGGGCATGTGAATATGTTACACCTTTTTTTGCCATAATCATATTTCAACGGATTAGCATAATTTTACGAAAAATTAATAATGAAAAGTGAGTGGCATACATATACCTACGTAATGTCATGTGAATACACACACACACACACACACTCTCAAACACAACTCATGCATTTCCCTATAGCACACACACACAGCCGCGCGCACACACACACACCCACATATACTTGTGCGTGCTTTTAATATTTACCAAGTTCGCTGTTAACGCTTTGGTTGGTAGCAATTTTTGAAATGTATTTGCATACATACGAGCAGCTACTTACTTTTAAGAGCTGCTGCGGCTGTTGTAAGAGCATTTTCAAGGCAGTGGGGGCGGGGTGAGCTCTTTGTAACATAAATTAACCTGCTGTAGGCAAATATTGTTCGTATTACATTAAGGTAGCTAACATTCTCAAATTGAAATTGAATGTCGGCACAGCATATTGAAAGTAATGAAATGATATGAGCGCAATGTACATACATACGCCTATTTACATGCATCTGCATGTACTCATATGAGGGTACATATCTGCTTATGATATGCATAGGACGTTTGCGGTACAGCTCTTCTCCTAATTGCAGAATATTTTCACAAATACAGACATTCCTTTCAAGTAGCTACATAAAAATGAAATGAAAGCTCCGCATATATGTATGTATTCCTTACGGGAGGACTCTGCGCAGATTATGAAATTATGAATTTGAGAAAACAAACATTTTTTATTATTATAATTTAAATAATTAATTCAGCTTAAATTGTTGATCACCGCATACGCTTGTATAAATTAACTTAGTGTTAATTTGAAAATCATCTGTGAGTATGAAAACGAATGCTCACATCAAGCACACAGAACATTGTGTTCAACGACCAGATATGAAGTTACCTTCATGATTACATCATAGTTATAACACTTCACGGTCGTGATGGGACTCAGACTGAACCCAACACGGCATTTCAATTCAAGAAATTGTCACAATCAGTTCGATAGTTTTGAAGCTGACATATGAAGAACAGCCAAACAGAATTGTATGCCACACGTATAAGGAGGAGTATTATAGGGCGGAACTCAGAAACTATTCTTCAAGATGTTTTGAGAGAATCATTAGCACCAGTGCCAGAAGAATTTATGTGACGAAGGTGTTGAACTGCCTGTTTTCCGATTCAAACTTTTCACCTAAGACACCTTTTCTTAAAATATTTAGCAGAATCTTCGGAGTCTGTTTTATCTGACAATCTGACAATCGAAATTACCGCTTCAGCACGTGTCGGTTGTATTATTTTCGAGGCTTTATTAGAATAGTATCGGAAAATGTCAGCTTCTGTAAAAGTTTATTTCTTGAGTGATCCGAAACTGCTTTAATTGGTTTCTACAGTTGTAGCCTATAAATTATATAAATAGTATATATAGTTAGAGATATACACTCTCTTTCACTCGCAAGCATCACACTTAGTCTAAGTACTACCTTAAATGTAAGCTTAGTTGATAAGGTTAGTCTATAAATGATCGAGCTGCTGAAAGCATCGTCAACAAAGAAGCTAAAGACTATCATTCAGACAGATTGCAACGCGAGTTTGCAACCTCATTTAGGAACGATCCAGACGCATTTGTGGCTTATTATAACTATATACGAGTATATAGTTTATGTACTTACATACCAAAGCATGTAATTTATGGACCATGCATAAATAACTGACGGTCACATTTGAAGCCATCATTATTTGTGTCCCTTTGCTTAGTTCATTTTTATAGCAATCAACTGGAACTTTCTTTTTCCACGACAGTCTTATTTCCAGAAAAACTTTCATCTAAATCCATAACTTTGCCAACTGAACTTAGTCTAAATGGTTTGTGTGTGTATTATTTGTATCGGAACTGATGTCGCTCCAATCAACGAGGCGGGCAATGTCGATTTATTTGACTGAATAATCATCTTGTACCCATTTGAACACTTACGAGAGTTTCTTCATAGTGTACATCAGTCAATGTTGAAGAATATTTGTGCCAGTGGCAACATAACAATATATTCTACATCATACTCGTATTCTTCCATAGACATTTGTTTACAGGTTGGCCTCCAAAGTCAACTGCTGACTTCGGATGTCATATAAACTTGTTTATAATAACAAAAACTACTCGTGATGCTACAACAAATGAGATGATCATAGTGCTTCCATTCCAAATATTTATAAAGCTGCAAAACATGTCTTTCAAAAATCCTTCAATTGATTTCGTCATTGATCGTTGGGTTGTACGTGAGGCGTAAGTAGTCGCCCAGTGCGTATACGATTCACACTCTTTAATTTAAACGCACTTGAATCCATGCATAATTCAGCATATTTGCGGATAAAGAGTATGAATCATGTGGCACTCGTACATGTGTGTCCCTGCATACTCGTCGCATCAATTATGAATGCTCATTTTGCATGTGACTCTGTGTACGAGTAATTTTATATTTGTTTTAATTTTCGCTTTTTAACTTTCCTTCCTTCGTTATTATTAAGTTTTATTTTTCACAATTCCTTTGCTGATGGCATTGTTCAACCAAACACACTTTGCCGTGCGTGTGTGTGTGTGTGCCTGAATACTCGTCCATGCACAACACTCATACGGACACATTCGGCTATCGACGGTCAGCACATCTGAAACACCGCCAACAGGACTGGCCGCACTAAACTCAGTCTTGGACTTGGAGATTCGTAACAGCTTCTAAACTGCTTACAAAGCATTTTTAAATTTTCGTTTTATTTTTATTTTATTTCTTTTTATGTTGGTTTATTTGGTTTTCGTGTTTGTTGTTGTTGTTGTTGTTTTTATTTGTATTTTTTTGTCGTTGCTGTGTTTTTGCTTTATTTGGAATTTTTGTAGTTGTTGTTGTTGTTGTTGTTGTTGTTGTTGTTTTGTGCATCCCTGGTCGCTTTTTGGCTTGGTTGGTCTTAACCCGAGTTTCGCATTGAAAATGTTTAAAGAACTTGAAAGAACCGACAAAGCGTGTGTAGGAAACCAACAGCAACAAAAAAACACAAAGAAAATACATATGGATGTGTGAGAGTGGAGGGGGGGCTTATGAAAAGAGAAAAGAAAAATCAAATTTTGTATGTACTCGTATTGAAAAAGTTGCAAACAAGAGCAAAGGAACCAAAGTCAAAGAATTTCAGACCGGTTCTCTCCGCGATCACGATTGCGCTCGTTGCTCTTCAACCACTCCACACACAAACAAACACACACATGCACACATAGCTGGCTAGTGAGCGAGCGAACCAGCGAACTCTAAGGAAGCGCAAGTTTAGTGCTGTGCCGTGTTTGGTTAGTTGTGAAAATCATTCATAAACCTAAACGTTCGGAGGGTGTGAGGGCGGGCGGAGTTTTTGTAATAAAATCCATTTCTTTTTAATGCTGTTTGTAATTTTTATCATGGTTGGAATGCATTCCATCATCATTTTTACCTTTTCAATTCTATGCCTTTACACTAACGTGCAGAAAGGAGCCCAAACGGGGGGAAGTGGAAGCACAAAAGAATGCATGCAAGAAATGAAGCGTTTGCGCCATTTGAGAGATGGCACGCAATATTTACATAAAAATTAAATATACTGTTGTTTTTTCGTTTTTGTTTACGTCATTTCTGCACTTCAATTTGTGCTCCTTTGCGACTGGCTCACATGGTCGTAATTAGCAACGGCATGAAGCTCTGCCTTCCCAGAGCTCTGTCACTGTCTGCTACCTATGTATATGCATATGCACATAAGTATGTATATATTTACTTGCATATAAAACCTTGAAGGGAGGTTAAGAAGTAGGCAGCAGAACGGCATTCGAGAGTCTGAGGCTGTAATTAAACTCATTTCTGACATGCAAGTTAATGGCAGATACTCGTACACCGGGAAGTTCAATAAACCCCTGCAAATGTAAAACAATTTACTTATTTAGAAGTGAAGCAAAAAATAAACTTCATTTACACACCATAAATTTGCACGTACTCGTAGCACATTTCCACTGATCAAGCCGACTAAGCTAAAACTACAAAGTAGTGCACTCGTAGTTGTTCGCATACCATGTCCATATTTTCTTGATCGGCTGAAGGCGAATCCACTTCTTGAAATACTCGTATGCATGGGCAAAAAGTGGGTGGTGGTCCGGGCGTACTAGAAATATTATCGAAACAGTTTTGTTTTGCATTCCCGCTTCGTCTCTTGCAAATATTTCTTCTGAGATTTTGCGACTGAGGTTTTGGGAGACAGTTTTTAATAACCTAATGTCATACAGATGGATTTTATGCTGCACATATAACGTCAGTACAGAAGAGAACCAGTCACCTAGTTGTTATACGTCTTTCATCACCAAACATGCTCCAGCATGGCACTTGTTTACCAGCTTGTGAACAGCAGAGCTCGATGTCCATCATATACATGAGAAAATGCTGCATCGTGCAAGTGTGTACCCTGCACAAAAATAGAAGAGGTCTGGTAGAAATTTGAATAGAAGAGGTCTGGTAGATACATTGTCCATGCTATGATATTCGCATCTAGGTAACAAAACACTATGAAGTTGCTTCACAATGGTTCCAAAAAGATGGTTTAGTACGAATCGACTCATTACCATCGCGATCTTTATGCAAAAAGCTAATTTTGTATTACAATTTGGGCAGGAAAAAGTGTGAGATCGATGCTTTGTGACAGCAATCAACCACAATGTTTACCCTTTGCTGGGCAATTTTCCACAAACACTGCGTGGCAGGACATTTTTTTCATATATTTCAATTCTTTAGAAAAATATTGATACAAATTTGCAACATATGAGCCAGTGCAGACATAACTAAAAGATAACTAAGTTGGGTCTATCTTCAGATGTCATCTGTAGATTCTGTGGAGAAAGTGACGAAACCTCACTGCCCCTGATCACAGACTGCGGACCTTTGACACATAAAAGACACAGGTGGTTTGGAGAATATCTGTTAGATATATATATATATATTTTAAACAATTAATTTATTTTTTGACTTCACTCATTTCGAGCCTATATTTAAGGGTGTTATACACTGCGACCTAAAAGATCTATTGTGATGCATTTCGAGCCTAACAATAAGTAATTAAATCTTAAGAGCTAAATTAACTATACTTATCCCGCACCATCTTAGATATGAACAAGATTTCTAAACTTGATTCCGCCAAAATACACGAATTCCTGTCGGAAATTAACCTGACAGAAGATCTATAGATGAGGCTTTCCTCATATTTTAAATAAATACGGGCATCACAAAGAATCTTTCAAGTCGCGTTGTATAACACCTTTAAATAAATCTAATCTAAGTCCAGACCTACTTTTCGCCGTCAATGTTAAAGACCCAAACCCCTTATTCCGGCTACGATCCTCTCTGTTTTGCACAGCAAGTGTCCTCCGGGTAGCTACTAGTTTATTGGTCTCTCTAGCAGTATGTGCAAACTAGTGAGCATAGTTTGCTTGCTTAAGCATATGAAGTGGCCAGCTGTAGAGGGTATTTTTTAAGATTTTTGGTGATATCCTCACTGTGTGTTTAATAAGGAAAATATTGTGGTTTAAAACTGCAAATCAGTGCACTCAACTTCTTATAGAAATACCTTTTTAGGTTTAGTTTCTGAACCCATTTGCAGAGCAGTGCTTAAAAAGTTTGAATTCGTCGGACACCGTATAGAACCAATAGACGGCCACTTCTTTCTGTGTGTTTTGTGCAATATAATTAACAGATGAAACTATTTGTAACTGCCGGGGTCAGAGAACTATTATACCAAGTCATCTAGCCATAACTAGAACGCCCTTTTAGCAACACAAACTTTTAACTCTCTTAAAGAGGTGTCTAGCGCGAAGGTCAAACAAATCCTGCGCTTTATTAGCGCTTCGAAATGGTTCGACGAGCGAATCGGAGGTGCGTTGTTGCGCGGTGGTATCACAATGGACCCATGGTGGTCTGAGTGAGCTGGTCCTTAGACCGGCTGCCACGTTAACCTAACCTAACACAAATGGTCATTTGATTGGTCAATTTAATCGTTTTATCAAGTGCCGCTGTTAATAGAGAGATATGAAATCTATATATATATATATAAATATATATATATATATATATATATATATATATATATATATATATATATATATATATATATATATATATATATATATATATATATATATATATATATATATATATATATATATATATATATATATATATATATATATATATATATATATATATATATATATATATATATATATATATATATATATATATATATATATATATATATATATATATATATATATATATATATATATATATATATATATATATATATATATATATATATATATATATATATATATATATATATATATATATATATATATATATATATATATATATATATATATATATATATATATATATATATATATATATCTATATATATATATATATATATATATATATATATATATATATATATATATATATATATATATATATATATATACATATATGTATGTGTGTGTGTAGAAACATACACACAAAATTAGCATACACGGGAGTCAAAGAGTGCAGCTCCCTAGCGTACACAATGAGGATAACAAATTTATAATTGCGCTCGGGCTGTGCGTGTCCCCGCTCTATTAGTAAAATAATGTGTTCACGTATGAATGAGCTTAGATTTTACACTGCCACTCATTATCCTTACAGCACTTTAGTGATCCTGGTGTTGGGGAGAGGTGGTGTAGAGCCTTTTATAGTTCTATGTCCATATTTGTACACATAAATGCATCCATAGACAAATGTTCAATTAAGGCTTAAGGATTATCACAACTCGAAAAACCCATAATGAAATGAAAAATATGGAATATAATAATCCCGAAGCACTTCATTAAATATTCGTTGAAACATAAATTTCTGTTTATTTATATGAGTGTATTTATCGTTAGATTTAAATCAAAAACAATTGCCAGCATTTTATTCCATTTTCGTTATGCATTCATAATTGGAATGCGCGTTGAGGGTGAGCTTGTTAAATCCTTAAATGCTTATAAACACGCTCGTACACTCGAGCAAATAACATGTGATAAAAATGTCTTTATTACCGTATCACAGCCATTTACCAAAACGACAACAATGCCCAATCGCTGGGGAAAATGGAAATGCCCGTAAAAATCAATGAAACATACCAAAACGCACGGAATCACCAAAAAGGAAATGATAACAACAAAAAAAAATGAACAAAAATATGTGAAAAATAATAACAAAAACGAAGTCAAAAATAACAAAAAATAAATATGCACATAAAAAAAGAAAATCAAAAATAAATAAGCAGAAAAATAGAAAAGGTTACGGAAAAAGAAGCACACAACAACAACAACAACAACAATAACAACAACAGCAGCAGCAGAAGCAGCAACAACAAAAGTATTTACAAGTACAGCACAGTGGCTTTATTTATTATGCATCACACATTAAGTGGATTACTTTGGCTTGGTTGCTGCTGGGTGGGTCGATGGGTCGATGGGTCGATGGGTCGACGGTTAGAGGCAAGTTAGTTATCCATTTAGACACAAACAAATTATTTGTTACCAAATCACGCACACACAGGCACAAACAGAGATAACGCAACGCCAGCAGACATACAGACAGACAGACAGACAGACAGACCGACGGACAAGTCTCACGAACGCCCACAACAAGAGAGCACGGGCAATAAGGCCTGCCAATGAAAGTGCGATTACGATTGCGTTTGTCGCTTTTGATATTGATTTTGGTTTTCATTTTCAGTTTGATTTTGATTTTGATTTTGATTTGGATGCGCACATGAACACGGTTCCATTTGGATTTCGATTCGGATTTATACGTTGGGAAAGCGAACGAGCCCTCCAAGCAAGCCAATTGTGATGAGCCTGACAGGCAGCACTCACGCATTGTTAAGCTTACACAGGCTGGCAATGTACAAGTACCAAAGTAGAAATCAGTTTTGTTTATTTGCCGTTAAACACTCAGTGAAAAATATTTGCAAAAAATCCCCAGATTAGCTGTTTTGTTTTTTGTCAGTGCTGACAAGCCAAAGGACTCGTTGTGTGCACTGTACGAGTATGTGCTTAACTGCCATACAAACGCCCGCATCAGTTACTCTACTCGCAACATTAATAGCGAAGAGACATGAACTGAATATTTATGGGATTTAATTGAAATTGTTTTTTGATAATAAAGCAAAAGTGTCACAAATTTATTTGTTTTTCATTGTACGCAGTCTTATCATTCCAAAATTGCCCGGTTAAAGGATTCTACTGGAAACCGAATTCATTTGACATCGGCTACAATGCTGCCAGTAAACTACATCCAATGAATTGGTGCATTACAAGTGACATGTGAGCAATATTTATCACATTTCCACAGCGTTGATTCTTTTCCATGTATTTTCTGAGTGTGCTCAAATTCTCCATAAATAGTTTCTCTTTCACTGCTGTCACACGGTTACCGCTTCGTCTTTCAATTCATAACTTCGGTGTAACTCATTTTTATGCATTTCGGCTGCCTTCAAGTTCATTCGTACACACTCCAGAGCCAAGTCCACAGGCGCACAAATGGTTCTTTTATGAGCCACTGTCTGCTATTTGCGACGTTCCACTAAAGACGATCGATTTTATAGCTTTGCAACATCCGTTTATAAAATTGTACATCATATGATTCTCTCCGGGTTCCGGCACCACGTGATAATATTGATTTTACATTCCTCAAGGACTCAAAGTAGGAATGAAGTACTTCTGGAGTTCAATTTTCCATTTAACCAGCATTGCAAACACAGTTCTTGCTTAAATTGAACTTTATTACGTCTTATGATTCCCTCCAGGTTCCGGCACCACGTGATAATATTGATTTTACATTCCTCAAGGACTCAAAGTAGGAATGAAGTACTTCTGGAGTCCAATTTTCCATTTAACCAGCATTGCAAACACTGTTCTTGTTTAAATTGTAGACGTGATTAAGCCTCCAGTGACCCTTTGGATTAAGTATTATTGTTATCTCCTGTTTTTATACGCATTCTTCTGTTTCCTTAATATTTCTTTTGGTTTTCTGTTTGTCGGGAAGTGATAACCGTAAGAAGACTCTTGATACTCCTAACTCCCATTACTATTAAGAGCGGTGTAGAAGTAGATATTCTAATAGGGGCTAATCAGGTTTGGAAAGAGTCTGAGTTCACTGAATGTTCCTGTTTGTCTGACTAGATAGGAGTCTCTAAGTCTTCAAAGTTATTCCCCATGGCAATTCATAATCTGAATTATAGTATGGAAATTACATTGTTTGATCGCATGCATTTCCTCTCCTCAGTTGAATACTGTGCTAATCTTAGGGATCTTGGTAATGTTTGAAGTATGAGTTCATTTCAAGGGGTAGTTCAGTTCTTCGTAGGATTACTTTGACCCTTCATCTAAACCCTCTATTAGAGTACATTCTATTAGCTTTGTACTAACATATTTAGCTATGTGTGCACATGCGTGAGATTTATGTACATTAAAACGCAGAAAAAAGGAAGAAAATTGTGCCACTTTCCTATGAAATATATTAATACAATTTATTTCAGCAGCAGTTTGGTAGGGGAAATTTAGTTACGGAATTTGTCAGAGATTTTTGTGGGAGGAGGGGGAGGAGGAGGATGAACAGCGGAGCGGAAAGGCAATGGTATTTTTTACAAATTTGTAACTGTCAGTTCTCGCTTTTGTGCACTGGCTTTGACGAGGGACTTGCGGTCTAGCGGGCGGTGTGTTCGGTGGGTTCGGGTTCGGGTTCGGGTTCGGGCTCCACTGCTGAGTGTGGTGCAAAGTTTGACATTTCCAGAGCGTTTCAAATACAATACAATATACCCGTACAGGGAAGGAGATGTCAGGATGTTAATGGAAGCTGTTTTTCATACATTCTTCTATTGTTGTATCTTGTATTTTATAATATTGCCACACTTTGGGAGTGGTTTTTCACTTTGTATGTGAATATATACGAAGTAATTTTCAATTTGTTGTCAAAGTCTTTTTGAGAAGCGGTCGGGAAGCGGAGCAGGCAGAGTTGTGTGTGGAGAATTTGCAAGTTAGACAGTTGTTGTGGATACCGAGTAAATTAATGGAATGGAATTAAATAATATTCGTGCTTTGATTCAATTAATATCAGCTGTGTTGCTATGTGCCTGAAAGCCTTTGTAAAGCGTCAGGTGGAAGCGTTACATTGGCTATGCAGAGAAGTGAGTGGCAAAGCATAAAGTGGAATGTTGTGTTTTGCAACTGATGTTATTACGTACCCACATGCTACCTTGACTGATAACAATATTAAAACCTTTTCAGATCGTTGCTTATAACCAAATTTAAGTAGAATGTGATTTCCATGTTAGACGGCTTCAAGTTAAAAGGAAAATACTCATTTTACAACAACAATTGGAATGTAAGAGTAATACAGAATTGCAGTTATCTGCAGTCAGTGTCGTTTTTTGGTCTCACTAGTAAGAGAAATAATTTCATATTAAGCAAATTTTATCACCAATAAAATGTTGTAGTGCAGTGAATGCTCTGCTTGTATGTAATCTGTCCTAATTCCTTTGAATCCAACCAACAATTCAATCCTTATGACCACACCTCTACAAACTAGACAATAAATACTGGAACGCAGAAGACCCCTTCTAAAAAGTGCTTTTGTAGCTGAAAGTCTTTGTATCCATGTCAATACAGAATACTTTGTGGCTGTAATATAGCGAAGAAGGTAGTTCCAGATCTAGAACCGAGTAGAGCATAGACTACTTCTGTGAGTACCTACACAAAATATTCCTTGGAGATTTTAGATTTTGCTCGACTAAATTAGGCACACTCACATTATTTTGGAGTTATTTTAAAAAATGTGGGATAATTCAGTTTCGTTTACGTTTGCTCCAGTGAATGTGTAATACTGCAGGAGGACCCTACATTTTGAGAGCCAAAGAGAGTTTGCTTTTCTGCCCTCCCAGTTCTGTACTCTTGACGACGCTCAAGAAAACTGTTCAGACTTGCTTTCTAAAAATGCAAGCGAAAAGTGAAATGCCTGTGAAATGATCGTTTGCCAGCGTTCTTGAGCTCGGGCAAAGCTAGGGAAAGGCTGCTGGTATTATGCGAGACAGAAAGATCGCAGTAGTAGCAATTTAAAAGAATTCGACGAAAGTTCACGCTATGAAATATCACGACAGTAAGACAGTGCTTGGAGACTTCCTTCTTCGGCTTCCACTTCTAAGCGAGTGCAGTCTTTTTTTCCTTGAAATATAAATTTTTATTAATTATTAAAAATATATTTTTATTATCATAAGAATCTTGAATTTTGTGTATGTTTTTTGTTGTCGCATAATTCATTTAAATTTTGATTTTCGTACAAAGAACATGCATGTTAATTGATATTCGTTGAGCATTTTTTAGAACTTCTACGAAACTGCGACCACTCGTCTAAATTGAGACATCAATCAAATCGATAAAAATAAATATCAATCACTCATAAATACGCAAATGTATATAAACATCCTTACAGCCCCACACAAGCACACACACACAGGCACACAAAATGCGCTCGTTCGCGTAGTGGAGCAGTCATGCCATCACAATACTAATGGCGACAATTAATTGGCAGCAATTAGGACAATAAACGCTCTTATCGAGCCGATGTTTAACCTTTTGCCATTAAATAATTAAAATGTCACATAAATCACAAACACAGAGAAACAGGCATTCACACACACACGCACACGCACACAGACTGCTCTTCTCCGTACACATAGCATATAAAGTTTTACGGCTCAGTCGCACGAACAGCGTCATCGGATATCCTAAAATAATTACCACAATTAAAGCACATCCGCGCGCGCGTCCATCTGCATCTGCGGGAACGTTGTCGCTGCGTGTCTAAGCGCATTTAATTGCGATTGGGAAACTTATTTTATGAATGCCCAGCCAAATGAACACATTCACACGGATACAGAATATTTCCGCATTTGTATTGTCACAATGGCAGCCGAGCCAGAGCCAGAGCCAAGCAGACTGCGGCTAAGACAGCGGTTGGCGCATTAATTGCTTCAAAATGCCTTTAACTTTAAATACAATTGTTGCTGCTACTACTGCTGCTGCTGCTGCTGCTGCTGCTGCTGCTGCTGCTGCTGCTGCTGCTGCTGCTGCTGCTGCTGCTGCTGTGAGAACGACAACAAGTACAGCAGCAACATCAGGCACCACATGAACTGCAGTCACGCATTGTGGTGTGAGAATTTGAAAATTCAAATCAAACGACAGAAAGACGAGGTCCCTCTGCACTATTCCCCTCCCCCTTCACCACTTTCGGCCAGGCACTTGTGGCTGACCTAGCTGGGAATTAGAATAAGAAAGACGAAGGCGTCGGCAAGGAATAAGACTGCAACGCTCCAGTGGCGCAATTAAAATGAGAAAACTTCAAAAAGCATAGAAAATGCCCCAAACTGCCGCAGCGGAACTAACAATTACACACAACACCATTAGCATGACCGAAAGAGGGCGATGGCAGGGGAGCTGCTGATTACCTACGAGCGCATGAACCTAGGCCAACAAGCGACACACCGACGTAATCCGCCCTAGCTTCCATACCTGCCCAACCAGCAGCAGAAAAATGCTGCTGCATACAAAGCCAACGCACGTTTTCACACTTGCCAACAACATGTTGAGCACCAGCGCCCGCTGACATAGCTGCAACTGGAAGAGGGAGCAGAAAAAGTGGTCGATTATGCTGTTCAAGTATTTTATGTGGCGGTGGTGGCTCTGGCAGTAGCAGTGCCTGCAGCTGTAGCTGTGGCGCTCGCTCGGGCTCTGGCATTGGCTGGGTCTGCGGCTGTGGAACAGTCAGTCAACCGCAAGGTGACAATTGTGAATCTAACACACTTATAACTGACATTAAGAGCTTGGCACGGAGGAACATGGGAACGCACAATCTCACAGATAGACAGATAGACATGAGACACAGCGAGATAGACACACTAATTGCAGTGCGGTTGGTTAGTTGCTTGCTTGTAATTAAGTTGTGAGCTGTGGCGTATCCTCAAGACTGTTTTCTTTCTGTCTCTTTCTCTGTGTGAGTGCGTGTGTGTGTGTGTGTGTGCGTGCGTGTCTGTAAGTGTTGACCAAGTTTTATAGAACATTGTTGCCCCAGCTTCTCCAATAAAACTTTTAATTGTGCCTAATTCATTTAAGCATTTGTTGGAGCGCAGTTCACACAAACGTATTGAAACTTTAACTAAGGCCTCACTGCGAATTGGGAATTGGAAATCTCTGCTTCGAGTCTTGGCAGCTAACTTACTTTATTATGCTTTCAGTCGGCAAAATCTTTTGCCATCTTCTCTGCTCAGGAAGTGCTCAATAGAAAGTTGAGTTGCTGGTAAAAAGTTATGCGCCATTGTTGGACACTTCGAATGTGTGCACGTCGGCTCGGATTATGTGGAGTGTGCATCTTAAGCGCAGGGGGATAACTTAATAAATAATTAAATAATGAGAAAGAATATGAATTTATTTGCAGGTATGAACAAAAGTGTCGCAGATTTACAGATTCTACACGAGTGTTTTATGGAAGTTGAATCTAAGTCAGTTATATCGTAGAACTATTCTATTGTATATACTCAGATGTTGCTGCCTTTATCCCTCTCTATCTGATGCATGCTCTCTATCTCCCTCTTTTAGTCTCACTCCTTCTCTATGTCTGCCTCTCAGTCTCGCTTCTTCTCTATATCTCCTTTTATTACTGCTTTTCTCTCTCCTTCTCTCTTTCTCCCTCTCCTTCTCTTTTTCTCTCTCTCCCCTTCTCTCTCCTTCTCTATCTACTTCTCTAGCCTCCCTCTCTCCGTCTTCCTCTCACCAGCTCTCTATTCCTCTCCCTCTATCTCTCCCCTTGTCTCTCTCCTCCTTCTCTCCCTCTGTCTCTCTCTTCCTCTCACCCCCTCTCTCTCCTTCTCTATGTCCTTCTCTCTCTCTGCTTTTCTCTCTCCTTTTCTCTGCTTTTCTCTCTCCTCTCTGTGTCTCTCTCTCTTTCTCTCTCCTCTCGCTCTGTCTCTCTCTCGTTCTCTATCTCCTTATGTTTCTCCTTCACTCTCTCCTTCTTTCTCTCTTTCTCTCTCTGCTTTTTTCTCTGCTTCTCTCTCTCCTTTTCTCTCTCCTTTTCTCTCTCCTTCTCTCTCTCCTTCTATCTCTCCTCTCCTCTCTCTCTCTCTCCTCTCTCTCTCCTCTCTCTACTCTCTCTCTCTCTCCTCTCTCTCCTCTCTCTCATCTCTCTCTCCTCTCTCTCTCCTCTATCTCTCCTCTCTCTCTCTCCTCTCTCTCTCCTCTCTCTCTCCATCTTCCTCATCCACTTATCCTCTCTCCCTCTCCATCTTCCTCATCCACTTATCCTCTCTCCCTCTCTCCTTCTCCATCTCCCTCTGTCTCCTTCTCCTTCGCTCCCTCTGTCTCTTTTTCTCTCTCTCCTCTCTTTCTGTCTCTCCTTCTCTTTTTCTCTTTCTCCCCTTCTCTCTCCTTCTCTCTCTACTTCACTCTCCTCCCTCTTCCTCTCACCCTCTCTCTATTCCTCTCCCTCTATCTCTCTCTCCTTCTCTCTCTCTCTCTTCCTGTCACCTTCTCTCTCTGTCCTTCTTTCTCTCCTTCTCTCTCTCTGCTTGTCTCTCTCCTTCTCTCTGCTTTTCTCTCTCCTTCTCTTAAATTTTTCCTTTTCCTTCTCTCATTGTCTCTCCTTCTCACTCTCCTTCTGTCTTTCTCTCTCTCCTTCTCTCTTTCCCTCTCTCTCCTTGTCACTCTACCTCTCTCTCCTTCTCTCTTTCCCTCTCTCTCCTTCTATATCTCCCTCTCTCTCCTTCTCTCTATCTCTCCCCCTGTCCCTCTCCCCCTATCCCTTTCTCCCTCTCTCCCACACCCTACTTGGTAATTCCATTCTTGGATAACAAAATGACAAAAATATGCAATTCTAGTAAAAGGACTTCTAAAAGGTCCTTCAAAAAACATTATTTAATTCACACATTGGCATTTTAACTGCTAATTGCGGGAGTATTTTTTGAAGGTGTGTAATGGAATTGAAATAATCTCACCTTCGTTATAGATAATTACAATATGGAAAAGCAATTACAATCACATATTTTGAGTTGAAACTCAAGAGGATTTAAATTCCGCAAGGAATCATTTCCGATCCACATCTGATCAGGATTGTGTGTGTGTGCAGACGTGTGCTTACAACTAACGGCTGTGTGTTTCGAATTCTCACATTACTGCAGATCACACCCTTTGAGATTCCAGCGAGCTTGTTCCTTGGAGATATGCTGAACGTAACTGCAAGACAAGCGTTCTTCGAATACGGTCCAATGCCGCCTTCTTTGTGTATTGTTCCAAGTCATGGGTGCACATGGCAACATGGCCAGATAACAAAATGGAAATTATACAAGTAAATTTAAAAAAATTATAAACTTAAGCGAAACGGTTTGTACGCTGCCAGCTGAAGTAATAAAAAAAGGCTGAAATTTTAGCCAGTCGGCGTAAACATTCTGCTGCGTGTGTTTTATTTATTTACGCTCGTACCGAATAAAGTGAAGGTTCCACTCTTGGGCCACAAGCGTCAAGGCAAGCTGAATTTTCAAAGCAAACCTTGCCTGCAGCACTTACTCGTGATACGAGTATGTAAAAGTACAGCGCTAAGCCATGTAAAGAACTCTAACGTGGCTTATTGAATATGCAGCAGCATGTTGCACGTGAGTGGGCGTATGTGTGTGTGCTTATTCTGGCACATGATGTCCTGCGGCCAGCAGCCCGTATTGTGGTAACATTCACACACACACACACACACACACATGGAGCAGCGTTCTGTGATCTCGTAGCCTTGTAACGGTTGATATGTGAACTACATCCGCTGCCGCAGCGGCACAGTTGGCAATAAAACTGCGCAAAAAAGCGAGAAATAGAAGAAAAAACATTTATTTTAATAAAACAAAAAGCAAATTGCAAGAATTTTCCCCACACAAAAAGCGTACCATTTTTTCCTGCTGTTCTTGAATTTTTCGGCGGGAGGCACAACTGAACGTATGCGTAACTTTTTTTTTCAAAAATACGACTAAAATAAATAGGAAACTATATCTATATACATAAATATATATATACATATATATATTTTTTTAAATGAAATCCACACACACACAAACAAACCAGTTTAAAGAAAGAGTTATAAAGCGTCCCAAGTTGCATGGGGCCCTGTCGCTGGCAGCGTGTGCGCCAAATAGTGCAACTGAAGTAAATGGGCTGCAACAGTTTTCTGAAATGTTTCGCGCACAGATGGCAACAGCAGCACCAGATCCAGCATCAGCACTGGCACCAGCACCAGCATCAGCTCAGCACCAAAGGGCAGCGAGTGCATTTTATGAAATTCATAAAATAGAAAAGTGCCGCGTGCTCAGCGGCTGGCGCTGGGCACTTGTGGGTGTGTATGCTGTTGAACGGCTCTGAGGGCGCAATTGAATGGGCCCGGCAAGAGTGCTAGATGTGAAAGTGGTGGCCTAAAAGCAGATGCCACCCGTTTTTTACTATGTACCCTATGCGAGGGTAAGCGGCTGTACTGATATTGTGCAAGTGTTTGGCAAAGCCTAAAAGGAGATGTCCTCACAACTATAGGCTTATGTGTGCACTCGCACGATTCTATACAACATACTTTGGATAACATATTTTTAAACCCGTTTCGTAAGAATTCAGAGTGCTCGCACCGATTTCCTGGAAGTGAAGTGTATATTTTGTGAAGTAATTACTAAACCCATAAAAAAATATTATATATATATACAGCCGACCCCCTGTAATCCGGCCCCTGGCTAATCCAGTGCCCCCTGTAACCCAACATGCCAATTATGTACACACAGAGAGAGGGAGAGGGACTGCAATTCCCTCTTTCACTCTCTCACCATTTTTATAATTTGTCGGATTACAAGATACTCCTTTTAAACTAGTGCCGGACTAGAAGGAGTCGGTGACAGTACTCTATAGTCCGACAAATTCGATCATCTGACCCAGCTTGAAAAATGTTTGTCGGTTTAGCGCGAGTCCACTGTATACATATATATATAATTATTATTATATCTTGCATCATAATTAATTATGACTTTAAGGGGTTGGGGAATGAGTACTGAGACAAGAAGCATTTTTGAGGCCAAGCCCGGGGCAGGGTTTGGACCTGCGACCCTCTGAATGTGAGTCTAGCATCCTTACTACTAGACCAGGTAAGGATGATATACGGCTATATATACATACATATAATTAACCTGATAAAGTATTACCCAGTTCTCACAGTATGCAATTAATTATATTGTAATTTGTTTTAATTTATAATAAATTTTTTTATAGAAATAATTTTAAACAAATATTACACAACATATTTGCTTAGGACGGCAGACTTCTCCTTGATCGTAATCTCTGCCTGTGTTGATTTCACAATTTTCGCCTGACTCTTTTGTCCTCACAATTGGTCACGGTTGACTGGTGTCCTTTCACAACTTTCATTATGAGTTCCCTCCTATTCATCGTGGTGTGGCTGTTGTTCATAGCAAAATTCACTCCTTGTGTTTTGTTGTTTTCGCCATAAATTTGTGTTGTTGTCTTTTGACATTTTTTTAGGATAATAGTGATGTTGTCATCCTGATTGTGGCTGTTCGTGTTGCTTGCCTAACTGAAATCAGTGTTTGTGGCAGGTATTATTATCTTTATTCCGTTCTTTCTGTAATGTTACTCTCTGTAATTTTGATTTGGTGCTCATTACAAAGAATATTATGCATTTAAACTATGTCAGTCTTTATGGTACTCGTACCTCACTTCCACGCCCATCTTCTTTTATGACCATAAAGTATGATCTCCAAGCAGATATGTTGAGATTAGGTTTGTAAGTGCCCGTCATGCCATTCGCCTTCCTAGTACCGAATTTCCAAACTACTCGTCTCAAGTGTATGGAACCCCGTAGTCGGTTCCACCCAACTTCAGGCTTTGAGCTGAATTTTTCAGTTTTTCAGTGAGTTTAGCGAAAGGAAAATTTAAATGGAAAAGAAAAATGCAGCCAAATGGCTTTTTAGTTATACTCTCTTTTGCATTGTTTTTTTCCCATTTTTTTTAAGCATTTTTTCATGCTTTTCGTATTCCATTTTTATTTTGAGTTTTTTCTTTTGTTTTTTTTTTTTTGCTCCCTTTCGGAAAGGACAACGTTTTATTTTACAAAATTAGTTTCGTTAGGAGTTTCCCGGTGTTTCGGTGTGCATTTTTTGTTGGTGCTGTGTACGAATGCATCTTGTAAACTGGATGTGTGCGTTTTGTTTCAAATTTCGGCACACACTGATAAGGAGCGCCGCAAAAAACCGAATCCACTCAGATTTGCAGCTAAAACTGAATTAAGTTAACAGAAGGCTCGAACATACAAACATGTGCACGCTCCACCCAAATTGCTGTGGCTGAGAGATTCTCTCGCATTCGTACGTAGTTGTGGCTGTGTAAACACATAACGAAGAGGCAAAGGAAAACAAAAGATTGATATTTCAAGTAAATGCCAAAAATCTTCGCAAGTTTGTTTATATTGAAAATATTTTGTTACCACAGTTTTATTATTGCTGTTGCTTTTTATTTGGTTTTGTTGTTGCTGGTGCGGTGGTAGTTGTTTGTAGATGTTGTTGACTATTTATTTGTATACATGTTTGCTTAATGCACTCCTGGATTGTGTTTATTAAGAGATTCGCTTGTGTGGTCTTTGACAGTACACAAACCGAAAAATTGCTGAAATTAACTAATTTTAATCAGTTGCGCTTAGCACTGAGTTGAAATGACTTGGTTGTTTTATTTCTTCTCCAACGCGTTCCTGTTTTCGTATTGAAAACGTGTCGATATGTTTGGTGGGTTTTTTAACTACGAGTACTACGAGTTAAAGCCAGCCCCTAGGATGATTCTATGGACAATTCTAAGCGGCTTTGGTGAAGGAACCATAGGTCTATCTCGATTTTCGAGTCTCCCACTTTTCAAAAAATTGTTTCCCTATAACATCATTTTGATTCAAAATTCGATTTTTTATTCATCGTTATATTATCTTTTTTATGTGTATATGGGGGGTTTTTGGGGTCGAGAATTCATTTCTGATCTTTATTTTTACCTATGACCACCGCCAGAGGGCGTTTCATGCATATTTTAACTATTTTTCGTCTATTTTCCGAGAAAAATTACAAGTTTTTCGGTAAAATTGATTGAAAGGCAAAATTGGCTTTGAAATTGGCCCACCCTAATATATATATATATATGATTACGATTTCTGTGATAAACAACAACAACATTTTTATATTAATAATTGAAGTCCACAGCAAGGATTTCCATTGACCAATTCTGTAGGTGACATTTTCTAATGTATCGTGTCGCCAAAATTCATGAGCAGTCAGCACCCTGTAGGGTAGGTTTCTGCAAAATACGGCTTGCTTGTTTTAGTAGAATTTATTGCTTTGTTGCAGCTATCCATTGCTCCTTCAGGATGACAAGCTTCGAAAACATCCTTTACTCAATAACAATAACATTCTCCCTGCCTCTAGCAAATACACAGTCATATGTGCAATGCACGTGTACACGAATGAATACTCCTAACGCTCGCGCACATACATGGACACTGAAATTACATTTTCCACCCACTTAGTCTACACTTGTCGGCTCAGTGCCAGCCGAGTGTGGCTGTGTGTCATGGGCTCATATGCGGTTGATACGTGCATGTGTGCTTGTGTGCATGGCCGCTGGGTCTGAGCCATTACCAATTCCAGTAGCATCGTTTGTTGATGGCATTCCCAATTGCATCGTTTTCAAATCGAGTCTCGAAATTAACGCTGCATTTTTATTGTGATGTATTGGCTCCCCCCAAATTCCAATATGATAGTGTGCATGCACATTCACTCATGCAAACATACATACACACACATATATATCTATATATCCATATGTATATATATGACATGCTTAGAGCAAAAACAAAATATAAAGCATTTCATCTGCGAAGTGTCTTGTAGTAGATATATGTGCTTAACATGCACATACGACAAAACATTACTCAAATTAAATGTCTTAGATTTTGCTTTTGCTCTGAGTATTTCATACAATCCTGCGGTGTAATGGCTTGACTAATGTTTAAAGCCGATTGGAGCAACTCAGACTAGTTACGCGTACATTGAAATTGACAGTGGGACTATTAACGAAGGGTAGAAGAAGGCTATTTAAGTATCCCCATAGTTTTTAAATTTGGAGTAACCCAATTAAATGCGTGAAAATTTGATGGAAAGTGCATCAAAGTAGTTTGTGGTGGGAGTATATATCGATGGTTTGCTGCAATACTCTCAGAAAGAACTCAAAGCTAACGGAATATTTATGTATTGGGTTTATTCTAGTCAACAAGCGATATGATATTTTGCTTTTACGAAGACTCATCCAAACGTAAGTAAGTTTTGCCACTGTAAAAGTAGTTACTTGACAATCGGCAAGTGCACTACATCACAGCGTATGAGCACAGATAAACCGCTACACAAACTGCAGAGAAACAAATTCCCAGGGTAAGTCCCAGGGTAAGTCCTGCCAGTAGTGGTAATTCTTCTGTATAAACAACAGCACTGAAGTCAGCACTGAAGAGGCGGGGGGTTGTGTTGTTGGTTAAAGCGACAATTAAGTATTTCGAATTTGTTTGCTCAAACGCAAATTTACAAACAATAAAATGTAAAATTGTTTTATGCAGATTTACTTGAAGAAGACATCATTTGAGTGCTCGTATTTTTCATTATTTATCGTGTGTTTATTATATGAAGTTGTGCAAGAATGTGCAATTGTTCAATTTGTTATTCAGATACATTTCCATTATTTTTAATCAATTCACAAAAATCGAGTAAGGCCACCTCTGTAGCCGATGAAGTATTGACATACTGTTTGGTCTCGTTGCTGTCATTAATGAATTGTAGCTACTATGAAGCAAGTGAAATTTGGTCTGACTGCCAATGTGGTACTCGTGCAGTTTACTCTGTGTTTAGAGTGTTAAAGCTTTGCAGCAATTTGTGGTATGAAGCTCAGTCCAGCGTACCGGCAGCGTACCGGCAGCGTACCAGCAGCGTACCGGCAGCGTACCAGCAGCGTATCGGCAGCGTACCAGCAACGTACCGGCAGCGTACCAGCAGTGTATCAGTATCATGTCAGTAGTGTAGCAATGCAGTGTAGGCACATTGTTTGCTAAGCAACCACATGTGCTCACTGTAGCGTCCTTTTGATCACACAACGCAGGTGGCTTCTCTGCTACTACATATCTTGATACTCGTAGTGCATAACTAGGTGCGCCTCACACACATTACAGGTTTAATGCTGCGCTGCGTAATGTAGTGGGGTATGTCTGGTCTGTTGTGGGGGGTCGAAGCCAATAATTAATAATTTATATGTACGCTTATGTGGGAGTACAGACCTCGGATGCAGCAAATACGAAGCATTCTGGTTTAAATAAAATCCTGTAACTAATTGGCATGTTGTTAGCTCACTGTTGCGTAAGTTTGGTCGGTCGTTTTTGGTTTTAATATGCTGTAAGCTTTTCCCTTATTTTGAAATTCGAATTTTTAGTATCGGTTTGCATTTAGCTCTGCAAATTCATTCTGCTTTCATATAAAATGTGCAAAATAATGTTTTTGTGATTTTCTACATTACACAGAACTGAGCATTATTCATCTAGTTAGGTTAACACCAGTCACAAAGGCCTAGTTATGTACATGAAGCTTCAATTGAAGATATACTTGTCAACCACTAGAGTGGGTGAGGGGGGATTTACCAAAAAAGTTCAGTTCCTTTGTAGATTGGATCAAAAAAGATTTGCACAACCTAATATAAGACATCCTTGACGAACTGGAAGGTTTAGCCAAATCGAAAGTTGAGTAAATACGTTTAATGAACTTTTGCGTGCAGAAAGGATTGGTTCTAATCTCTCGAAAAGTACAGCAGAATGCTATTAACATCCACCCGTAGTACGGTTGGTGCGACTACTGGTGGCATCACAACGTCGTTTGGCGCGCTAATTGCTTGTACGGAGTGCCTGGGACAGAGTGAAGCCACTCCAACTTAACAATCAGCCAACCCTCAGACACCTGCAATTGCGCACCCAGTTCATTTAAATGTCATTTGCATACCTGGCGACAAGTGATGGACACTTTTATTGTGAATTACAGCTTCAGCCTCATGCGCTGAATTCTAATTTTTGCTTTTTGGTGATTGGACACTTAGCACCACGCACACACACGGACACACACACACCCACACTCGCACCCAGCGCCGCGTACTTACATACATGGCTGCGTACTTGTACGAGTATTACGTGTGCTTCAAATTCCAATTTCGCTGGTGAAGTGTCAAAAAAGCACGAAAGTGCGAATACGCGAAAGTGCGAAACTGCAAGAAATTCAAAAATTCAAAAACTGAAATGCTCGTCCGCCAAATAAAGCCGTCAAAAAGTCATTGACATGTGCGAATGCGTTCAATGCACTCATCCGCAAATTGCAATGGATTTGGCAGTCTATATAACTGCATACGTTGAAATGCACACACATCTCTGCACACGCCATAGGTGTGAGTACGCGCCTATGGCCGTGTGCAGAGCCTATTTGGGCCATATTGAATTGCGCCATTGTAGGCGCATTTAAAACCGATTTTTAGGCACTCCAACGTGCACGCCAAGCGTGAGAGTGCCTTTGGCTGGGAGTCAGAGTATGTATGCGTGTGTATGCGTGTGTATGCGCGTATATGCGAGTGTGTTAGTTCTAGAGAATTTTGCTGAATTTAATTAAATAAAGATTCTTTATTAAACTCTGCAGAAGCTGATGCATGATAAATTCCCTTTTTCGTTTTGTCGGACGCTCATTAACATGTTTCCATCCGGAATGTGAACAAACCGCCAGTACCACTGCTAATTTGTCACTGCGACTCCGAAGTGATCGTTGCTATTGCTCCTCCACAAGGGTAGTGTCAGCATATCCAGGCGCAACCGCGCTGCTTTAATTGCTGGCTTGTCTTTTGTTTGCTTCATTCGGGAAAGCTGCGGTTCTTTGCAATGCCAACCGCTGAGGCATACTTCTCTAGATTGAAACAGAGACGTTCATGCTTTGGACAGTCTGTCCGGACTCACTGGGTCATTTCAGTGTTTTTCTTCTTTTGCTTTTCTTTTTTAGTGGAAAGAAGCTACCAAAACCTAACGAGCTAAATGACATTGATATGGTGCAGTGGAAACGCTTTTTTGCACTGTTACTATGATGCATGCCACAAAATCGTTGAGCTTGCCATGCACCGTTCTCCAAAGCTTCAAGTTATCAATACCTGCTCTTTTGTTTTGTGTTCTATGGCATTGATGTTTTAGCGCTCATTGTAGCGAAAAAGGACTGAAGCTCTGGGTTTTACTATTGCCTCCAGTGAATTTACTCGTATATACCAATGCTCCCATCGGAGCGGGAGCGGTAAAAAAGTAAAATAATACGCGTATGTACGTAATTCTTCACACACATTTTGCAGTATTTAATAGCGAGCCATGATGTCATTTTCGTTAGTGGGAGGACAGCTCATGAAATTTCTCTCAAACGTAGGACTTTCAGTGGTTCCATTGCTAACAGGGCTACCTGTATGCCGATGACTTTCATAATTGCCTACGAGATACTTGCACACTTCTCTTTAGGGCAGGCAGCAATGTTGGGATGTGCTGCCTAGCAGATATCTCAGATACCTATTGTGAAATCCTTTGAAGGATTTCAGCAATTTGGAAGTCTGAAAATGAAAAATTTCCCAAACATTTTGACAGTGAAAAAATTTAAAATTTTAATAAGTTGGTATAAAATGAATCAAAATCACGACGACCAAGGACATTCTCTCAGCGCTACTCTCTGTCTCTTTAGTTTGTGGTCAGCAATATTAAATATTTCATTGTTGGTTGGCATATTTGCTCTGCCCTTAGCCTTATCCAACCCCCTTCCTCTACCTCACATGCCGGACATAAAATGAACTGTTTGTGCGAAGCGATTTTAAGCCGAAATCCTAAAACCACAAAAGAGCTCAAATCATGCATTATGCATTTATTCAATTAAATATCTAATTGCATTTAACTATTTGCACTCTATTTGTGTGTATTCAAGTGCCAACTGCATTGCCATCGGCGGCAAAGTGTTAATTAAAATGTGTCAAAAGCTTAAATAAACAATACAAAAAAAACAAAACTATTATAATAAAAACAAGAATAAATATAAATTTATTTTTAGCCGCTGTGTACACGGAGACTCTGTGTCCACAGCAATGGTGTCACTCATTACATTATTGAGTTTAATATACAGCCGCGCACTAACGACTGACGATGTTTCGCACGTACCTAGTACCCAACAGGAAAAGCAGCGAGTCGCCACCACTTGGCAGTCGACCTTATCTATACTGATATCGATTTATCTATGGACTAAGCGAAACGTCCACTCGCTTGTCAGAAAACGCTCTTTCATGGAAATAAAACCAGTAAAAGACGCGGAAGTTGGATTAGGCCGACTTCGAAACACCTTATGTGAATATCAAACATTGACTCAACAAGAAGCTGAGCATTTCCCACTTTGAGCGAATATTATAATGCAATATTGCACTATTATGGCAAATTGTAATGTTGTGTGAATCTCAAGTTGTTCATATAAGTTCAGTGCCATTTTTTTATAGTGTTTTACAGGGTCATTATATAAAATTCCATCTATCTTACATGGAGTAAGCTGGTATGAATATGAGGGAATCGTGCTTAGAGTCATAAGGTACATTTTTTATATGGAGATTCGTGTCGACCAAAATTTAGATCTATTTGGATGGATCAGATCGCGTATATTAGCCCAAGGCTTCCCTAAATATGATGTGAACCTGTTCTATGTATGTGAGGTAGGCGTGTTCTTTGTCCGATTTGGTGCCCCTAGTTAGCAATACGGTTCTATATTAAGATTTAGACAATGAATATGTGAGTCTCACAACTATAAAACTAAGAAAAATGTACTCAAACAAAAGAATTCGACCAATCCGAGCAGAAGTGATGCTTGAAATTATATTCTACTCGATACTGGTCAGACCTCCTTTTGAGCGTTACAAGCAGAGATCAATTGCAAATTTTTCATTTTTTGGGATATAGCTTAATAGATATAATTATATTCAGCTTCATTCTGAATTATTCTGGAGAATTTTTTCCCCAGACCAAAATGGAAGAAGAAAATGGAATTGGAGAGGATTACAGTTTCAACACCAGTTTTTATACGGAACTGAACAACTTTCTGGCATATGCCACTTTATCCTCCTGATATTTTTACTTATTCCTCCTTTGTTTCCGATCATAATGTTATTATATTTCAGTGGGATAATAGCCTCGCATTCCAAACGCACTGTTTATTAAAAAAAAAAATTAATATTAGCCACCTTGTTCACGAATGTCGAAACTCTCTGAATGAATCTTTCAAGGCACTCTCGGGTGCACCTTATCTGCGTTTCCAGACTTAGCGATATTCCAGGTAATTGCAAGCCAGACGAACTTGCCAAGGCAGGCCCGCTTCTACTCGTACATGAAATTCAGCGCTCCATAAATATCGGTAGCCCACTGGCAACAGCCAAGCTTGATACCAAACGGATATACCTGGCTCATGCCTACGAATCCTGGGTCGACGAGGAATCCTGCCAGACGGCAAGGCGCACTTGGGCAAAAAAAGGACAAGCACAGAGCTAACCAACTCCTCGGCTCGATCGCAAATCCCTGTTGGCAACTGTGTCGGTTTTAACCGGCCACTGCATACTGGGAAAGCATGTAGAAAGACAGGGCCTACCCTCAAAAGATTTCTGCCGAGGCTGCGGTTCCGAGGAGCAGACGGTGCTCCATCTCTTATGTCACTGCCCCATCCTTACGCAGAAGACAAAAATTGGTGTCCCATTTCTCACAAATTTGACAGAGCTGTCATCCTTCAATATTACCGACATAGCAAAATTTACTAAAATATCAGGATGGTTTCCTGCAACATAATGGGGGAGTTGCGCCTTTCCCGGCGCTGTCCTTGTACTGAGATATCAGCATCTTTAAGTAAGAGAGTTTTCGTCAGTAGTTGAACAGCGCTTCTCCGTGGTATCACAACGGGCCATTAGGTGTGCTCAAGTGTGCTTTCGGTGGACTAAGTTGCCACTCCTACCTAACCTAACCCATAACCCACCCAAGCAAATCATACGAAGAATTGAGTTGAATATATTACTAAAAGTGCACTACAAACATCAATCTTAACAACTTTCTTAGATAACATTATCTTTACCCAACAGGTTCATTAGCTGGCAAAATTAAAACATCTCCTGAGACTGATATGCGTTTTTCGCAAAATCATTTAAGACAATGTCATGCAAGTGGTAATTTCCTGCTGGGTGAATGCTCATGTGTGTATTACTGTGTGATTTTTTGTTGGTTTGTTGACACATTTTAGTGTTACTTTAGCTTAATCCACATTTTATTTGCTATCTTAAAAGTGCTTAACTCAGTTTTGTCGCAATTTTCCTTCCACTTCCACTTCCATTTCTTTTTCGTTCATAGTTGTTGTCTTTATGCTGGGGCTGTGTGGGTGTTATCACGTGTGTGTGTGGTGTGTGCTCTGGCTTTTGTTGTTTTTATAGCTATGCTGCCGAGCAAGACGTCAAGCGCCTGTAAATCTGCTACGTTTTCTTTGCTGTTCATAGACAATTTAGTTGTTAAATCATTGGGAGTTACCAGAGCTGGCTAGTTTGCACTGCACTGCTCGCTGTGTATGTGTGTGTGTGTGTGTGATGTTTTATGTATTCGCGAGTGTATATATATGCGTGTTTATAGTTGGCTGCTTCATATGCTCTTTGCACAAATAGTCATCGTAGCAGCAGCACAGCTAGAAGATGGCACATACATGGGCACACTCTCTGATTAGACGCTTGTACTGCCGTAACGTATTTATGCCCAATGATTAGTAAGTAGCCTTGAACAACCGTTTGCTGAAGCAAGTGTGTAAGAAAGTTTTCACATTCAACTTAATTTTATTAAGCAATTTTGCTGGCACATCTCCAATAAGAGACTTGATCCTTTGCACAGTTAAAGTTTGCCACTTGTACTCTTTTATAACTTTATTAAAGTGACTTCTAGCTTATAAAAAGGAGAAAACACATGCACTGTATATGCAAACCCTCACGCAAACACGCTAATTAAGCTAATCAGCGTAAATACAAATCGTACACTTGCATTTATCCTTGTGATGGAGCGATTTACACGATCACGCGTCAATGCCACTGAAATTGAGAATAGGGAAGAATAGGCCTGCAAACGATGCAGGCAAAATCAGTTTCCTTGACACTCACTGCCAATCGTGTAAAACTACCCAATTACATGGACGGAGAGAGTGGTTTTATAAAGGACAGGCAAGTGGTGGATCCTCTCTGATAACAGAAATGCATAAAGGACTCAGTACACACACTTCCGATCGTCTAATTTGCGGTACGAGTATTTATATCTATATATATTTCAATTTTCAACCCATTCTTAGCCATACGCATACTAAATCCGATCTGAGGGCAGTCAAGAAATCACCTCATTAGGGAGTGTTCACAAACTAAATTGAAAAATTGAATTTAAGGAAGGCAATCACTCAAGATAGGAGTTGAAAAAACACTTCTAGCAATTATGATAACTAAGGACACAATTATTACTCCTCCAGTGTTCGTGAATCCGCATTTACACATAAATTCCCAAAACAAAGGAACAAATTTTTATCTATTCTACTGACTCCAACTAGAAAATCGCATTTTAACTGTCAACCACTCCCCGTATTTGCCTGATTTGGCACCATGCTACTTTTACCCTTTCGGAAAAATGCATTTCCCGATGAAAGGAAAACGTTTTGTGGACGTGGAGCCCATTCAAAAGACTTGTACCGACTTCCTGTACAACATCCCAGCCCACGATCTAAAACACTCACACTTCGACATTCTTTTAGACCGTGCCAATCGCTGTATTGAATTATTTTGAATAGTTTAAACCGATTTTGTCCCAAAACTCTTTGTTTTTTCTTCTTTTTAAACGGTCCTGTTTACTTTGGTATGCACCTTGTGTTATCTTGCTCTTAAACAACGTCCCTTTGTGGCTGAAGACCAAAACATCAAAAATCAAAAATATTTCGAGTTGAGTGAAAAGCTTTAATGAAGCATACAGACTTCGTTTTATATATGATTTCATTCAGTTGATTATATGATTTTCACTCTTATTTCTAGGCACACTTTTTATCTTTATCTTTTCATAGTCTGAAAGTTGTGTCACTTTGTGCGGTTTTCGGCACCAAAAAACCATCAATTTCAATTTCATTGACTGCTTTATTCCTCATTCTGGCGAATGGTGATGATTATACATGAAATCCGTTGAGTTGTTCTCGAGTGTACACGGAAAAAACCAAGCCACTTCATTTTATACTAAGTAGAGGAAATTATTTCAATCAAGTGATTCTTAGCTTGGCTTGCCATTTCAAGTCATTTCATTTGC
This sequence comes from Clusia tigrina, assembly GCA_920105625.2. Lineage (NCBI taxonomy): Eukaryota > Metazoa > Arthropoda > Insecta > Diptera > Clusiidae > Clusia > Clusia tigrina. The sequence goes on from OV050032.1 coordinate 20,854,855, forward strand.
TCAATTTGCTGTTATTATCCATCGCAGAGCCAAAGTGTGGCGGGCGTGCTACCATTTTATTATTTTTATAATTAACTAGAATTAAAATTAAAGTGCAACAATTTGTTTATTTGCCTTTGTTGTATGCGTTCATGTGGCAGTGACTGGAACTCAAGTGCGCTACACAATTTGCACAGCCTCTCCTTTTTTTCTGTTTATTTTGAAACATTTAAAGTGTCTTAAGCTTTCGTTTCCTCATTTAAAATAATTTTAGTACAGCTTCGCAGTTTTGCCTTTGTTCTTCGTGCACAATTTGCAGCACGCTGTCATTACTCTTAATACGAGTATGTGCCCGTTGCATTCTGTCGTACTTGACACTGACCTTTGGCTTATGCAATGCCTGCGCTTATGCACTCATGTCACTTTGCTACATTTTGGCACGGCTGCAGCGTTGCAAGCTGATATTAAAATTACGAGCGAAATTGCTCGCTTGCTGGCTGGGTCGCCGCCTGCCTCATCGTGCAGACACACACACACTCGTGCATATGTTTATTAAAGCTTCCGCAGGGGCGGAAGTGCTGCTGATGCGACCTCAGCCTGTGTGTCACGGCATGTCATGTTTTGTGTACTTGAAATGTCAACTTGCAATTTGCCAGCATGCCTTCCGTGTTGTTGTTATTGTAGCTGCCGTTGTTGTTTTGATTTTTTCGCACTCGTTTGCTGTACATAGTGACAGCGGGTATGGCATCCTCCTCACTCTATGCAAATTAGTATTTAAGTAGTGCTGTTGTCAGATTTCCAGGCTTGTTAATGCGTTGTCAAATATGACAACTTAGAAAGCTAGCGAACAACAACAACAAAAACGTATTTCCAAACCTTCACTTAAATGACTGCACAAAATGCAGGAGATTCACAAACCTTTAACTTTAAGGAATACATTATTGAAGTAATGGAAAGGATGGAATACATGCTTCAAGTAAATTTTGAGAGATCCATTTGGATGCAGGGGGTTCATCACTATTGACGTAAAATGACTGCTCAAAATGCAGGAGAGTTACAAACATTTAATTTTAAAGTAATGGAAAAGATGGAATACATGCTTAAAGTAAATTTTGAGAGATGCATTTGGATGCAGGGGGTTCATCGCTATTCAAATATATGAAAGTATGGCCCCATTTATATCCCAGACCAACAACATTCAGTTAGTGGTCCCTTCAGCCCCTTCCGTTGTGCCATTTCTAAAGCTATAAAACGCACCCAAAAGAAAATCACAATTCTTTCTAGATTTTGAATACCAAACACAGCAGATTCATTCTCTTATATAGACGCCCTCTGTGGTCTAGTGGTAAGCACACTACAGTCACATTCAGAGGATTCTGGGTTCAAATCCTGCCCACGGCTTGGGAACAAAAAAGCTTCTTTCTAAAATATAGTTCTCTTCCGAATCGAAAGCCTCAGTAGCTAGTACTCATTCCCCAGCCCCTTGCAGTCATAGTTAATTATGGTGTAAGATATAATAATAATACTAATCATTCTGCTACCCGGTTGGTTAATATCTTCTCTTCGCCACTACTTGGAAGCATTTGCACATAATCACCGTCGTAGATCGAAACAATGCAAGAAGAGCGACAGGACAAGTACAAAATGCAAAATTTAATGAGAAAAAAATCAGAGAGAAGAAAACGCGCATAAAATGTGTTCAGTAATAAGAATTGTCAGCAACTTTACGAATAAAACCTTTGACGCTCCTGTGGCTGCACTGTTGACGTTCCTGTAGCTGAGGTTTGCAACTTCGTGACGCTTACGGAGCCCAATTTGCTACAAGTTCTAAAAGAATCATTTAAAATTTGTGAAATTGAAGATTCAGCAGAAATCGAGTTCACCCTGCAGCACAATGTCCTGCCATCATGCTGCTATATGGTAGCTTTCTCATTACACTTGCCTCGACGGGCAATGCGGTTGGGGTGGCACACAGTGTCAACCTCCAGTACGTTCGTCTTAACTGGAGCATTCCGAGGCGTGTGCGAGCACATACAAAATAATCAGCCGTCGATGCTGTGACGCACAGCTTCAGCACGTCACTGTACTCACAAGTGCGATCATTCCCCTGCCGCACTGCCGAATAAAATGAAAACCATCCGTTTAGACACCAATCCTTCAGCCGCATCAATCACTTTCACCTCGTGATTGATGTTTCTTTCTAGATTGTGCCAGTTATTCGGCAGCTAGCCAGGCAGAAGATTTATTTGTATTAATTTTGGAGCGTTCCACAGTCACCACCTGCGTTCTAATCCCCAACTGAGCTGCAAGTATGTGTGTTAAGCGTGTGTATCTGATATGTTAAGCCAGAGTATGGCCACCAAAGCTGAATTGGTATTGACTACACTGGGTTTTGAGTCTATCGTTGAAGGCACTGCTCCAGTGACCCCTGTCATGTAGGTCTGCAGATGCGTATGTACGCTACAATCCATAATGATATTGTGTTAATTGTCAGTATGAGTATGTTTTCCATTTCGTTGTTTTTGTTTTTGTGTTGTTGCTTTTGTTTTTGTTTGTGTTTGTGTTCGCCGTCTGAAATTACAAACAAAATTTCATCTTGAGAAGAGTCTTCCGTTGCTGCCAAGTGCGTCAAGTTGTCCCCCAATTTGTTGCGTTACAAATCTTTTGAGCACGCAATCTTACCACTCATGTTGTGTGATGGCTTTATTAATCATAATCACCCACTGACTCCGAAGTGCCACTTTACTTAATCTCAATATTTCCAGCTGTGAACTATGCATTTCTCCATTCATCACAGCGCATATTTCATATATCATGTACTCGCACGCTTATGTGTGTGCACTGCATGCTTGCACCGATGCGTCCGTGTGACCATGTATGGCTGTGTGTCATCTGCAGCTATACTTATTTTACAGTCAACACAATATCGCACGCATATTGTCACACTGAGATAAATCCCCAGTTGGAAATGCGTTGAAGACATCATTGCTATAAACGTACGTAGCGAGCACGGCAAAGGAGATTTCACACAATCGCGCAGGATTTATCTGAACCCACTCATGCAGTTGTTTAGTCTTTCTTGGGCCCAGTCTCTCACTTACAACTATGAGGTGCATTACTATGTGAGGAGCCAGAATAGTTTCCGACTGTTAAGTACATTTTGAAGCGTTGCTATGTGAGACGCCAGAATAATTTCCCTAGATTTATGTGAATAACCACAATGGTTTTAGTACACTACTCATACTTGCATCCACCTATCACACAATACTCACATGTTGTAGAGCCACATTTGGCTATAAATATCGCCCCAGTCTTTGGAATCCGTTCAGCATTACTCGTATATGTTGCAGAGATATAAAATCTACTTATAACTTGTGCTAATGAAAGTATTTCTTTACGAATCGGTTGACTGACAAGTGTCCATTGTGGTTGCAAATGTGGTTATGCCACTGAAATAGTTGTCAGAAGGAGATTTATTGAAAGCATTGTGGCAGATCTTATAACTATTCCGGACACGCCAACTGGCCTCATCAGAGATATTTTAGTGAAAGGCAATTTTTCCCTAGAAATCGAACCGAGCCTTCTACTACTGCATTTGTCCAGCCAGACATCTACTCTAACTGCAGGTGGTGAATTCACTGAGCAAAGTATGTTCGTGTATAAGGATAGATCCATTACCATGCCCATACAGGTATAACTCACGATCCATAGAGTACAACTCGCTCCTTCACGTTCGTGTAGTAATCTACAATACTACACGAACGTGCTACGATTTCTGACATTTAGTGTTCAGTCCTGTGTAGTCAATATCGTCATCACACAACTGGAGTGTCAGCCTTTCTATTTTTTTCGACATTGTTTGATACAATCTGCTACGGTAGGGTGACTCGTGGTCTGTGTAACCCAAACTGATTTATTTTTTTGGAATTCTTATGCTATTGATACAGTGGATCATCATCTCTCTACATGCACTCTCACCATGTATTGTGTTTGGAAACGTTATTTCCAACTGGGTCTGCATTTAAATGCACACAAATTGTGTCACCAGTGGTACTGGGGCGAGCCTGAGTGACTGAGTGTATGTGTATGTGGTTGTGTTTGTGGATATTTATCTTTCATCGTGCCCAACATTTCATCATATTTTATTCATATACTTTTGCCCCATTCAGTTGTCAGCTCGTTTGCCTGCCCTGCCCTGCTCTGCCCTGCCCTTCTGTGTCGTTGCGGTGCTCGCCGCTCGAGTGGAGCTTTTCAACTTTGTTCACAGGGGCTGCATGGCCAAACGCAGGAGCATAGTGCAGCACTAAATTAAGATGGATTCATTAATTATGCTTAATATTATCATCAAAATGCGCAGTGTTTCATTCGCATTCATGGCGCGCAGCAAAAGTTGTCAAAGACGGATCTACACGTACACTGTGTTCGCGTACTGCCAGCGCGGCAGGCTCTGTAGTCACGGCAAGTTCAAGAGTGCGAGCGCATTAAAATGTTCAGTGCATGCCGGGGATTTTAAATTGTACGATACAGGACAGGACAGGAAAGGACAGAACAGGCCACGCAGGGCAGGAAACGGTACATAGGAATAGTTAAAGCACGGGAGAGGTACTCGCTGGCATTGCCGAGACACCCTGTAAGCCATATGGACTAACTTTTAAATGTGTGGCGCTCGTGGCTCGTGTTGCCTGCCTGCCAACATCGCGACACTGAAATAACCTTCTTTGCTGCTGCAGTTTGCGTGCTTTTGTAAAATGTTTTCATTTTGATGTTGTTTTTTTTTTGTTCACTTTTAAAATTTTTATATTTAGTCTACTCTTGCATTGTACTTTCTCGTGCTGCGAGGAGGCATTTTGCGACACATGTGGGAGTTCTGTCAGTTGATGGAGTACCAGATAAATTGCATGCCTACAGGCCAGGCTCGAGACCAGCATGGATGCTTGGATGAGAGCACTGCGAGAAATGTCGGTTGTGCTTGTTGTTCCTGCGGTAGTTGGTGTTGTTGTTGTTGTTATTGTTGTTGTGGCAGCAGATTGAATTCTACAAATGCCAGAAAAGTCATTGAAGCTTTGGCTTTGTTTCAAACAAAAAAACATGCAAAACAATGAGGCCACGTCAAAAGTGCGCATATCAGAAACACTCTCACACACTGACACTTACCAAGGGGCCGGGTTTGGCAGGGGAGGCCAGCTGGTAGCCAGCTTCACCATGCACTTTATAGTTTATGCCACAGCAGGCAGTAGGAAAGTCATCACTTGGTTATCCGTGCCGCCAGTCGTTCGTTCACTTGCTCTTGTTGTGCCGTGTACGACTATGTGCGTTAGAAAATTACTTTCGTCAAAGCACAGCACAAAGCAGCGGCACACAAGATTCCAAAATTTAATTAAGTCATCCCCGACTCCGCCACTTCTGCTGCTCGACTGCTTCCGTGCAACTGCGGCATACATAATTGCACTTTGGCGCCCATTGTCTGCACTGCAGCACAGACCATGCAGCGCACATGTCTGCTGAACACGGTAACGGTAGCACGAACACCAATAGCCCCAATTAGACACAGCCCCCCCCCAGCCCACCCAGCCCACAGATCCAATATCCCAGAAAAAGGCAACAAAACATACGAATACTAACAGACAAAAAGACATTAAAGCAAATGAAGAAGGTAGGCGGATGGAAGGCAAAGCCAAGTCAGATCGCTTATGAGTAGCGCTACACCCAGGGAGGACGCAAGAGGCAAATGTTCTACAATCATGCTGAGATTATGGCAATTTCCTACCTACATATTGTTGAACGGTCTCTACAAATATTATGGAAGTCAAATTCTGTTTCGATCTCGCTGGTCGTATTTGTAGATAGTTCCATGTTCATTACAGCTACACTACCGATGGCATTTTAGATGTGCAAGTTTTCGGGAGATTCCGGCAGAAAATTCGCCTCCAGCAATGAACGGCCCTAAAATGATTTATACCGCTTCAAACTAACCAGAAATGTTTTGAGTCACGTCCTCCTTCCAACGCTTTCAAATCTATGACTACAATGCAGGCATGCATTCGTCTCTCAGCCTGGTTCAAATGACGCTGCCTTTGCGAGCATGTTCCATCGTTTTTATTCGATTACTGCTTCAACTTTCATGTTCTCTGTTGTCTGGCTTAGGCTTTGTAATCTGCGAGTGTGTTTTAGGTTTGGGATTCAAAGTTTTTGAGTATGAATCATACTCAGATTCACGAGTATGAGTAACCGTATGTGTACTGCATGATCCTCAGAACTGAAAATGACACCCATGCAGTTGTATGACTCACGCGCAAATGTTTTCTGATATTTTAGAAAGAGCAGCGAACCTAGCCAATTGAGAAGAGTGGAATGTACTTGTAATAGGAGAAGAGTGAAGTGTAAAAAACACGAATTGTAAAGGTAAAATTACTTTTATTTACATTATTAAATCAAGTTCACGAACAGCTGTTCGGAAACAGTGCTGCCAAGTTGTCTCAAGTACAGCCGGTGTTGTTCCAATAACTCAGCGCGCAAACAACCGTTGTGTAGAATTTGTTTCTCTTAATTTGTGAAAGCATATGAATAGTGGGCGTGGTGTCACTTGAGATATTACCTTCGGTAATTTAATAAATCAATCTCAGTACCTTCAGTTCTTTAATAAATTATTTTTCTTTAAAAATTTTGGAAGCATATCACCAGACCCCATTGAAAGTTTCAAAAAGGCTGCCCCATTTACACATAATATGGGATGTGGGCGTGTGCCCTGTGCTATACTGGTGTTTGTATCCGATTTGATCAAGATTTCACTAATCATAGTCGTACATCCCCCTAGGCAAATGCATTGAAAGATATCGTTAAGTCACCTCTGAATGCTTCTGCATGCTAACCTCATCATCTTTGAGTCACTGTAGCCTGTTCTTGAAGGCTGTAGGGTGTAAGTTATTAGAGTGTGAACGCAGAAGCATACAAAAAATGAAGAAGTGAAGGTAATTTCAGCTATTTTCGGTTTCATTGTCAGTTCATAAATTAAAACATATAAAACGTGCGCTGATTAAATTGAACAATTTTCAATTTTATGTTGTTTGAATTTATTTGCCTGCTCTGATTGTGCGTAAACAAAACATTTTCGGTTGTTTAAACAAATCAGAGGAGTTATGAGCCTGTTGGCAGGCAGAAAGGCAGCAGGCAGTACGCAGCACACAGCACGCAGAGTGCCGCTTGTAGATTCAATCGAAAATTGTTTGTGGTCTGTGCTGTGCGTTGCATACCGGGGTCTGCCTGCTGCATGGCGCTTGCAGGGTTTTGGCAGCCTCAACATTCCGTTTACACATACTCTCACGTATCTATGCGCATATTGCATATTGTGTGCATTTAGATAAGTATGCGATACATGGGCCTCGCTTCTCGTCACTCAGTTTATTAAATTACGCACATTTAGCCCCGTGTGGTAATCATTTTACACTGGCATGGAACTAATTCGTACATAATTAGTTTATAATGAACCTCACTTAAAAGCATGCACACATTCCTACGTTCCCACATTTAATTAACATGGACTATTTGCTTCTATTTTGCAGGTAACTATGCACGGGGTTTTAGCTGCAGCAAAATATGTTGCACTAATAGGAGTACATAATTGTATTATACCATAAATCCGGAGGTATGTATACGCATTTGTATTGAATTGTGTGAAGTATGCCCATCATAATGAGCCTCGCAGCCCACGCGGTTTTGGAGCACGTTCTCACTAATGACTAAGGTTCATTTAACAGTATATCAAAGTAAGATGCAATGGCCTCATCCGCCAAAGGATCCTTTTCTAATTAATTGCCAGGGTGCACAAAAGCAGCTTTGCCAGAAGAGAAGACCCATCCACGCCACATGCGTGTTCATTAGAAGCTCCTGCTGCGGAACGTACAAAATGACCCACATTTAAATTGGCTTAATTGGCGCATACTGAAAGCCATAAAGGACTTAACAAGCGGTGCGGTGACTTTTTACGCACCTCTCGAGCACGCTAATTAAGTGTACGCCCGAGATTGCTATGAGTAGCATGGGGTTAAATAATGTATGTCTGTATACTAAAGATGTAGAAAGAAGTGTAGAAAATATAGTTAAAATAGTGTAGAATACTGAATTTTTTTCAATAACTAAAAAAACGCAGTACATTGTCAGTTTTTCGGAATATGAGAATATTGTAGAATTTTTACAACAAGTATAATTTTTGCCATATATATAATTTTTACACTATGTATAATTTTCTCAATATGTAGAATAGGTAGACAATTTATCATTTGTTATAGTATGTAGAAAATGTCAAAAAATTATGATTTATGTATATAAAATGTAGCAAATGCTTAATTTTTACTGATGGTAAATGTACCGTTTTCTGTGGAAAATGCATATGTGACTTTCTCCGAGAAAAGGGACCTATCGTGTCAAAAAACGGCATCTCCTAACTGAAGGTGTGTTCACAGAGATAATGCGTTATGAAACTTTAAATGCGTTTTTCTCAAAACTTCATTTTCACACACTAGGTCCCTTTCCTCGGAGAAGGTCACATATATGTATGTAGAAAAGGTAGAAAATGTGTACAGAAACAATCAAATTTTTAGCATATGAACAAAATATAAAATATTAATAGAGAAAATACGAAATTCGTAGTAGAAAACGTTAAAAAGTTGTTATTTAAAGTATGTATAAAATTATAAAATTTCACAATATGTAGAAAAGGTAAAAAAGACCCGATATATAGGAAAGGTAGCTAGCTAATGCATAAGTTTTAAAATATTCAAAAAATCGTATTTATTTTTGGAATATAAAACTCTGCTCACAACTGCTCAGGTGTCAACTTGAAGCGGGTCGAAATACAGCAAGTCAGCGGCATATGAGACTGACTTCAATGCAGACTTCAACTCAAGCTGTGTTGGTTTGGCATTAAAGAGTTATGAAATATATTCACCTTAAACGGATTGGTAGCCAAGTGGCCATTACATACATGTAGACAAGCAGACGCACATGCATACAGACACCTTCATGTGTTAACAAATTAGCTTGGTTGGTCCAGACTGATGCCAACCAAATCAGGCGCTCATCGCAGCAGAGCCGACACCAACACTCAAGCCGCCATTGCTGATGTGCCATCCCACATGTCCACTGCGACCTAACGCGCCTCTAATGAACCGCATTGTGCGATATCGCGCGGCAATTCATATTTCGTCCTCTGAATTGCTAAACAGCAACGCGAATGCGACAAGCACCTAAAAATAATTGCCCGCAAGATACTTAGTTACTTAGATGCTCAGACACTTCTACCTATGGGTGCGTGCATGTGTGAGTATATGCCGCAAGCCAGCCACCAGCAGACATCCATCAAATGCAGCAAGCACTGCTTAGCGTTGCAGACACGACGACGACAAAACGTACTCATTTTTAATGATTGCGTTGCACAACGCTTTCGCCTCGGCGTGCGTGTGTATGTGTGTGTGTGCTGCCTGATTGCTTCTGAACGTGCCTATTCTGATATATCTTTGCTAAAGTCAGTTTATAATGACAAATCACGCAGCGAGCAAAGAGTAAAAATAGTTTGCAGTATGCGAAAAATGCACGTTTGTAGACAACTGCAGACCTGCCACTGCTGCCACTGCTGCCGCTCGCCGTCTGTCCACTGTTCCTGCCATATTTGGCTGCAAATGTCGAGAAAAGTGAAAACAAAAATGGAAATTGTCGTTGCTGTTGTTGTTCTGGTTGTTTATGTTAGCATTCCTGCACCGAGGGAAACCAAAAAGTGCGCATTGAAATTTAAATAATTGAAAACATATAAAATCGAATTAGTTGAATCGGAGTCGGATTTGAATTTCTAAAAGTCGATAATAGTTGCATTCGCTGTTTTTATGGCTTCCAGTCACAGATCTGTGAGTGAGGGTAGCCAAGTTTTAACCACATTCAAGCCGCATTTAGATTTGGCAGAAAGAGCGAAGTTGAAAATAGTATAAAATCGCAGAGAAATAAACCAAAAATATCAATAAACTTTCTTAAAGTGCATTTTTATTGAAATATCGCGATCGTCTGTTTCGAAAGGTTGTTCCTAGCAGAGCCGTATTCGTTCCTGTGACAACTCTGTTCGTGGATAAACTCATCTTGTGTCCGCATATTGTTGTGTGATATTATATGATGATATTGTTGTACAGCATCCTTCATAAGCTTAAATTGCCTTGTTCAGTTGGGTTGGGTTAGGTTAGTTTTAAGGTAGGAGCGACCTGAAAAACCTACGATAAACATAAAGAACATTGAGGTCACTCGCGGTACAATTGCTCCCACTCTATGAAGCAGCCGTATATGTGAATGGGCTAGCTCCAGAACCCGGTCTGATAGTTAAACCCAATTGTACTCTGGCAGCGCAGTTGTCTTATTTCTAACAATGTGTTAATAAGAGCCTCTCATTGTGTTTAAATCTTATCCTAGCCAACTCTGAGCAGTCGTATGGAGAATTTTAGAAACCTGTCGGGCTTCTACATCCCATCGAATGATACTTACTGAACTAAAATTATTTTGTTCTGTGAGATTCGCACTAATCTCTCCCAATATCGGGGTGGATGCGATATTTTTCTGACTGGAATCCAATGTTGTTACGTTGCTCTGTACTTCTCAAAGACACTGTTACAGGCCAGAGTCTGATTTCGCTGGCCATCACAAATGGTGGACGAGGATTTTGTTAGTCAACATTTAACTTTCACTCATCATTAGTTCTCGGCTTGGAGAGTTACTTCAAAATAGTCGCCCAGTAGACTTCCGTGCCGGCCAGTACCTTCAATAAGCCGCACCTTAGCATACAAGAAAAGAAACGGCTCCTTTGTGGATTCAGCGATTGTACGCTTAAACAGAGAGATACATTTTTAATCTGTACAATCCCACTTAACTCCCACCATAATGAACAATATTCAATTTGCTTGTACATATGTGCGGATGTGTGCACATATGTTCGAGTGTATATATCTCACTTAAGGAATTTGTTGAAACATGTCGTTCTATTACATCGTTATTGTTATTTTTGTTATTCTTGTTGTTGTTTTTGTTTTTGTTGTTGTTGTTGTTGTTGTTCTAATTTCTGTTTTATATTGAAATACATGCACTCACTTGAAGATACAAGATACATTAGCGGCGCACACATTAAGATAAACGTGCTTGAGGCTCAAAGCTGTTGAAGACAGATTTCCTTTCGTTGGTGGTTTTTTTTCATCTCTCTTTTCCATTAAACCGCTGACGACTCGCTGACATGACGTTGACGCTCCCAAGTGGGGTGATTTCAGCTGAAGAGGGTGTGAGGGTTCATTAATGGCGGGCGCACAAGGTTGTTGTATTGTTTATATTGGACCCACCACCAACACCGGCATCGACGCTAACGCTGACGCTGACGCGGCTGCCGACGCTGACGCTGACACCACAACGCACTTGAATGGGGGTGGTTTGGAAAAATAGCATAAATAAAATTCTTACATAAATTAAATTGAAAATTACAACCGAAAAAAAAGAAACCAAAAATGAAATAAAATGAAAAAATGCGTAGCGCAATTTAGAAATATTTGCACAATATAAATTCTCATTTAATGTTTTTTTTCTCTTAATTAATGTTGTTTTTTTGTATATTTACTGTTTATATTCATACCAAGTGAGATATTTAGTTAAGGTTTAAGATTTAAGTATACGAAGTGCCCTACCCCAAGCAATATGATAATGAGACTACCACTTGGGAAGGATTTTCGCACTATTCCATCCTTTGGCATATTATGTGGTGGGATCAATTCAGTCAGTCGAAGAAACCGCCTCAGACATTTTCGTATGGATTTTATATTATCACATAACTAAGTTTCATTCTCATATAAGTTTCATTCTTATATTTTCACATATCTAAGTTGCATTCTCGAGACTTCAACCAGAAGAGGCAATAAAATGCGTTCATTGGGCGTACCAATTCTCTCTACATAACAGTTTTTGTTCTTTGGGCCTAGAACCGCCAGCAATTGCGGACAAATCTCCCAAGCAGATCTTTGAATTCTTAATGAATACTAGACTGAGAGGATTTGTAACTTACTAAGTGCCTCACAATAGGCCCATTTGTGGCCGCAGTGACTAGGTGACTAGATCCCGCTCTTCTTTTAATCTCTCTAATCTCTTTGTGGAATTAGAAGGGGTGCTGTGGAAACACAATTAAGTCAAGAACTAAAAAAAACGATGGACATTTTTCTGGGTCTTCCAAAGCGTTTAATGTTATTTTTTATTATTATTTGTATTTTTTCAAATTTATATAATTTTTATTGCTTCATTTAATATTGTTTTTAATTGTTAGTTGTTTATTTCATTTATTGCCAGTTGCACATCTGAGTTTATTTAGCAGGTCACTTAAATGCACATACGGACGGGTTCTTCAGCTGAATTGTACTTTTTTGCTTAATATATTAATTATGTAATTGCTGTATTTCATGTTTTCAGATGAAACGTATGTTTTTATACTTAATTGTTTGTTTATTTTGCACTCGCCTACAATCAAATAAAAAACAAACCTGTGCGTATTCATACATGAATGATTGGATGTTTCACTGTAAATGCTTGTTTGATGCAGCACGTTGCATATCTCTGCAGCACACTTCGCACATGTTCGAGTTGCCAACACACAGAACGTGCACCAACCGCAGTCACAGCACAAATGCAATAATAACAACAACAAAACAACACACGCATTACCTGACCCCGAAAACATTTCTGTTTTTTTTTTTTTTTTATCGATTTCACGTAAATGCCGCCAGCGTGACTGCGGCCACCACATCTGAGAACGGCATATCCTCGCAATGGCAACGCCAAATGACTGGCATACATGGACATGAAGGCGTTTAGAACGACCGGCGCCCTCCTTATTAACTGCCGCGCTGACTATTTGTGTGGCATGTTGCAGTTCCCAAAGCGGCTTTGCACTTCTCTGTGGTCGTCATTGTTATAAGAGTAGGTACGCGCTAAGAAATTAGGGTCTGACTCTCTATTACTGGACAAAGAGAGGGCATGGAGCTTTGTATGAGGAGGGCCTCTTTCGGCAGTTATTTTGATTGTGCGATTGTTGCTGTTCCCACACCAATAAAGGCCGACATTTCAACAGAGCTGAAAATGTACTCCTCACAAATGTACTTCAAAAAAATATACGACGGCATTACCATTTGCTTACCAAAGGACGTAAGTTGGGTATGTTAGGATAATTGGAAATCGACACTTGTGCATTACCATTTGCTTACCAAAGGACGTAAGTTGGGTATGTTAGGATAATTGAAAATCGACACGAGGGCATGTGAAAATGGTGAGGTGAATTTCAGAAATGAAGCCACCACATTACGTTTCCATTACACAAGAAATTCATTAATGGATTGGAAATTTGCAACATAAAACGATGTTCCAAAAACGATACAATGAAATGGGCATACGAAACTACTCCATTACAATTACAATACAAAAGCATGCACTAATGGAATGGAAATTTGCAACATAAAACACCTGTTGTGCGATATTTTCAAATGGAAGAATGGAAGCGTGGAGTTTTAGAAATTAACTAACGCCATTTCCAAGAAAAACACTCATTGGAAGAACATGATTAAGGAACTATTTTCCAAGATCTTCGGTATAAATATGAATCTATCATATTGCAATCACTTTGCAGAAGAGTGTCCTTATGCAATGGACTGATTGGAAGGGAGGAAATTTCAAAAATTATACTACGCAATTCCGAAAATTCCGTCAAAAGGGAGCAAGAAATTATAAAATGAAATATTATGAAAGAGCAGAACTTAATATGGATATGGGGGAGAGAAGTAAAATATGCTTACCAGCTCCCAGCCGACGTCGCGTTCTGCAGGATCTGTTTGTTTTTTGTGTGAAAAGGCGAAAATGTCTCGCTTTTTTTTGCAGCAAGTTAACACACATTTCTTCGCTTCCTAGGTATTTGGACGCATAGACTAATGGAACTGACTTTATTGTTGGCCAAAATGGGAAAGCGAAAGGAAATGAAAAGGGTGCCTGGCATGCCACCAGCAGCCGGCGCATTTATGTGCTGGGCGTTTATGTGCTGTGAATTTACTGGCAAAAGGTAGGGTCACCACTTCGCAAATTACCCACTGCCAAAAAGCAGGCAACAGAAAGGACAAGCAACAACCCTGCCCTCTGGCTGTGTGACATGAGCGATGGTCCTGTTGGCTTAGTGGCGTGCGGGCCCCCCTGCCTGCATGCCTTCCGGCTGATTGCTGTGCATGTTGTGTGTATTGTTTTCACTTGTGTCTGTTCACTTGTAAACCTCTTTGGTGGTGGTGGTGTTGTTGTTGTTGTTATTGTTATTGTTGTTATTGTTGTTGTTGTTGTTGTCTATGCCTGTGATAGTGATTGTGGCATTTCTTGGCATTTTCAATGCGCTACAAGGGTCTCAATTCCACAAAGCGCTCGCTAGGCATGGCAAAGCAAGGCAGGATAGTACAGGGCAGGACAGGGCAACACAAGACAAGACGTTCGCTTTGAACACATGCGATCTCATACAGCAAAAGGTACTCAAGTGCTTCCTTCACAAATACACACACACACACAGAAGCAGACTATGCTCAGGAAGGATAAACGGAAGCGTGAACTCATAGTCGCGGCGGCTACGAAATTGAAATAAACTCACTCACGGTTTCGCGTGCCAATTCGCTGTTTGTCGTTCCGTTAACTTGGCACGTAACGAAGGCGAACCGAGGACGACTTAACTCGACAATGCAACAACAACAACAACAACAACAACAACAACAACAACAATAGGGAGCAACACAAAATTTGAGTTTGCATTTCTTGTGTGTTTGTATAAAAAGTGCTTTTGCTATTTCTTTTTTTGCTCTTCAGTGATATGGCGAATCGGGGGTGGTGGGTGGCTGTTGCTTTCTGTGGGTTTATTATATTTTTATTATACTTTATAGTCGCCGATTTTGTTGTGGTTGTTTTTGTTTCCTGCTTACTAGGCTTGTGGAGTACACGGTGAAAATATGGATGGCATTAGTTTATCTCTGTGTGTGTGTCCAAGTGTTATTTGAATTATATCTTAATTTGGTTGTTGTACTTGTTACTATGTGTGGATGGTGGTGACACGTGTGTGTGTGTGTGTGCGTATGTAAGAGTAGGTGGTGTGATATATGGGTAATGCTGCTAGCACCACGATACCGAGCAGAGGTAAACAAACCATTTGTAAAAGCCCAAAAAAATATGCCATAAAATCGATAATTCGCATAAGAAGATAAATTGCGGTAGTGCGCCACTGACGGAGTTCTTTCCGTTGATTTCATTTAGAAAGTGCTCGTACAACAATATGTGCTGTCCGCCCATCGCGAAAGAAGCGGCTTATTATAAACATGCGCTGGCGTATAAGGCGCTAGATATGTGTGTGTGTGTGTGTGTGTGTATGTGTGGTGTGTGTTTGGGTGTGTCTGTAATTGTGTGTAGTAGATCTGGCTCTGGCCCTGGATCTAGTTGGTAGCTCCTGCAATAAACTTTTTGCTTTACTACCATTAATTTTATTTTGCAAAACTTTTTGCCTCGGCGCTCTTATGAAAATTTGGGTTTTTCTTCTTCTGCCGCCTGGCTTTGCTAGCTCGCTTTTTTCTTGCCTTTCTCGTTTTTGTTCTTGTGGGTTTCGGTTTGCCTCTTGCCGGAGTACTACCTATTAATATTATATATGGAGTACATTTTGGCCTGTTCGGGCTGATGTTGTTGCTGTTCATGTCGGCCGTTGTAATTGCACAAGTCAAACATTAAAGCTTAAGTTTGTTTGTGTCACTTTTTTTTAGTTTTACAGTGTTTTTGCTGTTGTTGTTGTTGTTGTTGTTGTTGTTGACGGTTGTCGGTTAGTAACTGTGTTAGTTGGCTGGAGCTGTGGGTATTTGGGGTTTCTGCTGGGGTTGTGGTGTGGATTTGTGTGCCACTAACTTATGGCGTAGCAGGCGAGGCACATTTTACTTTTACTTATTCATTCCAGTCCGAACCAGAATAGGTAAGTGAATGTCAGGATGTGGCAGTTCGCGCCAGGATATGCTCGGGTCGGGGAATTCGAATTGTTTCAAAACAATTAAAATAATTAATATTGCATTTTGCACATTATTTCAAATAGATTTGTGGATATCTATTTGTGGATTTCTATTTGTGGAGCTAACTGTAACTTGACTGGCAGCTGGAGCGAAATTTATTCTTGACTTCTCCACTGATTGCCAGCCAAAGTTTCAGTTCGATGTTTGCTCGATTGACTACTCAGAAATTCTCCACTTAGTCTATAGAAAATGCAACTTCTAATACTCCCTTCATACCTTTCCTTGGATCCTTCGAATTGCAGTTAAGAAAGGTTTTCTGAATGAAGGTATGAAATATTTTAAGTTTTCCATCTTTGATTAACTGTTTGAAGGTGCCACCGTTGTGTCTGTCTTATTTAATAAGATTGGGCATATTTTTGAAGCAAATAATTGTTTTTCGGATTTAGTTTAGCGCACAGGCTCTTCGTGGTACAATGCTAAAGTGTTATGATGTCCTTTGCCAGAATAAGGAATGTGAGGAAATGAATAACGTACATTCCTTATCCCTGGACAGACTTCTGCGATTCATAAAAGAGTCCAAGAAGTTTGAAAAGGTTCAACGTCCTTTCCAAAATCCTTTATCTCCCCCTTCCACCAAAAATGTCAAGGCTTGTGGTACAGTGAGCATCAATGCCTGAGTGCTGGGAGAGCTCCTTCTTCGGCGGCTCCCCGGCCTACTCCACTTTTAGTCTATTATATTATATTATATTGTGTCTTTCTAGTCTAGTGCCTCCGAGTTTTCGTAGGTGCCTAGGAAATAGGTGTGCAGCCAGTATCTGCCTCTGCTTTGCAATTTTTTGCCTAATACAACAGAGAAACTTACCGAGTGGTGCAGGCGACTAAGTGATGCCCAGGGGGGCTTTTGATGTTTTGTGCACAGAATACAAGGATTAACATATACAAATCTGAATTCTGCCAGAATATTTGTTGACAGTGCTGCCCACTTTTTAGCATAGAAGGAAGGACTCGGTGTTTTGGGAGTTCTTTTGCCCCACTCATGCTGCTGTAATGACAAAAATTCGTTGTGAAAATAGTGTCGATGCAAGCCACAAATTGGAATGGAGTCTAGCGTGAGGCTGGACCTAAATCCGCCACTGGGTGTAATATGGTCAGTTGATCAGCTGCAGTAAGGTCACATTTTCCAATTTTTATTCTGCACTTAATCAGCGCAAGTAAACAAAATTAAATTTGCCGCTTAATAGAGTTGATTTTATGTACTTAAAATGCTTGAAAAGAAAATCTGTATTTGCGTTTGAATTTTTGTGTTAATTTTATGCTTAATTTGTTTTTGTATTCCATTTTAGTACAAGCGAGCGTATCCATCCATGCAGATAGATACACGCTGAAATTAACTCATCTGCGACTATTTTTAACACAGCTCGTGAGATTAACTTTTTTTATTTTTTTGTGAATTAAAAGAATTTTTTTGTATTTTTATTTGTTGTTGCAAAAACAAATAAAGCGCACGTTAACAATTTTCGATTTTAATATACTTGTATATAGCAAAAATTGGCAGCTGCTTTTACAATATTAAACGGCAGCTAAAATCATTTTGTTTCTGTTATTGCTGTGCTAAATTCAGCTACATTTGTTATGACAACAACAACAAACCAAAACAAGCAAAACACCACAACACCACAACAACAACAACAACAACAACAACAGCAAAATAAACAGAAGTGAATTGAGTAACAAAAATCGCAGCACAGAGACTGCGATCAACAACTCCATATGAGCGAGCATAGCACGAACGCGCAATTTTATGCAACATCCGGCGGCGGCGGCAGCAGCGGCGACGGCTGCTTCGACGACTGCCTCTGCAGCGAGCATAGATGCTAAAAGTATATTTTATAAATATTATTTCTGTACTTTTCATCTAAATTCAGCCAAAATACGCTTGGAGCGGCACAGGAGGCGGCAGTGCAGACGAGAAGTCAAAGACCGTTTGACCGAGTTGACAGAGCGCCCCTGCTCCCCTGAGCAGTGCAATTTATTTGCGGCTATTTAAATGAAATTAAATGAGCAGGAAAAAAGTTTGAGTGAAAAAACGCTGAAAGAAAAAAGAGAAATGAATACGGAAGAAATGATGAAAAAAGCACGCGGCCAGAAGAAAATGATGCACACACGCACTCACACGCACACTCACTTTGCACACTCACCAGCTGCAGCCGATGGGCGGGATCACGGCAGAGCTGTTGCCAAAATTAGCAAAACATAACAAACAACCAAACGTAATTCGCACAATCGTGGTCGGTACGCAAAACGTTTCGCCGCCGCCTTGCTGAGAACTCCTCGCAGCTCATTAGTCATCGCTCACCGGCAGCAAATGGTGCGGCAGTGAGCTGCAAACACGCCGCAACGACGGCAACACAACTGCCAGGTGCAGGGTTCCGAATGATCCTCGAAAAATTCACGCGGCTTGTTGTGTCAATATCAGCTGTACTGCAAAGCACATTACCTCCAAAACATCATGATGCTAGTCTACGTGGCATGTGGGGCGTAGAAACCATGGAAAGACAAGGCACTATCTTATTGTCATGCTTTTGGTGGCAAATTCAGTTGACGTATAGCTAGGGAGAAATATCAAGAAACTGCTTATGAAGTCACATATCATTGCGTGGATTGCAGCCCCCTTGAAAGATGTTCCATTCAAAAAGCGTAGGGAAAGTGGCACTATGATAGCGGTCAATGACAGCGGCAGAGGCTCTTGAGAGAACTCCAGATTCTGTTAAGCCCGCTGGTGTCTCATTTTTCTCCACATTCTGTTAAACCCGCTGGGGTCTCATTTTTCGCCACATTCTGTTAACCCCGCTGGGTTCTCATTTTTCGCCACATTCTGTTAAGCCCGATGGGTTCTCATTTTTCGCCACATTCTGTTAAGCCTGCTGGGGTCTCAATTTTCGCTTCTCAGTCTTACACATATTTCTAAGCACCTCCTTCACTGTCACGCTCAGTTTCAGGTGTTCTATTATAAGTGTCTTTCAAGTCCACTACTATCGTGGAAATTCTGTAAGTACAATTTAGTCGCAAGATCACGAGGGCAAAATCGTCGCTCCAGTTTCCTCTTCTGTTGGTGACAGCAAAATGGTCCATTGTACGGTCTCCCCGCCGATAGTACCGTATTAGTTTGCTGTGTCATGGCTACAACTGGCAACAAGCCCCGTAGAACGCGACTGCAAAGAGCGCCGAATGAGGAATGAGTAAGCTCACAAATCGTGCATCTGTTGGATTTCAACGTTCCCGTTCGGTCGTGTTTGAGATTTTAATTTTATTTTATGGCAATTGCCTGCATGTGCCTTGCTATTGTTGTTGTCAGTTGTTTTTTCTCGTGGCCGCTAACATATTTGGCCAAATTTTAAATTAATACTTAAGCAATTTACAAGTTTCGTAACAATTGCAAAGCGTTTAAAATTAAATTTCGCTTGATTGCGCCACAAACGTTTCATTTATGTATGCAAAGGCAAATGCAAAGGGACTCTCTCCTCGCATTGTGACTGAATATCAAATCCGCTCAGCAGCACTCCACTCAACTGACTTCAGTTCATCTGCTAGTAAATGGTGTACTTGAATTCAATCATCCAGAGCAGAGCTCACTGTATTGAAGCGCATTGAAAAAGTCACTTGGAACTAATGATGCAATGGAGTGTACTTCCGCTATCTATGAGTTCTTTATTCATAAATACTCGCAGAGCTATTGCAGCACTCCTGGATGTCAACAAAGGGAGATTGACATAACGAGCGCTGTCCGGTTAACGCTACTGCTGGGCAAATATGGAAAAAGTGGGCGACTAAGGACTTGTCATTGTGAGCATTGCGAACAAATCAGGATAATAATGCTCCTTGTTTCGAAAGAAATTAGATATAAATTAGACTGCAACTTGAAGCCCTTGAGTAGCGTTTCGTTTTGTATATTCGCGAAGACAAAGGAAAACTGTGACGAAAATTAGTTTGCGCTAAGAGATCGGATTATTGCATTATGCCACAATATTCTTTGAAAATTTACCTCTGTAGTAGTTCCCTTTAAAAAGTGACTAATAAGGATTCATTTAATGCAAAAAGTTCACTTTTATTTTCTCATCTCTCTTATCACTGCTGCTTTCAATTTGCAACTGCCCGTAGACATGGCTGCATATTCTCTCTGTTTATTCTGTGTCCTCTTTGTCCATTTTATGCATTTGCAGAATATTGAATATTCATTCAGAGATCATTGTCCATTAGTGCGTAAGATGACTCATAGATAGAAAGATAGATAGGTTTATTTAAGGGTGTTATACACCGCGACCTCAAAGATCTAGTGTGATTCCCCTATTTATTGAAAAGATAAGGATAATCTCATCTATAGATCTTCTGTCGGGCGAATTTCCGACAGGAATTCATATATTTTCGAGGAATCCAGTTGAGGGATTTTGCTCATATCTAATAGATGACTCATAGTATGAGATAAAAATACAATATCAAAACACGATAGATAATTATGTACCATACACGATTATATACGATATTTCGGAATATCACTAATCACGGAGAGTCTTGCTGAGAACGAGTCAGCAATAGCCGAGCTTATTTCAAGCATCCTTAAAGTAATTTAATGCAACGTTTATCAATATCCTGCAATTAATATTTTGCCACAAAATGTTCAGGAAATTTAATGAGATCATAGGAAGATTGAGCATGGCTTATTTTTCGATCAGGTCATCTTAGTAATGCCAGAGAACACAGAGAAGCGACACTCGAACGTCAAATTTTCTGACATTAAAAAAAAATCTCTTTGTTTATCATTAGTTGGCAATCTGTTTAGGTTTGTTTATCATTGGTTCTGAAGAAAATCATCCACACTACTACAGTTTTGCGCATGTGTAAGTGTGCGCAAAAGGAGAGACGTTTAAGTGTCGCGTCTCTGTGGCCTCTGGTAATGCCTAACGTAGCACCGTAGAGAGGCATTTTTTCAAAATGTTTTCAACATATTTCTCCAGCGATGCAGCTAGAAATAGAAATTCAGTCCGCCCCTGAACTGGACATAGTATTTTCTTAAGTATTCAATAGCTAGGCATTAATATCCTCAGTTTCGGATTAGTTGTGAAAAAATCGGATTTGTATTGATATAACCAGGCACTAATATCCTCAGTTCCAGATTAGTTGTGGAAAAATCGGATTTGTATTGATATAGCCAGGCGTTAATACCCTCAGTTTCAGATGAGTTTGTGAAAAAATCGGATTTGTATTGTTTTAGCATTGAGCTCCATAACGGGCGCAATCATGACAGCACAGCGAAGTGTTTACGGTGGTCACTGGTAGTGACTTTCACTGCATTTGAAGGTCACCTTGGAAGACTCGTACAACAGCGTTCCCACTTAACAAAGATCCGTGTACACATGGTTTTTATTTGAACTAATCGCACGCTTTTTTTATGTGGAAACGGAATCATAAGCATTTCTGCAGAAATAGGTGAATGTAGGCACCTGCCACATACAAGTATATTGAAAAGAGGAGAGAAAGAACCCACTGACCTGTTGTTTGTTGCTTGTTGTTTGCACATTTCCACAGAATTTCTAAAAATAACATGCCAAGGAAACCATTGATGGGGAAAAAATATTTAATTCTAAATATGTTTTATTTGTTGATGGAAGCATTAACAAAAGCGTTTTATTAATAGCTCCTGAATGGCATTATTTGCCTTGTAATTGGCAAAATTTTATTTTTATATTATTGTTTATTTTATTATTGGCATTGTTGTGGTTGTTGTTGTTGTTGTTGCTGTTCTTATTGTATGAGTAACAATTCGCTGTAGAAGAGTATGATGCATAAATGTGGCATAGAGAGAATTGAGTTTCGCTGCATGGGCAATTGGCACACAAAAACGATGACAATTCGTGACAATTTATTGGACGTATCAATGACACTAACCAAATACAGCAAATGCATGACACTGCAGTGCGACAGTGGGGCAGTGCGGCAGTGCGGCAGTGCGGCGTGATGCATGAGCCATGTGGCATGCCAATTTGAGCACAGCCAGTCAGGCAGACAGCCAGACAGCTACAAATGCCAGCCGCATTAGCAATCGCAGCGGCAGTAGCAGCGGCAGCGGCAGTGGCAGCGGCAGCGGCAGCACGAAACTGAAATCCAAATGGACGCTAGCAAACGAGCGTTCAATAGCAAATCCACTTACGAGCACGGCTTTCAAAATTCACAATTGCCATTTGCCAAGTTTTGTTTTGATTATTTTGCTTTAAGTATGTTCGTTCCGTTTCGTTTCGTTTTTCTTGGACATTTTTCTGTGCGTCTGTAGTGCTAAAGCTGCAGAGGTCATTAAAAATTGTCCAGAGAAATAAATCGCTTGCCTGTGAATACAATCAAAAATTGCTTTGTATGCGTGTTTATGTGGCACACTGCACTTTAAACCGCTTAGATAGCTGCTAAACGGCTGCATGCAAGCTAGAATGTCAAAAAGTAGCGGCAATCGAAAGCAAGAGGCCTGAGAATGTGCGTGGAAAACTATGTTGAACCACACAAGAGACGCCCTCTCCGTACTCCTCCTACCATACCACTAAAGCTTGGAACTGAGCTGCAATACTAAATTGGAGCTTCAAGCTCAGAGTACGGACACTTTTGAATTAGTGCAAGTCTAATTAATAAACTAAACGAACTGGCATTCGAAAATCTTGTAAAAATTAGATTCAAATATCTCAATTCGATACGAACTCGCAGCTTTCAGAAGGTTTGTAAATCTTCTCCCGTGCAAGTTTCTTAAACGGCGTAGTCGCGCAAAAACCCCTCGCTTTCTACGTACCCATGCTTTTCCACATGGACAATATATAAAATTGCAAGACGAAGTGATACTCAAACTATTGAAAACCGAGCATCGCAGTCTAGTGGTACACATACTCGTCTTAGACTCTTGATGTCGCCAGGTCGAATTCCACGTATGTACTTGTTTCAATACTGTGTTCTCTTCAAGTGGACAACCTTAGTTCTAGTACAGTTTCCCGTAAATCTTTGCATACATAATTGAATTGTTAGTATAAGGAAATATAAACAAAGATTCAAATGATCAATATATAGTGTGGTCCAACATTATCCGGAAGGGATTCATTCATAAGTATATTACTATCCAGGCTCCGAGTTAGTTGCTTGTGAAAATAACGCCCAAAGGAACAAGTCCATGTCTATTGAAATGTTGGCATCACTGGCAAAATGTTTGCTGTCCACATTCATATGCGAGTATGAATGCATTTAATAAAAGCCTACCTATGATCATCTAAAATCCAACATGGCAGCACTTAACGATTTCAACTCGTTAAGTTAAGCGACCTCGCTAACTTTTGTTCCCATATATTTTAAGCACGACTTTCATTCTAGCCTGCAATCTACAGAACTCCCTGTTACTAAGACTGTAACTCACGATAAAGTTTGGTAATGTCACAGAACCGTTTTAACTGGAGTACTGCAAGTCTTTGGAACTGGTTGATCGACATAAACAGCCCCACTGGCCTGCTTTTCCAAGGTAGTGAATGGTGTGGAAGAGCAATTTATTTACAATTACAGCACTGCGAAATACAACTTCCACAGAGATCGGTCACCATTAGCACAAGTATGCCGGTTGCAGCGTGTTCTCTGCTACATAAGAGTAGTAAGAAATATTTGCTTCCAGAGAATATTCAGAAAATCATGATGCCAGAGATCATTTATCCCTAGATATATACTCTATTTCTGCCCATTAGGGGAAGGAACGTTACCACCGTAAATGGCATTCTTTAATGTTGGCGATTTATTATTAGATTCCCAGAGATGTTCCCGAACTTCAATTATAAACTAAAGTAAGTGATTTAAAACGGAAAGACAGATGCTTATTTAGATATTATTTTATAGATATATTATAGCAATTATCTGAAAAATATTATGGTGGGTTAATCTGCACCTACAATGTGCACTGGTCTGTCAACAGATTCGAATAGAAAAAGCTTGTTATATAATAATAACTGTAGCATCATAGAGATCATTACATTTATTATGCGATTCCCGTGCCGTGGAATGTGAAATTCACATCAAAAATTAAGTTGCAATTTGCTGTCAAGTGATCGAATGGTCTAGTGGCGTTGATAACTTTCGTTCATGCTAACATTGTTGATAATAATTTTACTTCCAAACCAAAGTTTTTCTTTACTCGCTCATCAATATTGTCTTGCTAAGCATTGAAAACAACCCCTAATCTGAAATTGATGATAGAGGAACATTAGCTGTTCCCAATCGGAGCTTATATTATTAACCAATAATATGTTCCTCTATCATCAATTGCAAACTGGGGATTGTTCTTAATCTGGTACCTTAGTAAATATCATTATCTCCGCGATTCTGAGGGGACAGGTAATGTTCCTCTATCATCAATTGCAAACTGGGGATTGTTCTTAATCTGGTACCTTAGTAAATATCATTATCTCCGTGTCTCCGAGGTTTACTCCTAGATAATAATGTATGTACCAATCGCTTAGTAGGGCCTCCATCAATGAGTTCGCTGATTATATTAGGCAATCGGACCGACACTAAGATTCCCATATCTTCCATTACTATTACCTACTTTACTCTGGTCCTCTTAAGCCGCTTTCTGACATTGTTAAAGAAGTCCGCTGTAATAAGAGGCGCTACCACCAATCCTGTGAACGGAACATAAACAATTACCTTTTGAGGAATGACAACAGGCCATCATTGCCCTTATATATAGTTTCCCAAAATCATGTTGCATCAATCAATGTGTGGCGAAGGCTTGGAAATATGAAGGAGCATTGTCTGCTCAATAGCATCAACTTCTGCAGCAGTCACGAAATTGAAGACTTCAAGACGTATAGTTAGTTATCTATTCAGTTTGAATTATGATACAATGAAGTAAAACTTTTATTCATAATTAATAAGAGTAAAATAGCAGCCCCGGAACCTTGTTACAAATGCATAAATAAATGTCAGAGCATCCGGATTTCTGGTTTAATTCTTGCACTGGCAAATACAGCACGTACGGCGAAGCTGTTACTTGCTTATTGCAGTCTGATCTGAATAATACACCTATCAAAGAATAAGTTTAAGGACAGTATTGCATATGATTCCTCGGGTGTTTTTTTCATAACAGTTATTATGCTTAACTTCAGGTAATATAGAGAAGTAGGTGCCTACTTATGTGCATTTCTACATACCTATTCTACATTTTATTTACACATTCTTTACACATCTACATACTCGTATGTAGAATTTGTTCGGAACTACATGATGCTGCAATCGCCTAAAATACTCGTTTTATTACGTGAGTGGATATTTTATAAAGAACATTCACAGGCCTATTTAGGCCGCTAACTTTTTGTACGTACGCTCGCAGTGGTACTCGCACGGACGGATATTTAAAATGTGGCAATTGCTGCGGCTGCAAATATTTGTTGTCTAAATTCAGCTGTGATTAGATTTGATAGCCGCTTCAATGCCGATATCGAACATGTGGCACTGAAGTGCCTGCAGACATGTACGGCGCTATTTTTATGTATTTACTTATTTGTGTGTTTTATTTATTGTGTTTGGGTGCTTGTGTGTATGCCACTTAAAAGTGTGTAAAATTAAAAAACTTCAAATATACGCACACAAAACCAGTCAATTGAAATGTTTTCTAGCGAATATTTTTATAAATTCTGGCAAACTATTTTCATTCATGCAACCGAGTCAATTGAAGCCCCACTCATACGAAACCACACGCACACACACACACACACACAGATCCATAAACATACACTTGCACTCGCATACTTATATATTCAATCAAACAATGAGGGAAGCCAAAGCCCAACACACTGCAAATTTCTAATCTCACTCACAATGAGCCAGTTGCCAGCAAGCAATTGTCCAATTGATTGTCATTGATAAAGACGCAAGTCAAGTACCAACTAACTTGCTGGCTCAATTGCAGCACCCAGGCGCACTCAAACGCGCAGAGGCACAAGCACGGGCACGGGCACGGGCCAGTCAGCCAATCAGCTAACCAGCTAGCCAGCCAGTCAGCCAGCCAGCCAGCAAGCCAACCGGCAACGAAAGACTTTTCCATAGCGAACAAAGCAAAAAGAAGAATGCAGGGCACCTCAGCGGAGTAGAGCAACCAGGCGGCCACAATGAGGCATCTCGTTAATAGGGTGGCGGGTGGCGGATGGCAGGCAACTGAGAATTGTTACTTACTGCACACTCCATTGCGATTTACAATGCAGCTTTCATTCATTTTATGCATCAACTGTGTGTGTTTCTTTTTACAATATTTTCAGTTTTTGTTGGTTTTAGAAAAAGGTAATTTTATTCATTTTAACTACTGAACGCTCACTCCGTCTGACGTCACTCAAATGCATTCAATCGTGCGCGTTAGCACAGCTGAGAAAGCTCACCGCATGCGGTCAGCAAACTTGTTAGCCTTGCCTGAAGGTTTTTTATGCTTTTGTTTTATGTTTGTTTGTTTGTTTGTTTGCTTGTTTGCCTTTTCCCCCTATATGCATTTTAATGCAACGCCGTTGTGTCTGTGTGTGTGTGTGTGTGTGTGCATGTGTGAGTGTGCTGGCTCTTGTCGTCTGAATGTCTGCGCAACTTCACTGCATTGCAAACAGTTGCCAATGTTGTGCGAACGTCTGGTGCGGCACTGGCCACTTCAGCCAGAATTCGAGCGCCCACTGCCCACCGTGCCACCCACTTGCGAAGTGTATTGGGCCACTGCTGTTGCAATTTCACGCATTTTAATGCATTTATTGAATTTTTTATCTTTTTCAAATTTGTGTATTGATGCAGATACGCGCATTCACCCATATTCGCTTGAGTTCTTAATTAACGCGTTGCAATGGCATTTTAGCGCTTTGAACTGTACTCGGCAGATAAGTGACATTAAAAGTGGCCTCAGTTCGGTCGATTGCTCCTGCTATTCAGTTAGATTAGTTGACATAAATGCAGCGCCAAGTTGACATTTGAATCACTTCAAATACTGCACCTCAAGAGCTCGATTGAAATCCAAGCAAATCCTCAGAGAAGTGGTTTGTAGCATTTCAATTTTAGTGCTTAGAAAACTAAAAAAAAAAACTTTTCCAACAACTTCGTTCCACAATTGTTAGTACTGAAAGATTTGGAGATTAGTTTTTTCCAAAAGTGGGGAGCGCCTCACTGAGAGGACCACGCCGGCAATAATTTCGCGAAGGTATGATTCGTATTTCTGGGGCCGTCACTCATTGTAAGAAAGAGACTAGCATTAAGGATGCTGGGAAGAGGTGGCATTAACCCTCTACCAAATTGAAAAGCTTGTGGCTAACAGATATATATATATAGATATAAATATATATATATATATATATATATATATATATATATATATATATATATATATATATATATATATATATATATATATATATATATATATAAATATATATACACCGAGCGAAAAAACAATATCAAATTGATATTGAACGTTAACAAAATGGGGCTAAGTGCGAAAAATATCAATATGATATCGTTCAATATCAAATGTCTCGGTCGCTACAACAACAACCATATGAAAAAAGTGGTTACGCCAGCGTCAAAAAATATCATTTTGTGCAATATCAAATCAATATTTCAAAATATCAATATGATATTGCTATTTTTCGCTCGGTATATATATATATATATATATATATATATATATATATATATATATATATATATATATATATACATATATATATATATATATATATATACATATATATATATATATATATATATATATATTTATATATATATATATATATATATATATAAATATATATATACATATATATATATATATATATATATATACATATATATATATATATATATATATATATATATATATATATATATATATACTCGTATATATTTATATTTATATATAAACATAAACCCATTAAGCTAACTCCCTTCTTGCTTATATCGAAACTTTCAAGCTGTCCGACCTACCCACCTATTCGCCGTCGTATGAACGTTGATGGTGAGCTTTATACCACCCCGCAACGGTGGTGGCCTTTCTAAATTAAGGTATAAAATTCAAACGCTTATTAGGTGTGATTTCTCTTGGCTTTCCACTTAATGATTCCCTCTCATGGGAGTCCTTTTTAAGCAGTCAAGTCGTCTGGGAATTCAGGTTAAGCACTTTTTCATAGACCTATTGCGACATATTTCTCCTACACCAATGTAGCCTTAATAAACACACCAAAGTAGCCATGAGCATGGGGAGAGGGGGGCAAACTCCCTTTCCTTTACATAGCTGAGCATTAAACCCCATCAATTATTCATTAATATGCGACATGCATTTTAAATGCATTTTTGCCATGAATTCTGCATAATTCACGTGCATACTCGAGCTTATACATATGTGTGTGCGTGTGTGTGTATGTGTGTGTATGGGCGTGTGAGTGTGTTTGCGTAATTACGATTGCCGCAGCAAAATGGTGCAGCATTTCCGGCCTCTTTACCAAGTCAGTTGTGTAAACATTTATAATCGAGCAATTTTTAAATTTAATATGCAGAAACAGGCATTTTCTCCGTCACGCAAGTATTCAAAAATTATTGAAATTAGTAACGCAAAAACATATTTCCACGACATACATGGACGGATTGCAACCACTAGGTGTAGAGCTGTAGAGGAGGCAGACATGGCAAATATTCTGGTTCAGGTTCACAACTTGATCAGATGTCTCTGTCTATACTCGTATTCGACTGTCTTCGACTGTATTGGAAAACAAATGTTTGAAGATCCGAAGAAGATATTGAACTGAAATTTCATGTGAAGTCGACATTTCATAAGAATGTATATGGAGGCTGTGTAGGTTTAGATAGCAAATACGCCCACTTTATATACGTAGTTTGGTTTTGAAAGAAAGTTTTTGAGCTGAGGCTCTGTGGTGGAGCACTCTCGCTCACTTTTAACACTTTTTGTTTCGAGTGGAGAAAAATTTCAAGATCCACAAAAGATTTGTGCGTGAAGCTTCAATCTTAACTGTGTATATCCTACGTTCCAGCTACGTTTAATATGTCATGCCAACATCTTTTGTGGATCTGGAGGCTTTTCTCAATCTACGTACAAATTGTTGTGCCATTTCTCTTTCACGTTTTCACACGATTTATAAAAGTTTGTCGATTTCTTTAAAGAAATATTTACATCTGGAATTTGTGATGGAATGTAAAGCTGAAGAGTGTTGGACACAAAAATGTATCTTACCACGCCTGCAATACCGCCCATGTTCACATGTTATCTGTAAACAAATCCCATGCGTTTGCTATGTGAGTGCACTACGATTTGCAGCCACAATTTTAATGTGGTCATAAGAAGATTGCAGACGACACACATGCACACGACCACTGACACATTGATACTCTTACTGCACTCAAAAGCCGCAAGCAGCTTGAAGCATGCAGCTGGAAGCAAGCAGCAACCGCATTTAAATGGCTTAATGCAGCAAGTTGCAGGAACGAACTGCCTCTGGCTCACACATGACAAAAATAAAGGTGTCAAGGCACTTTTCACTACGTAAGCACACGCTCAAACACACACACACATATATATATATATATATACACCCAAAGACATAGGGGGGAACCTGCAGCTAACCGCTTACACACCTGAGTGACATGAAGCAAGGAGATAATTACCCGCCATTCTGCTTGAGGGCCTTCATTGAAGACTGTTCGCCGTTTTATTCTAGGATTCCTGTCGATCAACTTACACAAAACTCTCTCGTTACAAAGAAGCTGGTGAGATTCATAGCCATGTTCGCAAAACTCTCTCGTTATAAAGAAGCTGGTGAGATTCATAGCCATGTACGCAAAACTCTCTCGTTATGAAGAAGCTGGTGAGATTCGTAGCCATGTTCGCAAAACTCTCTCGTTATAAAGAAGCTGGTGAGATCGTAGCCATGTTCGCAAAACTCTCTCGTTATAAATAAGCTGGTGAGATCGTAGCCATGTTCGCAAAACTCTCTCGTTATAAAGAAGCTGGTGAGATTCATAGCCATGTACGCAAAACTCTCTCGTTATGAAGAAGCTGGTGAGATTCGTAGCCATGTTCGCAAAACTCTCTCGTTATAAAGAAGCTGGTGAGATCGTAGCCATGTTCGCAAAACTCTCTCGTTATAAATAAGCTGGTGAGATCGTAGCCATGTTCGCAAAACTCTCTCGTTATAAAGAAGCTGGTGAGATTCATAGCCATGTACGCAAAACTCTCTCGTTATGAAGAAGTTGGTGAGATTCGTAGCCATGTTCGCAAAACTCTCTCGTTATAAAGAAGCTGGTGAGATTCGTAGCCATGTACGCAAAACTCTCTTCTTATAAAGAAGCTAGTGAGATCGTAGCCTTGTGGCTTATTTCTGTTCGAAATCGCAGGTAGTGGTTCCACTGGCATATCAACTTATGAATTGTGCGTTCCATAGTAATTGGAAGTGTCAATTGTCCGGCTCTGGAATAAGCAATCCACTATCCGTACTACACCATTTCCAATCGCGTCCAACTGCTCTTCGAAAATCATGAATGTAATTCAAACATTGTTAATTCCATTCGGATATCATCAATTGTATCCCGAAATGAATCATTATAATTCAGAAGATATCTATTTTAACTCCGAAATCATCAATTATGAAAAAAATTTAATTACATTCCTAAAATAATCATTCGTAATTCCGAAATAGATTAAAGTAATTCAGAAATTGCTAATTTCAATTCAGAATAAATCCATTTTAACTCCGAAGGAATCAGTTGCAAAGTTTTCAACTCTATCATTGGGCTTTAGAAGAAAACAATTCTGAATTTGTCAATTGTCGTTGAAATATATACCATTAGAGAAAAGAAGTCGATTCCAACTACAAAATCGTTCATTATAATGCATAATAGATCCATCGCAATTCAAAAGTGCATCATTGTCATTCCGAAGAAGTCAATTTTAACGCCGAAATTATCAATTATGATACCGAAGAAATGAATTTCAATCCCGAAACAATCTTCCGTTTGTATTAATTTAAATAATTCCACTGATTTTTAGTTATTCCGCAGTCAAAGGAATTGCATTCTCGTGACTGTAGTCAATGAACTGCATTCTCATTACTGCATTCTCATGACTGCATTCTCATGACTGCATTCTCATGACTGCATTCTCATTACTGCATTCTCATGGCTGCAAGTACTTCAATCTAATTCGTATACAGGACAAAAGAGATCGGTGACACTTCTGTCGGTTCCAATCAGAAGTCGATGAATTGAAGACCATTCATTCATTCACTTTAAAACGAAATGAACAGAATTTTTCATAGCTTCTCATACTTGTGCGAGTACGAGTACAACGCCGAATGAACCGTGCATTCGAGTAGACGGGACACTACGGAATGCAGTCAACTATAGAAGTACGAGGGCGGATTGATATTGAAGCTACCTAAGTAGGAAAAAAATATATTTTTTTTTCAAAAACCATTTATTTCTCAACATAGTCTCCTTTTACTTCGACACACTTAGTAAGACGATATTCCAACTTTTTTATACCATCTGAATAATACGCGTTAGTTTCGGTAATCACTTCTTCGTTTGAGATGAATCTTTTTCCTGCGAGACATTTTTTCAAGTTTGGAAACAGGAAAAAGTCACTAGGAGCTAAATCTGGACTATAAGGTGGATAATTAACCAATTCCAAGTGTATTTCACGTAATTTTAGCATCGTATCTAATGCTGTGTGAACCGGTGCGTTGTCTTCAAGAAAGAGCATTTTTTTAAGTGTGGTCGTTTTTCCTTGATTGCATCAATCAATTGATCCAATAATGCACGATAATACTTTCCTGTGATTGTGGATCCTTTTTCAAGATAATCGATGAACAATATTCCGTGTGCATCCCAAAATACAGTGGCCATAACCTTGCCAGCCGATTTCACTGCCTTCGCCTTCTGCGGAGCACTTCCACCAGCTTTCACCCATTGTTTCGATTGATTTTTGGTTTCAGGTGTGTAGTGGTGGACCCACGTTTCATCAACAGTTATTAATCGACGCAAAAAATCAACAGGATTACGCTTTATCATGTCCAAACACCGCTGTGAAGTGGTCTGTCGAACTCGTTTTTGTTCGACACTGAGCAAACGCGGCACCCATCTTGCCGATAGCTTTTTCATATGCAAATGTTCATGCAAAATGTTGAACACACGTTCATATGATATGTTTACCATTTCAACAATCTCACGCAACTTGACTCGGCGATCATTCATAACGATATCGAGGATTTTCTTGATATTTTCTTCAGTAACCACCTCTTTTGGCCTTCCTGTTGATGGTATTGTTGCAGTGCTTGTTCGGCCGCGTTTAAATTCAGCAATCCAATATTTTACCATGTAATCTGACGAAGCAGACTCACCGTAATGTTTATCGAGCTTTTCTTTTGTCTCTTTCGCCGTTTTCCCTTTCAAATAATAGTATTTAATCACTGCACGAAATTCGCTTTTTTCCATTTTTCAAGAAACACAATAGTTGCTTACTTCCAACGACTACAACAAATAAACTAATCGATGAATTTGGGTGAAATTTTAACAGCTGACGTTTGACAGATCACAATTTCTAAAAAAAAAAAGTTTTTGTGTTTGTGCTGCCATCTAGCGCTAGGTAGCTTCAATATCAATCCGCCCTCGTAGCTTTTAATTATTTTTTAATTTTTATTATCGTTTCCAATTAAGCGGAATTAGTTTAATTCGACATTATTCAGTTGAATGAAGCAATTCAAATAGGAAATGTGGTTAATTGTTTAAACTTTAATTGTTGCTCTATTTGTAGTGGGTATAATCTCTGCTTGTTGTTGTTGTTGTTTCTATCGTCCGTATTTGTTTCGTTTGTTTTTTATTGATTTATACTGGACCCAGTGGCACACTTCTATTTACTACTCTGTTTGTTTGATTGTGCTGCTTGCCTGAATTCAACTGAAGCTGATATAAATTTGAAATTTCCAAAAATCTTATCTGAGTCGTGAGTTAATTGAACTGTATTATTTTAGTGCTGGAATGCATATTAAAAAAATTAAAAATATACTTAGATTTGTGTATGAAAAAGTGATTTTGTGACGTTGCTTTCTCTTAGTTGACACTTGATTTTTGTCGTAAGCGTTTTTAATAGTTAATCCCACTTAACGGCATTTGCCCGAATGCATTTCACCGCTCTCATCTCTCGGCAGCTGAACTGACTGGCGGTGCTTAAACATCTCACTGCCTCTGGTACCTCATGGCATCAAGTATGACATGGGTACTTGTCTGCTCCACCTACAGCTCACAGCTGATTAACTGAGATGCTCGTCTGTTGTGTGTCAAGTTGTCACGTTGCGTGCGTCGCTAAAGCGGCTTAAAGCTGGTGTTCGAATCCCGTATCAGGGCTCACTTACACTGAGGTGATTGCTTCACACATCTCTCTGCAGCTGTTCACTTGTTGTTGTTGTGCCAGAAAAGTCTCCACGGCGAGACAATTTTTCAGGCTTACCATTTGAAGTAGCTGGAACCGAAACAGCTATTTAAGATACAAGTGTGGGGATATGCCATAAATGCTTCAGATAAATGAATTCCTTCAGATCATGAGCAAAATTTGTGGCACATGTGACCGTTGTGCGCTCACATTCAAAGCTATTCAGATATAGATCGATCGATATTTGCAAGATTTGTTTCATTATGCACTCGGAGATATATAACGAGCACGACGAAAAAATTTTCAGGAACACTTCTGTGTCTCTCTCGAATCTCCGAAACATTTTCGGTTTAAAATCATCACCATACTTTGAGGGACCTTTCTTTTTTTTATCCAATCCAAGTAACCCTCTAATGGCTACGAATTTCTCGGTCATATGTCGATCACTTAAGCACCACCAGGTAGAAGAGAAGTATTTTAATAACTATTCTATTGATTACTTGCAAACAATGTTTGCTCAATTCTGGATGAATCATTTAAATTGCTAGTTGATTAGTTTAAAATGATTTTCTAAACGAGAATACTTATGACTGATAAATTGTCACTAATAAAACTTTGGTTCAGACAGCGACCAGGTATAATTGCCTGTAGTCTCAGAGAATTTTGTGGCATCTCTCTAAAAAGAGGTCTCTCTAAAAAAATTATGTTTATGAGTAATCATACATACGAGTACATACATAAGTGGCCCTACAGCCAAATGTCGCTTTGGCCGAGTCCAGAAATACGCGCCAGCTGGTTCTGCCCTGTGCTCGCTGACGCCAGTTAGAGAATCCCAAGATCGACAGATTCTGCATAACTGGGTGTGGTCCTTCCTCTTCCTCGTCTTACACGTTGAGGTAATGTCTCGCAGGTCTGCCTAATTGGGTGTGGTCCTTCCTCGTGTTGCACCCTGAGGTAATGTCTCGCAGGTCTGCCTAACTGGGTGTGGTCCTTCCTCTACCTCGTCTTACACTCTGAGGTAATGTCTCGCAAGTCTGCCTAGCGGAGTGTGGTCCTTCTTCTTCCTCATCTTACAGCCTGAGGTAATGCCTCCCAGATCTGCCTAATTGGGTGTGGTCCTTTCCCTTTCTCGTCTTACACCCTGAGGTAATGTCTCGGAGGTCTGCCTAACTGGGTGTGGTCCTTCCTCTTCCTCGTCTTACACACTGAGGTAATGTCTCGCAGGTCTGCCTTGCTTCTGCGTAAATACGCGAAACGTGGCCAACCCAGCGCTGTCGCTGTATTTTTATACTCTTCACTACGCTCACATCCTTTTATAGCTCGTATAGCTCGCTGTTCCATCGAATACGGTATTTATCATCCAACTGAAGAGGACCGTCATCTTACAGAGTGATTTTTTCCCGAAGGTCCTCACTGCAGTCTCATCATTGTTCGGCAACGTCTAAGCTTCTGCACCATATATCAGGAGGGGGATGATAAGTGCCTTGTAGACCGTGAATTTTGTTAGTCGAGAGGGTTCTGCTTTTCAATTGCCTACTGAGCCCAAAGTAGCATCTCAGAGTGATTCCCTGTTTGATCTCTAGGCTGACGTCGTTTTTGTGTTGATTTTTAAGTTTGAAGTTGTTGGAAGTCTCTGGAAGTCAATTTGACCTCTTATTTGTTGTATGCTTCGTTTCTGTTCTCTTTTTTTCTTTTTGTTTGTGTCCACTGCCAAATGTGACTTTACCATAAATGTCGGTGTCATTGCGCCAATAATGTAATTTCTCAATCATGCCTCGTATTCAAAAGATGAACATAAATGTAATACTCTACGCCCGAAATGTTTATATCTGCATCTGCTTATAGCACAAATTCAG
The DNA here is from genome assembly GCA_920105625.2 of Clusia tigrina. NCBI lineage: Eukaryota > Metazoa > Arthropoda > Insecta > Diptera > Clusiidae > Clusia > Clusia tigrina. The sequence goes on from OV050032.1 coordinate 20,890,218, forward strand.
TAAAAACGTCTGCTTTTATTGCGAGCCCCGTCGTAAAATCACTGAATTGGTAATTTAAAGGAAATCGCATTTTCAGTTAAGGAAATTCAATATAAACTTAATGAAAAGGACCACTGCCTTAAGCAGAAAGCTCCTCGCCACTGCTGCCGGCTCTCGGCGTGCACAAGATTGTAGCTCCCACACGCGTTTACTGCGCGTCAAGCAGTATCAAAGGCGTTTTCACGGTAAACTACACCATTGAAACTGCCTCATTGAAATTCAAACGATTCCAAATTACATGTCTCAGACACGCTAATGAATACATATGAGCCACGACATTAACGCGTCTGGCAGCTAAATGGACATTAAAGTGTTTAATTTGCGTTTTCTAGTCGCGTTGGCTAATGGTGGTGGGGTGGCGATGATGGGCGCTGTTGCTGGTGGGGTCAGTAGTGGCAGGCACACGAAGCAAATAACAATTGGCTGTTAATTATAATAATTGGATATTTATATTTACATGAAGACAAGATATTAAATGTAAGAGCTGGAAAATTTGTTCACAGAGTTCCTTGTAAATAATCGTTTTTTTATCTTGCTGTTAGTTGTTGTTGGTAATATTGCTCGTGTTGTTGGAATTGGTATTGTCACAGCATTGTAATTAATCATCTGTGACACATTGCACACTCGTAACCACTTGTGTGTGAGACATAAGCCGCCGCATAGGCAGGGGGAGTTGCATACGTCTGATTAATTTGCAGCCGAGTGTGTACGCGAAGCAAATCGCGTAGATTAGAAGCTTAAATGAGGTAACAGCAGTTTAAATGCTCAGACAAACACGCACGTGCGTCTCGGTTGGTAAAATAGAAGTGAGCTGCTTCGTTGACGCTACCGCAATCATTTGCGTATTCAGGTGGTAGGGCGTGGTATGTCAACACCTCAACGGAATGGGAGTAAGCTAGGCACGCAGTGGAGTACAATTCCAAGGAGCAGCAAGCCCTTTAAAGTATGCCTCCGGTATAACCCAAAATATATTAATTACTGCCATCCAAAGGCAGGTCGAACAATCGCATATGTAAACTTTCGAAAGTGCTTCTTCATCGTGGATGGTTCATTTCAATTTGGCCAATTTCGACAAACTCGAACTTGTAATCTAGTACACGTTCAAGACTCTCTCCAATGCACGCCCCCAGATACCTACATTACCTGACATAGCGGTCCGTTCGCCATTGAATTTTTGCGTCTCTCGAAAAATGCTATTAAATCATAGAATGACTAATCTTATACAGATTTTAAATCATTTAAAAGTTTAGTGGCACATCCTTCCACATCGTATACAAATAAATTCGAATTAAAATTTGTTTATACATAAAAATAAGAAATATTTTTGAAAAATTCATAGAATTTATAGAATTTTATACAATTTGCCGTGCAGTCTCGCGCTGGCAACCAAAAAATCTTATGGACGTGGTAGGCAGGCGGCGCATCGCCCTCAGTCGAAGAACACATGTGTTTGCCACAGAATATTTGTATTATTTATGCGAAATATTTCACAAAATTTCATGCAACATTACCGCGTGTATCATCACCCATCATCCAAAAAGCAAACGGCACGCAAGCAGGCAGAGAGGCAGTGCCGAGCCGAAAATAACAGAACAGAACAGAACAGAACGGAACAGAGCAGAATAGAGCCGGATCGGTATCGGGTTTGGCAGATACGTGCATGAAACAACTCTTAAATACATTTGCTCAGTGAGTTCAAAAAGTTTTGCCGCCAGCGAGCGATTAGATTTGGCAAGCCACCAAATCTCCGTAAAACTGCCGAAAATCGCCAAATCGCTCAAATTGCTCAAATCGGCGAAATCGGCCGACGGAAGCGCTCAAGAAGTCGCTCGCCCTATGCATGCGAACTTGACGATTGAATATGGTTAATACAATAACAGCAGCAACAGGAACAACAGCAACAACAGCAACAACAGCAACAACAGCAACAACAGCAACAACAGCAACAACACCAACAACACCAACGACACCAACAACACCACCAACAACAAGAAGACGAAGAACGACGGGAGCGAAGAATCACAGCCGCGGTAAATTGTTCGTGTGTGTTTTGCTTGCTTTAAAATGCCGCAAACCGCCAAAGAAAAATTGTGAGTCGCGCGTTCAGGCAACTACAAAAAAAAACACTGCAAAGGCAAATAAATTAATAAATAAATAAATCGAAACAAATAAAATTAGGCGAGAATAGCTAAAAACAGAAACTAAACACAAAGTGAAATGTAAATGTAAACCGCCAGGCCCGCTTGCCCCACCACAGCCACTGCCACTCCCACTGCCATTGCCATTGCCACTGCCACTGCCGCTGTCGTCAATCTGTTCTTTAAATCGCACACAATAAGAAATTGTCAAATAAATATATGCAAAAGATAAGCAATCTTGCCGGAGCAGACTGACGTGCGTTGGGTGCTCGCGAGGTGGGGGGTTGAGTTGGGTTGCCATCACATGCGATGAGTTCAGATGACTGCTGCGCTAACTCTCCTGCGCCCCTGTGCCCGTTCTATGAACACCTACAAACACCACCTTGCTACAGACACTCTACAGTTAACAACTCGAACAATTTTGGCACTTTTGTTTTATCATTTTGTTGTGTTTTTTTCATTGGTTTATTTGTTTTATTGACTTGTGCCTTAAAGGCGTGGGCGTGGGTCTTTTCATTGAATTGATTTCATATTTCAGCATTTGTTACTCTTTTGTTGAGCAATTTTGTGGAACTGGTTTTGCTATTGTGTTATTGACAGACGATATTTAATCTTGCATTAATTAAAATTTAAATTGAAAAGACAAATAAATAAAAACCAACTAGAAAAGCAAATAAAAAAATTCACTATTATAATAATTCCTCTTTATTGAGCTAATGACATTCATGTTAATTTGTTTTATCTTTTTTCTGCTTCTTTGCAGGTAAATTAATGCAAAAATATCGAATACAAACAACAGAGTTGGAGACGCAAACAGCGACGGAACAGGTTTGTTTTTTAGGGTCTCGGAAATTATGTAAAAAGTTGAAAAAAAGGTCCATTGATACATTAAACCCAGAGGGGCGAACGTGATTTTCAACACACAAGCATGCTCAATGACTACGCGATTATTAGGAAGAGTTAAGAGCGATGAAGTCTGTGTCTGTCGAACAAACACTCTCATGCTGGAGTCTGTAGTACGAGTTTCTAAACATTATTCGCATTGCAAAACTGAACTAAATGTCGAACTAGTTTCGTCTCTATTACATGAGAAGAAGGATAAACGGAAATGTCAATATAGAGCAATGAGATTTGTATCAGTGAGAAGTTCAATCACTGAGAAGTTCAGACACTGAGAAGTTCAATCACTGAGAAGTTCAGACACTGAGAAGTTCAATCACTGAGAAGTTCAGACACTGAGAAGTTCAATCACTGAGAAGTTCAGACACTGAGAAGTTTATCATAGACTCTGGAATCTCTTAAACAATCACTGAGAACTTCAATCACTGAGAAGTTCAATCACTGAGAAGTTCAATCACTGAGAGTTTCAATCACTGAGAAGTTCAATCACTGAGAACTTCAATCACTGATAAGTTCAATCACTGAGAAGTTTATCATAGACTCTGGAATCTCTTAAACAATCACTGAGAACTTCAATCACTGAGAACTTCAATCACTGAAAAGTTCAATCACTGAGAAGTTTATCATAGACTCTGGAATCTCTTAAACAATCACTGGGAAGTTCAATCACTGAGAAGTTTATCATAGACTCTGGAATCTCTTAAACAATCACTGGGAAGTTCAATCACTGAAAAGTTCAATCACTGAGAATTTCAATCACTGAGAAGTTCAATCACTGAGAACTTCAATCACTGAGAACTTCAATCACTGAGAAGTTGAATCACTGAGAAGTTTATCATAGACTCTGGAATCTCTTAAACAATCACTGGGAAGTTCAATCACTGAGAAGTTCAATCACTGAGAGTTTCAATCACTGAGAAGTTCAATCACTGAGAACTTCAATCACTGATAAGTTCAATCACTGAGAAGTTCAATCACTGAGAACTTCAATCACTGAGAAGTTTATCATAGACTCTGAATATTTTAAAGACTATAATAAATTCTTGAGTGTCTGCAGTGGAACTGTGTAGGGATGATGAGAGACTGAGATCGCTGAATTTCTGTTCTAGAAAGAAAATACCAGCAGAAACACAGAAACAAAATCTTGAAAGAATGCGAGGTGTCGTGGTATAACTGAAAGACCATGAACTCATTCCAGAAGTTAAAACTGGAGTCTGAGACTATCTTTAAAGATAGGTTCACAATCAGTGGAACATCAGTGTACCAAGTATTTTCAGATACACTAAACTTGCACTGGAGTAGAAATCCTATGTCCACAAGCCCAGAAGTTGTCTCTGCTATATGCATTTTAACAAGAGTGCCGTGCAAAAGTAAAGCATGTTAATCAGTCAATGATTGGGCCTATTTCCACAACCCAGAAACAGTGTGTTGAAACCTCACCGACATAAGATGGGTAACTAGCCTATAAAGCTTGAATTGTTACATGTGTCCGCAGAAATTGGCACATAAACAATTATCGTGTAATAATTATGATATATTGATTACGATGTTAAGGAAATGGTAAGGAAACGGTAGCATAGACATTGGAATATATTAAAAATGCCACTTGAAGGTCAACGAAAGGGGCACTGAGTGAGGTTGAATGACACTTTGGACAACGATATGGAAGCAAAGGCTGACTTCATACAAAAACCGAGTATAACCGGTGAATTTTTTGTTAAGAAACCATATTGTTACATCTGGGTACGCCTACTATACGTTCCGGGACATAGGGATATTGAAGGAAACTGTAGGGCTAATGAACTAGCCAGACGGGGTACCAACCTTCCTCTGTGTACGAATAGATGCGAGGTTGAAATACCAAATGCCAGCTGCAAAGTAATGTTGAAGGGTAGCGTCGTGCGTGAGGCCAAAAGGTCTTGGGCAGATGAAGGCTTAACGACTAGGCTAAAGTAGCCGGAGCTTAATAAGAGGAAGAGGAAATCTAGAGATTTGCTTGCCCTGTCCAGAGAAGATATCTCTAAGGTCGTGGCTTTTGTAACTGTTCATTGGCTATTCGGCAGGCATTCTCTAAGGCTGAGAGTATTCTCTCATGAATACTGCCGAAGATGTGGGAATGAAGACAAGGAGCAGACTGTACCTCTTCTGTAGGTGCCCGGCTCTAGCTAGAAGCAGAGCGGGCGCTTTATGCAAATACGCTCTTATTTCTCTTACGGGAGAGTCCTGCGCCTTGCTAGGTCTTCAAAATGGTTTCACGAGTAAACGTAGAGGTGAAGTGTGATGCGGTGCTATCGCAATGGTCTGACTGACTTCGTCTGTAGACTGACTCTCACGAAAAGATACCCCAACCTACTTCGAAGAATCGTGCAAAAGGACCTGGAGAATGCTGTAAAACTATTCCTACTAAATATACATCAACGAATTTGAGGCAAATGCTATAAACTACTTGGGCAAACTTCGGGTATAAGTCAGTCCAGCGTAAGAATTGCCTTCAATTTAAGTAATTTTTTGGCCATTACATTTCTTCATTGTACATGAATTCTGGCACGAGAAAAATATACATACATTCATATTAACCCCATCTCAAACCAAACAGCCCGTAACCGATATTGCCAATGAAACTGTTCACCAAGTCTGGTAAATGAATTTGAAGTGGTTGGTTGATGGGGTCTCAAGAGTCTTGTGGTGTTTAATTACAAGCACAAAATAGGCCCCTTCATAATGCGAATGACACATGCTTATTTCGGGACCGAGCTCCCAGCAGCTTTAATAACTTTCGCGTTCATTTGAACCCATGCTATTGGGGTCATTCACACGATCACGCTTCAATGACAACACGGAAACTGGTTTGATTAGAAGGGTGCTAGCAAACGAGTGGGCGCAGATTCATGCAAATACTCGTATCCTAATGAAACTAGTTTCCATGTGATTCACTCAGTATCGTTGGTTGTGAGTGAACTCCATTAGTACGTCTCCATAGGCACTTGCTGAATTTGTGCGACAAAACGTTAGACCTCAAAAGCTGGCATGCTGTGGAAGGCCAATGAAAACACGAGGCGTCAAGCCCCACTGCCAGACAATAATGAAAATATGTTCTTTAATATGAAACTAAAATTCAACACTAGTTTTGTAATATGAAGTACTCGTGCCTGAGGCTGTGACTGCGACTGCGAATGATGTCTACTGCCCTCCACACTGGAAACTGCTGACTGGCTGTTTCTGGTTCAGCTTCAGCTTCAGCTTCAAAGCATTAAACTACTGACTGTATGCTCGCTGGAGGTGCTGGAAAAGAAATCTTAGAAAATGAATTTAATTGTATACAGATGCGAAAGACGCAAATTGAAACCCAGCCAAGTCAGCCGCAGAATGTACTCAATCTTTGCCACAGATGCATGTGTGTACTGTAGTTTCCACACTTATCAATGTCAATATTCCTAGAAATATGTGATCATAGTATGCGCATGATGTATTATGAAGTGAGCTTTTAAATTATGGCTTCAATTAATGATTCATTACAGTATTAATTAAATTATAAAGAAAAGAAAAAACAACAAACAACAACAACAACAATAACCAAGCGTTGTTTAGCAGATGTTCCAAATTACACCCAATTGTCATGTCGTTGAATAAATTGGCGTACGTTCTCCACCCAAGAAGCAGACAATGAATCCGTTTTTCAAAATTTATGAAAAGTCTTTGAAGACGAAACCACTTCACATCGATAATTGGTGACAAACTAAAATTGAACGTCGACGAGTCGTCATACAATTAACTTCTCTTTGCAACCGTGTTTCTTAAATTATCAAGTACGCGTATCGTTTGAGAAGTGTTTTGTTTGGTAATGGGAATTTACATTGTTCTGTTGTCGCTTTCTACTGCACACTCTTTTTCCCCCCCAAAGGATATACTAACCTCAAGCAGCCATCTCCCAGGTATTATTGCTTATATTTCTGACATACTCGTATATGGGGAAAAACAGGAAGGAAAAAAGTACAGGATACTCGTCGCAGCCAATAACAAGTCTTGCCTGCTGACTTCGAAAATAGTATCTGTACTTATTTGAGCATTTGAAAACTCTCCTGTGACAATCGGTCAAAATTGAATCCTTTTACGTAGAGGAGAAAAGCACTGGTTTTAGCACGCTTCAATCTGTTTCCGACTAAGTAGTTATGGCGTAGAAAACATTAGAGTGGGCGTGTCCTTATGTATGCCGTGCTCTTCTTGTTTCTTCCATCTCTGTTTGTTCCCCTTCCATCCATCTTTGACTCTCGCCCACTCTACACGGCTCACTCTTCGCACTATCAATCCCTCACACTCTCCCTACTCCCTCCCACTATCACTCTCCCTCACACTCTGTCTCTTTCACCCACCCACTCACTCAGTTTCTTTCTCCCTCAGAAAGATGATGATTCCAATTCACTACTGCTCAAATGTCATATCTCCCTTCTATCCATTTCGCACTATCAATCCCTCACACTCTCCCTACTCTCTCTCGCTATCACTCTCCCTCACACTCTGTCTCTTTCACTCACCCACTCACTCAGTCTCTTTCTCCCTCAGAAAGATGATACTGCTCAAATGTCATATTTCCCTTCTATCCATTGCAGCTGCCTACGAGTTCATTCGTACCCACTTCACAACCAAGTCCATTAGCGGCAAACTTAGTTACCATAATGTATGACTGGATGTTTATGAGTCACTGTCTGCTATTTCACTAATTGCTCTTTTTTTATTTAATAAGACACTCGGAAAGGAACCAAATTTCTCTGATAAAGCAGCTGGTATATTCCAACGGGCTTGGTTCCACTTCAATGCGGTAATGGCCATGTGAGTGTCTGGTGGCTCAGACTATCCGGCCAAGTTAGGAGTCTATATTTCATACAACCCGCACAGCTGGCTAAATGGCAAAAGTTGAACACTTTCTAAACAAATGCGTAAAAAATTAATTTTGGCGCTAATGCCTTTATGAATGGAGATCAGTGTCATCATCACCAGCACCCCAGACCTACACAAATAGCAAAAACAACACAAATTTATTGGTAGCAGCAAAAACACGTTTGGTCATTTACGTCAGCCATTCTGAATAAGATTAGAGCATTAAATACGGAACAGACTCAGCTACAGTACAGTAGGATAAGGCAAAGATGCACTCACATCCGAACTCTTGCCAGGGGAATACAAGCAAGCAATTTGCACACACACCCACACACACACACAGTCAGACAACTGTATGTGCATCTATAATGCTCTCAAATGCTTAAGCCAACAATCAAAAAGTTCCGCTACCGCAACAGTTTCGTCTATGGTAACACTGCCGCCCCCTGCCGCAAGCTGTGCCACAATAACTGTTCCTTCTAACGTACTCGCCCGAGTATGGCTACTTGTTAAGCTGCCATTGAATAAATGCAACGAGGCAAAAAGTCAAATTTTGAAACATGAATCACAATGGTATGGTATCATCTAACGTCAACCAACGTTCAGTGTCCGTCGTCCAGCGTGCACAACAATGCCGCAGAGGAATCGACCGAGCGGGTCAGAACAAGGCATGCCAAGTCAGGCCAGGCCAGGCCAATAGCAGAACCAAAACCAGAAGGCTAGAAAACGAACGAACCACACCAAACCGGACTGGACTGGAGTGGAGTGGACTGGACTGGACAAGTCAAGTCAAAATTTGTGCTAAGGCATAATGCGATCGGATTTGCGGGGAGGTGGCGCACCGTAGCCAAGCAGACGCTGATAGTTAAGTTGCAACAGATAAAGTGGCACACTTGTTAGTCACAGCACTGGCTGCTGCAGGCATTAAATCATCGTTGCCAATATGTGAGGTTATTACGCAGGAGTTTATGGTAGCATTCAGTACAAACAATGTGATGAATACCACACACACACAAAGTTACACACCACACACACTCGCACTCACTTAATCATCCACAAACATGACTTGAATTTCAGGTGCACTGTGCTAACAAGTGGGTGGGTGGGTGTTATAAGGCTCAGCCTAACCGCGCAGCACATCGAGTTAACACGAGACTACACGCTGGTGTCAAATTGGCTTCTCGACTCATTTTCAATATATTTTATAGTTTCATTTACGAAATGAAATTAAATGCATATTAAAATAGCGTCGCTTTGATTGCTTCTTTTACATATCTCGAAAATGACTTTGAATAAAAATATGGCATATCTTAGACACAAGTGCCCCATAATTATGAAACGTAGACAGCAACTAAAATGAAAGAACCCAATCCGAGCTAAAATGAAAGAACCCAATTCCGACTAAAATGAAAGAACCCAATCCGAGCTAAAATGAAAGAACCCAATTCCGACTAAAATGAAAGAATCCAAGCTATATTTATTCCTTGATGAATTTGTAGTGTTCGAAGCGTGTTCAGAAAACGTTAAGGTGGAGATATTGAACGAATTTCGAGCTTATTTAAAGCAGGCCTCTTGTATTTATTATATTATAGCAGATCTTTGAGATTATAGTTTTAGAAGAGATATAAGTTTAGAAGTGGCTAAAATCCCACACCGAATATTGAAAATGGCGATGCTGTTAAATGAGATTACTGCCATTATTTCCATATTCCACAAAGGGTGATTTTAAACTAGTCGACACTCTATCAGAACATTAGCTCAAGAATCTAGTATTGGCCCCAAATTGTTATGAGTATTAACACAGCTGGACAAACCGGGAGACATGAAATCGGGTTCACATCTGGCCACGATGAGCTTACGTCAGATATTCGTGCTCACATGTGATCGGATGAATGAGGCAGCGGCTGGAAAGTAGTGTGGTTTCCGGCTGCGTTGAGGCTACTCACCTGGTCTACATCAGTATATACGCTGTGCCCCATTCCAGTTTATGCTCATATAAACAGCTACTTGGGCATTCTAGTGTTAAATTGTTAATGATCTGCTGATCGTTTCGAGGAATGTGCTATGAAGTTTATACTCGTAGAATTGACAGAAATGTTCGCACAACAAACGATTATTAAGCTAACAAGCAAACTTAAGCACGAGTAATTAAAATAAAAAAATCGTTTCATTAATCGACACGAAAAGAATGCAGAAGCAGCAAAAATTGAATGAAATTGTTGCTGGTGGCAATTAATAACATCGCACAATGCGCAATGCACAATTAATGCGATTGAAGAAAACATTTCGTATCGTATGCGAAATATTGCAGCATAATGAGAATTTATGGGCGCAACTCACACAGTCAGCAGTGTTTTGTGTAGCAAGAACAATGCGGAAATGCAAGCGGCCAACCACTGAGACAACAGCAAATGCCCGTAGAACATGTCAGCAGCGGCGGTCAAACGGTTGTCGACAGAGACGTCGAGAGGGGCGGCTGCCGAGACAGCAACTGCATTTGTTGGAATACATTTAAGCAGATCAAATTTTTTGTGGGCACAACAAACGCTTAACGTGCTGGCGAGAGGAGTGTGGAGACCACGTTGGGGATGTTGCACAAGAATTGCAGCTGTTGCCGCTAATGTTGCTGATGGCAATTGCATTGCTTGCCTTCATATCCATCCATATGTGTGTGCGTGTGTATGTGTGAACGAACATGCATATGGGACATGGCGCAACTGCTGCTGAAGAGCATTTTGGTAACGATTGCTATGCAATTGTTGTCGCGCATGCTGTACTTGCAATATGTAAATTAAGAAGCAGAAAATACAGCTAAACTGTGGAGGCCAAGTCGCCGATACTGATGCTGATGCTAATCATGCTGTTACTGTTGCTCGTACTGCTGATGTTGTTGCTGTTGCTGTTGCAACCACTGTCACTCTGGCTCACAGATGGGATTACAATCAATTTGTAGCAAACTTGCACAACAACAGCGTCAACTGAAAAATTAGTAATCATAAATTCTAAGACAAAAAAATACCAAAAAGCAAGAGGAAGCAACAAAATGTTGCAAGTGACGTTCCCACCAACTGTAGACGCCTGGTGCCAGCCAATGACCAAGCTCTTCTTTGCTTAGCAGACATGTTTTTCAATGATTTTCTTCCAGTGTTTTGCGGTTGCTGTTTTCATTATGTGAATTTTTATGTGTCGAAAGCCTCATGCGCCTAATTAACTTGTGTGTGGAAGAGCACAGCACAACATACGAGAGTAAAAGAGAAAATATGCTGATGACAACTAGCAACAATCCAGTCCACTAAAGCAGTGACAGCATGGACTGAACGTCCAAGTAATCCGGCAAAGCATTTGCGCAACAAGTAACAAATAACTACAAAAGTGCTCCACAAGATTCAGTCTCACCGAAGATGCTCTGAATCCCTGCATTAAGTTTATCAGCAGGAGTCGTGTGGGTGCTCTTATTGCTCGATCCAACGGGGTATTGCAGTTCGCTGTTTACTTTCAACTCATTGGTTTTTGGTAACATTTTATCATACCCAGTTTGCCAACACAAAGAGTTTACCATAGCATCAGGGTTTGTTTTACAAAAGTTGCCTTTTCGTTGGGATGATTCAACCAGAGTTATTGTTACCTCCCTCCTACTTGTCATTTCCCAATTGAATGTGTGTGTATATGTGTCAAGGGCGAACTTCGGCCTGTTTACAATACATTCCCATTGCTGATCTCTCAACAAGATTGAAATTAATTGCCTCTATATATGCATTCTTTGTACACTTCGTTTTTATTGTCCCTAGTACCTAATCGTGGTATCACAATAGGCCATTATGTGTGCTTAAGTGTGCTTTTGGCAAAGTGGGCGGCCACTCCTACCTACCTACCATCCCTAGTACCTTAGTGTTTCTCCATGATATATAAGATTCGTTCGAGTCGCCACTCAAGTTGCTTGCAATCGAAAAGGAAATCTCGTCGTGTCCATGCTTTCTATAAAGTTGGCAGCACTGGCAATAAATATTTAGTCAATCTTGATATATCTATAGGCAAATATCGTAGTCTGTGCTCATACAAGATCATACTTGGCAGCACCAATCCGTGCTCATACAAAATCAGACATGGCAGTACCAATCCGTGCTCATACAAGATCAGACTTGGCACCACCAATCCGTGCTCCTACAAAATCAGACTTGGCAACATCAATCCGTGCTCATACAAAATCAGACTTGACAACACCAATCCATGCTCCTACAAAATCAGACCTGGCAACATCAATCCGTGCTCATACAAAATCAGACTTGGCAACACCAATCCATGCTCATGCAAAATCAGACTTGGCAACATCAATCCGTGCTCATACAAAATCAGACTTGGCAACACCAATCCATGCTCATGCAAAATCAGACTTGGCAGCACCAATCCGTGCTCATACAAGATCAGACTAGGCACCACCAATCCGTGCTCCTACAAAATCAGACTTGGCAACATCAATCCGTGCTCATACAAAATCAGACTTGGCAACACCAATCCATGCTCATGCAAAATCAGACTTGGCAGCACCAGTCCGTGCTCATGCAAAATCAGACTTGGCAGCACCAATCCGTGCTCATACAAGATCAAACTTGGCACCACCAATCCGTGCTCATACAAAATCAGGCTTGGCAGCACCAATCCGTGCTCATACAAAATCAGACTTGGCAGCACCAATCCGTGCTCATTGCAAACAGCAGCTTCGTAAAGCGTTGTTGTTGTAATCCCATACAAAATTCAAAGTAAGTAACATTTAAGCAGTTGGGTCGTGTAGCTATACTCACATTGGAAGAATGTGCAACACTTCCAACACAGACTCACTTCTTCATCACACTTCTTATATTTTGTGTTGTGAATCCTTTCAAACATTTTGTAATCCGTCTTATGTCTGAATCATGCTCGATTTCACATCTGTGCCTGTATACTCAATGCCACTCATTCGTACACATTATGTTGAAAATGAAAAAACTCCTGCATGCAACAACATCTAAACACAAATTGCAAATTTTTGTGCCCTAACAACAGCAAATCCGCCTATCCAGGATTGCACCCAAGTGGGAGTATGGGTTATATCCCTCTGCAAGCATGTTTGGCAACAGTCTACAATGCAGTGGCCAATTATGCCTATTGACTGTAAAGTGAATCACTAAAGATGGGATTTAGTATAGAAGTTGTCTTCGTTGCAGTGTCGTAATACCAGAAATAATTGCTTACTGTGGGAAGTTGTTGGTTGCTTGAGAAGGAATCATTGGGATGAAGGCTAACTTATGAAGATTCTTAATTTTGGTGCATAAATATTGCATCACTTTGTAAATAGTTCTTTAATTGATAAAATGCAATATAAAATTCCTTTGTAAAATGTCGCAAAATTAATTGTATAGGAGAGACAGAGAAACATTACATTATTTCTTGAGATATCATAAACGGAGAATCGAAATATTATTATGAACAACGACATACTAAATAGTAAAATATTAGCCTATGACTGGCACAAGATTCAAAATGAAGCATTCAAATGAATTGTACCTAAAAGCAAAGTCTCTCCTACGAATTTCCGCAACTGGCAATGAATAAAATATATGAGGAGCTGAATGCCCGGGCAGCTAGTGCTCCCCTTGCAATGTAAAATAATAATTGAGTTATTGTTTTTCAAGTAATAATAATAATAATAATAATAATAATAAAATATATCAGAGCAGAGCGATTCTTGCATTCTTTAACAATTTAAAGTCAGGAGAACACAGCATACTTCCTACGGGAGAGTGTTACTAATGCTGCCATAATGCTGTTCCAGGTGTTGAACTTACAACTTTAGTTATTTATAACACCTCCCCCATTAAATAGTAGAGCTGCCAGTCATATACAACAGCATGTCGGGTTTCATGCTGTCTACTGACGAAGTTATTCTTTATAGTCAAGGAGGAAACCGTTCTAAGTTCGCGCAGAATAGCCTTAAATCATCATCACTCAACTCTCAGTGGAATTACTTCTGGAATTTCGCAAATTTGATATTCTTCTAGAAACTCATTATTATCAGTTAAGCACCACTCGTGCACAGTCGTGTCGGAAACTTTTCCAAATTAAATTGTTCCTCTATCCCCCAGTTACAGGTTATATTCGCATTTAAGTGCATGTTGCGAAAACAGAGCTCAGTGATTGAAATGAAACGGATTAAATTAAATACCTGCTTTATCGTACCCTACCACAATTGCCCAATTGGAAGTGCCCAATAAGGCGTTCTAACTAAAAAACGAAATTATGTCAACTACTTAAAATGCCCGATACTCGTCGGCGCCGCAAGTGGCACACCAAATAAGCGAGTGGTGCGGCGAGCGGTTGCACATTTCGCACGCGTGCTGATGCAGCACTGCGTATGCGGAAGATATGATTGCTTAAAGCTTGCGAAAATATGGAGCAGCCCGCCCAAGAGCTCCGCAGTATGGCATTGTGCACTACTCTTGAAAGACAAACGTTTTGACAACTCGTTACAGCAACAATCACAGCAAATAAAAACAACAGCAGCAGCAGCAGCAGCAACAATAACAAACAACACAAACAACACAAATCTACGTCCGTGGAGAATTTGGCAAAAATAAAATGAAAATAAAGCAAAGCACACAAACAAAAATTGTTAAATACTCGTAATAATAAAAACGAAAATATTAATTACAACACACAAAAGAATGGGGTTAGCTGCGAATTGCCTTGCAGCAAGTGCCACAACAAATTTTGTGCATATACTGGCTTTCAAATACACACACGAACAAAAATAAACAAAAGTGCCAAACCCCACAAAAATGCACATCAAAAATGATGATTATGGAAATTTCGCATACAAATATTGTACGAATACGAGCTTACGAGTTTGTGTGAGTATGTGTCTTGCGGCAAGCGGCTGTGTAGTGAAAAGCGAACAAACAGCCCAGCATTTTGGGTATGTCCATCAACATGCATACAAACAATATTGAAACTTAAGTTTCCAGCAAGTGTGCAGGGCTAAAGCCAAGTGAATTGAGTGCCGGAGCAGCGCGTGCAACTGAAAATCAATTTGCCAGTTGCCAACAAGGAGGCAATACGCATTGGCATCAGCAGCAACAACAGCGAAGAGCCTGCTACATTATGCGTACACAATTTCCATGCTGATGCTGCTCCAATTTGCCGTACGAGTGCGCACACTTACCCCATTCAGTCAGTCAGTCCGCCAGCAATGGAGCACAACATGTGTGCGCGGCAGCGGCAATGGGAGCGCTAGCAATGCCGCTGTGCAATTGCTGTGGGCGTGTGAGTTGGTGGATCTTACAGTTTGGTGCATTTTAATTTAAATTTTAATTATTCATTTTACAACATTTTCATATGGTTAATTTGTTTAGCTGTTGCTGCTGTTGCTAGTGTTGCTGCTGTTGCTAGTGTTGCTGCTGTTGCTGCTATTGCGGGTGTTGCTGATGTACATTCTTTGGTGTTGCAGCTCTCACACTTCGTTTAATTGCCATTTGAATAGCGTTGCTTGCTGCTGCTGCTGTACTCGTAGTTCATATTTTTGCATTATAAGCAATTAGCAGCAAGTGTGGTTGATTTTTGATAAATATGCGAGTATGCTGCTGCAATTTGTTAAGTTTTTCTATTTTGTTTTTGGTTTCAAATTTTATATATTACACAAAACATCAGTTGCCATCATAAAATGAGATGGCTTGTTATTATTTACATGCATATATGAGACCCTCCGTGTGTCTGCTTAGAAAAATATACTTAGTTTCTCCACTCATGATACTGTTGTCCTTTTCAAGTTCAGTGCCTGGAAATAGTAATGTCGTACAACGACTGACCTTACATTTTCTATATAGCAAAAATTGGTGAAATCGGTGATAGCTTACCCCACAATTTATTCGCTCACCGAACATTCGAACTAAACTAGCACGGTTTGATATATTTTGCTAAGCTCGTTTGAGAGTGTTCATTGATAGCAGTGAAAAGGAGTGAGTGAGAACAGCTGCGCAAGAACCCCTGACTTCATATGAATGGTGACGAAAATTACACTAATTCTCTATGTACGATTATGATTGCAAGGTAGAAATAGAGCAGAGTTTCCTTAGCATTATTATTATTATTATACCTTACACCATAACTAATTATGTCTACAAGAGGTTGGGGATATGAGAACTAGCAGCTAGGCAAAGATTTAGAAGAAAGCATTGTTCTGACCATGCCCGGATCAAGATTCTTACCCACGACCCGCACAGTGTGAGTCTAGTATGCTTCCCACTAAACCCCGGAGGCCGACATCCTTAGCATTTCTTGAGCAGTTCGTATGAAATACGGGCTTTTTTTCTTTTTACGAGGTGTAAAGCAGTCAAAATCCCTTGTAGTGTAGGGCCTTAACCCACTAAATGCACCCCGATGTCCGGACGGATTATCGTCTCGGGACCTCACCTTTAGGCAATACATCGAGAGGCCGTTACGAGCGTTACCGCTCAATCGTTAGGTCGGTCCATTTTCAGTCCTACTTCTTGATCCACCACTATTAACTTTTTCCTCAGCACTGCGCTGGCTTAGGCGATTAGGTCAGCATTTGTGTGTAAGACTTGAACACTACTTCATTTAAATATTGAGCTATGAGTATTCGAAGAGACCTCAATAGGTTTGATGCTTTGGACAACTCAATATTGTTCCAAAAACTATACTCCCTTTTTTGTATGTTTTTGTAAAGCTGCCCATCAATATTCATATATATATTACTCAATTAATTTCAATTTTAGTATTTAGTATGCTTTTAGTATTATTTTCGATATTCAGTTTGTGAAACTTTACAAGTTTTTGTCGGTCTTTGCGCTCAGAGTGTTAAGTCCGCTAGTCTGGTTCTGCTGCAGCACGGCGCTCTATCCATATTTCTCCCAAAATATGAGGTGATCTTAGTTACTCCTCTTACCCAGAAGCCTTGCACATAAAATGTTTATAATAAAGTTTAAACTAATTGGTATTTTCTAGATTTTTGAGTGCTTCCTTCAGCAATCGTATTATATTTCATGGAAACTACACAAATTTCTATGGATTTTCCGCCCCAACATAACTGATTCGTGCTAAAAGAGCAACTGGGACAAAGAAACAAAAACAAATGAAATAAAAAAATATCGACGATGCGTCGAAAGAGCGCTTCCTCACTGCTTCACCGATGCTTTATTAAGCAGAAATTTGCAATTACTCTATTTCAATGAAATTTCGTCATGGTTTTTTGTGTGTTTATATAAGAAGAGCAACAAATTTATTATTATGCGAAACAAATAACAAACTTTGCGAAGACACACACAAGTACACGACACACACCCAGCTAGAAATTGTTTGCTTTGAGTACTGTCTAAACGCGAGAGCCCAGCAGAACCTTCACTTCAGATATTATGAGTAATACGGAGAGAAACCCGTACACAAGACGCAAGCCAAGCACCAAATCAAAATAAAGTTCAGCCTCCAGAGTAGCGCCTATGTTAAGTCCATACCTTCCATCAATGAGAATATACGCGAACAGCGTGGAAGAACTATGTTTTGTTGCGCACTGACAAGACCATAGCCATATTCCATCTTGTATTTGGCTATCAATGCGCTATTCGGCGCTTTCAATTTTCTGCTGGGTTTTAATGTAGGAGCAAAACAGCATGTACGTAAGGAATATAATGCAACACTGAACAACAGCAACAAAAACGGCTTTAATAATATTAACAACAATAACAACCACATCGCAAGGAAAAGAAAAATGCTGGCATTTGCAGTGCGGAGAGGCGGCAAGCGAGCGAACACCTCGAGCGGAAAAAGTTAAATCACCCTCGAAAACACCGCAAAATTCATGAGCATGAGGACGTGGCTAGAATTTCAATGTGTTCGTTTAGGCGAACCATTCACACACTCACACGCATGCACACACTCACACTCACACACAAACTACAGGAAAATCTCGTACATTGTTTTTGTTTTCAGTTGCATTGTTGTGGCTGTTTTTATAGCACGGACTACCACACGTGTAGGAGTGTGGTTTCGTTCAGGCCAAAGAAACGAACAGTAAGAAAAAGGCTATCATGAGGATGGGAAAAAATTAACAACAATGCGAGCGGTACATGAAGAAGGAAATATTCTTACTATTTTTAGCGCTGTTTCTGGCTATTTTCACTCCCATAATACCCCTCCCCCTGGCCAGGCGTACATGTGTGCCAGTGTATGGGGAAAATGTAAACAAATTGATATCCAGAAAACCAAGCCAAATTGTTTTTAGGGCGAGAACAGCAAGAGAAGAAACACATACAAATCGGAGCTTGTAGCCTTCCCAAATGTTCGATATTACGAGCACACGCTTTTCCAACCTGCCAGACAGCCCATGAGAAAGTAGCGCAATTTGGCAGCGACGTCATGCATGCGAATTGCACACGTAATTACATGTTGGGGTAGTGTGCCCATTCGGTTGCCCCACACCCACACACATAAATACACTTAGAAGCACGCACCTCATGTTGCCACTTGAATACGCACAAACCGACACTCACACACATTCGTTTGCACGCTTACATACCTGCATCCTATATGGCACATTTATTTTATACGCCATTTCGGTGGTTTTGTTTCCTTTCCAGTTTTCCTTCCCGATTTTCCTTTTTTCCACCAAGTTTTGCTCCTTTGCTCCTCTCAGCCAACACGTGCTGCAGCGTGCAGTCGGTATTACGTGTTAGCGTTGTGCGTTTATGTTTCCCCAGGCGCATGTAATCGTAATGTCCTTTACACACAGAAGTAAATCATTGAGCACGTTTCATTGGGAATGCATTTTTATTACCTTTATTACATTCGTTGGCAGTCGTTGCTGCCGTTTGTTCTGTCCGCTCTTCTCTTCTCTTCTCTTCCCGCTCCTGCTCTGGCTCCGGCTCCGGCCCTTGCTCTGTATCTGGGAGTCCGGGAGTGTTTTATTTGGCAGCACGTAGCAAAGGCATACGTAGTGCTACGTGCACTCTCAACAGGTTGGGTCTTACTTGTACAAATCTTTATTTGCGCTTTCAATTTAATTGCTTATCCTGTGGCTCAATTAGCAAATATTAATTTGGCTTGTTTGTCGCTGCTAATGACCTAGGAATGTGTAAAATTTATTGCTATTTAATTTCCGTCTCATTTGTTGTCTTTCTCTTTTCATTTCCGAACTCAAACTAAGTATTTGCAGTGCAGCAGCACATCTTCCCAGATGAGGGGCAAATGCATGTTATAGAGTGTCTAAAATTTGTTTAGGCAACTATAAGTACCACTATTATGCTTTTTCGTGGCATTAAATGCTCGAATTGTTAACTTGTGTGCATCACTCATACGCCCCACATGCCCGGGAATGCACAAACTTCCTACAACTACTTAAGTTGTTGTTTATAATTTTGTAATTGTTGTTGAAATAATGGAAAATGTTTACTATAATTGCTCTTAAATGCAAATAATGCAACACAATGCAGTAAGACCCATTAGGCGCGTACATGGCTGCCGGCTAGGAGGCCTGGGTGCGAGTATGTTGTGTGGATCAAAAACTACGCAACAAGCATTTATCAAAGTTCATTAATGGTGGTAAGTGCACTAACTAGGCTTAGGTTATGCAGACTTGTTGCATTAGTGCCAATAATCACACATAGCAAGTGCATTCTACTTTATTATAAGCTGATAAGTAGATCAACTGCCTATTACACATAAACGGCTGCATGAACAGTAGAAGTCAGCTTCGATACAATATTCTACCCAAAAATTAACTTCAAACTATTGATTGATATACGTATACGCATGAATGCCCTACTTATATCCATTGTAATTCACAATCGTAGGTTTCTAGTCCAGTGAATATCTATATATATAAGATATGCTTAAACGCAAATAAGCTTCACGCCAGTGCAGATATGGAAAATGGCTCAGGCATGCAAACTGGCAATCATTCTGAAGTGTTCAGAATAGTAGCTAGCAAACATAATTGACACGCTCGATTGATGGAAATGCACTCAGTTATAATTGTTTATGCTAAAAATTATTCAATAAAGTGTGGACCTGGCATCTACGCATGAGGTTTCCAACAATTATGCAATTTCAGTCGGAGAAAACCCACAAACAGACGCAAAACATCCTCCACATACAACTTTCACCGTAATCACACAAAACATAAAAACCATAGTAGCACTCATCTCGGCCATACTCTCAGTTATTGGGCAGTTCATCCTAGCGGTGTGTGTGCGCATGTAAGCATACCAGCACGCATCTCTTGGGAGCCACATGGAATGAGCACCAGTAAGAAACGCAAACCAAGCCCACACCGAAATGTTGCCAAACCCCGTAAAAGGAAATTAAACACAATTTAAATCACATCAACATTTTTTTATTACCTTCGTCTTTTACGAGTATATAATTTTATTGAATATTTGTGCACGCAACCATATTAAAAGTGCAGTGCAGCGTGTAAACCAATACCAACGACAGCAACAAAATACCTGTTTGTTGTAATTAGGCACATACCCAACATTGCAGTCTACTTGGCTATATTGACACAAAGGCGGCAATAAAAGAGCAGCTAAGCCAACAACAATACGCACACTCGAATATGTGGGCATGCAATGATGGTCGAGTAATCGTATACGAGTAGTCATATACAGCCACATTCGAAATCGTCGACGTTCTATTGTTGAGTTTTCTACGAATATACGATAACTTACCTATCATTAAAGGTGGTTACAGTGCAGTCACATTGATTCTTAGCTGTAACACATCTACAAGTACTCGTAGCATTGATATTAGATTTGATTTACCAGGGGAAAACCCGAAAACATTGTAACTATTGTGAGCCAGGACTAAGAAATGAGCAGACATAAAATTCAGCGTTCTGACAACTATCTGAAGAAGAAATCATTAAATTATCATATATAATAATTGCCAGCTACTGCTGTCTTAATTATCATTTTAATTATAATTAATGATCATTAATGAAATAAATAATAAAATATTTTGCTACTAGTATTTTGACTCTTCGGTTATCCTGATTATTGATATTCTGTTAACTGCCCGAAACTCACTATCTACCTATTTATCTGATGAATGAATAATTCGGTACTGTATAATAAAATACCTTCCAAACAGCATTATTTCACTGGAAGTTATTTCCTAACACAATAACTTCCCACACGGAGTACGAAATGAGTTGCAGATAAAATTTGAATTACTCAAAGCATAATTTTTGGGAAATGTTTCAAGAATGACTTTCAAAAATACATGAAAATGACGGAAATACATGATCATTACGTTCCCAGTGAAGCATGCTAGACTCACACTTGGGTCGAGAGTTCGAATCCTGCCCGGGCATGGTCGCAAAAGTGCTTCTTTCTAAATATTTGTATGCCTTGAATCGAAGGTCTTAGTTGCTAGTACTCATTCCGCCAGCCCCTTGCGGACATAATTGATTGTGGTGCAATATATAATAATAATAATAATAATAATAATAATAATAATAATAATAATAATACTTTCCTAACGTACTTCTTTCAGGCGGATCGTGTTAGTTACCGTCGAAATTTGGCTTATAATGAGAGTATGAGTACCATATTGTGTTGCAGTGTCCGGCCAAATATCGACTTTAATCGGTATTCGTATTCGCGCATAGTTGATCTTCTGGCATGCGAACATCCCAAGCGGTCGTACATGCCCGCGTACATGTTAAAATGTAATTTTTATGTTTTCATAAATAATGCAGAAGCTGCGCTTGCGCACACAGTCGCGCCAAATGCACGTCGCTCTGGTGTCAATTTTAATTCGACGAGCGTCGTGCGGATTTCCACTGCAGCAAATGCCACACGCAACGGGTTTGTGTGTGTGTGTGTGTGTGTGTGTGTTGCGTTTTATTGTTCACCTTTTTTTGTGCGAGTTTTATGTTGAATTTTTTATGGCAACAGCGAAAGAAAATTATTGCGAAAAAACGCAATAATCATGCGTCAATTTGATAAGACTTGGGGCGTAAAAATAACCCACGCGCGGCCCCCGAAAGTCAATTCGAGCAACACGAACGAACGTTCACTAGGAATCTGCGCGTGGCTTTGATGCGACGCCATCGCATGCTGCAAGCCATCGATCTGGTATCTAATGAGGTGCGAAGAGGCGTTCGCCAAGCGCGCGAGTACGAAACGAATCGAATCGGTCGATGGTGTGCATTGCAGCCAAGGTGGCTTTAATCGCAGCCTTTTGGCACTGCGCACACTGTACTGGCTGTATGCGACTGTGCACTGCATTGTGTGTTGGAGCCTGAAAGTAGGAGGGAGCTACCACCGCGAACTGCTGACACCGACAGCGCCCCACTGAAATTGTCATTTAATTTTCTTTGAATTTTACACTATTTGCACTTTGGCGTTGTTGCTCAACGCTGGCTGACTGCTGCCTACGTAGGTGTCTGCTGGGTGAGCGTGCGCCTTGCTCCGTAGTAGCTGGCGTTCCTGTGCTCATGTGTGTTTGCGTGTTTGCGTGTGTGTGTCAAACAGCAAAGTTGACAAGTGGTACAAGTGGGCTGGGGGCTTAAATGAAGCTATTAAATTGGAAATTATACGTTTCGATGCATGTAATTGGCAAAGTGCGAAAAAAAAATGCTCGCTGAAACAGGTTATCGCACATTTTTTGCAATTGAATGCGTTGCTTGGAATTGCGAAAAAGAAATTCCATATTTTAGATATATTTTTTTATTATTAAATTGTATTCCTTCTGCGTAATGAAAATGTGAATTTTTTATCAACATTTTCATTACAATTAACTAACACTTGATCGCTTCGATTGCTGCCACATCAGCTGCAATTTGAATCCGAGCTATTTTACAGCACATTTTGGGTCAACGTGTCGTATACGTAATGGCTCTGCAGATGTTCTCAGAAGAAATGACAGAAGTAATATCTCTGCAGATGTTCTCAGAAGGAGAGACAGAAGTCCCAATGAAATGAATGCCAAGAAAGACAACAGAAATCCTGATGAAATAGACTCCATGAGAAATGAAATAATCTGCAAAGACAAACATCAATTTCGCCCAATAGGGACAGAATAACTCCCAAGTAAAAGTATGAAATACATCCTAAAAATGTGTAGGTAAATAAAAAATTTAGCATATAGCTTATATATTCGGGGGAAAATGGACTTAGAAAAGGAAAAATTTCCTATACTCATATATCAAAATGTCCATTCAAATTTGTATCTCTTATTTTGAATACTTGTTTTTGTTTTCTAAGTTTGCATTGTAGAGAACGTCGTCCTTGTGTGCATGCAGGTGTGTAGGAGTTTTCAATATTATTATTATTGTAGCTCACACCATAATTAATTATGACTGCAAGGAGCTGGGGAATGAGTTCTAACTACTGAGGCGTTCAACTCGAAGAGAAAAAGATCTTTTAGAAAGAAGCATTTTTGAGACCAACCCCGGGGCATGACTTGAACCTCCGACCCTCTGAGTGTGAGACTAGGATGCTTACCACTAGACCACAAGGGGCGGCTGCTTTCATTATCTGTCTTAGAAAATACAGTATTCATGGAAAATGGGTTGGATTGCCCCTAGAAATAGGCAACAATATTGCTTCCCTTGTCCACATATACATAAAATATTCTCTCTTGGCCGTCTTCAGCAAATATTTTTAATGCCATATTCCACCGACCTGTGAACTAACTAGCTGATTAACAAATAAAATAAATCTCAAATGATGAATCAAGGTAAAGAGACAAGACACGAAAGAAAGAACAATGAAAGGATTCAAAACATTTTTACTCCCAATTTTTGAGACTTTGCTCTCATTGAAGTTGACTCGCAACTGCCAAAAAGTACCTGCATCAGCTTTTCTGTTTACTTTCGTTCCATACTTTGCAGGAGTCATTATGAAGGCATAGTTTTGTGGCATCAGACTTTTTGCAGCAATACTTTTATGAGTACACCTCGCAAACCAGCCACCCAACATCTCTTTATGTCATCTGCGGTACAATTTCCAACACTTTATTAAAAAGATACAAAAATACGCAAGCGTAGTCAAATCTCTACGGTAGGTGTGCACGCGTTCATTGTTATGTCACGACAGTGCAGAACCGTGGGGCGTGCCACGCAAACATACTCTGAACCGCTGCACCAACACGAAACTGCATAGCCAGCAGAACTGCATTGGCTACCGAAACAAGCGAATTGTTTTTGTCTTTTATCAATTTATATAATAATTAAATGTTTTTATTAAAATAAATTTTCTGCCCCATAAAACCGCAAACCACAAAATTAAAAAGTTATTGCGTGGAAAAATGTGACCCGTCAATAGCAGGCGTCAATAATGGCTGCAAAGGCTGCCTGCCTGACTGGCCGCCATGTGTATGTCACGCACACACACGCGCTCACACACACATCATTTGCTTTGGCAACAAAATACGTGTATCTGCCACTGGCATCTGAATTGCACCCAGCGAAAATCCAATTCCAACTGGCACACATCAGCTCCGAGCGCACAACCCAATAAGCAAGTGATAAATTGTTTATGTGCGAATACGCTTAAAATGTTGAAATTTACAACTTTTTAATTTACACTCGTATATGTTAAGCGTGTAATTTATGGCTCAATCGATGCATTTTGATTTGCCGTGAACGACAACAAAAAACCAACAAAATCCGAAATATATGTTAAATACATGCAGACATAAAATTTAATGTCCGTTGGTCAAAGCGGACTATCAAATGGTCCTACCTCTCTAACCAAATGTGACATAAAACCAAACCAAACTCACAGTCGCCAAAGCGGGACCATGCAGATGGCCTGAGAAGTGGGCATGTATATCCTAATGCCTTACAGTTTGGATGCTATAACATGTTTCACTAGATGGCGATATAATTAGAGATCGGTTTGAATCGATTTTCAGTACTTTGCTCTTGCTGACTGTGTGATTATTTGTTGTTGTGGAGGAAAGTCTTTAAAACCTCCTTCGAACAGATTTGATATTGGCAGAAACGAAGTGTGAGGCGCACTTAACAGCATTATTAAAACAGAGAATGCCACCCGCCAAATGTGCAATTCTCATAAAAAAGCGAGTGCCAATCATGAATATGAGACGAGGCAAAATTCCCAATAATCCCAACCAAGCACTTATTCTGTACGAGTCTATTAAGGGGTTCAAGAAAACTCACTGGGTTCAAACCGAGGATTGACGTGGCATTATTGAAGACTGAGGGTGGTGTCTTCAATAATTCCACGTATTACGCGTGGTTGAATTCATGAACAATGTGATAAAGTTACAAAAAATTGTTTGCTTGTAGGAAACAGAGGTCTGCGAGTTTAAAGACATCCTCCTACTCACAAGGGACTAGAAGGATTCATAATAATCATTGGAACAAGAATCATTATAATCATTGGAATGATATATTTCAATTATTTATCATCCATCTAAACTGACTTTGCTGATGTGCAATAATTGAGGAATGCCCAACTGCAGAGCTTTCACTATCTCCTAAGAGTCGTGTAGAAATAAATAGACAAATCAATATTAAAGAATCATTATAATCATTGGAATGATATATAGCATGTATTTATGATTCATCGAAGGGGCCTTTTCTGATGCTTAATAATTGACGAATGCCCAACTGCACAGCTATCACGCCTGTTGTCGTTGGCTGTGTCAAGTGTGTGCCTACAGTCAATATACCCTGTACCCTCAGCGGTACTACCTACGCTTTAAGTAACTGACAAACACATACACACGCACACACACAAGTACGGATAGTAAATTATTTGCACTTTGTGCTAATTTTTATGAAAATGTCAACGTGGATTATGCAAAATTGTCGGTTTCAGTTTGCGAGGCGCCTTAAAGTCGCAACATGTTTTGCTGGCTGCCAACGTGGCATGTGCACTGATGATAATCTCCTACAAACAAAAAAATAAACAACAACTGTACCGTTAATGAACAAAAAACATTTACAAAAAAAACACCGATTAAAAGTGAAAATGCATCTCGTTACAAGTTAATTAAAAATTTCACCTAGAGGAGTATATTGGAAATTCATTTTGCATTTAAAGCAATTTAAATGAATTTTGTCATTTACGATGCCATAAGAGTATTGCGGCTCTGGATCACAGCCGCAAAATCGCACTTAACAGAGTCATTATTGTGAAAGGCAGACGCCCCCTGCCCACACACACACACACACACACACACACACACACACTGAAAATGCCCACCAAATTTCACACACACTTTCGCTGCTGCACGTAATTCCATAAATTCATAATTGTAAGTAGGCGCATTTAATGACGCCATGCGACTAACAACACTTAGCAACAGTCGGGCAGCAGAGCGCCCCATGCGGCAGTGAGCAGTACAATGTACATGCAGTGTATGCTGTGTGCGCTGCATGTGCTGCATGTGCTGTGTGCGCGGCTGCCTCCTCCACTCAGCAACATCAATCGAATTAATTGAAATTTTTTCACCATTTATAGCAGTTGTCACCGCGCACATAAATCTCAGCATGCTGCACTGCAACAAGACGTGCGACACACTGCCTTCTTCCTGCTGCCTGCTGCAGTGCCTGGCATGCTGATGCAACGCTGCTGTTGCGAAGGAGCGAACGAGCGAACCAACATATTGCACTCAAGTGTGAAGCGCGTCAAAAGTGTCAAATGTGAAATTTATTAGTAGACATACATTTTGGTGGTAGATTTTAGTATGGTAATTAATGGGGGTGTGTGTGTGTGTGTGTGTGTGTGGGAGTTAGTGTAGAGCTGGACCTACGAGTGAAGCTGACTTTGTATTAGCGGTATACACATTCCTGCGTATGAATCAAGAGCAACTGATGAGATTAAGCAGTGAACTTCTAATTTGAAAAAAATTTTAAACAATTATCATTGGAATATTTTTGCTTATTTTTTATTCATTTGTTTATTTATGGTACTCTACATGCCGTCAACTGCACCTTGTATTAGGGTTGGTATAAATTTTTTAATTATTATTGTTAAGGGTCTTTAGTACTCAACTTTTAATTTCGAAACCTGCTCCAGATTGGTACTGCTTCAAAGAACTTTTGAGAAAACCTAATCGTAGTGCATTTGAGATTCTGGAATCAACCTGTACTGATTAGGTATTTCGGCCGATTTTTCACTTTCGTTTTTTAGCAACGTTTTTTTTACTCCCCTTGCATCCAACGGAGACCTTAATAGGCATTGATCCAAGTGAGGCGTTACGGCGACCCCAATATTCGACACAGTTAACAGACAATATGATTTCGGGAAATACAACTGCTTATTGGCCACCAAGATCATGCCACTTTATACTTCTTGGCATTTATCCTGTGGACACGAAATTACAAATTTATACCGATAAAGGGCCAACAATTCGAAAGTCGAAAATTGCAGCTCCAGAATGAGCTGAGTTCCTTTTGTTGAGTGAAGTCATATTCAAACATTAATATCAGAAATACATTTTGTGGGGCTGAGAGCCAGAGCCGCTGGTGCTCCTTTGCCAAATGGTACATACATTTATTTTTGTTTAAATTTGTATAATAATAGTAATACATTTTTGTGTGATTTTTGGATTTCAAATACTCATGGCTTAAAAGACCCTATCATCCTGTATAAATCTACATGAATGTTGTTGCCAGTGTTTTTGTACCTAACTTAGTTTCACCATCACCTGGAGTCTTGTGACGTCATAGCATGCCCAATTGTTACTTTTGCATGCGCTCCCCTGTGATATTGTACATTTTTCCGATTTTAGGGAATTAATTGTTCTGTTTATTGCGTACATCAATCGAAGTTTAATCTCTTTACATTCTATCATGATCTTCATATAAGGAAGATTTTATGATTCCCAAATCCTTGCGTATTAATTAGTCCAATTTATTCATTGATTTTTTAGTGAATTATTAATTTCAAATTTATTATTGGTTTTTATACGCTTTTCGTATTTTCTTGGATTTTTTGCTTTATTTATTTAAATTTTTAGTAAATATTATTTGTATTTTTTATGTTTATTATAATTTTTTTTTAATATTCCAAAGTGCTGAAAGAAACTGCAGTACTGCAGTTGAAATCTCTGCTTTGAGTTAGTGCGTGCGTACGTGGCAAATATACCCGTATTCATCAGCAACGCCAGCAACAATTTACAATAAATCGCAAATTGTCGTGTTTACGCATTTTACATGACGTCTAGAACAGTTTTACGACATGTCTGTGTGCCTATGCCTATCCTTGCCTCTGCTGTAAAATGCAAATGCATTAGCACGCTTCTCGCTGACTGCACGTTGCTTGCTGCTGGATGCATGCCCCATGCCTCATGCCTCATGCCTCATGCACCGTACTATAAACACTGCTCTTGTATGGACATATGTCTATATTTATATATTTATATATATATATATATATATATATATATATATATATATATATATATATATATATATATATATATATAAATATATATATATATATATATATATATATATATATATATATATACATATATATTCATATATATTCATATATATTCATATATACGAGTATATTAAGTATGTGCGTGCATTGCTTGGCATAAACATTGTTAGAGCAAAGTTATTGGTGTTGTTGTTGTTGTGGCTGTTGCTGTTGCTGTTGCTGTTGCGAATGATGTCTTTCTACATGATGGCAATTGCGAGAGCAGCAAACGGCGCAGACTATTGCAGCACGGCAGCAAGAACAAAAGTAGCAAATAGAGTGTTTAAAAATTCCACGCACTTAAATGTGCGTAAACGCATTCACGCACACGTACGAAACGTAATAAAAATTTTAATGAAATTAGCTTTTTTCCGTAAATAAGCTATTTTCAGTTTTTCAATGAGAACATTTTATAATTACATAGTTGGCCATAATTGTAGCTGGTTACTTGGTGTGTACTCGTACCATATGCCATGCTTATATATACATATATAGCCACTCTTCCCGCACCGAATGCACACAAGTCCAGCAAATACGCAGTAACTCAAACACACAAATCTTCTCGCAATTTTCATTATTTGCAACATTCATCCATCATATGCCGCAGACGTGGACACGGCGTATCTTGCACTTGAGTTCGAATTGTGGTGTGCCTGTGTTCTACTCCAAACGAAAGAGTGCTTGCCTTCCATGAGTCATTCGAATGATTCGTGCTTTTCAAACTCATCCATTCCCATTATGAAATTCAGAATAAGTGAAAACACCTCCAGATTTGTACTGCTTCAAAGAATTTTTGAGAAAACCTAACCTTAGTGCATTCGAGTTTCTGGAAGCCACCTGTACTGATTAGGTATCTCGGGCGATTTTTCACTTTTGGTTTTTAGGAAGGTTTTTTACTCCCCTTGCATCCAAAGGCGACCTTAGTAGGCATTGGTTCAAGTGAGGCGTTACGGCGACCCCAATATTCGACACAGTCAAGTAAGATACAATATGATTTCGGGAAATGCAACTGCCTATTGGCCACCAAGATCATGCAATTTTATACATCTTGCTTTTCCTAATCCAAAGTGTGATCGAAATCATTCAGCTGGTCGACCCCGCCAGCCATGAGAGGTCAATATTGCACTATACTGCACTGTTTTATACGAATTGCTGCCGTGGCGTGCACGAAATCGGGTTTATTACTGCCAGTAACTCAGATAAATATTTCAAAAATCTATCCATCTGGGGCCGTACTATTAGCAGCTAAGGATTCTTATAAGTTTCAAGGAGTAATTTATTCAAAAAAATCTACATATATTTCTTGATAATTATATTATTTCTATGGATTGGAAAGAGTATTCTTAGTTCATTTCATATAAATTCTACAACGAACGAACGCGCGAACAAAACATTTAGAATTCTTCTTGTTGTTAATCTGATTGCGATTACCTGTGCAGAAAATGTTAAACTTACATGAAATGAACTATAGTTTCATATCTATAATGCAGATGATGCTCACGGACTGCACTCCTGACGAAAGAGTGTTCTGCAAAAGTTCTCAAACACAAAAGTTCTCAAACACAAAAGTTCTCAAACACAAAAGTTCTCAAACACAAAAGTTCTCAAACACAAACATTCTCAAACACGGAAGTTCCACAGATTATTGAGTTGCTGCGAGACGAACCACATCTACAGAAATTGTTGTTGCCCACTGCAATACGCATCTAATACGCATTTACCCATTGCTGGACTTTGGCTGCAATTGTGTAGTGTGGGGCTATAATTGTTTGGCATGTCCGTAGCACAACGCTTATAGACTGCTTGGAACATGAGGAAACATCTTGAAATCAATCAGCGAAGGACAATGAGCTTCTGACCAGTTTTGAGGGATTTTCGTCAGCTATGGTAATGATATTTAAGGCCACTAAACGGAAGTTTTATTCTTGATTTGCAACAAACTTTGATAGATATAGAACAGTATTTATTTTCATGTGATTATTAAAGGACAATCAGACAATACCGCATCCTTTAGGATCTATTTTGGTATAAGATAATTACAATATTTGTTGAAAAACTCCACGACGATATTTTTTTAAAACATGAAGCACAGCAACTACCTCGCTTTGATCATCTTGGTGATGCAGTTGTAAAGAGAAATAATCCCGGTGTTGCTTTGCCTCCTCTTTGCTAAGTCCTCTTCTGTCATCTACTTATCCTTATCTTATCTTGGCTCTGTGGCGTCTATCATTGATGTTGTCATTAACATTTGTTTTTTAGTTTCTTTTTCGATACATTTTTGAACATTCTCCTCTTGATTTTAGTTTTTAAATTTTGCCTGCAGCTGACTGACAATTTCCGTGCTTTCAGTGAAACTAACAACGCAAAGCAAATGGCAAAATGTTGCCAGAAAGACACTGTTCTGGTAGCTTGCCTTTCCTATTCATTTTCCCCACTAACATGCACGAAGGAAAGAAAGTTGCCATACAAAAGCTGACAAAGAAGATTTAACAATTGTTTCGCCTAAGGCTGCACTGCAAAACCGGGCCTTAGTATACCAAAGTTCACATAGAGCATTGTGAGTACACGACCACAGTCGATTGTCAATTGTCGAGAAGCTCACAATAGGCTTGGTTGCTGAAACGTACGAATAATGCCTTTCCAGCTGGTACGAGTACGTCTCAGTGGGCAAATGAACGAGTCCAGACCAAGGCATGCGCGCACAATTGGACAAAGAGCGATGGATGAATAGCCGTGGGCTCTAGCCCCACTGATTTTTTGTAAGGACCGGCACGCATTTTGCTGCAGGAAGCGTTGGTCTAGTTTGCATCGAGCTCAACCGAGTTCAGTTTTGCGGTGTTGCGTGTTTTACTGAATTTGTTGGCGTGCTTTCTTGCATATTCTGACAAATTTCCGCTTTATCCTCCTCGTCTGCTGTGCTCGCCGAACGACTTTTAAAAGCAAATAAAATCTTTTTATTGCGAGTACGCGTATTTTTTGTCATGTGTCAATGTGTCAATAACACATTTTCTACCAGATAAGATAAACGCCGGTTCGAGGTAAAATTGCAAACGCAATTCAAGCTCTGGAAATGGCACAACAATTTATTATTGAGCAACTTGCTCGCAACAGAGACAACATTGAAAGAGTGACAGCAACAGCAACCGAATTTTTCTAGCTTCGCTTTGAACAAAATAATTCGAATAATATCAGAGTACAATTTTTCTGTTTGCTTTTACAATTTTAATTAAAATTAAAATAGAGTTTCATTTTATGATTTAATTAAGCATATGTTTGCTCAGTTGTTCACTCAGATGATCAGTTCAATGGACTGCAAATGTCAACAACATGTCAATTTGTGTTTATTTACGCGTAGTTGTCATAAATTAGTAGCACAATCAGAGATACCTGAACACGCAATGTGTTATTTGAAAAATGCCGGCTTAGCTGCGAAGTGCTGGGACACTTGCAAGAGGGGATCCTATCTGCGCTCATGGAGTGAGCCGTAATCAGAACGGCATCTAACTGACTACCAAACAAGTGAATTAATGTGTCCCAATCGAACGTTATCAGTTGGCAACTGCACACGAGCGCACACAGCAGCGCACACAAATGAACACACAAATACAAATAATATTAAATATTTTACAATATTTATCAATTAATTGTCAAAATTGTTGATAAATTCAATGAAATCGAAAAAAATTATTAAAAAGTTGCTTGTAGAAGTGTGCTCATAAAATATTGTCGACGGCATATTTGCCAAAAGATACGTTCGTCGTATCTGAGGAAAAGAGCGGATGTCTTTCTTTAATAATTTTGTGTGTTTAAAACTCGGTTCCTATTATTATAGATTACTATTTTAGATTTATGACGCAGTGGTGCCGAAAAAAATTGTTTACACATTGTAATAATGAACTTTGGAGCTTGGTGGCTTAAGTTGAATTAGCGATGTAATTCAATGGAAAGCGAAATGCCATAAATTCAAAATAAAAGTGCAATAAAAGAACACAAAGCAAACATTGCACAGCGCTCCTTATGCCCAGCAGCTCCATCATTTTCCTGAGTTAAGAAAAGCATATATGCAATTAAGGATATGAGTAGATTTGAATCTATTGGCGGCCATAAGCCAGTCGAAAAGTGTGTGATGCATACCTTGCATTCAGAAAGTGCGCCTCTGTCTATATATAAATAGAATTGGTCTTATTTCACGCACTAGTATCTAAACAAACTGCCACAAGTTGTGAGAAAGAATCGTGGCTACTAGATTTGAACGCCTGCTGCAAGACCTACGAGTATCATGTTGTATGACAGTCCCTAATGACCTTGAGTAATTCCAGAGATCTGAAGCTCTAAACATCCAGTGGTGAGCTGAAGTCCGCACAATGAGTGATTCTAGACAGCCGATACTCTAAACATCATGTAGTGAGCTTAAATCCGCATAATCAGCGGCCTGTTCCCCAGACATTCTGAGGAAAAACCCCTAGTGCCCTGGAGTAATTCCAGAGATCCGAAACTCTAAACATCCAGTAGTGAGCTGAAGTCCGCACAATCAGCGGCCCTACCCCAAAACCTTCTGAGGAAAAAGCCCTAATGACCTGGAGTAATTCCAGACATCCGAAACTCTAAACATCCAGTAGTGAGCTGAAGTCCGCACAATCAGCGGCCCTACCCCAAAACCTTCTGAGGAAAAAGCCCTAATGACCTGGAGTAATTCCAGACATCCGAAACTCTAAACATCCAGTAGTGAGCTGAAGTTCGCACAATCAGCGGCCTATCAACTGGGGCTTTCGACTCGAAGAGGAAAAGATTTTTTGGAAAGAAGCTTTTTTGAGACCAAGTCCGGGGCAGGAGTTGAAACTACGACCATCTGAATGTGAGTCTAGCATGCCTGCCACTAGAGCACAGAGAGCGACTGACCTAGTATAATGTCAAATATTGCAATATATGAGCAGCCACTAATTTTCATATTTCTATGCAAGGCGGCACTCACACGATCTGTGGCAAATTGTCGTACTAAAGTGCAAAATATCACACATTTGCAACAAATTGTGAAAGGCCTTGTAGCCAGTTGTTCCCACCCTACTTGAAATTAAATTGACAGTCGATTTGTCACAGTGATTGAAATACGAGCATCAAAAGCAAGTATCAATTTGCACCTGCACGTTGCTAGTGTGTTGTTTGTTGTGGCATTGTTCCAAGAGCATAGCAAATTGACACATTTTGTTCTTGTCACGGCATTCGTCGCCTTTATTTTTTTGTACTTGCCTCCTCTTATCAAATCAGTTACAACAGATTGGGAATAACTGCGGATTTTGAATTGGGCAACCACAATAAGATAAATTCATTTTAAGACAGTGATAACACCGCTTTCAGATTATGCTCTAATTTCCATCAACACGGGACTAGCATCATGTCATTAGCAGACCACTGCGATAGGCGAACCCATGACTAGACTACAGAGATCGCCATCAGCTGATATTGTACAATGCAAGTAGATGACTTGTGTATGGAAACTAAACCAGCCTCCTGCACACTTTATGTGCTGCTGTTCTTCATTCGCTGGGGTATGCGAATACTCTCACTGTCTCGTTCGATTCGACTTTGCCAGCCGAATCTCACTCTTAGTGTCAGGACTCACAATTAACATAACAATTAGTGTAGTGTTCAACTGAGGAGCAAGATTTGAATACGCAAGTTTTTGCACGTGAAATTGAACAAAAAAATTTATGAAATATATTTGTTAGCAATAAAAAGATGGGAAAGCATTTTCTCACACTTCAAAGCAAGAACTTCAAATGGCATCGGCTGCAATTGACTGAATTGTCTAAGCGCACCGCACCCTGTTTGCGTTCATTAATAAATATGTCAGGTACAAACAAACAACTAAGCCAGAGAGACAACATTTTAGGGTGCGCACTGCACATTTTCACTTTTATTTATTTATTAGTTTAACCTACACACACACACTGACACTCACACCCACACATATACACAGACGCCTTCAGAGAACGTGCCGAATGTGACATTATTTTATATAATTTTCACAGAATTCATTACTTTAATTAATAAAATTAAATTAATCAATTTAGCATTGCCTGCCAGAGGGCAATGTCGGCAAATAAAAGTGCACAATAATTAATTATACTCGTGTATGCAAAATTTAAAGGCGAGCACTGAATGAGTGGCGTTCAGGGCAGGGCGTTCGAGTTTAGATGTGAGAAGAATTTGTAGAAAGATAGGAAAAAATATATGTGTGTGTGGGATGGGAAACTACAACCTCCATTTTGGCTGCATGTAGAGTAGTGTCGAATTTTCTACACAATTAAATTACACGTGTAGATAAGTGGATTGAGCGGTCGCCAAAAAGGCTCACTTAGGCCATGATTGACTCTAGCGATACCGCTTGCGACACAAGTCCCATTCCCTTTCACAAGTCCAGTCATTTGGAGCCGTTGGCAGAGCTTATTTCCTTGTTTGGCATACCTCCCAGAGAGTCCAGAAAGTAGTCAGCCAGGAAAGTGTTGCGCTGAACACGTGCCAATCAGGTGTTCAAAGGTTTCTTGCTACTCCGAATCCGTGAAACTCCGGCAGAAGTGATTTGAGGCAATTCCCAGCCTTCTACCATGAGTACCCAGGGTCCAGTGTCCCATTAGGACACTTATGATGGTACCTATATTTTGTCTATTTAGATATATTAGCTCTTTGGAGGGCTTAATGTTTATTTCAGGCCAGGTCAGTGTAGCTATTTTGCATCCTACTCCTTCAGACCAGCACCTGGCCACTGCGTCTAAGAATATTGTATTAATTAGTAGCTCCCATGTAGCAATGGGAATACCAAGGTTTGACACAGCTGACTGAATCGGTATTGTAGTGCCCTCTCGGCCTAGTTCAACCGCGTTGCAGTGCCCTGGAATATCCCTGTGGCCGGGAACTCATCTCAGATGCAGACGAGTCTGCTTAGCTGTCTCGTCTATAGATTTGCTGCAGCTCTTGACGGCTTTTGATGTGATTATATCATAGTTCAGGGAGCGTAAATTCGCTTAGCCTTCAGACAGAATGCAAATATCCTGTCCAGATATCTTCTTATTCTCCTTGAGCCAAGATAGTGCTTAGTGCTTCCTCTACAGCCGAGATCTCAGCCTGAAATACGCTGCAATCGTCAGGAAGCCAAAAGGATACATTAAAGCCCAGCTCATCTGAGAACACACCACCTCCCACCCTTCCCTGTTGCTTGGATCCATCTGTATAGATATGGCTCCCTTTTTCATGTGGGGGAGGAATGGAAGGATGAGAGGAGAGGGAGTGGAGATCGTACATGGGCCATTGATACATAGCATGGTGTGATGTGGTCAAATGAGTCAGGAATACTCTACAAACATCGTACGATAGACGCATGTCGTACATCTAACAGCTTAATTTGCTTTCGCCCCAACGCCTAACAGGCAGCAGATTAAACATTACGTCTAAAAATGTCATTGGAGTCGTTCTAATGGCGACACTTGTGAATACCTCCGCCGCTTTTTGTACCTTTGTTACCAACCTGTTGTATGTAGGCATGCTTTGGGCCGTCCACCCAACAAGCACTCCATAAAAAAGGATTTGTCGTACCCCAGCTGTGTATATTCAGTAGGCTACCTTTGGCTGTAGCCCCCATTTCTTTCCTATGACAGAACTACTTGAGCCTTCTATGTATAAATCGTATTAAATACACATGTAGAGCATGTAAAATCCACATGTAGAGCATGTAAAATCCACATGTAGAGCATGTAAAATCCACATGTAAAGCGTATAAAATCCGCATGTGGAGCATGTAAAATCCACATGTAGAGCATGTAAAATCCACATGTAGAGCATGTAAAATCCACATGTAGAGCATGTAAAATCCACATGTAGAGCATGTAAAATACACGTGTAGAATAGAAAAACCCGATACTAGAATATAATTTTGCATGCATTGTGCTTTTGAATATCCATGAACCGAATTCAGCGATCGCTATGTATGTAGACTAGACCACAAATAATGATATAAAATTAATTTAATCAAAATAAAAAAGTAAACCAACAAAAGTCAAAAATAAATAAAACAATTAAATGAGAAAATGAATTGCTCTATCAACGGAGCAGAATTGACAGAGACTCTTTGCGTTTGGCTGAAAAGCGTGGCGCACCGCAAAAGACCACCACCGCCTGCAATTTTATGCTTGATTAAATATTCTTGAATTTAAATTGCCAAAATTAATCTACTTAAATGTATAATATACGTTAAATTTACTCATGCAGACAATAACTTTTATTTCAGACTATTGCAGTCATTTATTTCAAAGCCATTCTGTTGTTTGGTTGCTTGGGTGGTCTGTTGGGGGGTAAGTAAATGGGCACTTGCAGTTACCAAAACGCAATGCAACGTCATACATCGCCAACCATTTGCAGTTCTGAGTTGGGCGTGTTTTCTGTTTCTAACCACAGAGATCATGCTACTATGCGGTCAATGGGGGATCCTTTCGATTTCAATGTACTAAGCCAATCGAGCTCAGTGCTGAGTGTGATCTCTAAAGGGAACTCATTCTGGGCTACGATAGAGTGTGGTACCAGGTACTTAACCACTCCTGAAATAGTTCACTGTAAAAGGCGACGGCAGAGAAAAAGCGCACACACACAGGCGAATCATACGTACCACGACTTTAATGGGCTCTGCTCCTAAAACATACTCGTAATATTTCATTAGTTCATTTGCTAAAAGGTTCCCAAACATTTGCGATGATTTTGCGCCACCTCTTTTTGCGCTTGTCTGCAATGGAGTGGAGTGTAGTGATGACTTCGTGTGGAGTACAGAGCACCGTCCCACAATAGCCACATGATTCCTTACAAGTATGTGCTCTGCAGATGAGCCCACATCCAGTACAGCTGGAGACTGTCAAGAACTGTTGCCGCGCAATGGAGTGTGCGATTTTGTGCGAGTCTCACCGAAATGTTGCTTAAATTTGTCCTCTACTCACTTTTAATTACACATGATGAGGTGCGTGGGTGTTACAGATAAAACAAATACCAACAACGGCATTTCTAATAACACCATCAAAGGCCGTGGCAACACTCATCGCTGCTCCTTTTGAGTGTGTGTTGCTGGGTGAACGATTTGCGCTGTCTATTTCTTGTTGTTTACTGAGGGACGCGTGTAAGCCGCATATTGCATAGTGTCATGTGTGGTTATGCATAGGTGTGTGTGTGTGCCTGTGTGTGTGGGCCTTTAATTTATTTCAGCCATTTTGCGCGTTAACAATGTTTAAATTGTTTGTAATTGCAATTTAAAGCAGATTACTTCGAGAGTTTTTATATCAATGATCATAAATTTCAGTCTCACTTAAAATTCACAGTTTGTCGCATGAGTTGGAGGTCTTGTTGTGGCTATTGTTGTTGTTATTGTTATTGCTGTTGTTGCTGCTGCTGTTGCTGTTGGCGTTGGTGTTGTAGCTCTTATTGCTACTGCTGTTGACGTTGATGTTGATTTCGTTTGGTCGCTGGTTACATACAGAAATGAAATTGTTGTGTTATTGCGTTGGTAAATTTGTAATTCTTGGTGCTGCTCGCATTAATGTCAATCGAATTAAACGCTGTGAAGTCAATTAAATTACTGGCCGAACAAAATTGGACAAATTGTCCGAAAGCCATTTCATGACCTTTCGCGCAATGGAAAATAGCATAAATCGAAGTCCCTCGAGTTACCACACTTACTCCTTAGCCATCAAACGTCATTCGAAATTTCCAGAAATAATTTATAACTATAATAACAATAAATATCTGCGAGTTCCTTGTCTAGAACATATGTTCATTAGCATTACTGTATACGAGTAGAGATTGGTGAACTAGAGTCCTTATATACTGAGTAAATTCTGCTGTCCTTTTCGAGCTCAGTGTCTAAAAATCTATCACAATTGACATCGATATCGTTAGGATATATTACCTTATTAGTGGAACTCTATGCCCTCCGTATACTGTATACTCGGAATACTGTCAGTT
The DNA here is from genome assembly GCA_920105625.2 of Clusia tigrina. Classification (NCBI taxonomy): domain Eukaryota; kingdom Metazoa; phylum Arthropoda; class Insecta; order Diptera; family Clusiidae; genus Clusia; species Clusia tigrina. Next base: position 20,928,616 of record OV050032.1, read on the forward strand.
AAAATCCATCAATTGGAGGAGAAAGAAATTACTGAATTTATCATAACCAACCGGATGAATTTCCGACATTTGAAATGTACTGATTTAAACTAGTACCATGCACAACTGGGTCAACTGAAGAAGCTGCTCTGACCAGTTTCATCCTCTTGGTAGCTTATGGTAGTGCTAGCACAGCGCCGACTGCCGCACAATAAACACACATCATACGAGATCCTGGTTGTGCCTGAAGACACACTGCAAGCAGCCACTAATTAATCGACTTTGGATGAGCTACACAGTCCTCTTTGTTTACTATAAATATGAATAATCGTATATGCGGGAAAGACAACATTTTCGCTTAAACTAGATCCTAGATGCTATGTTACACGTACCACCCTTTGCTGCAGTGCAGTGCTTCTCCCTTTGGAATACATTGAATGCTTCTTCGTTAGTGCAATAAACGCTGCTTTGCATCTCCGGCTTCAACTGCAGCATCTATTTCAGGTGGCAACAAACTGATTAAGTCCTTATGTAAATACTCCAAACTAACAAGATGGTAGGTAGCAGGACAGGGTTGAAGTCTGCTCTTGTGAGCTGCAACAGAGCCAACTGGATGCTGATGAAAGGCACTTTCATGGGACTCTAAGGATACTTATTCGTAGTTAAAGAGGCACCAATTAAAGCAGCCAACTAATTTATAAGCGCCATTTTGAAATGCAAATGCGCCAGCAAAGAACTGAATTAATTACTGCAATAATCGATGTAATTAACAGCTTCCGCTTATCACGGGTGTGTATGTGTGCGAGTGTGTGTGAATGGCAATACTGGGATAGAGTGACGCCCAGCAGCACGGAGTAAAAATTTAATTAAATCGACAACATAATTGGTGAAACTGCACGCGCACTTTCATATTGGGGCTTAAAGCAAACAAAGGTGTGCGCACACAATGCACAAAAATAATAATTAAAACTGAAACACAATAAAACCGGAACGTAACCATGCGACACTTTGCGGATATTCTGCACTGCAACGGATTATGTGCTTAAAGGTAGTGCAAAAGCGAATTAAATATGCCCGCTGGCGGAGCTGGAGCCAGAGCCGGAGCCTACATGCATTGCTCCATCAGCCAGCAGTGTCCCCGTGCAGCGCAGCGCACAATCACGTCATGCCATCGAATCGCCCCTTTAGGCGGCACACTCGTTCGCATCGCATCTGTCAATCGTGTCGCAGCCAGCTGCAATCAGGCGCCAACCGCACTTCGATACGGTCGCAAATTAATTTTAAATATCAATTTCGCATTATTTTAATAACGTCAGCTCTGCACAAAAACACACAAAGGCAGTGAACAATGCACTGGCGTGTCGATCAGGACTGGTTCCACACAAAAGGTCGACCGTTTGTGTGGTGTCCTGCCTACCATTTGGAACGATTTTCAGTTTGTAATCAACAAACACTTTAATACAATGAATGCCACATTTTGTCGCATTTTTCAAATTACTCCTTTCAACCCATCAAAATCACACACAGGCAAGAAAATTTAATTTCACCTCAGCAGCCGGACTGCCCTCAAGTGACCGCCACTCTCTGAGCCACTGAATACAGGCCACCATAGCAACGCTAGCTAGAGACGCACTGTTCGAACAAATGTGAACAATATTCGATTATTCGGTTTTGCGCTACATTTGCTGACTACGAGTACTGATTTGTTCACTATGTTAAGTCCCGCATTGAGCAAGTCCTCAGGTTCCCATAGGAGTGTCCACAGGTTCCCGTAGGAAAGTCCACAGGTTCCCATAGGAGTGTCCACAGGTTCCCATAGGAGTGTCCACAGGTTCCCGTAGGAGTGTCCACAGGTTCCAATAGGAGTGTCCACAGGTTCCCATAGGAGTGTCCACAGGTTCCCGTAGGAAAGTCCACAGGTTCCCATAGGAGTGTCCACAGGTTCCCATAGGAGTGTCCACAGGTTCCCGTAGGAGTGTCCACAGGTTCCAATAGGAGTGTCCACAGGTTCCCATAGGAGTGTCCACAGGTTCCCATAGGAAAGTCCACAGGTTCCCATAGGAGTGTCCACAGGTTCACATAGGAGTGTCCACAGGTTCCCATAGGAGTGTCCACAGGTTCCCATAGGAGTGTCCATAGGTTCCCATAGGAAAGTCCACAGGTTCCCATAGGAGTGTCCACAGGTTCACATAGGAGTTTCAACAGGTTCCCATAGGAGTGTCCACAGGTTCCCATAGGAGTGTCCACAGGTTCCCATAGGAGTGTCCACAGGTTCCCATAGGAGTGTCCACGGATACTCGACACACTCGTTTCTTTATGCCAGAGTTTTCACTTGAAATGTGGAACTTGTGGTGGATCTTCAAAAAAAAATGTGGACATATGGAAAATGAGCGTGATCGGTTTCACATCTCTTTCATATTTTATTAGGGTAGTAATGTGCTACTGTCCTGCCCTTGCGAGGAGGAGATTTTGAGGACCTTGCTGAGCTAACCTCCATTAGCATAAGAAATATCGCTCGCTTCATCAGGGAATTGCACCGATTTCCTCTTTATTCCCGGGGGAGTTGTTGAGGGAGATCTGAGTCTCTATGGCAACACAACAGACTAATCCTTGTAACCTAACTTAACCTAACCTAGGACAGTATGAAAGAGTTAAAAAGAAACAGTAGATACCCACAAAATTAAAGCGTGGTGGATTTGTTACTTGTCGTGGTAAGTACAGCAGATTGAGAAGCTTGCAACCAATCGTGGTTGATCTACCACCAATTGTGGTAAAGTGGTGCCGATTCGAATTGGCTTTCGTGCCGCTTTGGTTATTTTTTAGCTTTCTTATATCTGATTATTTCCTAAGGTTGTGGGGTTCGTCGTAGAATTGATGGATCGCCAGGCAGATCGTTTATCGCTTCTAGTTGCGTCTTCGAATGTGATATACGCACAATCATATCTAGTTGAAAAATGTATATATAAGAATATATGTTTATGAGAATAAAATCAAATGCGGAATTCAAAAGGTGTCTTCTTCTGGTACTAAACTGTACACCGGACTATAAAAAACACAAGTATTATCACAGGCGTTTTAAGCGGACACTGTAGACTCAACTATCATATGAATAAGTTCGGTCTATCTTCAGATGCCATCTGTAGATTCTGTGGAGAAAGTGACAAAAAAAACTACACCTGATCACAGACCGCGGACCTTTGGCACACGAACGACGCAGTGTTTTGAATATAAAGAAGAAGATGAATATGGATATGAATATGAAGAATCTGAATATGAAGAATCTGAATATGAAGAATATGAATATGAAGAATATGAATATGAAGAATATGAATATGAAGAATATGAATATGAAGAATATGAATATGAAGAATATGAATATGAAGAATATGAATATGAAGAATATGAATATGAAGAATCTGAATATGAAGAATATGAATATGAAGAATATGTATATGAAGAATATGAATATGAAGAATATGAATATGAAGAATATGAATATGAAGAATATGAATATGAAGAATATGAATATGAAGAATCTGAATATGAAGAATCTGAATATGAAGAATATGAATATGAAGAATATGAATATGAAGAATATGAATATGAAGAATATGAATATGAAGAATATGAATATGAAGAATATGAATATGAAGAATATGAATATGAAGAATATGAATATGAAGAATTTGAATATGAAGAATATGAATATGAAGAATATGAATATGAAGAATATGAATATGAAGAATATGAATATGAAGAATATGAATATGAAGAATATGAATATGAAGAATATGAATATGAAGAATATGAATAGGAAGAATATGAATATGAAGAATATGAATATGAAGAATATGAATATGAAGAATATGAATATGAAGAATATGAATATGAAGAATATGAATATGAAGAATATGAATATGAAGAATATGAATATGAAGAATATGAATATGAAGAATATGAATATGAAGAATATGAATATGAAGAATATGAATATGAAGAATATGAATATGAAGAATATGAATATGAAGAATATGAATATGAAGAATATGAATATGAAGAATATGAATATGAAGAATATGAATATGAAGAATATGAATATGAAGAATATGAATATGAAGAATCTGAATATGAAGAATATGAATATGAAGAATATGTATATGAAGAATATGAATATGAAGAATATGAATATGAAGAATATGAATATGAAGAATATGAATATGAAGAATATGAATATGAAGAATATGAATATGAAGAATATGAATATGAAGAATATGAATATGAAGAATATGAATATGAAGAATATGAATATGAAGAATATGAATATGAAGAATATGAATATGAAGAATATGAATATGAAGAATCTGAATATGAAGAATATGAATATGAAGAATATGAATATGAAGAATATGAATATGAAGAATATGAATATGAAGAATATGAATATGAAGAATATGAATATGAAGAATATGAATATGAAGAATATGAATATGAAGAATATGAATATGAAGAATATGAATATGAAGAATATGAATATGAAGAATATGAATATGAAGAATATGAATATGAAGAATATGAATATGAAGAATATGAATATGAAGAATATGAATATGAAGAATATGAATATGAAGAATATGAATATGAAGAATATGAATATGAAGAATCTGAATATGAAGAATATGAATATGAAGAATATGTATATGAAGAATATGAATATGAAGAATATGAATATGAAGAATATGAATATGAAGAATATGAATATGAAGAATATGAATATGAAGAATATGAATATGAAGAATATGAATATGAAGAATATGAATATGAAGAATATGAATATGAAGAATATGAATATGAAGAATATGAATATGAAGAATATGAATATGAAGAATATGAATATGAAGAATCTGAATATGAAGAATATGAATATGAAGAATATGAATATGAAGAATATGAATATGAAGAATATGAATATGAAGAATATGAATATGAAGAATATGAATATGAAGAATATGAATATGAAGAATATGAATATGAAGAATATGAATATGAAGAATATGAATATGAAGAATCTGAATATGAAGAATATGAATATGAAGAATATGTATATGAAGAATATGAATATGAAGAATATGAATATGAAGAATATGAATATGAAGAATATGAATATGAAGAATATGAATATGAAGAATATGAATATGAAGAATATGAATATGAAGAATATGAATATGAAGAATATGAATATGAAGAATATGAATATGAAGAATATGAATATGAAGAATATGAATATGAAGAATATGAATATGAAGAATATGAATATGAAGAATATGAATATGAAGAATATGAATATGAAGAATATGAATATGAAGAATATGAATATGAAGAATATGAATATGAAGAATATGAATATGAAGAATATGAATATGAAGAATATGAATATGAAGAATATGAATATGAAGAATATGAATATGAAGAATATGAATATGAAGAATATGATTATGAAGAATATGAATATGAAGAATATGAATATGAAGAATATGAATATGAAGAATCTAAATATGAAGAATATGAATATGAAGAATATGAATATGAAGAATATGAATATGAAGAATATGAATATGAAGAATATGAATATGAAGAATATGAATATGAAGAATATGAATATGAAGAATATGAATATGAAGAATATGAATATGAAGAATATGAATATGAAGAATATGAATATGAAGAATATGAATATGAAGAATATGAATATGAAGAATATGAATATGAAGAATATGAATATGAAGAATATGAATATGAAGAATATGAATATGAAGAATATGAATATGAAGAATATGAATATGAAGAATATGAATATGAAGAATATGAATATGAAGAATATGAATATGAAGAATCTGAATATGAAGAATATGAATATGAAGAATATGAATATGAAGAATATGAATATGAAGAATATGAATATGAAGAATATGAATATGAAGAATATGAATATGAAGAATATGAATATGAAGAATATGAATATGAAGAATATGAATATGAAGAATATGAATATGAAGAATCTGAATATGAAGAATATGAATATGAAGAATATGTATATGAAGAATATGAATATGAAGAATATGAATATGAAGAATATGAATATGAAGAATATGAATATGAAGAATATGAATATGAAGAATATGAATATGAAGAATATGAATATGAAGAATATGAATATGAAGAATATGAATATGAAGAATATGAATATGAAGAATATGAATATGAAGAATATGAATATGAAGAATATGAATATGAAGAATATGAATATGAAGAATATGAATATGAAGAATATGAATATGAAGAATATGAATATGAAGAATATGAATATGAAGAATATGAATATGAAGAATATGAATATGAAGAATATGAATATGAAGAATATGAATATGAAGAATATGAATATGAAGAATATGAATATGAAGAATATGATTATGAAGAATATGAATATGAAGAATATGAATATGAAGAATATGAATATGAAGAATCTAAATATGAAGAATATGAATATGAAGAATATGAATATGAAGAATATGAATATGAAGAATATGAATATGAAGAATATGAATATGAAGAATATGAATATGAAGAATATGAATATGAAGAATATGAATATGAAGAATATGAATATGAAGAATATGAATATGAAGAATATGAATATGAAGAATATGAATATGAAGAATATATCCTAGATATGAAAATGATCTCCCAACTTGATTTCTCCAAATTACATGAATTCCTGTCGGAAATTAGCCTAACAGCAAATCTATAGATAAGACTCTCCTGATATTTTAACTAAATAGGGGCATCACAATAGATCTTTCAGGGCCACAGTAAATAAATCTAATATTATTATTTTATACTCTGTTAATTTTGGTGGGTATGTTAAGCGGTCGCCACAAAGGCACACTTGGGCCATGATTGCCCTTTGTGATACCACCTAATCCTATTCCCTTTCACAAGTCCAGCGGAGCTTATTTCCTAGTTTGGCATATCTCCCAGAGAGTCCAGAAAGTAGTCAGCCAGGAAAGTGTTGCGCTGGACACGTGCAAATCAGGTGTTCGATGGTTTATTGCTACTACGCATCCATGCAACTCCTGCAAAAGTGGTTTGAGGCAATTTTCAGCCTTCAACCATGAGAAGCCAGGGTCCAGAGTAGTGGCAATATTGTCCAAGAATATTCCCTGCACCTCGTTTTCCCCCATTAGTGTATTTGCCGTCTTAAAGGCCGAGTATCCCTGCTGGTGGACAGCATATTCTTTGTCTTACCCTCGTTCACCGTCATACCCACTTCTGCTGATTCTTCTTCAATGGCGGAAAATGCAGCAGTAACATCTCGCTTGCAACGTCCAATGATGTCGCATATGCGAGGAGCTGGACACTTTTGTAGAAAATAGTGCCATTCCGATGCACAGTACCACTTCCATGGTGAAATTGAAGTGGTCACACGACAGTGGATCACCTTGTCTGAAACCTAGCACGGTATTAAATGATTCGTAGGTCACTTCCTACCTTGACAGAGCTGGACGTATTGCTCCATACACTTTACAGAGCCGTATTAGCTTCATAGACTTAAATATTCTCATTTTTTCTAATTGAGTCAACTATTTTACCCACCTAAACATTATTTAATAGAAAAGTAGTTTGCTCTGCTGTAAGACTGTGTTTGGTAGTCGGTCTGACACGCCAAAGGTTATATAGCAGGGATTTTCGAAGTTCTTAGTGCCTTTAATTAGTTTCTTGCCTAAATAGAATCATACTGTACCAAATTGTACTGCTGTAGTCCTTGTACCAGATGCTTTTCTACGACCAAAACTGTGTGTTTTCCAAGTCAACATTGAATTTTTAGAGTACAGTTTGAGTACGCGAAGGATTTCATCAACTTCAGTCATTTGTCCACAACAAAATCGACCGTATCCGGTATTCGAATCAGGGATTAATTAACTTAGCGCCATTTGAACATCGCTACGGCCTTCACTAGACGATAATGCATTTGCTAATTGAATTTCGCAGCGCACACACCTCAAGCACACGCTACACATGGCACTTCCCATGCTCCGCGGCTTCGTGCGATAAAAGGTCGGCACGTACGCGTTTCGCATTTCGCATGCTGGAACTTTTATTGCAGATACGAGTAGCGAACGAAATAATACGGAAAAAATCTGAAATTAATGAAAAAGAAAATGTTTCGGAACTGTTTTGATTGTTTTTTCTTTTTGTTTTGGTCTTTTGTTGCTTTTTTTATACTCGTATGAGCGTAGCAAAATTTCCCACGAGACTTTTGCTACATGCCTGCATGCGGTCAGAACACAACCCGTTAACCACAAATACCCCTCTCGGAATTTGTAGAACGTCAAAGTTACTGCGGCACTATTTCAAGGATACACAGTTCCTTTCATACACGCACATTGCGACATTGGCTGTTAAGAAAAGCCACCAAGGAATGATGCCCCTCCACACACGGCTGGCAGGCTTTTAACCTTTTCAATAGCAGAGTCGAACCCTCTTCCAAGAAGTCACGTTAGTATCTGCACATGTTGTGATGAAGGGGACTTTGAAGACGGCAAACACAACTTCGAGCTTCGAGTTTATCACAGGATTTCTATGGACACACGTGTGAATCAAGCAAAATAAGCGCATTTTCGTGCCTGATGGCTGAATATGTTGATTCGGTCTAACTTTCTCAGCCGCAATATGTGTTAAGTGGGTCGCACCACACCTTCGTTTTGTAGGTTTCCTAGATTTTCCTTGCGGCAAGCGTAGAAGTCTTTCACCTAAATTTCAAAATGGGACCAGCCAAGGGCACATGCTACTGCACCGGTCGTTGGTACTTCAGTTGGCGGCACCAACCGCAGCAGCAACCGTAACAGCAGCAGCAGCACCAACAGCGGCGGTACCAACTCCAAAATGTTGCCGCTGTCAGCGGCACATCAGCAACAATTCAATCGGAACATTAAAAATGCATTTGCCACAGTTTTCGAGCTCACTTTTTGTTGCTGTTTCTTCTACTTTTGCTTATTTCTTGTTTACATCGCAGCGACTGTTCAACACAAAAAAAATTGAAAAGCCAAACGACAACAACAAAGAAAATGCTCACATCAAATAAACAAAAAACCAAAAAAAAAACAACTGGAAACTGAAAAAAAAAGAAATCGCGGTTACACTTTGACCAAGTTTTGCGCAAAAGTGGAGCACTCGAGCCAACATGCACAGGCAAACAAATGGGCAGCAAAGTAAATGCCGCACAGCAACAGCGGCAATAGCAGCACATACGCGCAAGGACCTGTGTGCCAGGTACAGGATGTGCCCGGGCATGTGCATGTGCAGCGCTATAAAATTGCATTCATCCACTGCATGCGAAATTTTTTGCAATAAAACTGCTTTTATTATTGCCGTTGTTGCCAGCGCGCCTGCTGCTGTTGTTGTTGTTGCCGCTTGTTGTAGTAACTAAAGTGTACCTACGTTGTGTTAGCATGAAATTAAACCAAGCAAAGTGCCACTGACAGCAGTTGCAGTCAAGCAATTTCTGCATATTAGTGCCTGCCCTGGAATTGTGTGTTGATGCCAACCACAACACAAATTTGTGCTAAGGTAAGCTAAAAATAGCTGCTGCTGCTGCTGCTGGTGCAAAAATCCAAAAAAATGAAAGAAAAACAAAGAAAAAAAAGGCAAATGTGCAACTTTTTACACATACCCAAACGTACTTACGAGTGCATATGCGCACATCATCATTTCAGTTGCTCCCAGCGAGGGCATGGAGGCCATACGCACCAGCCGAGTGGGGCTTTCAGACCAGTCTTTTGCCCCATTTGCAAATACTCGTAACTAAGTGGCTTAAAAAGGAAAGCAAAAATCAATAGACTGCATTACAGGCGGGGTGGGCTGATGTGTTTTTTTAGGTGGATTGTTGCAAGAATTTTATGGCTAAACTCTCACTCTCCGTGCATGGCTGCTTTTTATGGCAAAACTGCCTTCCATTAAGTAAGAATTGCACATCGATTGATCGGCATACGTGCCCACATGACCCTCCCGGAATACGAGTATCGCCCAGGGAAAATAGCCCACAAATGAATAATGAAAAATCACTTAAACTGCAAATTGGAGTTCGTTACATTATCACAGTAAACCATCACAGTGTGTCCCCAATCAAGTGTTCAGTGATTCAGGTGTGGCTCCCAAGAATCGAACAACCATCCTATCCGCATGATTTGACCTTTATCAAACTCAAAACGTTACTAACCAGGAATTGTTAACGTTCAAATAATGGCTTAATCAGAGCCGTTAAATGGTGAATTGTTCGATCTCCCGGGATTCAGTAGCCTCCTTTCCTAATGTTTCCTGTTTTTTTTCTTTTGTCTATGCGAAGAAGCTTGCCGCAGTATGCCACTGCTCTTCCCAACGAATGTCTCTCCATCTCTAAGGTAGGGCCCGGCAAACACAAATACACAGGATCACACACAAGCTTGGAGCTTTTAGTGTACGGATTTGTGCTGACGAAAGCTTTGACGGTGATATCCTGATCCCCGTGCGGGTTCTTCGGTACAGTATCTTAAGGAAGAGGGTATCTCGTAGTCAATATAGTCCGGCTACACTATTTTTCGCTGTGATATTGTAGATTAAGAATGAGGCCATTTTTGTGTGGGTTTTTTGTTTTTGAAGAATTTTCCATTCCGATTGCTTTGGCCGATTATCAGTTTATTATTTAATATTTCCATGGGCATTGGATAGGAATTTTGAAGTTCCTGACCCGTTGTCAGTGTGGTGCAATTTTTCCCATCCGTATTCAGTGTTTATTGTTGGATTTATGCTCTTGATTTAAAACATATGCACAGGCAGGTGGAATTGAACGTTGTTGGATAGATTTTTATCAAAACATGAAAGCAATTGTGATGAACCAAAAACCACGTGGTTGTTGTTGTTGTAAGGTTGCTGTGTGCCATTCAGAAGACCTTTGACATCACCATTAAAGCAGCGCAGTGTATAAAGTCCTCAACACCACAGTCTAAAGCCACTTCCGCGGCATGATTTGTGGTGTTTCCTCTGTGCAATCGGGCGCCGTTCACCATTCAAAACACCACTTTAAAACGTGTGTACTGTTTTTATGTTCCAGACTATTGTGCTATGCTGGCTAGAGAGAGCCACTGTGGGGAAGCATTTATTGCTAGTGAAAGTAATAATTTATGTGCTCAACTTAAAAAGGCGTCTTTAGTCTGCTCTCATAGGACCACAGGGGGATAAATGTCTTAAGGACACTTGTCTAAAGAAAAAACTGTGTAACAGGACTAAAACTGAATCAGGTTTTCATTGTTCTATTCTGAACAATTTACGCAGTTTCTCTAATTACTTTCCATTTAACAGTTCTAGCGTATAAGTGTGCATATACCCATGTGCACACATGTCCTTCATATATACAACAACAACAATAACAACAACTAGAAACACAAATTGCTGTAAAGCGTCATCTAAAAAGCTCGCCTCAAATATATGCATAACGTACAGTAAGCATCCTTGAAATAGTTCTGCTTGAATGGCTGAGCAGATCCCCCTTCAAAAAATTAAGCTGTATGTGCACACACAAAAACCACGTCTCCAGCGCGTTGTCCTTACCAAAGGACAATTTCCACAAATTCAATGCATCTTACGTGCCAAAATCCAAATCGCATAAAGTCGCAAAAAAGCCAAAAGGGAAACCAAAGAGAGAAAAAAACACTCAAGTGTATTGATTGTGCATGACTTCGGCGTCCGAATGTCTGAAATAGCAAAATGTACCACAGCAGGCAGCTTTACCGCAGGACCAATGCATTTTTAAACCGTAAGCAAGAAAATCACACACAGCCACACAAACTCAAATGGAGTGCAAAAAGCAAGCAAGCAACGGGGGAAAAAATTCGAATCTCAAGCTATGTGTGCATAAAACGATTGTCAAATGCGGACCGTGATACAGCGCTGCCGAAATCCAGTCAGACGTACGCCTCAGCCAGCCAAAATGTAGCCGGACAGAGTGCACGCAACACTCCTTCAGAAAGTTCGGCCATGCGACCGATTCGCCGGAGCCGCTCGCAGACACTCCCGCGCACATCTGCATGCCCCAAGACACAGCGCGTACCATGCAGACACGCCCTAAACTGGCGAACGTGCAGCGCCAACAATTTCTCATCATTGAAATGTGTGCGGAAATTCTTTTCGTATTTATGTACGAATATTTCGATACATCGAAATGGATTTCTTGTGCGGTGGCCGCTGTCGTGTATTTCACCGACCCAGTGGGAAATGGCAGGCGTAGGAAGGCCTCTTGGGAGGGCCGAAACGACATTTTTCCCACAAAAAGAAAGTGTAGTCAGCGATTACATAATTTAGATATGAAGCATCAAACTTCATATTAAGACACAAACGCGAGCAAAGCACAGCAAACACACTGATGCGGACGCATAGACGAGGCATGGCGATTCCTCTGAAGATGAGTACGGTAACTGTGACTTGTGTGAGTGTGTTTCGGGTTCGAGAAACCTGGTCCATTCTTTTGTTCGCGGCTATAAGCCGTGTCTTGTCGGGGGTCCAATAGTTTTCCCTCTGACGCACTCGTTGTGGGTGTGGGTGCTTGCAACTGAAATACTTCTACTTTGTGAACTTTTTAGGAAAAGAAAAAAAGTGGGAAGTTGCCGTGCGGGTATCACCGTCAAAATCACAGCAGGGAACTTCTGAGAGAAGATCGACTTCACGACTAAAGCCAAAGCATATGTGAAGTGGGCAAGAAAATGCACCTACAGCACTACTACTACCACTACTACTGCTGGCATCCTTACCTGTGGCTCTAGCAGCTTCCACTCTCAAGCCACTGATTTGGTGTTTATGGTCATTTTCACATACGCCACACTCGCCCACCAACACACGCACTCATTGGCGCTGCTTGCTGGTAGGAACGTGTCTAATGCAGCAGCACCAACATTGGCAGCTTTCCAAAAGTAACTGGCATCAGCGAGCTCTCTCAGAAATACCTTGACACACATTGTCAGACATTTGGAAATATCCCGGAATTTCGATTTTTCAATTTGCAAATGTTTTTCAATGTGATGGCGTTGATTATGAACAGCTTCCAAAATTGCCGCCCTCTTCGGAGCACGAGCGCCACAGCAAATGCATGCAGCCACACGCAAACACCATCACACAAACTCCTCATGCCCAGAAACACAGACAGACACTCCCTATGCAGGCGCGTATTTGCATTCGTGTTTTTGCCACAAATGAAGTTTTAAGTTATTCATTGGAGTGGTTCGCCAAGTGTCCTTACACCGAGCACGGTACGTGTAAAAATTGCAAATTGCTACTCGTAAAATCTGATATTTCAGACATTGCTGCCACTCTACGTAAGGCCATGCAAGCATTCTGATTTTAATTAAAGTAATTAACTTCTGTGTGCCAACAATTGGGCAGTTCTGGACACTTGAATCTTGATATTTGAAATTGTGAGGCCGAATAAAGCAGATATTTAGGCATACTCCAGCTCTGTTATGAGTGCAAAAAAGGATGAGGAATTAATTTTGATAATTTTGTTGACGTACCTAATAAATTGCTCACAACTTTATTTGAGTGAGTAGCCCCGGTATCAATTTACAAGAAGCACTGTTCAACGGGTTCGTCCATTCTACCATGCATTGACCTTACCCAGAGCACACAAAGGTGGCAAGTGAACATTTGCTTAGATAAATGTTTGCGCATACGGCGATAACTCACCGACAAAACATTCGGAGCAGCGTGGAAGCCTTCAAATTGAGTTGTTAAATGTGCTTGCAAGGACCTTCACATAAACAGCAACCGAGAATAAATTCGGCAATGTCGGTTACCATGTGTGGTCGTCGCTCGGGCTATGATATATACTGACTTGTGTTTGTAAAATGTAATAAGTGGGCATTTAGTGAGTCATCGCAGAAAAATGAAAAGCAACGCCGTCGTACACCCACAAGGATTATATGACTACCTTAGTTTCTTACAACAATCAGACCCAAGTCTCATGTCACAGATATATTATTTTAGATTCTCATATCTTCAGTTTAACTCCTTCTTTATGGCTGCCCAACCCGATTCTAGTGTCCAACCCGAAGCATTATTATTTCTTTTCTTTGTTGCTTCTTTATTAGTGCATTGTAGTGTATCCTGGGCATTCGCAGTGGAGCCTTTGATTGTGGTAATTGTTGTGTTGTTATTAAGCTCCAACATCATTTCATTTGTGAGAGTCTCCTAATTTTGTATATCATTGAAGCTATTGTTAAAACTGATATACCCGAAATCGAAATGATGGCCAAATCGACGCAAGAAGCTATTCCCAGCAAGCACATTTAGCGTGTCCAACTACTGAGCATGCCTTTCAATGCAATAAACGCCTTTTCAAATACTCCTGTTCCACAAAGTCCGTCAATCGTATGTAAATCAAGCACCACAGTCAGTCACAAATTATGGCATTCAGATTACCGTGTAAAACGTTGCAATTGTAGCCCAACTGCAGCAAAAGAAATGTGCGAAAGTCTATATAAAGGAAACCCACCGCATAACTTTTCACGATGGTCTTATATGGATCTCTTGCAAAGGAAATTTCTTGCATGACTGTTTACTGTGTCCTTTAAAAATATTTGCTGAAGCCATAAGCAGAAACCCACAGAAAATTTTATATCGTTTTATCAGATAAAACTGTCTGAAGCATTCGAAGTGTGCACAGAACAAAAGCACCCCGTCTCACACACTGCCACACACGCACACACCCAAAACTTGCGAACTAAAAATGAAGTGGGACTGCACCAAAGTAAAAAATGCCAAACTCAAACTTGCCATAGAAAATATGAAACAATAACAGGATTACCCAAAAATTATGTGAACTGAGAGACACCCCCTTTAAGGCTATCCCGGTCGAACAACACAGAAACATCGAACTTTTCACAGCACAAATTGTGAAATGTAAAATCATTCCTCTCTGAGTATAGACTAAGAAAACTGCGAACATAAACTGGCAGTTGACAGTTTTGGTCTAGTTTATGCACCTTTCCTAAACTGCACTCGGGCCCTTCATGGGCTAGAGCGAACCCTTCATGGACTGCAGCGGCCCATTTATTTTACATCGCTCAATTTAGAGATTCTTTAATTAAGACCGGATCTTTCGCAAACACTACTTTTCAAGGGTGATTGTGTGCGATATTGAATGTCACAAATGTTTTACTGGGATATATATATATATATATATATATAGAAGAGCCTCTTTTCGTTTTCCCCTATTCTATTGTGGCTACAATATTTCCATCTATCAATTAAAGTTATATTTCCTTGCCACAAAATGAGTTTGAAAATACTGCTTATCACCCCATGCACTATAAAGCTCTTAAACCGCTTTGCGAAATGAACTTTAGGTCTGGGTCACATCCGGCTAAAGGATGCCTGTCAGGCTACATGGGAGCCTGCAGTGTTCGTCTGCTTGATATGCCCCCATATATAACGATAAGTTGACTGATGTCTTACTATCCAACCAATCGCCTTCATTTGCAACAGAGTACAAAGAGCGCATCTCCGATGGATTAGACTCAATTACGGCGTCTTAAGCGGGCGCTAATCCGCCTTTCAACGGAAGCACTTAATGGCTTTGCTCATGTGTTTTGTATATTGAGTCGTATTTAGTGTGGAATGTAAGCTGCTTAGCAATTTTCACCTAACACAGGGTAATGAAAACCCACTCGCGACCCACGACAATGCGAAGTTTGCACACATGCCAACACACACGCCTCTGAGCGGCTACGTATGCAGCAAGAATCGTCTAAGAGCACTGCCAGCTCACTGTTGGATTTGTGGTGAGACCTGGAGCTGTCTCCATGGCTACGCTAATTGCTCCACGCTTGACAAACGAGCCACTCAACGGGCAACGTTTGTGGTTCGTGTTCAGTGTCGCTCCAATACTGTTCTACCAATTAGATTTAAACATTAACGCAATGTGCACAAAATAATTGTGTTCGTGTTGAATTTTTGTTAATTGTCGTGTTTTCCATTTTAGGTGCTGTATGCGGCGGTAATTGCTGCTCAGATTCCACCGAAATCGAACTGCGACAGAAGGCCACCACCGAGTTTGAACGTTTGTTGCATCATCACACCAAAAGTCTGCGCGGCATATTGGAGTCCACCGCCAGCTTATTCCAAAGTGAGTAGAGACATGATGCATATGATTTATTTTTTATTATTGTTATTGTTGCTACAGTGTTTTTAATTTCAGTTTATAAACTTTTTGTTGTATTTGTGTTTTTTGTTGTTTATTTTGTGCATATTCCTCCGCAAACTCTTTATGCAAATTGTAAATTCGTGCTAATGAATTATTTTAGTCATGCAACGCGCACAGTGAAATAAAAATTATTGCTTCCCTTGTTGGCGCAAAAAATTAGCATTATTATTCAAAATAATTATGCAAATTTTTAGCATTCAAAACCAAACCAAAAAGAAATGTATACAAAATTCATAAAATTACCGAAATGTGTGCAGAACAGGCCGACTGCAGTGCAGTGCACTGGAGTGAATGCATGTGGTCAGAAAGGACGAAACACAAACTTCGAAGCTTGTTGTTTGAAGCCTGTTCGTGTACAACACTATAATAAAGGCGTTGCATTTTGGCGCAGAAATTTGGTGGTAAAAGTATGTGGTGCAACATGCATAGAGGAAGTCTCTCCAGCAGTATGTGGCGTCTGTACACCGGCAGTGGTTAATGGGGACGAATTAGCCTGAATTGCTGAATCTAATTGCAACAGATCCTTACCAAAGAATGTGTCTAAGTATGCAATTCCATCCTATGCCTCAGCTCAAAATTGTGCGCTGATGACTGGAGCCTACTGGAAAATCTGCTACTCGGGACGCCTGCATTCCACACCGATACTCCTCCTTAGGTTCAGTCGCTTGCTGCTTGCCGATTAGCATATTAGAAAATTATCTTGGTAGCGACTCCTGGGGTAGGTGACCCAACCACCTAAGATAAAACCTGTCAATTATAGTGGCACTTCTGTGGAAATCTACTTGTAGCTTTCCTTCAGAGGTTGCAAGGTGAACTTGAATCCAGATAGAAGTCACTGTAAAGTCCCTTTGAGTGACCACGTAGCTTGATGGACAAAGAAACACGTCAAATTGGAGTTTCCAGCATTCGTATTCCTCTCTCGACATCCGCTGTAAATACAAGTATGTCAATTATCTGTCATTACTTTGCATTTGACAAGGCACTTATGTATATGGAAGAGCCCATCTCGTTCTATAGATTCCGACATCGCATCCTCGCACCAGTCGCAGTGCTCCATCAGCTGTGATACTTAATGTGCCAAGTATTTGGAAAGTGAACAATTTTGGCATGACACCAACACAAGAATGTTTTGACCCTAGTAAAGCAGGCTAAGATTAAACAATTCATAATTCAATGAATTGCATAGCATGCCATTTCAGTTACTTCTCAACCATCGCTGGCAGTTATGTATGCTAATGTTTGTTTTGCGGATACTGTGCTCACATCACCAATGCACTTAATGTGGTGCCTGTTTGCGTAGCAACCGCTAATTAGTAATTGCATTTTGATCAACACATCAGTTGCAAATTGTTGCTATTATAATTATTATATTTATTAAACAGTAATTTGTGTGTAATTATGAAAGTTTGCTGAAAACGACACCAGCGACAACGAGAAATGATCCGGCAATTACATAAGAGTACAGTCGCATACACATTTCTGGCATTCGATTATGCACCCCTGCAGTGAAACGGACTAGAAATTACTTCTGACTATCGGCACTGGCGAGGAGCCGAGAGTATAAATGGAACGTGTCCCTCTGTGGTCGAGTGGTCAGCATGCTAGGTAATTATGTCTGCGTCTGGCCACCGCTGGGCAAGTGCATAGAATATGTTCTGCTGTTTCCTGCTCCTCTTGACAGAGTCGACAGGAATCGTCTTCTACCACGCCTATTTTTTTCAGATGGTAATTTAGTCTACAATGTCCTGTTAAAAGTTCAGTATAGAGTTTGATGTCATTTCTGCTGAGGTTTAAAGAAGCATCTACCCTGATGTGTTCAGGGTCAATGAGTAGTCTCGATTGCCGCATGCCTTTTTGGGCTCCCCAGTAGTTTAGCAGACCTCGTTTTTCCTGTTCGCACAACAAGTTATTTGTGAAGCTATGATTACTCCACAGACGGGTTCTGGACCTATGAAGGCAGTGTCTGCGCTCCTTTTTGCCAAAGAGCCTGCCATTTCGTTGCCCTCATGTCCCTCATGTCCCGGTACCCACATTAGCGTGCAAGAGTTTCTCGCTGCTAGAGTATTGAGGAGTTTAGAGCATTCCCAGACCACCTTTGATCCCCTTATCTATCATAAGCCATCCTAATATGGTTTTTTACACTCTAAAGCAGCAACTATATCCAGTATGGAAACCACTCTAACGCTGACAAAACGCCGTTTTTCTGTCATACACTTTTTGACAGCCGTGGGGACGCTGTCAAAGTCGTTCTCACCAGCTTGCATCATTAAAAAATACATATCAAGCCTTTGTTTCTCTTTCAAATTGTCTGCCCCCGCCCACTAATTTTGGATGCTTTTGCACAACAGGCTCGGAACTGCTTCCTTTTCTGCTGGGATGCTTTTATGTTAAGCAATGTGTGGCGTGTTACTTGTAAATATGGAATGCCTTCGCTGCACACACATCATGCGCTTTGTAAATATAACTTTGGTCACGTTCTCAGTGAGTTTAAAAGTGGTTTGGTGTGGCTCCTGTTGTTGTTGCATTTTGTGTTTCCTTTTTTTTGGTAAGTTTCTGTTCTGAACTTGGGCTTATGAATTGCACAACATTTTGTACAATGCTCATACTGCCTTACTTGCATTCCATATTGGGTGGGAAAGACAGGCTGCGCCTTTAATTTCTGTCTTCTTGTATGCATGCGCTTCACATGCACACTCGTCCGGCCTTGCGTGTGTGTGCGTGTGTGCGTATCTGCATTTGTACCTATGTTTAGAGCATTGTTGGGGCACACAAACTTTGTTGCTGCTTCAAATATTTCTCGGAATTATGAGTGCGCTTATTGCTCTGCAGACAGTAAATCTTTTTTATTTATTTTTATTTTATAATTTTTTTGTTGATTCTCTTTTTGTGCGGTTTTTTATTTTTTAAATTATGAGTTTTGTGGTTTTGATTTTTATATATTTACATTTTTTATTCCACACTCCACTCATTTCCATGAATGAATTTTATCACAAATTAATGCAGTAATTTGACAACAAATTTTTTTAATATGCACTTTTTTTATTATTTATTTATTAAATATTGTCCGTTTCGTTTTTGCCGCATGCAGTCGTATATGAAATTCCGCATGTGATGTCATTGTTCAAACAATTTAATATGCACTCAGGCACAATTGTGACTGATTGATGTGAATCTGTTGGTGAAATATTAATTACCGCTTGTATGAGCGATGCCTGCAGCCCAACCAAGCAAGTTCGCCAGTGAACGCAATCAATGATGCAATTGTGCACCCGAGCAGCGTATTCAGCATCTGCAATCTGTTGGGTGTATTCTAAAATGTTACAAGCTGCTGGCTCCTTGTTAGATTAGAATATAATGGGAGTGGGGTAGGCCGGAGAACCGCCGAAAATGGAAGACTCCAAGTACTCAGGCATCTATGCCCCATTGAACTATAAGCCTGGAAATATTTGGGGGAGGGGGAAATGGAGGATTCTGCTTTATTAACTCTTTAATGAAGCTCAGAAATATGTCCAGGAGTAAGGAATGTATGTTTTCCATTCCCCAAAACATCTGACCCTAATATGAGCCTCCTCATTCTGGCAAAGCCAGGACAAGCACAGAGAAAATGCTGTGTGCCATCCTGTTCTTCCTCCAGACAGCTAGTTGGTTGCTTCTATTAGACTCAGAATAGTGTTCCTAATCGTAGAAAGTGTGTGGCTAAAATTGTAACAGCCCACAAAGTTTGTTATTATTATTAATATACCTTGCACCATAACTAATTCTGTCTAGCATAACTAATTCTGTGATCTAGTGTTTCTAGCAGTTTCAAATCCTGCCCCGGACTTGGTCTCAAAAGTGCTCCTTTTCAAAAAATTGTTTTCTCTTCGAACCGAAGGTCTCAGTTGATAGGGTTCATCCCCCCAAGGGGTTGGTTGAATGAGTTTTAGCCTACCTACGACTAGAAGAGAAAAATAAGCATTTTTCAGACATTGCTCGGGGCCCCTCAAATTGCTTTATGGTCATCCCTAACGAATGTTTTTCTTTCGTTTACTTTTCAACTACACCACTGACGTTATAATTATCTCCTTGTTAACTTTTTAACACGAACTTTAATATTTGAGCTCGTTTGAAATGAGCAAAGTTCTAAGACACTCCAATTTCTGATACTCCGAAACAATTTGAAATGCTTCTGACACTTTCCTCAGATATTAGGTATGTTTGCAGCTGAAATTACAAAGTGTGTCCATCCATCGCACATACCGCCCGCAGCCGCAGCCCTATCAGCAACATTTGTGCAGACACTTTAAATAATAATTTGAATATTGTTTGGGATTTTGCTAAACCCAGCACACAACATTTGTGTAAGCGTTCGTTTGAAATCCAAAAAAGAAAATTCTACCTTCAAAAATATTACTTTGAACTTTCGTTATTGCCAGAAACACACTACCTCCGAACCCTCCATCCCCCGCCGCTGCCAATGTCCAACTGTACCGTGGTACGTACATATGTACTCGTATATGGAGGAGCACAAAATGCAATTCGTACTCACGCCCACTTACGCAGTATACGAGATGTTGTGTACCTTCTAGCTTTTATTTCCAGTCGTATCCACATAAATATGCAGATACACAACAACAACACCAACAACAATAGCAACAACAACACCGACACCAATAACAACAGCAACAATAGCAGCAACAATAGCAACAACAACAACAACTAAATCCCCGAAGAAGAAAAGTGACGCACACAAACAGAAAGAGACGCTTCCACACCACGTAAGCTGCTCAGAAACGTGTTTAAAAACTAAATTTTCTGCTTTAAAATTTGAAACGCACAACAATCCAACAGAAGGAAAAAAGTAGAAAATATATAAAAAAACAAAAAAAAAATATATTGAAACAAATAAAAAATAAAAAAGGAAAGCAGGCAAAAACAACGAACAAAACATTACGCTACAGAACTTTTATACACACTCGAGGTTAAAAATAATAGTAAAATAACAGCAACAACAACAAGAAGAGAAAAGTATGGTTACTTTTATTGTTAAGCGTTGAGTACAAATATGCAAACTTTTATGACTGCAGCGGCTACAAACAGTTTTTACTCGAGTTTAGTGCGGTTTAACGCGGCTAAAGTATGAAAACCCCACCGTGGCGCGTAGAGCGTGCACTCTCGCTCAGCCACACACACACACACACGCGCGCGCGCACGCACGCTTACAGGGACTCAGCCATCCATTCATAGAGGCGTCGAGCTCCACAGAGGCGGCACACTAAATTCCAACAACTAAAGAAAAAGCGTCGTTGCGAGAGTGTTAGTTTTTCACCATAAAAATTCAAAAAACAAACAAAAAATCAAAGCGAAAAATGAGGAAATTAAATGCGTTTTTATTTTTTTGCTACTTTTTTGCTCCTTTTTGTTTTGGTTTTTGCTTTTGTTTTTGTTTTTGTTGCATCCGCACATAACAGCAGCATTTCCGAATGTGGAAAGTGGGAAAACTTTGCGTGCATCGCGTTTGTTTTCGGCGCTTTGGCTCCAGTCGAATTTTCAAATGTTACTCATACGCCGCCCCAGACCACCACGCTACACCTTGAACGATAGTATCCAGCAGCATGAGTTTGGAAAAATGTTGCCTTGCGCCTTTTTTCCGCTAGCTGCAGATTTATTTGAAAGTTTTCATCTTGGTTGGTTATTTTCTTTTTTCTTTTATTGTAAAATTTCATCAGATCTTTGAATTGTGTGCAGAAAGTAGCAGCACAGCTAGACTAGGAGCAGCCGCCGCCGCCGCAATTGTAGCAAGCAGCAAGTTTGTGTATTTAAATTGCAAATATGCCACACCATTCGGTGGCCATTTAATAGCTACAAATAGTTAGGAGGTGATGCGAAAGAGTGAAAATGAAATTATGTAGAATACGCGAATGCAACGAAAATGCATAATGTAATAAAGTGGCTCGTAGAGCGCTTTTCAGCTCTCGTAAATATGAGAGCAGCAACTAAACTGTGTTCAGGCGCCAGTAACCAACTTTTTCGCAAGCCGCGCCGCGCTCCTTGCGCAGCCCTTTTCTTTAACATAATTAAATTTGCATTTTCTCAACGAAGACGTGTTGCAGACGGGCTTCCATGGCAGGCGTTGAGCTTGTCTGCATTACATATCCACAGAAGTGCCATGCGTGTTTGACTTAATTGCCTTGCAAATTACGCGAGTAACATTTGCTGAAAACGCATTTTTGTGTCGATGCTCACCTTCGTGAGCAGGTTGCCCACCCTGTCGATGCTCACTTCCGTGGCAGTACTTACAACTGAGGGCAGTGTGAACCTTTTTTACAATACTCCAAAAAATTACTCTATTTACTCAGGTCACCTCACAGGCCACTATCGTTTAAGAAGCCACCTCATGAAACTGGGACTCTCACCAGTAAACACGTGTAGGCTCTGCGCGGAGGCAGAAGAAACACCTGAGGACCTTCTAATGCACTGCGAAGCCTTAGCTCGCAGTAGGAAGAAATATCTGGGGCATAACTGACCCGAGGGTAGAGACATTAGAGCAATGAACCCCAACTCAGAACTGTTGGACTAATAGAAGACCTTTAATAGGTACATGCGGGAGGAGTACAATAGATCAAATTGATCGAGGTACATTTTCCCTCCTTATTTCATTCATTCATTTAAGGATACATCTTCACTCTTATGCCCAAAAGTACACGGTATCAATTGAAAGCGAAGTATTTCGTTAAACTGTTGTAAATGTTTACGAGTACATTGACTGAGCTCTCCAGGCGCGTTTCGAAATGCGAGCTAAAAATAGTGAAATGTGCGAGTAAGCAGCTCAAAGTTGAATATTGTATGTAATCAAGAAATCAGTACGAAAAATAGTTGAGCACACTCTTTTTTCAGTGTACAAATTGATTTTCTTCTACAAGAACTCCGTACGCTAACACAGCCTCGTGTAAGTTGCACCTGCATAATCTCATACATACGAGTACTCAGTCTGAGGTTAAGACACACATCCGTTGAAAATCAAAGTAAAGAATGCCATCATTCGATTGGAAACTGCGTGGCAAATTGACACCAAACAGAACAAATAAAAATCACTGGTGGGGGGAAATATACACATATGCGATATTACTATTTGTACCTCTGAAACCCACTCAGTGAATTTTTAGGAAAGTTCATTGGCAAGGAGTATGAGGACTGTCACTCTAACTATACTACTTTGCAAACCCACACAATTAGTTCTTGCCAGTTACACGGCCTCTTTAGTTTACTGGTAAATAAGCTAGTCTCTCAATCTTGCAGACCATAATTAATTATGCTATAATGTAATGTAAAGTATAAGGAGGTGTGTGAAATACTGCGACCAAAAAACTGTAAATTGTACTACCCTCTGCAAAAGGATATTCCTATAAAATCTTATCCTACCCTGAGACCCTCAAAAATTTGAGGATGTCGTGCTATTGAGTTACCTAGTACCTGAAAAGAACCCGGGTGCTTTTTCCTTTTGTGCACCAACGCCCCACAAATCCCAATTATGTACTCTGGTTATTCAGTATCCTCTTGACAGAAGCTGCAATGGGACTTCCTACAATCCCTAGTTTGCTCAGTATCCTCCTCACAGAAGCTGCACATGGGACTTCCTACAATCCCTAGTTTGCTCAGATGTTCTTTGAGCTTACAGTGTCCAGTCAGAATTCCAGTTAATATTCTTAATCTATTCTGGGATAGTCCCATGCATGATTCAAATCGTTTGCTGCTGTAATTGCCTAACAAGAGTTTAGATTGCCGTAAGCCTACGTGGCTTGAACAAGTTTATGTCTCACACAGTGCTCTGAGTGGGTTTCCCCATACACCTCTTCTTATCCCACAAAAAGGTGCTGATTCTCTGATTCTATTATTTTTATGGAAGCTCCTTCCCGGGCAAGTTCGTCTGGCTGCTCGTTCCCTTGGATCCCTACGTGTCCGGAGACCCAGCAAAGTCTGACGTTGTTATGTTTGCCAAGCTGGTTTAGTTTCTTAAAGCATTTCGATACCAACTTAGAGTCTACTTCGTAAGTGCTCGAATGGCAGCTTAACTGTCCGATAATATGGATATGTCCCATGATTTGTATTTCTTACTCAAGTTAATCTGAGCAAATCTTTCGATGGCATGGATTTTCTGCTTGGAAAATGCTTGGGTAGTTTCCCATCGGTTCGGAGTATCTAGTTCTGGGTCCGAATACCTCTGCTCCGGTACCACTTCCAGTTTTCGACCCATCTGTGTACCACATAATTGTATTTTCTTTAAAGGAATACGCTGTACTTAAACCGCTCCATTCCTTTTTGTTGCTCAATTTTGTCACAAAGCATTTTTCCAAGTTAAATGTTTTGTGAATCCTGTCCAGAGAACAATCCAGGAAGAAGTAATCAAAGTGTCTGGGTTTTTTTCGGTTCCATTGCCCTTCTTTACTAGGCTTTAGTAATTGACTTGTCTTCCTTGAGCCAGGGCTCTCCTTTGCACTACTATATTTAATGGACTTAGATCCAACATAACTTCTAGTGCTGCTGTTGGGTAGGTTCTCATTGCCCCAGTTATCCCAATGCACGCCAATCTTTGTATTTTGCCTAACTCTATTTGAGTTGACTTCAATGTTGTTCTTCTAGCCCATGCAATAGCTCCATAGGTAACTATTGGTCCGTACATCCATTGTAGTATACTAGGTTAACAACCCCAGGACTTGCCCGCTATCATGCCGCATATTATTGTAGCGCGCTTGGCTTTGTCTGTAATACTATCGACATGCCCTTTCCAAGTCGGCCTCAGATATGTTACTTCAGTCTTTAGCACGATAGTTTCTCTTAGAATTTGAATATGGCAATTAAATATGTTGTAAACTTAAATAATAATAATAATAATAAACTTTTGGAAGCAGTCATATTACTATTGGACAGGAGCATTCAACGCTTTCTGCTGCTCATGCTCACTCATACTTATTCTATGCATAGAACAACTAATATTTTTCGATTTGAAAACATACAATAATATCTCTTACAGATCTCTGAAGCTCGTTGTACTCTTCCGTGATGATAACAAACACAATAACCAAACGGTTCCCCTATTTTTCCATACCTCATTTAAGGACTTGCAGTCACTTGAAATTGCTAAGCCAAAAGTGAATGAAATATAAAGCATCTGATTATACTTATGGAATGGGATGCTCGCTCCTTCCCTCTGTGTTAAGTTTTAATAATTTAGAGTGGGTCTACTTTGATCTCACTCTCTGGATGGGCAATAACGTTCAACTACGAAGCTTCCCTAAATAATTTGCACTCGTGTTGTGTTTACTTATATTGCTAAATGAAAATTGTATCAAACATAGCCGAGCCCTGAACAAATTTGTGCACGAATTTAAAGTTTACATTACATATTCATGCTCCATGCTCACGTATTTATGTATGGAATATTCCTTTGGCTGCCTCATGCCGAATGCCCTACTCCAACGCACTACTGCAAACTTGAAACGCAGTTGAGCGCGGCCCACAAGTACAACTTGGGGACTGCTGGCTGTTCATTTGCTGGAAACGCTTTAACTTGTTTCTCATTCAAGTTACTGGCTGTGTCACGTTAAATGTCCTCATTTTGCCGTTATCCTGCTTACTCATTATACAAGATATGCGGATGCGCACATTTGAAGCCGCAACTGTTAGTCTTCTCGTCTTCCCCGTTCGTGTTCGTGTGCGTTGTTATTACATTTTTAATGAAGCTGCAAATGAGAGAGCGGCGCCGTCTGTGATCAGCAGCAAATTTCCCTCGTTATTTTCACCCATGCATACGATTGCGAGTGCCAGACTTCATCTATGCGGAATTGCACGTACTTTAGTTATATGAGCAGCAGCGCTGCAGTGGCAACACAAGTGATTTTGTCCTTAAAAGTATTAGTTCAATTAAGCAGCTTTGCGTTTGCAATTGCATATTAACCCACTCAAAACTACAACCAAAGGAACACACACACACTCTGCTACTTACTTGGATCAATTTATATAAACTGTGGACCTCACATGTGTCTGACTCTCACGTGTTTGTATTTATTTACATAGTTCAAGTGTCCAAGGATAAGGATCACAGGCAAACATGCAACATGCGCACACGCACACACAGTTATATTCCGCACGTCCATACCAGTTTATGTTTGTATTTGTTTTATCCGCAACTGCGTGTAATTTGAGCAATTATTTCGAACTTACACACGTAGAGGGACATGTTTATCTATGGCTTGTTTTCTCAAGCTACTTTTAATTAACTGCGTTTATTGTTAAAACAAAGTTGTCAGTGAAATGTTTGTTTGTACTTAGCACAAGGAAATTTACATAATAATCAAAATCCTTACGCACACGTACGCACTCGGATTTGGGTTTGTCTGCCGTTAGGTAAGTAGGTACGAGTGGAGGAGTTTAGGAGTTAATTGTACCAAACAGGCTGAAGCAGTTATTAGAATTTGGGCCTACTCGACGTCGGCAATACCGGCACTTCACACCTGAGTGCAACTGTGGCCGTGGCCTCATTACCAAACGCAAACATGCAGTAACTCTTTTGAACGTTGAGACAGTCTCTGTGAGATGGCAGTACTCTCCGGGAAGCGGGGGTATTTGTGAATTCAGAAATACGAGTAATTTTTCATCTCAGCTCACTAAGAGATTCTAAGTAGACCCTCCGTGGAGGCACGTTTTGGTCACTTTAGTAGCAAAAAGACGGTATCAATTGATTTTGCTTTAAACCTCTCCAATTCTACACTATATAATTTTTTACTCGTAACAATAGTTCGTGCCTATTGCAATCGGTCTTAAATGTGCCGATTTCAATGACTGACTGTGCCTCTAGACTGAAGTCTGTCCAGGCTACTGGTAGCTCAGACACTGTCTCATTTTCATTACATTTCCGCTGCACTCCCAAGCGACTGGGGAGCGCATTACAGCTACCATATTGGACAATTGTGTAATCAATAGGAAATCTACAACGGAAACTTAATTGCCAACTGTGGAGAAACCGTCATTTCGTTGCCACTCGAACTGCACCTGCTGGGCGTGTATGATGGCGTGTGGTGCTGAGGCAAAGCTTCTGAATTGTGTAACAATTGTGTAAGTTTTTGTTTTGGTTTTTGTGTAGCAAATTAAATCCAAAAACACAGCAATTTGCCACACACACCCACACACTACCACATACATACGTGCATAGTGCAGACAGCAATTACTGCAGTTGTGTCAATGGCCATGACTGTGTACATGCGTGCATGTGTGTCCTTTCAACTTTATTAAACATTTATGCCAACTCTTTTGCAGGTTTAAACAATGAAAGCGATAATAAATTTTGCAGTAATACAAATAACAAAGCCCCGACACAGGTCACACAACAGTCCCGCACACACACACACACACACACACACATACCAGCACACAGCAAATAAATTGCGACAGTCATGCACAATGGCAATTGGATGTGAGTTGGTGTGCGAGCATGTGCCATTTTGACTTTGGCTTTGGCTTTTATTTAACAAATTGAAAATTGCCAAAAGGTGTAATTTTTCAATTTTTCACAAATTAAAAAGAAAGGAAATGCAATAAAAGCAAAATAAACAGAAAATAACACAACCGCAAATGGAAAAGGCAAATTAAATTGAGTTGACCTTTTGTGCCGATACTCCGTACGTACACGTATGCACGCGCCCCTCCGACCTGCTGCACAGCAGACGTGTGCAATGTTGTGTACGTACTCGTACTCAGCATTCAATAATAATGAACAAGAACAATAATAAATAAATATTTTGTTTGGTTATTTGCGGCTGTGTATTAGCCGCAGGCTCTTAGCTAACACACATTTTAGATTTTCGACTTAAATAGGCAGGACAACTGCACGCTCAGCAATGCAGAAGGAGCTCCGGAACATAGGACTGCATACGCATGCAGTGCAAAGATCGCTCGCAGCTGGCAGCATATGAAATTTTCCATTGCATAAAAAGCAATTAATTTGTTCATTCTCTCCAGCGAATTTAGTCACAAAAAAAAATAAAATTTTATGGTTTTAGTAGGCTGCCCGGCACGTGGCGAACTTGTACACGGATGTAGGATGAAGTGCTCCTACAGAGACGCTGCTTTGCTTTGGAAAAATGGAGCATCACAACAAACTCTTAAGGGAAGGACGGTGTCAATGTAATTGTAATATTTTCCAGTGCTCACACTTTTCCTTCGACATAACCATCCAGACAGAAATGGTTGGAAGCTTGGTATAAACAGTTGCCCTCTTTGTCGTTCTTCTGTTTCGGTACCGAAACAACAACTTTGCTGTGACTATTGTGGCAAATCTAACAAATGTTGACAAAAATTGAGACATGCAGTTGAAAGACTACAATAAGGATCCAAGTCTTCTTGATCATAGAATAAACATATTTAACTTCCCTTCTCACCTCCTTAAATCCTTGACTTTTATAGCAGGGAGCCAATGACCAGCCAAGAACATCCAAGAATTAATTCACCAAAAACGCACTCCGTGTTCGCGGCAGTTCTTGTAAATGTTGAAATGGTATTTGTTATTGAGCTCCACTCCTCCCACATTGGGGTGGAGGCTATAACGGACTATATTGTGTTAAAGGTCCTGTAGCGATCAAGGAAGGAACCTTAGCGATCAATCGCGGACGCTATTCTTATAAAAAGAAACGCGTTTTTTTTATTTGACATTCGAGGCATTTGATTTGCCAGATATGTGGTTTCTGCAGAACCGACACCCATGACGAACACTCCTTGAGACAATGACGCTATTGAGAAGTGTGTGAAGAGTTCGCTGAAGACTTGTTTTAAAGTTTGAGGGTCTTTAAGTGACTATGAAAATCGTATGATTGCACACCTCTAGAATTATGTTTACTAAGTTACGAGACAAAACCGTTTCTATGCCAACAATCTGCAGTCTTTTAACGGCGAGATTGCTGTCTAATTGTGTTCCTTCTTGGCTATACGAGTAAATGTTGAGAAGGCACTTCAGAGGAAAATTAATTTATATTTAAAGTAGACAGCAAATTAATATCAGATTTCTATCTAATTGTGTTCCTTCTTGGCTATACGAGTAAATGTTGAGAAGGCACTGCAGAGGAACATTTATATATGTTTAAAGTAGACAGCAAATTGATATCAGTCAGTCTCTGATGCTAGTCACATACTTCTACGAGCATATCGGCTGAGTCACAATATTTAGCCAGGAACACTTCTTCGTTCATCCAGACTGTGGACCATTCTCTGCGTGCTAATTGCAGCTCCTGGTATCCGATCTGATCCCTGACAATTTGTCCTTTATAAAATATTTAAAACTATACACGATTATATATGAAGAGTGCGTGCAAGGCTTTCAATCCATCTGAGTTCATATTTTAATACACCTTTCTTTTTCTACCTTTAGACTCAATCTCCATGTGCAGTATATAATTGCAATTGACCCCCCCCTCCCCCGGTTCATTGGCCATGTAACTAAATTTTCCCCAACTTTTCTTTAAAGATTTAATATCAAACACAATTTTCTGTGTGAACCTTTTATGAATTAATTTCCCTGCTTAGCGCACAAAGCTCTGCGCGCAGAGCATCAACATGACTGGCGTTCTCTCTGCAAGAAGCAACCATCCAGCAACTCAGCAACTGCTCCAACTGCTCTAACTTCCAACTTCTTCTGAATACAATCGGAAATTCCTAATGCAGAACCAGTTTGCATGTCAGTTCTTTAAAAGCAACGACAAAAAAAACACCACACTCCACAGCCAACCTCAGCAGCACCTCAACTGGGAACCCGTGAATCATTGGAAGTGTGTCTGTATGCGTATGTGTATCTGTATGCTTTTAATGTGTATGCAGAGCGAGAATGTGTTTCACACAGGATTAGAATCCGTGTTGCATTACTTCATTATTCGCATTTCAGATTCATTTTGTATGCACATTTTTTTCTCCATTTATTTCATTTGCTGGGTCTTCCTCACACGAATTTCCCTTTTCAAGCAACAAGCTCACACACACACGCATCTATACTCAGCATCCACACGTTTTGCTGTTCTGCATTTAGATTTTTTCGCAGTGCGAGTTCTGCTCCTCCAGCCAATCTCAAACAGTGCCCTCGAGTGCAGAATAATTTTTCGATTCCCACGCTATAAATGCGGCCCACAGGTTTTTGCATTCCTTTGGCACTTTTTCATCTTCTTTTTACTTTCTCTCTCTCTTTCTCCATCCATCTATGCGCTATCTCGTTTTCGTAGCGCGTATTTCTCATACGGCGGATATTCGCTGGCATTAGTTTCTTTTATATTTATTTGCATTTTTTAAGGCTGATTTTTTACCTTGGTCGTTGTCTCTTGCATGATTATATCCTCTGCTCTGGTCTGCTATGCGCTCCTCTGCAGTAACTAAACTCCCGGCTATTCCACTTTTTCATCTTCACTCAATTTTATTTAGTTTTTTTTTGTTTTTGTTTAAAGATGTCCGTCCGTCTGCAACGCGGCGGCGGCCAAAAGTTGATTCTTACACAATTCTCATAAAAATTCCGAACTCAAAATGAGCTTGCACGGGGCGGAGGTGAACAATACAGAATACGAATCACACAGAGCACACCGAGCATTGCAACAACAAGAACAGCAATCGTGCCACTGTAAGCCAAGTTAAGTAAGTTGGCTTTAAAGAGTGGCTGCGAGTGTGGAGTTTCAGTACAGCAGTTGCAGTTGCAGTTGCCGCTCCCACTCCCGCTCCGTTGCTGCTTTGCATGTACGACAGTCGTTTTCTTGAATGCTCTTTCGTTCGTGTTAAATATCTTGCTGTAGATGCTAGAAAATAGTCCTCACTCACACACACTCGTGCGCGCAAACACACACTCACACGAATGCATCCACATGCACGCACAAATATTTAAGAATGCAAACGAAGTTTCAGAATATTCAATATACGAGTATCCCCGCAATTGCAAGGCACAGCTAAAGATTTACATACTGAGTATATGTAGGTGGAGTGCTGCTTCAGGTAGTTGGGAATATAATTTTAAAGTGTTCATACTCAAATTCCGCAAATACGTACTCGTACATGCAACCCCGAAAAGTGGTTGCGGCAACTTAGCACGATCCTTGTCCGGTCAACAGGAGGAAGACTTTACAAATCAAGCCAACTAGCGAGTGGCAAAGCAGCACAGCTGAACAACTCAGTTCATTTAATGTACGACTAACTCAGCACTTGCGATACTCTTACGTAGTACACTGGCGTTAACTCGGAAGAGTTTGAAGAGCTCAACAATATGGCACCCAGTATGCAGGGGTCTCAAAAATGTACGAAAAAGTCCTACGCAAGAATATATCATCTAGAGGGACTTCGAAGTGAATCTTTGGAATCAAAATGGGTCTTATTTCGAAGACTTGAACATTTCAAGCTGCAATTACCATTCGCCTACTTTGCATACACAATTGTGGTTATTTTTCAGAGTTAAGTAGACGAATCTTATCAGTCATTCCATTGTGTTCTTATCGTTATGTTATGCGAGTATTCTTCGCATCCACACCGAGACACAGATTTTGTAATCACCTACACAGATTTTGTAGTTACCTAGAAACTGGTTTAACTTAATCGGCTACAAAACCTTCCAGACCCCTCTTAGCTAGGATTAGTCTGATTTATCAAATAATATTCTAAATATACAAACAAGATTCTTACTGAAGCAAAGCTTCCCACAAAAGAACATAGTTAGAACTTGACATAGAGAGTATTTTGAAGAAACATTGACAAAACCATAAAAAGGTCTCAGTGAGATTGAGTATTTCTTTATAGGAATTCGAAATAATATGATTCTACGAGGTACGAATGAACTATAAATATACTCGAGCAAACACCCTCATCGCGCCTAGTATAGGAGGTGGTGCCACACGAATCCCTAATTACAAATAGATTTCCATACACCACAGAACAGTAAAAGCCATCAGAGAATGGCACCGAAAGCAGCATGGAAAAGTTCTCAAGCCACATACTGATTTAAGGATGATCTTCCACTTCTCTCGATGGAGGAATACATTTGCTCCAAAATGGCACTTAAGCTAATACCCAGGCACGTCAAATGACACAAATACGAACTGAACAAACACCCTCCAACGCCTGGTTCAGTCAATGCCAATCTGGAAACATATCAAAAGTGTTTAAGCTTTCTTTAGGAGGGTTCATTGAACCGCAATTGACATTCGCGCGAACAGTTGGTGCCCCATAAATTGAACTAGTCCAGCACTGGCCCACCTGTTGAACTATAAAACATACCAAAAAGAAGAAAAACTAAGACCGGAAAATAAATGAAAGAGTCGCCTGTAACACGGGCCGCCACTTCAACTGAGTATCAGTTGCGTACCGAGGCAACAGCTCTAAAGGTTTAGCAGTCCACCCAAACACCTAGAACGTCGGATTCTGCGAGTGCGATTCTAAATTCTAGTTCTCCAAATTAAATACGCATTTTAGCACTTAATTAGCTAATTAATTTATAAACTAGGAAAATCACTCTTTGAAACCAGTTGTAAAGAGCCGATCTGATTCCCACTTGAAGCTCTTCATTAAAAATATTCTTTTACAATGTTAAAATGCTGTTGTTGTTGTTCTTTTTTAATAGGTTTATGTACGAGTATTATATTTTTTGTTCGAGTTTGTTTTTAAAAATTTAATTAATTTCACTCGAGCTGAATTTATCTGTTCAACATCTTTGAATATGTTTTAGCATCCATCCAATTGCCACAAATGCTGGCAAATGAGCGTCTAAACTGGTTCCGCTGCTGTCAGCAGAACAGCGCACATCTATCTAGAATCCTTTCACCAGTTGCCCGCGCCATCAGCGCTCGCATTGCAGTCTTTTATGGTGGTTTTATGGAGCCAGCACTGGTAACCGGTTCGCATAGTTTGCGCCATTTCATTACCAAATGCAAATGTATGGCAACTTAACTGCCTGATGACTGCTCTCCTCTGGCCGGCTCCGCTCCACTCCGGCTGTTCATAATCTTTGCGAGTATCTTCCTTTTGTATGTGTATGTGAAGCTTTTCATTTTCAAAGTGTGTTGGAAATTGCAAATTCCCACAAAAATTGAAAAAGGCACTCATATCACTTTAACCATAATTAAATGCAATCTTGTGAAGCAGGAAATTGCGCTCTGCGTTCTGCGTTAACTGATTTTGCAGTTGGAGTTGGAGTTGGAGTTGGAGTTGCAGCTGAAGTTGAAGCTGGCCGTGCGCTGATGCGGTGTGCAAAGCGCTCAATTACATGTGCTCCTGCTGAGTATGATTGCGGCATTAATAAATGAATATTTCAATTAAAATTAAGAGATGTACGAATACTGAAATATGAGGAAGGCTCTTATTGTTTCTGTAAGTACAGACAAGCTTTTTATATACTCCTACTTTGATGGCGGATTCCCTATATCAGCGATTTTTATTTAGTCAACAATTCAAGCTGGTGAAATTGTATTTCTCGACTTAGGTACTGGGTTTCTCGATTATTGCATATCTCTCTGAAGTTTCAGCCTAGACCAGGTTACGTTAAAAGCCTTGTATACGCATAGGTTTACTTGATTGTGTGAACATAGGCGTGGCCCACCAGGTTCTCAAAAATCGATAATAAAAAGAGAGAATTTCATGGAGATTTCAGGTGGGATTGTGGGATATAGGCAGCAAGTCAGTCCTTTGTTATTTTGGTATTTTTAGCGAAACTGATTGAGATTAACGGCAAGAAGAGGAATGAAGTTGAGCAGAAACACATGAGCTGAGAACAAACCAGCGGAGAGCCCAAACAACACGCTTCAATATGAATCATCTGAAGAAATACAAAGTTTCTCTCAATGGTTTCATAAATTCCTAAACCCAACCCCTTCATCAGATTGATTTTTGATTCGAGAGGTTCACGGGCATATTAGAAGTGAGCGTAGCAGCTGGAACACCAACAAGGAACTATATACGAGGCATTTTGGGTAATGCATTGAAATTTGGGATAGGATCATTTCAAAATCAAGGACACTAAATCACAATTTTTACGTTACTCGTATCCGTCATTCAATCGAAGTTTCGTATTTTAATTATTTATTAATAATTACTTCGAAATTATTGCAGACTTGTGAGAGCAGGATTCGAGAATTGAGAATTAAGAACAGCTAATTTTGCACACCTTCCCCAACCGCCCAGCTGCGAACATAATTAAGCCCGAACGGTATCGGTGACGTATTCCTCGGATGATGGGCTGCTCGGTACGACCACTTCACCGCATAACTCACACCCAAGCAGTGAGGCGTTCGTCCAACAACAGAATTAACGCGACACCAATCGCTCGCTCGTTCACGCGCCTGTGAAGATTTCCTCAACGTCTCTCTGTAATAATGCGCCTGTTAATAATTGATCACTTCCGTTTGTGATAATTGTGCAATTATTGCATTCACTGCGCACAAGGCATGCCAGCGGAGGAACTAGGATTGAGATGTCTCTGCTGCCTGGCAGCCACATGCTGGTCGCTTTCGGTGGGGCTTGTGTGAACACAGAATTCTACGATTGTGTCGCTGTTAGAATAAATTTTAATTGGAGTCGTTTGTGTGCCTATGTTATATATATATATATATATATATATATATATATATATATATATATATATATATATATATATATATATATAACATATTTATATGCGTATATGTGTGCGTGTGTGTTTGTGTTTGACTTTCCATTTGTTTGTACGCATGTTTTCTGGGCTTTTTGTTGCCACTATCTCAGCTGCCACATAGTGCATGAGCATTTCAGTGGAGCGTGCAGTTTTAGAAAATACTCACAATTGACAATGCAAAACTCGGCTGCCATGATTCATCTGTTCGATTTTTGCACTGAGCATCGCAACAGCGCCACAGAAATAAATACTCATAAAGCAAAACTGAGAAGAAGAAAATTCAATGCAAACAACAATGGCGCATACTTGTAGACTGACTGCTCATGGTACACTTTTAGAACGCATACGTAAGAAGAACATCTGCTGCAGATCAAGAACAGAACTTTTATTTGCCACTTCTTATTTGTGCAAAAAACGGCGGGTATCAGGCGCACGATTGCAGCTTAACCAGCTAGCCAGCCAGCCAGCCGGCCAGACAGTCAGTCATTCAGTCAGTCAACCGCAGAGCACCGCGTTCAGATCGGCTGCAGTGGTGTAAAAATACACAGATGCACGCGGATGCACCAGCGCATTGATTTGGCTGGCTTGGCTGGCGGTATTGATGGTTGATCATCAAAGGCAATGCCAACAGCAGCACCGATACAAATTGGCAATTTAAGAAATATGTGCATACGCACACATGCACTCGTATGTAAACACACAAATGAGCAGCGCTGTAATGCAAAAAATGGCAGGGAAACACAAACAAGGAAGGGTGGACAAGCAGGCTGAGCAGCGTAGCTCCCATACGCATGTGTTTGCCCTAGAGATGAACTCGTACGTTTGTCAAGAGAATTTGGATACATGACAAAAAAATTCTTTGCCCAAAATACTCGTAAGGTTTTGATTCACTTTCCTACCGGATTTCCATTGAGCCACAATCATTTCTCATATTTCTACAATATCCAGACACTTAATTTATATACAAGCATTACTTTGGCTGTATCGTTGTTCTTTCAAGGAACGATAGTGTCAAATATTCAAGTGGCATCAAGCTCGTAGCGAAACAATTGCAAAGAAAGTCATCAGCCACAGCCGGTGGGCCCATTCAGAAACCATCCACTGTAATGTCCGAACCCGTGGAACCTTTCCATGGCTCATCTCTAATTGCACTCCTGACAAGTTATAACTGTTGGTGGCTGAAGATCATTGGACAACACCATTGTCTCTACGACTGAATACTTGAGGGAAGAACATGTCAGCAGAACAAACGATTTTAATTCTGGAGTTTCAGGTTCCAAAAAAATTCCTTAAATATTAATTATAGACTGGGCCCATTCAGAAACCGTCCACTGTAATGTCCAAACTCATGGAACCGTCTATGGCTCATCTCTAATTGCACTCCTGGCAAATTATGTATGAAAACTGTTGCTGGCTGAAGATCATGCCAAAAATTCCGTGTGAGTCAATGACGCAATTGTGCACAGACTGCTTAAACGCTGGCTGAGATTCACAAGCGGAAATAGCATGAAGCAGAAAGCACACGAGAAAAAGCAGTCAGACAGACAACCGCCGAGTCTGCACATTTCACACAAATCACAAATGTGAATTTTATACTCGTATGCAAAACAAATTCAAAACAATATTTAAAAAAGCGGTTTTTTTTTAAATTATAAGAAATGCTCACCTTCATTTGAGCTCCGCTCTTGTGTCGTCGGCATGAATCACGAAATCTTGCAGCATTTATACAGAAAGGTTTCTATTTCGATGGCACATAAATCTTTAACGCCACACATTTGAAACACAGCCATGCAAAAATACCCAATTATCATGTTCAGATTTTGGCAGCGGAGCAAGCAACGGAAATTAAAAAGCAAGCAAACAATAGAAGGAATAAAAAACACGATGAAAAATAAAACCACAAGAATGCCAATATAGCGAGGGACTTAATTAGCGAACATGCTGAAAGGACCTTTTTGTTTGCGCTCTTTTTACTGAACGAAATTGTACCTTCGTGGTACGCCGCGCCAATTAACACAAAGATTGACACATTCAGCTTGCAGGAAGGCTACCACTGACAAGGGAAGACCTGCCCAGTCGCAGAACGTTTTTAATTTTGATCGATTACACGCTCACACATACACACACACCCATATGCGATTCATTGAAAGCCATCCAGCAATCAATGCAGAGAGTGGCTTTGGCAGTGCCCAGTGCCAAAACCCGCTGTCATGCTGACAGTTAATTTAAAATGTTTATGCCTCTCATACCATGTCTAGATTAGGAGATTAAAACGCGATTAAAACCTTTAGCGAGAGTAACGCATTAATCTTGTCGGGTGGTGTGAGATTAACCTACAAAGCTGAATCTCGTCCTGTGGCAGATTTACGATTACACTTCTGTGTAATCTTCTCACAAACTTTGCAATTTAAATTGTATCTGAATCCGAAGTGATTATACAAGACGAGAATAGACGCATTCAGATGGCCATAAACACACACATACACACACACAGAAACACACTATATATATATAGGTTAGCACATGTTCACGTATAGCCGGAGGCATTTGTCAATTCACTGCCTACACATTAAGAAGCAAGTCTGAGTGGTATCTAGTTCCCTTTCCGCAGCATAAATACTTCAAGGGCAGTTGGCGTTATAAAATAGTGATTAAAATAGTTCAACCCAAAGCCGAAGAAGACAAAATACTTGTAGCAGACATTTTATGAATACAAATAGAGGAAATCACTAAAAATACTGCCGAAGCGACAATAAAAAGAAGTCGATAGGCAACTATGAGGCATAATAAAGAAGAACCATCCTAATGGACTCGCACATGTATGAACTGAATGATGTCCTAGCGGAGGAAAAATGACGAGATGAGTTTCTGTTCGCCCATTGAAATTGATTCGATTTGTGCAATACGTGTACTCATATGAGCAAATTCATAGAAACCGTTTTGAAGTCTCTCTTCGATTTACCAGTCCCTATGAGCGCAGGCCGAATATAGGCAGCCACACCCCTCTGAAGAATCTTTTATAAACCACCGGAGAACGAATCAAATCCACTGGTATCCCAAATTGACTTTTGGTAGTGATCTACGGAAAACTCCTCAAAGTCTTGTGTGTTATTTTTCCTTACGAGCTCAAAATTAAACATGCCCGACTCATACTCACAGGCTCGCAGGCTTAAATCCTGCCCTAGGCTTGGCCTCAAAAATGCTTATTTCGTCAAGTCGAAGGCCTCCATAGCTAGTACTCTTTCCCCAACCCCTTGCAGTCATAATTAATTAAGGTGTAAGATATAATAATAATAATAATAATATATGTATTGAGATATTTTGTGGGATTTAGGGGTATTATGTGGGAGATTATATATATGGCGACCACTGTCATTATTTCTATACCAAGTTGACCAGCATTAACATAGGAGACTATTTGTAGTACGATAATAGCATTGAAAATATCTGCCAAAGAGCTAAAAATATCATAATCAAATTGTAGGAATATCCTTTATATGGTAACAGTGGTGAGCGATATAACAATACCCGGTTTTTCAAGCCCCGACCGGTACGGCTACAGTAAATTCTCTATCTAATTGGGGACTATGGTTACTGGTGGCTTATGTTAGAGGTGGCTTACATGACTGGTGAGTTAAATGGCTGGTGACTTACGTGGCTGGTGACTGTGGTGGCTGCTGACCAGAGCACACAGAGAAAGGAAAGTTTTTTTCGCTCTCAGCGTCCATAGCGGACACACCACGATTTTGAGGGGATTCACCACGATTCTGAGTAGATTCACCACGATTTTGAGTGGATTCGTGTACAACGTTCGCTGCTTTGCCGTTTGATGTTTAAGTTTCTGTGTTCTCTGCTGGTGACTTTGGTGGCTGGAGACTTAGGTGACTGGTAGCTTTGGTTACAGGTGTAT
Organism: Clusia tigrina; assembly: GCA_920105625.2. Lineage (NCBI taxonomy): Eukaryota > Metazoa > Arthropoda > Insecta > Diptera > Clusiidae > Clusia > Clusia tigrina. Next base: position 20,967,418 of record OV050032.1, read on the forward strand.
TTAGTTACTGGTGACTTATAGTTTTGTTTTTTACAGGAGACTTATGGTACAGGTGACTAACATGACTGGTGACTTAGGTGGCTGGTAACTTAGATGACTGGTGACTTATTTTTTTGTTGTTTTACATGACTGGTGACTTCAGTTATTGGTGGTATCCTGCGACATTGCACTAGCAGTGACTTCAAACTTGTTAATGCATTGATCAGTGTAGGAGCAAATTGAGCTTACTGTGTATTTAGTTGTATGTATATGCTGTTTAGTTGTATGTGTATGCTATTTAGTTGCATGTGTGTTTCTAACAATTGCCGACTCTTTCGCAATTAATTTCTAATAAAAGAACATCGCAGGCGACGAGCACAGTTCACTGTCTGTGATGACAGATAATTTATCTACTCAGGAAGAGGTTTGCGTATTGACTTTACTCGGTATTTAAATCACCGGGTGTGAAGGCACTGACCACTCGTAGGCTCAAACTCGCGCGATGTGAAAATTACCCAAAAGTCACTATCACCAAATCCTCACCAGTTACCAGTGTAATTAACACTAAAGGACTCCGAAGGAGCTTAAGAGGCAGGTTAACAATGAACGCAAACTAATAAATTGGTAAAGAAAGCGAAGTCCTGAGTGTCTGTAATGAAATTAACTCTCATAAAGGTAAATTTATAAAATGCAGCATGCGCCTAAACGAAATTAATTATAACAATTGTGCAAATGTCGACTTTAATGCACTTTAATGTCGACTGAGCCAGAAACCATTCCTTTAATCCTTGTATGCCTGACCATGTCGTCGTATACGCAACATTTTCCGACTGGGCACGAGTTTACCTTTTATTGTTCTTTTGTGCCTGTACGAACACTTCTGTTTGAGTGTACCAGAAAAAACGCCTGCTCGCAAATTGAATATGAACGCAGTCACTCTATTTTAATTTACTTACGTTCTGGTTTTTTTATTTGCTTGCAGATCACGTGCTCGAGTTGGCAGAGCAATCCGAGAACAAGACATTGAATGTCTTCTCGCAGGTGTACAGACGGATGGTGCCGTTGTCTAGAAAACTGATACACGACTTGTATTTAGAGATTATGAGGTAAGAGCAGCAGAAAAAAATGCCAGCAAAAAATCACATTCACCCATTTGGATTTAAATAAAATGAGAGCAAGAAAATTACATACCGAGTCCTTGTGTATCAGTTCATTTTAGCATTCTTATTTTATTTGTAAATTTCATTTTGTTATGTCTTCTTTCGCTCTCCGTTTAATCTAAAGTCACCTGAAGAATTCCAATTACAATGGCAACAACCTTAGCAACAACCTGAGGAATCTGGATGAGGCCATACACAAATTCTTTGTAAATCTCTTTCCGGTGGCATACCATCAGGCCGTGCATCTAAACAAAGACAATTACGGGGAACTGCATGAGGACTACATTAATTGTCTGAAGCATACGTTTGATGATTTGCAACCGTTCGGCACAATACCCAAAGAGATCAAACGGAACCTAATGCAGAGCGTACAAACAGCGACAATATTCATGAACTCATTGCTCCAGAGCGCCGAGGTCTTGAGCGAAACGGACGACCTGTACGCCATGTACCTGTCGGACACATGCCAGAAGCAATTGCTGAAGATGAGCTACTGTCCCAGCTGCAACGGACTGCAGAAGACGCAGGTGAAAGCCTGCTACAGCTACTGCATGAATGTATTACGGTGAGTTCAAGTTGTGGCTAATTGTTGTTGTTGGTTTTTTTAGAGACTTTCTAACTTTCCGCCTGGTTTGCATCTCATTATTTTAATTAATTTTATTTCTCGTTTACCTCTGCAATGCCAACAGTGGATGTTCGGCCCAGTATGCTGGCATACTCGACAGTCCTTGGTCCAATGTGGTCGATGCAATTGACAATTTAGTGACGTCGCATATTAGATCGGACAGCGGCATTGTTACCACAATCAAACAATTGGATGGCAAATTGTCAGAGACTATAATGCGCGCCATGGAAAATGGACCTGAATTGGAAAAGAAGGTAATAGAAATAAACAATTACGACTAATTTCAACTAATTTGCACAAATTTAATTGAATTAAGCCACTGCCCCCATGCCGTTTGCTGCCCACCGCTCCAGCTGGCATGGTCGCACTCAATATGTCCATGTTAATTTTGCGCTCAACTCGCTACGTATGCAAAATTTCCAAGAATCGGCCAAGGCTGCTGACGGCTTGGTTGGTTGTGCAGCCAAAAAGTTTGCGCCAAATCTAAATTTGCGGGAATTTCAGCGGCAAAACTTTTCGCATTCAATTTGACGCGTTCACGTTGCCAGTACCATTTCCAGCTTGCTCACTGCTCCTCTGTGCGGTTCTGTTCTTCTTTTAATTCATTTTATTTTATTGTGTTTTATTTTCCGTTTTGCGGTTGCTACCTACACGCTGCCAACTGCTGTTCCTGTTCCCCAGAACATTGCGTCCTGCTAGTTTAATTTATGCCATTCCATTCGTTATTTATGCCCTACTCCTATGCCCCAAAAGGCGTGAAAGGGAAAGTGTATGCAGATAATTGAAAGTATTGTATATATGTATATATGAATGTATATATATGAATGTATATTAAAGTATTGTATATATATGAATGTATGTAAGAGTATATACGAGTATATGTATATATATGAATGTATATAAATAATAAATAATATATATGAATGTATATAAATAAATATATATACGAACATGTGTATCATCACTGTCTGCACTGATTTGGTGATCCGCCCGTCCGTGGTCAACTTCGCACGAAACCGTTCAGAATATTTAAAAAAAAGGTCCTTTGTCCTGCTTGAACCAGATAACAAAACCAGTTAATCGCATGAATATAATCAGACTAAGAACACGCCCACCGTTCATATGTGTGTGGGCCACAGTTGGCATGTTCTGTAAGCTCACACCCATTTTGCATATATCGTTGATGTAATTATAGAATTTGGCGAATCACAATAAATCGTAGCTAGCTCGGCGACAATTATGTATGGAATATATTAAGTGACACGCCCACAAATCACACATATGGGTCTCTGCAGCCCTACACTTTTTTACGTGATAGTAACTTGATCTGAGTATCATGACCGACAGCTTATTTAACTAACCAAGTTGTAATATGATGATAGCAAGTCTGTCATTTCACCGTATATAGCCACGCCCACCCACATATATCTAAGTTAATAGGAATAAAACAAAAATGTATCAAACAAAGTTTCGCATCTCAGTTTTTAATGTTTAAATTGACACGCCCTTCATCGCCCTTCATCTCCCTTCATCGCCTTTATTTAGTAACATGCCGCTTTTAATTCTATGAACGTACTTGGATGGATTCTCCTGGGAGTGTAGAGAGTATCAAGGTCGGTGTTGCCCGATCTCTTCCTTATCTATGAGTACTCATTCCAATTTGTTGATTTTTTTTAAACTGATTTCAAGAAAAATGTTCCTGCTGCATTCCGAGTACCTTTAAATTGATTCGCAGCAAGGTTATTGCCGGAACACAGCAGCACAGCGTGCTGCATCCAAAGAGGGCAGCTTGATTGCAATTAAAGCCGCTTTCAAACCGAGGACAACTGTATCCAGTCAAGTCCAGTTTTTGCTTATGACAACTTCCAAAAGCAGTAATTGCAAGTTTTTTGCTGAACTGAAACCAAACGAAACTAAGCCAAGACGAAAATTAAAACAAAATTAAACCGAAAAACAAAAAAAAAACAGAAAAGAGAAGGAATCACAAAAATTTGAACACAATTTTTCAACTCTTGTTAATGTAAATAACGTCATGTTAATTAATCGAGATCCCTTTCAATGCTGTTTTGCAACACAGGTTTCTGTGTGCCTCCGCTAGGCGAGGTACCAGGCTTGAAGTGCGCAGTTGTTGTACCGTTCAGTGGCATCTTCTTCGTTGACACATTGGTCCATCCATGAATGTGAAGAGAAGTGATTCAATTCCCACGACGCATACCACAATTGTGTGATGCTTGGGTTGCCCGAACCGTCCATCGCAAAATCTTGCGCTCGAAAAAATTGTTTTCAACCGTTTTAGACAGAGTCCAAGCGTTTTCTTCGTACACTAGAGTGTGGGCCCCATGGGATGAAAGCAAATCTTTGTTGATATTATTACCTGAGCTCTCGATAAGGTAACATCTTAAATAGGAGCTCAGATGAAAATAGCATTTTTTGGCTGTTATGCTCCTATATTTTTCGCTGTTATTATTCACGTCCACGTTGTTGGAATAGTTAAGCCTGTTTAAGGAGTTAATTCATTACAGTACGGTACAGATCTTCAGGCTTATAATACAACGGCCATCAATGCCAGAGTGCTTGGAAACCTCCTTCTTCGGCGGTTCTCCGGCTTACTCCACTTGTATCCATGGTACAGGCCAGGTGCAACATCGTCAAACATTCAGTAACAATGAACTCTTACACTAAAAGCATCACATTGATCCTGTTTGGATGCATTTGTGTGCACTGGGCGCTAGTCAAAATCCTAGAGAACAATTTCATGCTGCTTTCTGCAGCTCTCTTTACGAGCACTCATGCATTAGTAAATAAAATTTCAGTGCAATATCTACGAGACTACACAAAGTATTTATGGCGACACCACAGAGCAATGGTGCAGGTATATTTCTTTGTACCTCACCACAACTATCTACATTGATGAGCCAAGCTATGCGCCAACTCTGTTATACCCATCTTTACCGAGTATGTTAGCAGCTTGGAATATGTTTGTCTTTTCAGCTAAGCCGTTCCCCACATTTACCAAGAGATTACAATGAGAGCTTTGAGGAGGTGCAGGCAGAGAAAGCCATGTGCACGTCACTATATCAATTGATTGCATAACACAATCATCATACAACCTTCCTCTGGCTCGTCCGGGTCGATCACCACTGCCAGCATGCACATCTGTCTATTTGCCTTTCAGACTTTTAATCAGTAGCATCTCCCACTCTGTTGCTGGCATTTTGCAAACATTTTCAGTCTTTGGCACCTCTGCTGAACAAATGGAAACTATTTACGGACACATAGTAACACACGCATACACACACAGACCATCCGTACACACAATCATCCACAATCCCAATACCCATCCATACCCATTCATACGAACGTTTGCTGCATCACAGCAATGAATTCCAAATGGAGAATTTTCAACTGAATTGCGGATGTTGGAAAGCATTCCAGCGGAGCAGACCATAAATCAAAATCTGCCGCACGCTGGGACACAATTGATTTAAATTGATATGTGGTGGCACTGTATGAAGCTCTAATCTGCAGATTTAGCCACAACTGGAATGACGGCTGGCTTCGGCAACAATCTTTGTAGGACGGCGTCATTTGCTCGTGTGAGCGAATGACGAAAGGTCAAATTAATGGGCGCCCATCAATCATTTTCAAATGCTCACAATTATTCAAAATATAAAATTTATTTTGCATTGAGCAACAAACGCAAAGTACAACAACAATAGCATCAATAGTAGCAGTAATAGCAACCAGCACGGTCAACAAAGTGCAAAATAAATATTAATAAAAGAGATGTGAGCGGAAATTATTTCAGTCACCTGCCCCTCAACACCCCGTCCCTCCCCGCCCCCACGCATGCTTGTTATCATTACACAAGAGCACTTTCTTCCTGCTCGGCAAACAATAAATATGCATGGAGAACAGTGGCAAAGCGAGAGACGCTGAACAAAGGCGTAAAGGCAATTAAATGCACTTAGATATGTGTGCAAACGCTGCACAACAGTGTTACGACATGGCCCCATGCCCTCATCCCCAAGGCCTCAGTCCCCATGTGCCCATGCCCTGATACTCGCATGCCCCGATGCCCCCATGCCCGCATGCTACCAAACGCATGTCCATACTAATAAGACCGCTTGTGCCTTTTAGTCAGTTACACAAAGGCCCAGAGTGCACATGCCTGAATCCATGTTTATTAGATTTTAATTGTCTGTGCTCTGCATGCTAATGCTGCGACCAATTTGCATTATGCTCTTCCGTTTGCTAGTGCCGTTGCTGCTGCTTAGGCTTCTTTTGTCGCCTTTGTGATGCACTGATAACAGCAATTTTCCCTTGCACACCCACACACGTGCCTAGGCCACTGCAGGCTCTAAAGCCCGCCTTTCACTGTGGATGCCAGTAAGTGCCTGTGGGCTACGTCTAGGTTACGCTTACTGCTGAAGCTGAAACTGAGACTGAGACTGAGGCATTTGCGGCACAGCAGAAGGCGCTGCTCGAAATGCATTTACGTTCACGCAAACTAATTATGCATGAATTCTTGTTGCTGCCGTAGCTGCCGTAGCTGGCGTGGCTGCCACTGCTGCGGCTACTGCAGCTGCATTTGCAAGTGGGTTCTTTTTAATTTTTAATAATTTCAGCAAATGCAGAGCAATTTGCACAGAGACTCCTCCATGAATCAACGATTTGTAGTGTGCATTTCCTTCTTTTGTATTCGCTTTTGTATTATTAATTCTTCCTTTCTGATACACATTAAATTGCGTGAATAAGTCTCAGAGCACAGTCTCGGCAAAATGTTGCATTCCAAAGGAAATTCAATTCTATTCAATTCCACGACTATTTCAAGTAATAAAAAGAAAATTTAATATTTGCCAAAGAGAGCAATTAAGCATTTCGCCTGCATCGCCACAAACTCAATTCGAACTACGACCGTATCAAATCTTATGAAGAAACTACCAGGACGAACACTCTTCCAAAATAAATATCGATGGGTTATTTTCGGAGATAGCTCGCCCACGTTGTTTTGCCAGTGGATCATTTGCGTTGTTCGGATGAGTGTTCTCCTAAATATTTTCACAAAGGGACCTCGCCAACATGTGAAACCAAATTTTCATATACAATGTCCACATAACTAAAATCGATACAAACCTCGGCCCTTTGTTTTTTTCTGAAACTGATTTTGACTACCATTATAATATGCTATCTGCAAATAGTGTGTCATGTGTTTAAGTGTCGCCTCTCTGAACGGAGCTCCAATGCATCTCCATAAAACATTATTCGACCGTGTTTCCGATTATCATAGCTCATGCACTTATGTGTCGCCTCTCTGGAAGGGGCTCCAATGCATCTCCACGAATCATTCTTCGACCGTGTTTCCGATTATCATAGCTCATGCACTTATGTGTCGCCTCTCTGGAAGGGGCTCCAATGCATCTCCATAAAACACTATTCGACCGTGTTTCCGATTATCATAGCTCATGCACTTATGTGTCGCCTCTCTGGAAGGGGCTCCAATGCATCTCCATAAAACATTATTCGACCGTGTTTCCGATTATCATAGCTCATGCACTTATGTGTCGCCTCTCTGGAAGGGGCTCCAATGCATCTCCATAAAACATTATTCGACCGTGTTTCCGATTATCATAGCTCATGCACTTATGTGTCTCAAATGCCCGGAAAAGAATTTAAAACCAATTCCTAGCAGCTGCCCGACTTAATTCTTGCATCCCTATTTGCTTTTTACTATCCGCCTACTAATCAGATATCTGTATGAACAGCAACTAACTGCACTCAACTATCGTTGTAGGTGAAGAAGACGTGTGGAACACCAAAACTTTTGCCGTCTCTGGCCGCCGAAAACGAGATGCGTCCGATGCCGCAGCATAACATCAAATGGGCAACCCCACCAGATGCCGAAATTTTGCGCTTCCTGTCCACCATCGACAAATCCAAGGAGTTCTATTCGAACATCGTCAATAAGTAAGTAATAATTATAGTGATGGTTCGGAGTGGCTAGTGCCGCCACTATGGTAGATGCACGTGCCAAGGCGCCAATAATGACGCCACAAGAGCCACAGCAAAAAAGGCCTCGAAGAGGTGGTAAATTTTTTTTTTTTTTTATTATCATTAAAATATTTGAAGAAGTATATTTAGCTGCGTTGCCTCAAAAGAGATCAATAATAGACCCAGGGATACTCGTCGCTCTACTTGCTAGCGCTTACAATTTTGAAATTTAAGTTGCGAATTTTGCGTATGACGTCTCTGACGAACGCGAAATACAATGGAGCCATTATGCCACCAACATAGAATATGACGTGTACAACCACGTCGGCTGCGTACTCGAAATTATTGCCAGGATCGATTGGGACAAGCACCTAAACGAGCGAATAGACGTAATTATGCAAATTAGTGGTGATCATTCGATGAGGATGATGATTTTTTCCGGAACTTACGGGTGCAGGTGCTGGCGGCAATGCAGTTGGTGAGCACATCTCATGTATTCGGTCCCTCACCATAAGTATAACCGTTGGAATCATAATTTCTGCGTTCGATCAATTTGGTTATATATTTATATTTACTTATTTACATATAGAAATAAATGAATATAGCAAAAGCAGCAACAAAGTTTGAACTGGAAAATTTTTGGCGTTTTTTTTCTTTAATTTTTGTTGTTTTCTTTGAGTTGAATATCAAAAGCTTATACAATTATCTGTGGAAGCAAATGAAAACTGTGTATTAATTGGAGTTCTCTACTACAGTGTTTGCGAAGATGAGGATATACAGCGTAACGATCATCACTGCTGGACCGGTGATCGCATTGGTGACTACACTCAATTGGTCATGACCACCGGCGTCGATACGCAACGTTACAATCCGGAAGTGCCGCTGGAAGCGAACTCACAATCATCCAAATTGAACGAACTGGTGGATAAACTCATCAAGATACGTAAAAATATAAGCAGCGCGGTAAGTAGCCAGCACAATAAACCCACCCGATTCAAGTGTTAAATAATGCATTGTAACATAATCCGCAGATACCATCCACAACACGTTCCTATTCAGATATACAAAGCGACATGGCGCGTCACGATGAGGAGGGCTCCGGACGGATGACCGACGATGTAGACGATGAGGAATATGGCAATATGCACGGTTCTGGCGATGGCTCTGGTGACAGTAAGCATAACAAGCACTACGAGTATTTAGAGTCCAGCCTGAATAGAGCTACAAATGCATTTGTAGCAGTGTCTCTTCTTTTGGAATACTTTGAATTTCGGGTTTTCGAAACTCGTCATTGTATACCCAGAGTATATCAAGTTATAAAGAGAGTGCAATTCGCTCTGGAGTTTGAACACGATCCTTTTTCCGTGGCTGATGGGAGACACCAACAGTTTTTGTTCGAACATATTTATGAAAACACCATTTTTTAACGTAAACCTTTTTGCTGTGAATGAGAAAAAAATGCTTTCCATCATAATTTTGTTGGCGTTAAGTCAGAAAGCTGGGTGTGATAAAATGTCACCTCTCAACAGGGACAATACAACTCACGAATTAATATATGCAAAGACCGAGCTGCACTCTCTTTTACTATACACTGCTTGCTGAAAGCAAAGAGAGCATACAACAAGCCGTCTCCAATCGCTCTTTGCATGCAACGGTTGCCAGTCGGCATACGAGTAAATGTGCCCGTTTGTGTGACAAACGAATGTTTGGTTCTCGCGGCAACCGGTGGATGAAAAGATCCATTCGATACCTCTTTACTTAGTACCTCTTTGTACCGAAAGGTACCTCGCAGGACGCTTTTATTCGGTCACAAGGGGAAGTCACTCTTATTCTTGAATGTGATCAGCTGGAAAATTGACAATTCAACTGATACTCTAATTTAATGAAATGTCGCTGGTGTAGTCTTGTTGTAGCCTTGTTGTAGCCTTGCGGCCCCTTATTAGTGCTCCCTGGTATCTCGCCTTGAACTGACTAACCGCTCTCTCTCACAAATGTTGGAAAAATGTCATTTCGTGTTTGTATGAGGGAAAGCGATAGAACGGCAACGTAAGATGGATGCCTTGATTTAAGTTTGGGAAATTATGGAATTATGATGATGGAACTTCTCAATCTGCCCTTACAAAATGTTACTTACCTATCCAAATGTGCTACCATTCTCTTGCAACGTATTTACATTTTTGTAAGGGCTTTGCATAGTGTAACTATACAGAGAACAAAGTTCAGAGCGCCTCTCCTTTCATGTTGTGGCCATCGCACATTTTACATATGAAGGGAAAGCCAGAATTTGTCTGCCATAAAATATTTTGACAGAAAAAATCCCCGCTCTGAGTTAGCTGGTTGTATATTATCTATCAAATTTATTGCTTTCTAACGTTGAAGCAACATACTCGTATATAAAATATATTAGGGGTGTGACCATAGCAAAATTGTGTGTGTAGTGCCCATAGATGACCTCAAAAGAGAATAGTGTAAGAGTGGGAAGCAATGAAAAGTTGACAATCAGCGCTCTTTCTCTCTCTCTCTCTCTCTCTCTCTCTGAAGCAGCTGCCACCTAGGTTAGGTTATCGTGGCAGCCGGTCTACAGACCAACTCACTCAGACCACCATGGGTCCATTGTGATACCATCGCGTAACAACGCACCCCTCATTTACTCGTCAAACCATTTCGAAGCCCTAATAAAGCGCAGGATTTGTTTGACCTTCGCGCCGGACACTTATGTAAGAGAATTAACGGCGTATTTGCCTAAAGAGCCCGCTCTGCTTCTAGCCAGAGCCGGGCACCTACAGAAGAGATGTTCCACAATCTCCTCCTCACCCCCACAGTTTTAGCAGTATTCATAAGAGAATACTCCCAGCCTGAGATCATGCCTGCCGAATAGCCAATAAGCAGTTATACAAGCCACGACCTTAGAGATATCTTGTCTCGGCAGGGCAAGCAAGTCCCTAGATTTCCTCCAATTAAGCTCCTGCCATATTAGCCTAGTCGGTGAGCAAGTGCCCTCGTGTGCCCAAAACCCATTGGCCTCACGCACGACCCTATCCTGCAGCATCAGTTTACAGGTGGCAATTGGCATTCCAACCTCGCATCTGTCCGTGCATAAAGGAAGGTGGGTACCCCGTCTGGCTAGCTCATCAGCCCTACAGTTCCCCTCAATATATCTATGCTTCGGAACCCATATTAGACGTACCCTGAAATCGGTGTTGCCACCTAACCCCATTACTGTGTTACTTTTGCCTGTGTTTGACCATTGCGAAGTAATTACCATGCGATCTCTGTGCTGTCAGAAATCTCACACAAACACACCAATGTTGTTTCCAACGAACAGCTGAGTTTGACAGTAGTAATATCTAAACATGTTAGGGAGGGCATGTAAAGTACTTCCACTTTGTTACTCAATTAATAATATACTGAGGCCTATTGGTAAGCATGCTAGACTCACACTCAGAGGGTCGGTCGCAGGTTCAAATCCTGCCCCGGGCTTGGCCTCGAAAATGCTTCTTTCTAAAAAATCTAGTCGAAGGTCTTAGTTGCTAATACTCATTCCCAAGCCCCTTGCAGTCTGAACTATGGTGTAAGATATAATAATAATATACTGCAAGAATGAATGCAGGGACCAGTAATAAGGCATCCGCAAGGCTTCAATAACTCTACAACAGCAATCAATTCATTAAATAGGTTGTCAGTTGAATTGTCAATTGGTTGAAAACAGCTGATCGCTGAAAAAACATACAAAAATTAACGAACGTAAAAAACGTTCAAGAAGAGGGATGATTTTGTGTTGCCACTTTATAAGTGCGTCCTGACTGAGAGAGGCTTGGATATATTTTGGTAATACATAAACAATTTACTTTTAGGTGCTACATCTTCACCGTTCGATCCAATGGGCCCGACAGTTATCGCCAGCAACGACATTGAACAACGTTCTCCAGCGGCGGCAACAACACCACAGTGCTTAGGAGTCACATTAATCGCTGCTACACTAGTCACAATAATTTTAAAGAGCAGGAGTTATTTGCTGGCTCACTAAACAGGCAATACTTGCGCAAACCTTTTAGCAGTTAGATGTAATTTATAATAAAACAAAATGAAATTATGTGAGAATGCGAGGATCGATTGAGAAGTACCCGACGGAGCAGGCGGCAAAGCGACACAGTATTTGTGAATATGGACTCAATATCTCAACGGGCGACACAACACCTGTGCCGGACCTATGTACATAGGGGAAGTCGTTGGAGTCTGCAAACTTTGTGCCGGCATTTGGCAGAAACCATGCAATGTGGCGGTGTTGCTGCAGGGATATTCGTTTCTCACCCTGTTGTTTGCAGCATTTGGCCAATGTCGTGCACTATTGCACTGTTCTGATTGGGATTGTATGACTTCAGCCAACTTAATAACAATATTTCTTTAACGATTGAGTGGGATGCATTGCAATATACGAGTCTTCATACTTCAACGGGATCAAATACCATTTTACTTAAATTTCCATACATATATATATATATATATATATATATATATATATATATATATATATATATATATATATATATATATATATATATATATATATATATGTATATATATATATATATATATATGTATATATATATATATATATATATATATATATATATATATATATATATATATATATATATATATATATATATATATGCTCGTTTACGTTTAAATGATGCACCACTTGCAACGCTCCTGTTGCCACTCGTATTGCAATCTAAAGCCACGCTTATGATGGAGGATACTTATGCATTTGCATGTCAACGGTGGCCGCCATTAGCCTGGATGATTGATTGATTGATTTGTGCACGTACTTCGCAACCGACCCTCGTAATGAATTGGAAAAATGGGTGCAACTCTGTGTAGAAATAACAAAAAATAATATGCGTAACATTAACACTCTTAGAGTAAAAACAAAAGAACATAGCGAGGAGCATATTTATGTAAAACTTTAGCAGATCTTGATGAAGCAACCTTACGGAATGCGAGCACAATTTTAGATTAACTTGTTTACAAACAAAAGCAACACTGACACACACACACACACACACACACATACACATACAATCCCCATACAACCCCCCGCTCTACTGGTCCACAAAGTAAAGCGTGATAGCAATGAAATAAAACCATATATACGAGTATATACATATATTATTTTGTGGATTTATATATTGTTAGGTTTTAGATGGACCTGAGATAGAATTACTATATGCAAAAGGCCAAAATTTAAAATTTACTTTAAATAAGCTGTGCTTTTTTTGTTTCTTTGTTTGTTTGTTTGTTTGTTTGTTTGTTTTGTTAACGTTTAATAAGAAACACCCAAAGAGAGAAAAGCTAATATCGAAGTGGAAATTGGTTGGAATGTGTAAGAAGTGTCGAAGGAGGACTATCGTATTACAATCGAATTAGCTCAGAGTTAACTCGTGTACACACAGCAGCTGAAATACAGACGAGCTTAGTACGGGAACTGCTGTACTGCTGCTATAACACAATTGCATTCAAAAACAAAAGTAACGAGAAAGAAAAACAAACACAAAATCTAAAAAAAAAATTATACAAAGTGGCGGGTTTCTTGGGAACTCTCCAATTGTCAAATTCATCGATTCAATGCTTGTTTGCGCGGTATACCGCGATATGTAATTACCAATTATCAGTGTCCTGGGCTCCCTTGTGAGATGTCACAGTCAAAGTGAAGCGCCACGAGCAGCTGGACAGAGCACATGAACCTAAGGGAAATGACGGGAAATGGAGCTGAAATTTAATTGTTAATTCATCCACCGCCGACACATATTCCGCTTGGTGTACGAATTCGCTAGTGCTTCGACAGACCCAAGGCGAAGTCGCTTGAAAGGCCAAGGCGAAGTCAAGGCACACAAAGAAACTTTTACGTACAGAAATGTCACACATAAGCAAAAGGGAAGGGCTGTAATTGCTCCCATGAGCAAATTACATGGAACATCTGATGCATCATCAGGTGAATTCATTTCAAAGTAGGTTGCTCTAAACCACGCTTGTTTAACACTCATACCGTGTCAGCTTGTGATGCCGCTTAAAGACATGCACTCTGTCTCCAAATCCGCGTTATTTTCATGGCTTTGTATCAATTGATCTTTGCGCTTTTCTTTTGTTTTGATAATTCAAACATGGAATATTCGCTCACACCTTTCCTGAGTGGTTTCAATTTGCCCTGTGCCTGGGTCACCTCGACCAAATGTCCTGTTGTGTGCACCTTTGAAGTAAGCACACACTTATCCTAAGGATAATTGACAAGGTAGCAGGAAATTGTTCTTCAAAAACAGTATTTGCATAACCTGCAAGGGACGAACCTTTTGCTTTTTAACCCATTAATCGACCCATCCTGACCCGAAATGGTATATTGTACAAGCAAACATTGGAGCGACGAATTGTAAAATATACGAGTATGTAACTAAGCATGACTTTAATTTATAAGTAATTATACACACACACATATTTTATTATATATATATATATATATATTTTTTTATTATTATTAAGTTCAGCTAATGAAGTTGCAATTGTGTGCAAGTCATTAGACACCGTGCCACACGTGTATGCCGCCTCAATTCAAGGGATACGCGATCCGCGCAAAAGAGAGAATTCCATTGAAATGCCGCTGCGGTGTTGGCATCGGTGCTGATGATTGGCGCAATGCGCTACCATGGCGAGCATTATTTTTATATATTTAATATCCTACAGTATAGACACATAGACAACACACTTCGAAATCACTCAGCTTAATTAAATAATACAATAAACTAACAGTTTTTTATGTGCCATACAGTAAAGAAAACACGACACAACTAACCGTGGTACGCAACGGAAACACGCGAGTACGCAATATTGCAAAACAAAACAAAAAACAACTTTCAATGCTCAAATTGTAGAAAGTCTACTAAACCTAAATAAAAACAAAACTAAGCGAAACAAAACAAAACAAAACAAACCAATCAAATGAAATAAAACAAAATAGAATAGAATAGAATAGAATAACTTGCAACCCATTCATAAAGAATCCAAATGCTTCACATAAAACTTGGTGTTGACCGCAAAATAGCGAGCAAAATTCCATTTAATATGTAAAACTTGTGTAGTGAAAGCAGCTCTCAGTGTTCAAATATGTTGTTCCTTTGGTGTAAAATTAAATAAATAAAAACAAATACAAAAACAAAAATCAAAACGAAAACAAATACACACGACAAAATATGTTGCACAACTCGGTAGAATTATAAAAGAATTTAGAACTTGAATAAATTGAGAATGTAACGTAATGGACGGAATTTGAATTTAAGATGCAATTCTATGCTACCATCCGGAGAGTGGCATGCGAGCACGCATGGGTATGTTTCTATACGGCCAATTAAAATTTAAGAAAAACACACACAAAAACAACAAAAAACAAAAGAAAACTACGAAAAAAAATAAATTTGTTAACGAACATTTCTTGAACTGAAGTTACTTTAAAGTAGGAAGAAAAACTTAGTTGAACTGCACTTCTTAGAAATTAGTATTGAATCGCAAATCTAAATGACTCTAGAACGGGAGGACGCGACGAGGGGAAAAGGGTCAAGTTGCAAGGAAATTGTAGTAAGCGCGGTATTTAAATATTCCACACGAAACAATTTGCAGAAGCATTTAAATATACACCCAAATAATTGACATAGAAGCGAGTATGAGAATCGATGATGAGTCCCACTCCTCTGAGGAAGGAGAAAATCATCGTGAGAAACCGCAAATTATTGCTGCAATCTACTTTAAAAGTGTATTAATACAACATTAAAATTGCATATAAAGAATTATTTGAAAAAATAAATACCATTATAAATTAATATCTTAAGCAAATACATACATTAAAATAAAATTACTAAATGTGTAGAAGAAACACAAAAAGCCACATAAGAAATACGCAGTGTTAGTGTAAAATGTAAAAAAGTTTCAAAACATTTAAATATTTAGCTAGTAGCAAATTAACGTACTAAATCTAAATTAAAAATTATCCAATACAAAACACACAACCCCACAATAACTTAAAATTATTATGTTAAATATGATTATTATTATTATTATTATTATTATTATTATTATATTATTATTATTATTTATAAAAACAAATCATTTTATGTTATGTTTTAAACTATTACATATATATATATATATATATATATATATATATATATATATATATATATATATATATATATATATATATATATACATATATATTTATATATATATATATATATATATATATATATATATATATATATACATACATATATAATATATTTCTATATATATATATATATATATATATATATATATATATATATATATATATATATATATATATATATATATATATATATATATATGTATATATATATATATATATATATATATATATATATATGTATATATATATATATATATATATATATATATATATATATACAATATATATCTATATATATATATATACAAAAATATTAAAAAAAAAAAAAATATATATATATATATGTATATATATATAAAATTAATATTTACCTTTTTGCATGTGATTAATAATATTTAAGTTTATGCATGAGTATATAAACAGATTTATATATTTATTTCTGAACACACCCACATTTGTGAGTACGCAGCCAACTTATATGCAAGCGCATGAGGACGAATACAGCCAATTGCAGTAACAGACGCGCTTAGACTATGCAAAATCGCCGCACCGGGCTGAACCCAATTTGCGTGGTATTCGTGCGCAACCAAGTTGCTCCATTGGCTCTTACTAAGATCATTCGTATTTGTTGTGATGCGAAAAATCAGCAACAACAACAGCAAGAACAGCAGCAACAAACACAAGCAAAAAACTAATGTACGAACAAATGATATTCGCTGTTGGCAGCTTTCACCTTCGTAACGAACTCGCACAGAAAGCAACCTTTACGATTGTATGTAATTTTGTAAAATTAATTTAAATCGAGTAAATATATTTTATTTTAAACCCAACAAAAATCTCTGCTGTTTTCTTTTTTATACAATTCGAAGCTTAACTGGCTACCATCGAATTCGCACAATTTTGACTGAGCAAGTACGTATACGCAGACTAGACGAACGGAGTAGGAGCTGGAATCTACTGCGCAGAGCTAGGCATCAGGTAGCCAATCAAGCTGCCTAATCACTATTTAGTATTGTCCAGGCGGAAGTGTTTGCTGTGAGGTGCTCTAGAAACAGAAAGCAACTCCAAGGTAAACATCGACATAGATAGCCTCATACCATATTACGTTTAAAAATGTTCTAAAGAGCAGGGAAGCCATAGAAAGGCTAGCCGCAAATAGACGGCTACATATCTATTGAGTACCGGTCCATAGAGGTATTGAAGGAAAGGAAATAGTAGATGAGATTGCCAAAAGCGCTATTCACCTCGCATTTCAACAAGAAGACAACCATAATCTAAACGAGTACAGAAGGCTGAAGTCTGGTTAGACCAACTACGAAATACCCTTTACCTTTCCTTGTGCGTGCGAGTTCAGCAATGGGGATGTTTTCTTCATAAATCATCATTAGAAGCGTATCTATGGTAATTTTCGGTAGGGTACCTTGAATTGATTACATCGACCCCATGGTACGGCTTTGTAGTGTCAATATAACTACTAATATAAAATTTCATCCAAAAATATTGTGTAGGTCGTAAGTTATAATATGTCAATAGTGGGCGTGACTGTAAAAATAACACGCCCATTCTTTGTGTGGTGTTTAATGTTAGTACCCGCAACCTTCCTTTGAAATTTCGATAATAAGTCTTTTATAGGAACCTACTAATGCATTTTGGCTAATTGTGGGCGTGGCAGTTGTATTAAGATCTCCATATTCTGCACACACACTATTATGGACCACGTGTATGTTTTTCCCAATTTTTATTCCACTGCCATCAATACGAGCATAGGTAGGCTAATTTTAATTTTAGACCCGAAATTTCCTTATATCGAAAGTGGGCGTGTCTTTTCCCCGACCAACCCCATTTGTTGCAGATGGCTTTATAATGTCCACATGTTCCTTCCCGTAAAATCTCGTCCGTAAATCTCTACCAGATCTTAAGTTATTAATATATGTTAATAGTGGGCGTGGCAGTATATACCACCCAATTTTTGCCTAGTGTTTAGTAGGACCCATATCTCCATAACTGCTAAAATGCGTCACGATTCCATCAATTGGACCGAAGTTATAGTCATTTTAAAAAAAGTGAAAAAAGTTCCTTATATGGGAGGTAGGCGTGGTCTTTGTCCAAATCGGCCCATATAGAAATCTGGTTATGTATCTTTGTCCAGGCTATACTTTTGCAAAATTTCATGAAGGTAGCTCTAACGGTGGCCACAGACGGACGGACAAAATAAAAATTGCTTAGAAAGTGATTCTGATCATATCTGTATATATATATGTCCATACCTACCACGCCTCCTTCTTGAAATTGCAACCCCTCTCAAAAGCACAAAATTAGTATACCCTATTTACCTTTTTTAAAGGGAAAGGGTATAAAAATGTGCACAATGAAATTTATTAAGCGACTGGCAGCGGCGAGGTGGAATAGCTCAAAGTCATGTGTAAGTCAAACCTAGGAAAGTGTACTCGATTTGTACTGGCACTGTCACGGAAAGACTGAAAAACTATCCATGAGTATACTGGCAGGCCACAGTTTACTAGCGGCACACGCATGCAAGATGGAAAGTACAAGGAGCCGGCTACAAAGGAAACTTTGGAACATCTCTTATGTATATGTCATGCATTAACTAGAAAACGCTTAAAGTGCTTGGTGATCGCCACTGGTGTTGGATGATAGTCCACAGAACGGTTCAGGGTCGTTGAACTGAGAGCTGTGGCCTCTCAGTTCAACGACCCTGAACCGTTTCTTGCTAAGGCATCAGTTTTCTCAATTTCCTCCTATGCAGCCTGGTACCCAAAGTAGAAATAGCTTGTTGATACTGCCTAAAGAGTTCAGATTCCCCATAGCATTACCTCAGTGCTGTTTGATTATCGAATAGTATCACTATATTTTTTCCCGATACTACTTCTCAATGTTTAACTGAGCTCATTTTTTAATAGCGTGAATGTCCACTTGAAAAATGCTTGCGAAAGAACCAATTGATTCCCAGTAGTTGGTTCTAGGCCCAAATACTCCTATCCCAGTTCCATCCATAGATCTTAGAACCGTCTGTATACTATAATAGGTAGTTTTCTCTAACTTCATACGTTTCAGTTAAACCTATTCCATCCTTTTTTGCAGCTTAACTTTATCCTGTACTTGTGTACAAAGTTGACTTTTCTTATCATAAAATCCTTATGAGTTTTTAGTGTACCACATTCGTGAGATGATTTCCAAACGCTTCGAAACGTCAAGATAGAATTGCGCATTATTGATTTGGCCCGGTGGAACAAATTCTTTGTGGATAATCCCCTTGAAATCGTAAAAGCAAATCGACATTGTCTTCACTTTTGACTTCTCGAAACGAGTTTTTTGGGTTTTGGCTTGTCTGGCGCCTTCAACTCGGCACTTTGGGACTTGGTTTCTGAATCATATTGAGCACACTACGTTTCACCACCAGTCACTGTTGTAAAGAACGTTTTTTACTTTATTGGCCTCCTTGATGATGTCTTTCGAATGTTGAATTCTGAGCAATTTTTAGGCGTCCTTCAACTTGTGTGGAACAAACCGTGCAAACACTTTTCGGGACCCCAAATTTTCGATCAAACTAGGATAAATTGAAGTTTTTGAGATACTCAATACCAATTCCATGAATTTCAATGAAGATTTTGGCAGATCTTTGATGAATGCACGCACTGTTTGATGGAATCCGCGGTGATCACAGGTTTCGGTTGGCCAACATGTTGCTCATAATGAATGTCGTGAGGACATAAAATACATTCTTAGGGATTTTTTTCAAAGTTGTGACAGTTACTTAGTTATTGTAAGGAGGATATTGAACCACCACAGATTTGACAGACAGGTAACGATTGCCCATAAAGCAGACGTCCCTTTGAGCATTTGGTGTGCAAAATTGTATTTCATTTGTAGAATTGGAGTTGTATAGTGCAGAGGAATTGTTTGGAGCGTTTTTTTAAACGTTGGGAACAAGGTAGAGGGAAAATAACCTTAATCCTTACTTGAAAAAACCCAATAGGGACAATATTGTTGTAATAACACAACTAACTTTTTCTCAAATATTTATTTATATCCAATATTTAAATAGAAATATTTGATATTAAATGTTACTACATAAATAAACAAAATTAAATTGGTACTGCTGCTGTCGAATAGTGTTTAGCATTGAAACAATTTGCCACTTCGTGTTGGAAAATTCTGTTCTGTTCCTCGAAGCTAACTTTTGGCAATCAGATGCAAAAATTGTATAACAGAAAAAAAACTTTACTAATTTTAATTAAATACATTATTAAAAAATCATAATTATTGCACGCTACAAATTTATAAGCATTAAAATCGATTTAGGTCGCTAAAAAGAACAATTATTTAATATTTCTGCCGCTTTCTGCAACAGAATCGGGTCACGATGAGTTGTTTCTGTTCTGTCGCCAAACGCTAGTTTACTGCCATTCAATTCTGTAGTTTTCTGTTACCAAATCGGTTGTTGATTTTGTTTCTGTTGCAAATGTTAAGGATTTTGTTAATGTTGCCGTTATATATGTATGTAGTATTTTACATTTACCAATAAATAATTTGGCGCTAGAGAAATTGCCCCAATTTGTAATTTCGATAATAATAGTTGAGAAAGCCGATTTAACTTTTGAGATCTTTTGACTTACAAAATTGAATAGCGTTGTCTGCATAAACTTTATGTAGAATGCAATAATGGTTTAAATTTGTTTTGTACCAGAACCACAAATCGCATTCTCAAATTCAAATAAACTTTAAATCCAATCAATATGAGTATTTAAATAGAAAATACTACTAAAAGTGTACGGATATCACGCCTATTCTGCGAATATTTACCGGCCGCATATTGTGAGTCAAAAATATATACATTAGCTTTGTTCGCGTCGCAAGAACTAGTGCAGTTCTAGTTCATTTTCAATTCACTTCGTGCAGTTTCACTTCAGTTTTTTTTACTTACGCAAACATTTCCCGTCTCATATAACAGTTTTATGACAGTTTTTACATACCAAAAACGGCGCTTAGACTTTAACTTAAGGTTATATTTCACAAATTTAATTTTTTTTACAATGTTAAACTTAAAATTGACAAATAAAATTTAGTTATTTCATACAAATTCCATTTCACAAAAATCCTCTCTTCTAAAAAACATTTTCTGTAATCCGCTTAGCAAGTTGTCAAAATCAAAATATGTATACAGAAAAGCCGCTACTCCTAGGAAAGTGCATTCTAGTGGCATCTAATCGGGAGTCCTTGACCAGGCCCAATGGAATACACCCAACGATAAACGTTGCCTTTTTTAATTCAGAAAGCGCATATTTCATATATATTTAATTAGATTTATGGAAATAAAGGACAAAAATTGGAAAATGATTGTTAACTTTCGAACCAGGAATGTGCAAAACTATAAATGTTCAAATTGTCAAAACAGAATTCGAACTGGGCTGCACAATGTTGATGCAACTAATTTATGAAACGAAAGTGAACTAAGTGCAACGCGAACAGAACAATGTAAATGAACTTTACTACAGGAACAGAGTTAATCCAACAGTGAATGCAAAAACTTCAAATATTTCATACGGTGCGAACAAATATATTGTAACGAAGTCGGCGGCAGTTTTCAAATGTGCTGTCAACCGTATTTTTCGTTGAAAACAAGCCACTGAACTGTAATTCTCTTTTCACTTTCCATATCGTGCTTTAGCGCAGGCGGAGAAGGTTCGGAAGCGTAAAATTTTAAAATATTAAATAAATCCAAAAGTACCGTAAAGCTTTGATCTGAAATGGCAATGCCAGCTCCGAGTTGCTCACGGAAACGTCCCATTAGCCCACGATCTGCATCAGATATGCCCCTTGCAAGCGGTCGTGAGGACAACTGGAACTGGAGCCACGATTATTACAATAAAAACGCGCAAGTTGAATTCATGGGTTCCAACGGTCGTACCGTGTTTCTATCGCCCTCAAATAGGCATGCTGCCACCAGTATATGGGGTGAGCGACCATTGAACAATGGTCGCTTCTATTGGGAATTGAAAATTTCAGGAGCTATCAACAGAGCTTTGAGCATATTCGGCATTGGCACTCATCGAGTTTTGTTGCATGCCAATAGATGCTACTTGCATGTGGACACCGAAAACAAGCACGGCAAAACGCCGATGCGTAGCGGCGTCATTATGCACAAGGGCATAGCTTTGTTGTATGCCAAGCACTCCAATAAATATGATAAGGTAATTGGTTTGCTTTACGATGGTATCGCTGGCACTTTATCGTATTATGAAAATGGTGAATACTTGGGAATCGCATTCTCTGGTTTGCATCAGGTAAGACTTTATATATTTTTCAAGCAAAAAAAAAATTAACCTACAAAAATT
Source organism: Clusia tigrina (assembly GCA_920105625.2). Taxonomy (NCBI): domain Eukaryota; kingdom Metazoa; phylum Arthropoda; class Insecta; order Diptera; family Clusiidae; genus Clusia; species Clusia tigrina. The sequence continues at coordinate 20,989,741 of OV050032.1, forward strand.
ATAACCTTAGCCTAAAAGAATGTTAAATGCATAATTTTATACTTTAGTTTAAGGACACACTATTCCCCATCGTCGCCACTTCGATTCCGATTACGCTAACTCTCCAGAACATGCGCAGTGAATTTGGTAACTTGAAGGACCGCTGCAATCTTGAAATTTTGAAGCATATTAACACGCGCAACGATTTGTCAAAACTTGGACTGCCTGTGTCTCTAGAAGCGGACATCAATAAATTATACAATCGGGTCGGACCTATCAGGTAAGTGGACTTGGTTGTGTATATATACGTGTGTGTGTATGTATATATTTAGACGAGTTATTACGAAAATTATGTAGGAACGTAATTTATAAATGTTCACAAAAACTTCACAGCTCTCTCAGAATTTGCCGTTTTGAAATGGAAATAAGGAACCTTTCGAATGTTGATGTGGGTCAGGAAGACGACAGCGACGAAGCTGCTGATTGGCATGACTCAGATAATAACTAAGAACTTATTGTTTTTTTTGGGTTTGCGCTGCCATGACGAAGACCACACCGAACTGATTTTATATACGAGCTGTACATAAGCTGCCAGCAGTCAATTATTGTTAGTATTAACGCCTTTCACACTTCAAGTATCTTCTGAATGCAGACGAAATTAAAATTGTTTTTTATGTACGTAAATATATGTTTATTTGAATCAATCCATTTGAATAACGCTTTCAAAAATCTGAAATATTCTGAAATTGATATAGACTTGATTAAATTTTGTATTTTCATTACTGTGTGTGTCTTTGATAATGTCCCCGATAGACTTTTGTGTACTTCTCTGTTCTTTAAAAATCTTATATACTAATAAAAATTTTCAGGCGAGAGATTTTGTTTCATTATTTTTGCTGATCAATCCTAAGCCCTAAACACTCGTGACCTTTGACCTCCATCAATCAGTTGTTACGACCAAACACATGAAGCGCAGTGTTTTTGAGTATGCATGACTTTACGTAAAACTTTCGTGACTTGCCAACCTATTGAAATTAGATTCGCCAACGAAAGTCAGCGAAAGATCAAAAACAGCTGATTAACTTCTTCAGCAAATCAAAGTCATGAGTACAAAAGTTGAAAGACAGGTTTCGTCTCTCATGAATTTTGCTCAATAAATTAAAGTCCTGATTAGTTGCACAACGAAAACAAAATGTCAAATTAACTCATGAGTGTTTAGGGCTCTACAATTTGCCAAAATTGTAATAAGGAATTAAAATATATTTAACTGGCACTATTTCCCTAATTTCGATATAACAAAATGTTGAACTCGTTATTATAATGTATAACTTCTAAAAAATTAACAATTGAAAATGTGAATGTGAATTCATAGAAAAGTTATTTATGAAACATACAAAAAAAGAAGAAGACCAACAAAATTGCAGCTCTGAAAAATTTTGACATTTTGTGGCTCAAAATTTTGAGCCAAAAGATCGTTTTGGCGCGAAAATTGATAAATACATAAACCAATCTCAGCAAAAACAGCGTGCCCGCCATTACTGCAGCTGCATTAATGACTATTTTCGATAATTCTTTATTCTGTTAATTGTGAAGGACGTTTGCAGATAGCGTACTATCGTGTAGAAATATATACAACAATATTTTAATTAACATCGAAGCATTATTCAATTTGTTAGTGCACTAAAATGGCTCGGCGAGATTATGTTCAAGACAAAGGTAAGCAAAATATTTTTGTGCTAAGAAATGTGACGGTATTTAGTGTTAAATTAACTTGCAGATTCCATCAAAACATTTCTTAGTGAATTTTGTAAGCAAGATGATGAAGGCCAGAAGAGGTTCATATACGCCAATCAGCTTATAAAGATAGCACACCGGGAGCAAGTTCTCATTACAATAGATATGGATCATTTGTCCGAGTTTAATGAGAGTTTAGCAGAGGCTGTTGTCGCAAACACCCGTCGCTATGCGTCGATCTTCAGTGATACTATTGCCGAATTGCTGCCCAGCTATAAGGAACGCGAGGTGCACGCTAAAGATGCCTTGGACGTGTACATCGAACATCGTTTGTTAATGGAGTCTCGCACGCGCAATCCGATGGAACAGCACGATCAGCGTAACCACTTCCCACCGGAGTTAATGAAGAGATTGTAATTTAAATATGCCACTTTCTTTTTAAGAAATTAATATTTATTAATTTTCCTTTCTATCTTGCAGCGAAGTCGGCTTTAAAGAACACTCGAACGAGAAGGCTTATTCTATTCGTGAAATCAAAGCTAGGCACATTGGCAAGTTAGTTACTGTACGCGGTATCGTTACTCGTTGCACGGAAGTGAAGCCCATGATGGTTGTCGCAACCTACACGTGCGATCGTTGCGGTGCAGAGACCTATCAGCCTGTGAATTCCTTCACTTTTGTGCCCACAACAGAATGCCCTTCGGACGACTGCCGTGTCAACAAGGCTGGTGGTCGGCTGTACTTGCAAACTCGCGGCTCCAAATTTATCAAATTCCAGGAGGTGAAAATTCAAGAACACAGCGATCAGGTCCCAGTTGGCCATATACCGCGCTCTATGACCATTATGTGTCGTGGTGAAGTTACTCGTTTGTCTCAGCCTGGCGACCATGTTTTAATTACAGGCGTTTTCTTACCGCTATTGCGAGCGGGTTACTTGCAGACAATTCAAGGATTGCTTTCGGAAACATTTTTGCAAGCATATGTGAGTAATGGGAAACTTTGTGTTTATAATTATGAAAATCTTTTTAATCTTTCGTATCGCAGCGTATTGTTTGTATCAACAAAAATGATGAACTTGGGGACAAAAATGCAGAGCTTACAGCCGAAGAATTGACTGAACTGGCACAGGATGATTTCTACGAGCGTTTAGCGACAAGCTTGGCTCCCGAAATTTACGGTCATTTGGATGTGAAGAAAGCACTGCTTTTGTTGTTAGTGGGTGGCGTCGACAAGCGTCCCGACGGCATGAAAATTCGCGGCAACATTAACATCTGCCTAATGGGCGATCCCGGTGTGGCCAAGTCTCAGTTGCTCGGGTACATCAGTCGCTTAGCTGTACGTTCGCAGTACACCACAGGACGTGGTTCATCAGGCGTTGGTCTAACTGCTGCTGTTATGAAAGACCCGCTCACAGGGGAAATGACACTAGAAGGTGGGGCCTTGGTGCTTGCCGACCAAGGCGTATGCTGCATTGACGAATTCGACAAAATGGCCGACACTGACCGAACAGCCATTCATGAAGTGATGGAGCAGCAGACCATATCCATTGCCAAGGCTGGCATCATGACGACGCTAAATGCGCGTGTTTCAATTTTGGCTGCAGCTAATCCTGCCTTTGGTCGCTACAATCCACGCCGCACTGTGGAGCAAAACATTCAATTGCCTGCTGCACTGCTTTCGCGTTTCGATTTGCTTTGGCTTATTCAAGACAAACCCGACCGCGACAATGATTTGCGTCTGGCTAAACATATCACGTACGTACACAGTCATAGCAAACAGCCGCCAACCAATATGAAGGCATTGGACATGAACTTAATGCGTCGCTACATCAATCTATGCAAGCGCAAGAATCCAGCCATCCCAGATGAACTCACCGAATACATTGTGGGCGCCTATGTGGAGTTACGCCGCGAGGCCCGCAATCAAAAGGACATGACCTTCACGTCGGCACGTAATCTCCTGGGTATTCTGCGGTTGTCCACTGCTCTGGCCAGACTGCGTTTGTCCGACAAAGTGGAAAAGGACGATGTAGCCGAGGCATTGCGCTTGTTGGAAATGTCGAAAGATTCCTTGAATCAAATACACGAACATCAACGCGGACAGTAAGTACAATTGATCAGCAAGCAACCCAAGTAATTACCATACGTAAAATATTTGTACTTGTTTTTAATGTTTCAGTGTACCCAACACATCGGACAAAATCTTCGCGGTGGTGCGTGAGTTGGCGGGCTCGAGCCATACGGTTAAAATTGCCGACGTTATGGATCGCTGCACTACGAAAGGCTTCAAACCCGATCAAGTCGACAAATGCATTGAAGACTACGAGGAGCTGAATGTGTGGCAAGTCAACATGGCACGCACAAAAATTACATTCATGTAACTTTCGCCTGTGACTTTAGAGCAATTCTTCACATTTGTATTTGGTCAGTTAATATGACTTCTTTTTATATATACACATTGAGCCCTATCATTGAATCCTCTTTCCACACACATAATATACACAAAGTAAATACGTATACACCCCCCCCCTCTACAAGTCCCACAGAGTTTAAACCAACTGACTTCGAACCTAAATCAATGTTTTACAAAATTATAGCGAAACTGTAAATGAAAATGAAAACTCACAAATTTATGCCTACAAAAACATGCAGCTGGAAAGGAAGGATTTAATTTAAATATCAGCTCTGCCACTTTGATTTTGATTGCAATCACGTTGAAGTGAGAAATTCAGAACGCTCTTGATGTGATGATTTAGACAAAGTTTCTTTACCATCTTTGGTTTGTTACTCATTTGTATTTGGAGTCTGGAATTTTTAAACTTGTTTCCCAGCAGCCAGTTATGGTGGCCTAGATGCCACTTCTCACGGAAACTGAACTTACCTTTCTGTGACCTCGCCTAAAATCGCCCGCGAATTGATTGCAGCTGCATTCGGGATCATTCAGGGTAGGCCTGATTTTTGCAGCGATATCAGTATCAAAGGATTCAATGTTAGGGCTTGTTGGTTACTTTTTCCATAAAATATTACCGTATAAGGCGAACTTTATTATTCGAACGATTTCTTGTCTTCTATTTAACTAAGAATTAAACCAATAAATATGGACAATTAATTAACAGTGGAACGCGCATTTGTTATTTTATTAATATTTATTGATATTTTATTTGAAATGAACGCACAATTTATGCATATGCGTTAAAATACACATGGATACACAATAACAAGAATGCAGTAAAACTTAAAGAAACAAGATTTGCATTGAATTTTTGCGTAAAATTGACGGCAAAAATGCGAATTATTTTTTACATTTAAATTTAAGTACGATCGATTTATGCTGAGTTCAAAAGTTGTTCAAACTTGATTACAAACATTGCATGAAATATCTTATGTATATGTATAAATATACGTCTAATATAATGTATATATAGAGGACTAAGTATGTGTATATAATAATGTAGCAAGTGCAAATATCCTTTTTTAAAATACTTCAAATTTTTTGTGTACTTTTTTAGTTTCATTTTTTTTTTTGTTTTTTTATGTATATCCATGAAATTGATCTAAGATATATTTGGGTGTCTTTTCCACATAAGCATGCACTCCTTTGCAAATATGTGTCGGTGTGTGTGTGTGCGATTATAGCTGAATTGCGTTTAACTAAGTTGTGGACTCTTGACTGAAGTAGTTCAAAGCAGCAAACAATTTGTAGCCGAGGAACTGAGGTGGTGCAAAAAAAAATTTATATATATATTCATTCATATTACATTAAATTTCCGATTCATTGCCGGCCAAGTATCAATTGCTGACGCAAGAACAGACAAACGCAGGATGTCGATCAAAACCAAAGCTGTTAACAAACCAATCCCCGCCACAACTGAATACAAGTTACTCTTACTAGAATTTAATAGAAGAACAGCAAACGCTCCTGAGCCGAAGTGGACAAGAGGCGCCAAGTGCGTTTGATGCTCACATACTGTATTAGGGCGCGCACGCAAATCAAAAAGCCGAAGGCCATAATGAGCCACCATAGCCAGGAGTTCTCGTGCGATGCCAGGTCAGTGGAGTGCTTCACGATCAACGTCCACTTGGCCAGCGAAAGCCCAAAGCCGGAGAGAGCGCCGTACCGAGCCGCAATGGTGTGACAGAAGCAGGTAAGCAGCAAGAAGCCAACCCAATTAAAGAGGAACGCCACCATGAAGGCCGTAATGAACATGAAGTCGGTGCCAAGCAGGCTATTATCGGTGGTGGTTAGATTTTCGGCATCGGAAGAATCAATGGCGATAAAAGTGAGCGGCGGAGGGGTGCCCGTGCCGCTGACGGGGCCTTCACTTATATTGGCCAATAGTGGATTTGGCGGTGGTGACGGTGGTTGGAACATGTGCGGAGTCAGAAATGCAGGTGGCAATTCCCCGTTTATGGACTTCTCCATTTGCACTTCTTCGTAAGAGGGCAATTTCCCATGAATCTCCTGCTGCTGAACTACCTGCTGCTGCTGCTGCTGTTGTTGTTGTTGTTGTTGTTGTTGTAGCGACGGACCCTGCAAGGGAAGGCTATTGGTGAGCTCGTATGGCGGAGGAGCGCTAAAATCCGCCTTGGGCGGCCCCAAATCCTCTTCCGACGATTGAGTGTTTTCGGGCATTTTGTGCGGCGTCGGCAATGTTTGTGTTTATAATTTATCTGGAAAATATAAATATGAATTATGTTTATATAGCATACAAGGGCGTAAATGTTTGTGGTAGTGGTGGTTGCAGTGTTTGTGTGTTCCTCTCTCAATGGAGTCCCAATCCCAACTCCTGCCAAGACTGCTTGGTATGAATGAAAGAAGTAGAAGTGAAATTGTTCAGGCAAATTGGTTAAATTTGAGTTTTATTTTCTTTTTAATACTTTTTTTCGTAACGTGATTAAAAGTTAATAAATAATTTTCGTTTTGTTTTATATTATTTCCTTCTACGTAATACTACTCTACAGATTAATGCTTATTAATATTGTATTGTTCTTTTTTGTTTTTGTTTTTTGTTTGTTTGTGTCTCCTTTTAAAAGGCCACCTCCAGCCTCGCGCTGCCACGAATTCAGTTTATTTTGAAAAGAGCGAATTATATTAAGTTTTGTCAGTGCATTAAAAATATAAGGAAAACGGAAACAAAAACAAAATGTTAAATAATTAATTAGTCGTGTGCTAAAGAAGCGTCTTTCGTTGCATTGTTGTTGTTGTTGTTATTATTATTATTATTGTTGATTCAATAATTTGTCGTTCGTTGTTAATTACGCGATTTAAAACTTGTCTAAATCAGTCCAATTAAAATTAGCAAAGCAAGAATGCATGCGGTCGGGGTCGGGCGCTGTGACATTATCGCCTGAACGCATAGGCCAGCGGCAGAATCTTGTAGTGGTGTGGCCCGAACGGTCTCATCTCCGGCACCTTCGTCATGCCGTCGACCTCGTCCATGCCCTCATTCTCGTGCGCCATAGCGCTCTCGTTCAGCTTCATCTTGAGTTTCTTCTCGTGCCGTATGTACAGCGACAGGCAGAGTATCAACATGAAAAGCAGTGCCAGCGTAGCGCCACTGGCGATACTGGCCGTTTCCAACATGGCGCGCTGGCGCGTCGGCAGATAGGACCCGTCGATCTCCTTGTATTCGCAGCGCGGCCCCATGAAGCCGTTTGCGCACTCGCAGTTGTACAGAATCTCGTTGTGTATCTCGACGGTGAAGCAGGTGGCATCGTTGAGGCAATACCAGGCGGCGTACGTGGGCGGACAATTGAATATGGGGAATGTGATGTTTGGCCGCTGCGTCGTTATTGCGGGCACTGTTGGACGCGGCTTGGGTATGGCACGACTGGAGCACGCTGCCGTATAGGACATCAGCGCGATAAGCACTACACAGAGGCCGCCGAACAAGCGCCTCATATCCAGGAATTGCAGTAGCGACGCCATTGCGGTGGGCTGGCTGGCTTCGTCAGTTTTTAGCTGCCTGGGTGGAAGCGTTTAATAAGCAAAGTAGATTCAGTTACGTATGCAACATGGTGCCGCTATGGGTGCGCATGTATACAGTACAGTTCCGTTGCAAGGACGCTGAAAATTGATGCAGTTGGTTAATTAAAAACATAAAAACAAATGCAAATTAAATAAACTTTATTCGAAATTAGTGTAAATAAAAAGCAGCAGCAACAATAGAAACAAAAACAATTAAAACAAAACATGTACATAAATGAGCAAATAGTGAACACGAAATTAATTAACAAACAATTTTGCACAACTCTCAATTGGCACCGCTTAAATGGAAGTTGGAAGAGAATCTGTGTTGGCTTGAGGAGACGCCATCGCAACCAGGGCAGACACAGTCCTGCAGTGTTACTTCTAAATTCTGTTAGTTGAGTTCCTTAAGCGACCGACCGCCCGACTGACTGACTGACTCGACTGACGACTGACCAAACGACCTATTGAGAAATAATCAACTCATTAATTACAATTTATGAAACAATTAACAAAATTTACAAAAACAGTATTCAGTATTTACCTTGCTTGTTACAACAAATAGTCTTTATTTTTAGCTTTTCTTTATTTGTTCTTTTTTGTCTTCTTATTCTCTTTTTCACACCACAAAAACGATGTCAATGTTAAAGGGTTCATTTAAAAACCGCCTTTTAAATATTTCATTTTAATTGAATGTCACACTACGCCCTCCCTCACAGCGCTCATCAAGCGCTTTCAGTCAACTTTACGTGGAACTGTCCTTATGTACATAGACCTGGTCTGTCTGTTTGTCTGTCTTTCTTCTAGGCATTCAGAACGGGTTTCGACGGGTTTCTTTCCTTCGGGCCATACAAATTACTCATGAGAGAGGTGCAGGGAGGTAAATGAGAGCGATTAGTAGGAAAAGGAACACCCATCTGGGAGAATTCACTGTTTGCAGGATCCCATTGAAGTATTCCTCTCTCTTTCGTCATTTTATTTTCCGTAGTAAACAGTCCCGAGAGTGAGCGACAGAGATGACCTACGGAAGTACAGCTCTCAGCAATTTTTCCACTTTCCTAGTAAAAAGCAAAAGTAAAGTATGGGAACGCTAAGCAGTAAAAAAACTACGGAGGGTTTTCTGAAATGCAAGGAAACCTGCCTCCGTCCACGCACTCAGAACTCAATAATCAGACACGACAAACTTCCAGTGAAGTGTTCCAGATCAAATTGGTTACATATCAAAAAAAGAAATTATGAATACACACTCTACGTACCATGACTTCGGAGGCTCATTGGCCTGCAGTACCACTGAGCAGTGCTACAAAATGTTTAGCCAGCAGATCAATGGCGTAATTTCGAGGAATATTACTTGAAAAAAGAAAACCCCAGCACTCAATACCGCAGCTCTAAAATACTGCTTCGGCCATATAACTTACCGACTTATGGATAAAAGAATGGAGGCAGTTCTCTGTTTGTTTGCAGTGACCACCGCTCACACGCTTGGCTCTTCATGAAAGACCCATGAAAATTGTTTTCACTATAATTTTAGGAAGGTAACAACACTTTCCCTAATTCAGACACGCACAACAATATTCATGAATTTTTGTCAGTTGTAAAAGAAATCCGATTTGAGCAATCTATCACTAGTCTCGGGAGCATTCCAGCACACTTTAAAACAATTACTTGACATCACCGTTGAACTACTTCGAACGAATTCCCAACAAATTCTCACAGTTTTCTAGAGTACTTTCTCTCTTAATAGCCTTGAAGTAAATAACAAAAAACAACTTGAAGAATAGTCAATAACTTGCTCCCAATGAGCTTACCGAGTAGCTTGCGTCTTCTTTATTCGGCGTCCTAATCCATACTCGACTATAATTTATTTAGATTTTACTTTGAACCGTTCAAGACATCCACATACAAGAAGGGTTGAAGTGTTCCAACAGCTTTATGTATGTATTTACATTTTCATGGAATGAAACTCTAGAACATCGCCTACCGTGGCAGCTCCACATAAATAAGCAATTCACAGTAGGAAGAAAGCTGCACACATGTACACGTTTCATTTGGGTGTGGTATTCCCAGCTGTCCTGGCAGAAAACAAAACGACGCCCACTTGTAAACAATCAGAAGCACGATCGCGGACTTTTGGAGTCAGTTTTATTAGCAATTTGAAACCAGCAAAGAAGAATGTTCTGCAATGTGTGAGAGAGACGAGATAGGGGGAAATGGATGATACCAGTGAGGGGCAGCATAATATTTGCAATACAAAACAAACACTTTAACAACTGTGATGATTGTAATAAGAGCCTTCAGCAACGAAAATAAAATACAACCATTAAAAATGCACATGCGAACGGTATGGCAGAGTAGTGGGCATCCCAGCGTTCCAAAAAATATATTGGAAAAACAATACACACACGAACTTTGTTACTATATAGGTTTAAGGGGATGTCAAGGACATGGACATTCGGCCAGAAGACATACTTAGGCCCATTGTGATACCACAAATTGGGGGGTAAAAAGTGTACTTTATGAGAATCTGTGTGGAGCCTTGCTCCAGCCATTTTGGGAGTAGGACAAATCCACTAAAGACCCACAAAACCAAATCGCAATCAATATGAAGCTTTCAATTGTCACATATGCCTGGAAAAACCCTCACACAAGTATTAATTTTAATATGGTATTTCCGATATTTTGTTGGCCAGGCATCGATATAGCACAGCAATAAAAATTGAAATGATTTTCTGGGAAAAAAAAACCGCAAAAAGTCTGAAAAAACTACATTTTGTAAATATATGTATATTTTTGTTTTAAACGCGAGTAAAGCAATGTTAATGCCATCAGCGAGTTGGAGTGACTGTCGGAAAACCCCTGTATATGGGTTGCCATGGAAGGTCGCAAAACCCTAATAGGTAACTCAGCATATTTGGCTATTCCACCTTTGGCCACGACATGCACTTCTGGAAGAATCGGCATATTTTGTGTATAAACCTATGCTTACTTTAACCAATGACCAGACACATTCCACGAGTATCGATTAGACGGCGGAACAGACGCCAGCACGAAACCCTGCAGCATTGCACCATGCATGTAGGAATGTGCTGTGCGCAATGAGAGCAAATTAAAATTTCTCATATCTACTTGAGTGATAAGTGTCGCCAGTGAAACAAGCGCCAGTCCCACAACTGTCGTTATTTGGATTCATAGACACTAAAAACATTGCACTCTCTCAACTGAAATGTGCCTAGAAGCAGCAGAATCCATGGAAATTTTAATTGATAATTATATTCCAAGGTTGCTGAAAGCAGAACATACTTCAATTAAGACGACCTCAAATGAATTGAACGCAACAAAATCAGATTAATCAACTTATGCCCGTCAGCACTTGGAACGACAGAAAAATGTAGATGTAGGTGCCTCCTGTGCAGCGGCAGGCTGTGTGGGTCAAACACAATTAAGTTGGGGCAAATAATTTGCTGGAACTTAGCAAAAGACCAGAGAACATTGCTCGCTAGCGGGGAAGAAGGGGTCTAAGCGATTGTCTAAAATAAAACAAAAATAACGTAATAATAAATAATGAAAAAGTCACACTACCTACCGCTCCATGAAAGAGGATGCCGAGAGGATGATTGAAGAAACAGAAACAGATTTAACAAATGTGTCACAAATCGCTGCAACGAAACTGCGAGGCGGAACTTAATTTCAATCAATTTGAAATTTTCTCGTTTTTCGTTTATCTTTGGCACTTTGCTGCCTGTCAATACGTCGATTAACCACACCCGCCAGGGTGGAATAGTTTTAGATAAGAGTAACAACGATAAGCGAAATATTGATGAATCAGGCGAACAGTCAATACAGTACACTTATTGCTATTCTTAACGAACCGTGTGTAAACATGTTTTCAGCACAGGCACAGACAACTGGTTGCTTGAGCTGCGAGCTACATTTGGTGGAAATTTCCAGATGCAAATCTCGCCAGTCGACAATCAAAGTTTTCATCGTGGCATTTGATTTGATTTGTTGTAGATACCATCAGCATTAAGAGCGTTAAAGTCAACCTGCACGCACGCCTATTGCCAATAAAAATAATGAAGCTAATCGAATTTTTTTTTTTCGTAAACTGTTATACTTCGTCAACTGAATAATCAATTGTCACATAAGCCTGCATAAATCTGCATACGTAGAACAATTAAATATTTTAGTGACACCCTGTGGCAGGCACATGATCACAAATAATCATATTCTGTCCTCCAAATCCAATTATAATGGTGGCAAGATAGCAATATCTGCAGATTGTTTTGCTTTGACTGCAATGCAAAGGCTGTAAAATTAATAAAAAATCGCAGATTGTAGGGTGCATCAACGATTATTGTTTACTTTCTCAGTTGAGCTCAGTATAAATGTGTTTTCTCGTTATCGGATGTTTGCGAGTGGGACTTGCGATACTCATACATATGTAGGATTGTACGCGTATGGTAAATTGAAATGAAATGGGGAAAAATTAATTATTTCGGCAACTACTGCTTTTCCCCATTGATGTCACACCCACCTAGTAATAGAAGCAATTATTAAGCGCGTCGAGAAATTTATGAAAATACCCATTCAAATTGTGACTGCTATCAACGAATAAACGAATGTGCTGGACTCGTATCATCATCCCCGCAATTGCATGCATTGCAAAACAAACACAAAAGGATTCCAGCTGCCACAGCACAGGTGACTAGAACAAGTACAACTTTAATTTGCGGCGTGTGCAGGTTCAAACACACAATTCACACACACACAAAGACGTGCCCCGCTTGACGACTGTGCGGCGGGCATAAAATACGCGGAGTAGGTGTAAAGTATCTGCTTCCTGTTTAGTTTTGCAATATTATGAAATTACATACTCTACAAATAGAAATGGAAAGAGACTCAAATTCAAAATGCACATGTATAGAATTTAAGAGCTGAACATATAAGGTCGATTTACTAATTTATTCTTATATTTAATAAAATGAAAATAAATTGTTAGCGTCAAGCTCCAGTTATGTAAATAACGCAACGAAAACAAGTTTTAGCCGCCCAAGCAATCGCACCACATCACCTACCAACTGTCTTTGAGGCCTGACGCTGATGGTAATGATGACGATGACGCTGACGCTGATAATGCTGGGACAAGGGCAAACGAATTATACAAAAATAAATTTTAGAAATTAACATGCCAATGCAAATCCAAATCACATGCGGTAAATGAAAAGTGAGTGCCAGTACGAGTTACACATGTACATATGTAATTGTGCCCTCGGGTCGGATGCCCACGAGAGCCATCTAGTCCATTTATAGAAAAATGAAAAGGAAGATTCGCGAAGAACTAGAATAATAAACAAGATAAAAACCTTAATGGCATTCTAATCACTTTTATCAAAAGTTTCAAGTGCAACGCTCACATATCCTATTGGTGGGATGGGAATATTTTCTTATTGGGCATATGTTTGTAATTTCCAATATTTGCCTTACAATTAATTATGCATATTTTAATGGATGTGTAGAGGCCACAATCAATCGCACTCACAGTACACTCCGACACCGACAGCGACACCCTCGCTAAATTGCTCGACCATAAGGTCGCGTAACGAAAATAATTACCTAAAAGCGGTGTATTGTTTGTTATAAATAATTTAAGCAGGAATGTTTATACTTAATTAAATTTTCTAATTGTCGTTACCACCACACCTTATGGCCGAGCTTTATAATATGATCGTTGGCCAACTTCGATTCTGAACCACTGTATTCCGTTTTTCAATGGACGTGTAGAAGAGCTATTTTGTTTTTGTTTTTACCTGTTTCGTCCTTTTTCAATCAATACACTTTTGCGCAATAATTCCTTCTTCCAACCACTTATTAAACGTTCCCGTCTGCTTATTGTTGTTTTTAATTTATGTTTTTTAAAGAATATTTGCGAATTTTCTGAACAAAAACAATTAATTATAATCAATTTTTTCTTGTTCCAATTCGCGTCTTTGCTTTGTGCTACTTCGTACGAAAACTGATTACTGCGCCATCTCCAGCTTCAAATTAAAATCAATTTTCATAAAATTCCCAATTGAGGGGAATTATTTAGGGATTTTCGGAAAATGGTTCCGTCAAGAGGAAATTTGGCCTTTTCTAGAAGCTAAAATTCCCTACACAAAATGTTCGTTTATTCACAATTTTTTTAAAGGTTTTTTATCATTATACCTTCCAAGATAATTAATAATGTCTAGCTTTACTATATATTTCATTATATTTAAAATGTATGCATGTGCAAGCAAAATTTTGGTTTGGAAGACTATTGAAATTCATCCAGATTATTCCCTAGAATTTGTATAGGATTCCTATTCAAAATGAATGTGGTGCATTCACAATAGTTATGTATTTTGACCGACTCAAGTGGTTGGCGGCTCTGCCCTTTCAACTTATAAAATATTTTGAATCAACTCATCACGAATAACATTTGATTCAAATAAAAATCTTCCGCACTCCCAATTAATTGGAAAATGTTTATTACCGGAATAATTTTGCGAATATGCCAATTATAATTCCCAAAAAATATTGTTATTGTGAATTTCTTACCTAATTAAAGCCTCAGCTTAATTATAATGGAAATGTTAACATAAGTTAACTGCTAAATATATATATATATTTTCTTATAAAATTTAGTTCCTTCGAGAATTGCTCTAAATGTAAACCGCAATAATTTAGACCAAATCATACGCAGCCTTAATGAATGAAGCTGATTTTCACTTTCAATGCTACTGCACATTCGACCCATTTCAAAATATTTAGACGCTGGCCATGGTCAAAATAGGACACTACCAACAAAGCATGGGTGTAAAACAAATCTACCACCAAATTCCATTTAGGCATTTGCTTCTAAGGAGTACCAACGACCAAAATAAATCATACACCAAATACTGGTTTACTCCGCACTGTTGTATTCGACGAAATCACCGAAAAATTGTGGTGTAATTGTCTCCAGTGTAAAAATTGAAAATCCATTTTATAATAATAAGTCACATCTTATTACACTTATTTTAAACTGAATTTACATTTTAGGGTCAAAAAAAAAAAAAAAAAAAATATATATTGTTAAAAATATTACAATTTATTCTTACGAATAACAAATCATACACAGCTTTGTTATTTACTTAGCAATCTATTTATCCTTGCCATCGCCCTTGCCACCACGTATTCTGCCAGTACGACGGGCAGCAATCAGACCGACCTTGCGACCAGCAGATGTACCACGCTTAACAGTGGATGCTTTACCAATATGTTGATGGTTACCACCACCGTGAGGATGCTCGACTGGATTCATAGCAACACCACGCACCTTGGGCCAGCTGTTGCGTTTCACCTTGTACTTGTGGTAGGCACGGCCTGCCTTCAAGATGGGCTTATCAATACGACCGCCACCAGCTACAATACCAACCATGGCACGGTTAGCAGAAGGAACCACCTTTTTAGCACCGGACGGCAGCTTAACACGGGTTTTCTTCGTGTCCGGATTATGAGCAATAACTGTTGCGTAGTTGCCAGAGGTGCGAGCCAAACGACCGCGATCCCCGGTCTTCTCCTCCAAATTGCAGATGATTGTACCTTCCGGCATCTGCGACACTGGCATAACATTACCAATTTGGAGAGTGGCTTTACGTCCACAATACACAAATTGACCAGTGTGCATACCCTCGGGAGCGATGAAGAGCTCCTTGCGGGTCTTGTAACGGTAAGGGTCACGGAAGTGAACGATAGCCAGAGGAGCACCACGACCAGGATCGTGAATGATTTCCTAAAACAAAATATTAAAAATACATTTCATTTTCTATTCAAATTATTTAATCATTATCAAAACTCACCTTGACTACACCCCTGATGTATCCATTACGTTCGGAGAAGTCCAAAGATCTCAGCTTGGCGGCACCCTTGCGATGCTTAACATGGGCCTTGAAAACAGACCCCGCTCCCTTACGTTGCGCACGAATAACGCGACCCATTTTTTATTTCTTACACCTACAATTAACCAAGGTGGAAAACAGTACATCGTTAAAAGATTTCTCACAATATTATGATTGTGCATCTCATATAAAAGTTCGCACTAAGAAGGCTTTTAAATTCTTCGACTTGTCGATCAGATATCACTAATATTTAGAAAATAATTTCTTTCACTTAATAGCAGTGCTGTCACGCAACGCTTTAATATTCAATTTTTTTGGGATGGCTCAACAAATCGAATATATTTACAAGATTATAAAAATAAACACACCTACCGAGAGAGCTTGTGAAAGAAGGAAAGAAAAGAGAAAAGGAAGCCATCATTACTCATTATTTGACATTTCTCGTCAGAGCAGCCAACTGTTATTCATTTCGCTTTTACTTCCGCTCATACCTAAAGGCCCAACCATATTATAGAGAAGATGTTGTAATCATATATAAAAAAATCACCTGGAAGCCAACAAGAAGAAGAAACTAAAATATTTTTTAAGTTGGAGCCGTTTAATTTTGTAGTGCACTTAAAGGCTCAAATATAAAAACGCAAGAGCGCGAGGCGAGTGCCGGATGAAATGTCAAAAAGAATTTGTACAAAAGGATGGTATGTGGCAATATACAATAATGCATCATACAATAGATCGAGACGAGGCATTTTTAAAAATTTAGAAATTGCTCGCGCTATCGTGCGAGACAATTTGCCAAAGTAATGAACTGTTTTGTAATGCGCATTTGTTTATTTCTGATTTACTGTTTGTGGCTCGCCGTTTCTTATATTTAATAAACAATTTAAAAATATCTAGTATTTAATAGTTATTTTGCTTTCGTGTAAATATGGCTGAAACTTTGTTGATTGTATATTAGAATGCGAGACTGTGCAAAACGAGATATCGTCCAAGACTCGCTCTCGCCTCGCGCACTCGTGTTATTGTATTCTGACTTTCCATCAATTGGTGTCCATGTGACGCATACACAAATATTTCTCTAATACATCTAATGATTGACGTCAATTGATTGACTATCTAAAGACGCCTTAAGGTAGGACCAAAATAGACGAGACGTAACGATAGCGATTTGACGAACGTCTGCACTCGTTACGTCGATTTTGACATTTAACCCAAAATGTGACGCTATCAAACGCATCGATGGATGGCTCTTTACATAAATTCCGAGCTCATCCCCCACAGCGATTAAATTGTAGCATTTTAATTATAATTTCTTTAAAAAACAACAATCGTGTCAACAAAGAAGAGGTTGTGACGAGTAGCAGACGTTTACAGTTCGGTTCTTACGGAACCGATCGTCACGTCTAAATGTTTCGTTCAGTTTCGATCAAATACGTATGGCCATTTTGGCTATTTGCATTGATTCACATATGCTCGAATTTACTCGTCACGTTTCGTCTCGTCTATTTTGGTCGGCCCTTTAACGCGAACGTTTTTTGTTGTGGGCTGTGTGAGCTCCTTCGCTCCACATTTACTTTGAATTTTACTGAAAAAAACAGCCGCAATTTGAATCCCAGCATTTAATTGATTATATGCTCTCATCCCCTCAGAGTAAAACGATCGGATGAAAGGTCACGATTGGCTCCGTGAGATCAACGTGAGGTTAGTTGAGAGATGGATACATCAACAATTTTCTCTTAAGTTCACTTCCCTTTTAATTTCCATGTACTTTGATCAATTAGGTGCTTATTCTGCTCAGCTTATGGCTTCACAATTCACACGGGAAACTTTTGCTGATCCACACAATCTGTGATTACATTAAGTGTGCGAGATATGCGATTGCATATTTGGCCAACTTCAAATCGCCTGGTCTGGATGGCACTTATCCATTCACGCTGAAGCAGAGTATAAAATATTGAGTTGGAGATTACTACATTAAGGAGAATTTTCACTTCCTGTTTAGCGCTAGTCTATATTCCAAAGTCCTGGAGGTTTGTCAGGGTTTCATTTATCCGAAAAGTGGAAAGGATGACTACGTCAATTCTAGGAATTACAAAAAAATATGATGTCTTTCCTGTTGAAAAGAGTGGAACGATTAGTTGAGCTTCGTGGGCGTAAATTGTTGCTTAAGGAACTCGCTCTGTCTCCATTTTAGCATGCAAATTTTGCGAGTTGGCGCTGCATAGTCTTGCTAGCAGGATTGAGCATGCCATCGAAAGGAAGGAGGGCGCTGTGGTTAGCATTGTGGGGATAGAGGGTACTTTTGATTATGCTACTTTTGACAGTATAGGAGGAGGGCAGGATACTCTGCTATTTAATGAGATGCGTTCAACGCTAGCAAATTGTGTTGCGAGGGTACCTGGATTTGTGGGTATCGTTGGGAGCGAAGAAAGGTTTCCCTGAGGGTGGCGTCCTCTCGCCACTACTCTGGTGTATGTTCACTGACTCGTCTGCCTAAATGATTCTGATATCTACGCCCAGATATATGATAATGAAGCCTGCGTAAATGCAGGAATCTCTTATGCAGATCTGTAGGAAAGTGCAGGCTACTCTGATTAAGACTGAGGCATGATGTGACTTTCGGTCAACCCTGATAGAACTAATCTAGTACTCATTACTAGAAGGAGGAAGGTCGAAGGTTTTGTTCTGCGAACACTCAAGGTGATCACTATTCATTTATCCTGGGAGATACAATATCTAGGGGTGGTCCTTGATAGTAAGCTACTCTGGAAATCACAAGGAGAACTAACTGTAGCGAAAGCACTGGCAACTTTTTGGCAATGCGGAGTCTGGCTCTCTCGAAAGTTCTTTGGATTTATAAAGAAATGAGCAGGCCCATAATATTCTACGCATCGGTGGTCTGGGGGAAAGATTGTAGCACTACAGAGTGCTATGGCCATGTTTTACTGGAGCCTTTCCGACAACTTCAGCCCTGCTCTTGCTGCGTTGTTGCATCTTCCCGCCTTAAATGTTTTTATACAAGGAGAGGCTCTAAAGGTCATCTGTAGGTCAAAGCACAATGGGCAGTTGGTGGGTGCCCATTGGTATCTTGAAAATATTGTTGGTACTGACATGGATACTGGTGTCCTTTCTATCCTGATTGACTCAATACCCGCATTATCCGATAACAGAAAGGCGGTACTGCAAACGAATTCCAAATGCTCACTTACGGTTTGATTGTACTACTGAGCCCAGTGGGTAGTACAGCCGTATTTTCACTGATGGCTCTAGAACAAATATTGGATCGGGTTCTGGGGTTTTCGTGAAACTCACCGGTGTTCGGCTCCATTACGCTCGTCATGCTTCTGTCTTTCAGGTGGAAGTTTATGCGATCCTAAAGGCGATTCACTATGTGCTGGAAAGCAGATGGTGTGGCAGAAGTATTTGTGTCCGTAGTGAAAGTCAGGTTGCGTTGAAGGCCTTGCTCAGCTCCTTGTTCCTTCGAAACTAGTGCTGTTGTGCAAATCCAGATTAAATTATGTTGTAAAGCATAATAGGCGGATGTTAGCATGGGTTGCAGGACACAGGGGCGTTATGGGGAATGAAGTCGCTGATAAACTTGCGAATAAAGGATCTGAGGCCAGTTTTACTGCACTAGGACCACTATTAGAGATGGGGTTGCCTGTGCACAGAATAGTAAGAGGCAGCAGATGGACAAGGGCTCTGCTACCTGCTATTTCCGATAGAACGTCAAAGTTTGTTCTGTCAGTTGGTAGGAGAGACTGCAGACTTCTGGTAAGACTGATAAGAGGTCACTTCGCGTGGGCTACGCATATGCAAATGATAGGCATAATAGACCAAATACTATATTATATAATAATATATAATATATCGTATTTGAGTTTGTTTACTCTTTATGAACAATGCAACTACATGCAAACGTTCTGAACAGGAGGCACTTATTAGGTGGTCGTAAAAGTGAATCAATCTTCTGCTTGGTCGGTTTTTACGTTCTGTAATTTTTTTAGGTTTTAGCGATCAGCTTTTTTACATTCAATTGCCAATTCCATTGAAAATGAAATCAATGCATTTGTTGTTGTTGTAGCCTTGCGGTCCCCTTATTAGTGCTCCCAGGTTCTGAGTTTGAATTTGTGTGCAAGCAAAGCCTTTTAGAATAATTCCACAGTGGAAAGTGCAATGGAGCTTCCTTCTCTTTTTATTTTTAACGAGAGCCATACCAATGATTTTATTTCAAACTTTTTACATAATTTAAATCACTTTAAAAATTCAGGCAACATAACAATTAAATATACATCTAAGCAAAAATGGTACAATGTCCAACTGCTCTGGTACACTAGACCATAGTACGCGGCTCTATTATGTGAAGCAGGGCGCACTTATTAGGTGTTCGCAAGGGAAAATCACTCTTCTTCTTGGCCGTGTTTTTTAAATTGTTAACAGCGATCAACTGTTTTCACCTGATTTATAATTCAGCTGACAATCCAATTTAATGAAATGGCTGTTGTTGGAGCATTGTGGTCACCTTATTAGTGCTCCCTGATGTGAAGCGTTTATATTTGATGTAACGAAGTCTTTGCTGAACATGATGCATGAATGAAAAATAATAATACACATGTAGTAAACTATGTGTGCAGGTTTGGAAAATAATGACAGATTGGAAATAAACTTATCGGCCACATTCTTGTACATTAATTCTTCCTTTCATAATAGTCCTACCTAATATAAACGCAGTGCGTGTACTTTGGGCAAGGCGTGAAATTTTGTAAGCATGTTAATCCGAAATTTGTATTGCGTGCGTGCTGTTCCCACACTTGCATGTCTCACATTTAAAAGTTAAAACGAAATACAAATTATTGAAGTAGCTCGAAATTAATTATTTGTGAAGTTTTAAAATATAAACTAAATTAATTTGTTTTTTTTAGCGAGTTCAAGATCTAAAATAAAAATAATTTTTTTTTTATCTAATTAAAAAGTTCCCCAGTTCCCTATTTAATTAAAAAGTTCCCTCTAATTAAAAAGTCTGTAATTTACATTTAAGTAGACAGATCAGAAAATTACCTTGCGGATGGTTTCCGGAGGAAACCGAAATATTGGGAACTTTTTAATTAAATAAAAATAATTTTTATTTTTGGACCTAGAACTCGCTAGAAAAACAAATTAATTACATTTCAACCGGAGGTCGAGAATCGATTAACAATATATCAACTAACTAATAAAAACATATTCCGTTTTCAAAATAACAAATAAATAGTAACTGGAGATAAAAGTCACATTGAAATGAACGTCAAATTTAAATGAAACAAACGTCAACTTTAAATGGAACGTCAAATTGAAATTGAAGGTCAAATTTAAATTAAACGGCAAATTTAAGTCTCGCAATATCAAAATTGGAAATTCAGTTCGGTTTTTGCGTACGCCAATCAATTTCGGTTGGCACCATATACATAAAATTAAGTGATTATTAGCGCAGTGCGTGAATATTAGGTAGGACTGTAAAGCGGGCCTTAGACGGTTAATCCTTTAGATGTATAACTGAAAAATGTGTGTATGCGTCACATGGACACCGATTGATGGAAAATCAAAACCTTTTTGACAGAAGCAGTTCCGTTATTGCTATTTGAAATCGAATTACTGTATAGTTACCGTGCTAGTTACAACAGATATCGGTGCGGTTGAAGCATAGACGAATGAATATTATTTCTTAGACTTTTACCTAAACGTCAACGCTAATTTTTCATCCAAATGCGTTTATTTTCTGTCTCTTTTTTTGGACTGCAACAAATCGATCTATATCGCCCATGATAAGTACGATCACCGCAGCAATGTAAAGGAAACTAAAATTGGACATCAACTGATTGAAGTGTGTAAGAACACGTAATTTGACGCCTATCATGCACATGTAATTTTGAAAATGTGCGTATGTGTCACATGGGCACCGATTGATGAAATATCAAGTTTTTCATTTTCCATCAATCGGTTTTCATGAGATGCATACACACATTTTTCACTAATCCATCCGCATTATTTGACGTCAAATGATTTACCGTGTAAGGCCCGCTTAAGGTATGCACAATCCTATAATAAAAGGAAGAGTGTACACTTCTAAACACAACAGAACATGCAAAGGAAATAACTACGAATAACAACAAAAAGAAAGATAGAATAGTGGTACAGGACGACTACACGTACACCGCCCACACATAACGGGACAACGATGCTTTGCAGCGAGCAGAGGAAAGAAGTACACAAATATAGAATGTTTTTGTTTTTAATTTTGAGATTATATATTTTATAATTGTATAATATACGCTTTACAAGTTACTGATAAGACCATACTTTTCTTTTAGAATCAAATAAGCATTTTGTAAACACATCAATTTTATATTCAGTAAAAATATAATTGCTAGATAGGTAATTTGTATGTAGTGGTAAATTTTCAAGAAGTAAAAATAACAAAAATTAAAATTAAAATTTCAAGAAAAAGAAAAAACTGCAAAAGACACAAATAAGTATGAATGAACAAATGCTTTCCTACTAATTATTATTATCTTTTTTTTCTAAGTAAACACATAAAACAGATTTAAAACGATATTCAATATAATAAAGCAAGAAAAATAGTCTTCTAACAAATTTTTCGATTCGTAATTTATATTTATATTCTATAAAGAAATACGAAAAAATGAAAAGTACACATATGTAATTGTTCATAATGACAACAGTTCGTTCAAACATTGTCAAAGCAAAACCATAATTTTAATTGTATATAAATTGAGTGATTACCGGAGGAATAATAATGCAAAATAAAAAAGGACATAAATAAGATCAATTTGATGATTGCATGTGTTAACTTTTTCATTTGTGTAAGTTGCTTGCTTGCTTGCGTTCATAGTGTTTCATATAAAAAGTTCAGTAAAAAATGCTTAACTAGACATAGTATAAACTGTATACTTTTATTTATTTATTTATTTATATTTTTATACTTCTTTAAACTTTATAAATGTACGCTTTAAATGAATTTTATTTTAATGCTTATAATTTTCATTCCATTTCATATTCTCTTTCATTCCTCATTTTACGTTACTCTTTAATTTAAATCTTGTTTTTAATTTGTTGGTTTGTTTGTTTATTTGTATCTTTATTTAATTCATGATTTTTGTTTTTGTTTTTTGTATTTATTTTTTTTATTACTTTTTTTGTAAATATTATCACTTACGTTTTTACAATGGCGTTTCAATACATATTTAAAAAAAACGAGCAAAAATTATAAATTATTATTTAAATCATTAATGTTTGTATTAAGAACAAAACGAATGACCAAAGACAAAGTACAAACTACATTTAACGCATGAGATACAGCGTGGTCCAAAGGCGGCAAAAGGATCGAAAATGTTCACAACTTCTGCAACATTTTTTACGATTTGTATATTCGGAGTCTCTCTTTTTCAGTTCGTTACCATAATACTACCACGTGGGGGAAAACACCTTCATACAAATTAATACACACAACCTAGGGAAAAGTTGATGAGTATTTTAAATCGTTCTGCGTCCTTTGGGCCAATCTGTACATTATTTGTGTAATTTATTTAATTGTCCTTCCGTTTCAAAGAAAGGATTGTTTTTTATGATTTTTTGTTTTTTTTTTGTTTTTGTTTTTGTTGGTTTAAACATTTCATTGACATTTCTTAAAAATATATATACGCGCATATGCGGAAAGACATTTTTTCCTGTTTTATTGTGGGCTGAAACAAACAAACAAAAAAAAAATGCCATAAATATTTGTAATTATAGAACCGTTTTCCTCAGTTCAGGCCTTGATACACACATTGTCAAGTGACTTTTCGTTTCTAAATGCTTGAAAAACATATAAAAAAAAGAAAAATAATTTGTAAACATAAAAAAAATATATATTAAAAGATTTAGCAAACCAAAAAAAGCAACTTGTGTATCTTGTGTTATTTTTATATAAAACTAAATAATAAAAATAAATTAAAAGTGAAAAAATAAACAAAAACTGGCAAATGACAATATTCTGTAATAGTCCACTACGTTTGGTTGTTTCCTTTTATCTTCTTGATTTCTTTTTTTATCGATTTCTTTTACTTGTAACTAAAGTTCAACTTCATTTGATTTAAGTCTAAATAAACGCCTACACAACATAGACAAGAGAGAGATAGACGTTCGTTCCGTTTTGGTTTCAATTAAAATTCACTTTAAATAAACAAATTATAATAATAACTTCTAAATATACACTTTCAACGCAACAACAATTCAAATGGAAACTGGTCTCATTGTATGCATTAAACCGCTCTGCTACGCTACAACGCCGGCGGCGGCGTCTGGCAACGCTGCGTCCTGCTGCGCTATTTATTGCTCTACTTTTACGTTTCTTTTTCTTGTTCGTTTTTGTTTCTTTTTTAATTTTTAATTTGCACAAGCTTTACAATTGCTCCGAATCTAGGTTTTGTTAGCGTGTGTCTCTGTGAGTGTGTGTGAAAGTAGGTGTGGATGGTGTTTGAAATTTCTAAGAGTGATGATGATAAGTTTAAATTTGTTTTGTTTCTGTTTATTACTGAATTTCTTTATATTTCATAATTAGAGTTTTTGCTTTCTTTGTTGTTTTTTTTAATAATAATACAAGATATTTGTTTAATTAAAATTTAAAATACACATCGTTTGCTCCGATCGTACAAATTAGTTTAATTAACTTGCAATTACCAAAGTTCCCCGCAATTAAATGCATTTCAAATGAATACGATGATTGCGTTGCCTTGACTGTCGCACTGTCTGTCTTATTGTGTGTCAGTGTATGTGTGTGTGTGTGTGTCAGTAAGTAAATGTAGTATATGTGTGGTTGCGTGTGTTTATGAGTATGTCGTTGTTTGGTGGATGCGTTAAGAATTCCCCATATTGTTTTTGTTATATTATTGCGCTGGATGCATATGCATATGCATGTATATATGCATGTATGTATGTATGTATGTATACATGTGTGTGTGTATGCAGGTGTGTCTTACAAATTAACAGTTACTTAGAAATACATAAAATAATAATCATAAACGTTTTCTTGCATCGTTATCATCGTTTACCAATTGGCCATTCCTGGCTTGTTTAGTGTCATGAAGTATATTTGACACGATGAAGCACCTTTGGCACTGCTGAAAAACACCTTGTCATTGCGCTCGCAAAGAAATTTCAAACGTTGAGCTTTTTTGTGCATGAACACCCCATCCAAATGACCACTCTCAACGGAACGAATCTGTAAAAGATGTAGAAAATGAACACAACATCACAAACAAACTACAATCAAACACACTTCTATTGCTTTATTGCCCCAGCCCATAATTTGACCAGTGCCGATGTATGCCACTGAAGTTGGCATTTCACCCCACTGCAATTAAAGAGAAGTTCATATTAATGAATGATATATCATTCAAATACACAAATGGTAAAATACGGCTACGATTATTATTACCTGTAGTACGATGTTCTTGGAAACACGTCCCACTGTGTTCACGTAAACGCCCTCGTTATCATAGCAGAGCAACAACTGCATTCCATTCGAATTTGGTAGCGCCACGATACAATGCGGAATGATTGCACCCTGAGTCTGTCCAAACAGCAACAAATGACAGCAACGACAATATTGAATAATTATAATTTAGCCAAATTTGTATCAAAACTCACATGCTTAGGAAGATAGATATCGTATACTTCAGCTGAATCCAAGTCAACAGCATGAAAACCCTCAGCAGAGCCATAAATCACTTTTAGTCTGGATTGATCTTCAATTGTGAGATCCACCAACAATGGACGATGTTCCAATTCGCCAAAATTCTAAAGAAAATAACACCAATAAATCAAGGGTTACACATGTATTACCTACCCCTACTACCGATTGTAAATTAAAGTTTAGCATGCTACAGAGGTGTACGACTGTGACCAAGGCTAAGCTTTATATAGGGAGTGGGGGCGCATCGTTCAGGAGAATTTATACCGGTATCTCACAAATTGCCAGCAGAAGCCTTCAAGACCTATCTATGTCTTATATTTATTTCTATGGACACAACATACTCCACATAAATTTTGGGGTGTGACTTGGGAACTGTTTGAAATATCGGTACAAACTTCAAAATTACGTTATATGGCGTTCTCGCCGTCCCAACAAAAAATAAACGGGAACAACGGAGAGATCCAGAATTACTTCTATGTTATTTTTTATTAATTTGTTTTTTTGGTAAGCATGTCACGCGTATTTATTGACTAATATCTATATAGCTTAGCTTTATCTTTATTTTCTGCTATCCGATCCGTTCAGAGTAATATTAGAATTTTGCCCCAGGAAGAAGTGTTTTAAGCTATATGTAGAATTCATCGAGGATTAACTCATACCGATAAATGGCTTTGGTCTCATTCGAGTACCCGCAGATCCACAGTTTCTCAGTTCATCAGCTACTTCGTCCCACGGTTCACCACGGTATCCTGGAACCCAACTAAGTTCAAGTAAATTTCACCTTGCGACGGAGTTAAATCTTGATTTACATTCTTGGACAATTTTTGAAGTGGTTAATGCGTTTTCTAGGACCTTCAGTGCACCCTGACACTGATACTAATCTGCCTCGCCATTTCTTCTCAATTACCCAGTACGCTCCCTTCAGTATAGCAAACACTTCGATTGGAATACCGTTACTGTTACCATACTTCCTATAGTCGAGAGCCGCCTGACATTTTCATTCAGATGCTAGCCAGCCTCAGTTCCCTTTTCGGGTTGGAGTCGTCAGTGAAGAAAGTTTTCGCCAGGCCCCCCCCATACTTTCATCTGACAAACCGTGCATCTTTGCCATAAATATTCTATAAGGTTTGCTGGCGTTATTACTAAAATTTGTGTTCTGCAATTATAATTATAACAAAACCATATTCAATAATATGATCCGAAGAGTTTTGTACAGAACCCAACATGCTGAAAACTCGTAAGATCTCTTGGATGACTTTAATTGCCACACAGGTGGACCGCGTTAACTGGAATCTGGTAATTATATTTTCTCTTGATCAAAGCTGCCGCAAATCTATTGACGAGATAGCTATGCAGACTCGTCTGCACCTGAGTTAGGATCCCGGCGACAGGGATATTCCAGGGAACTGCAAAGCGGATCAACTCGCCCGAGATGGCACTATAATACCGATTCAGCAAACTAGGTGATACCTCAGTATTCCCATTGTTACATATAAACTACTAAATAATACAATATCCTTAGACGCAGCGGACAGGTGCTGGTCTGAAGGAGTAGGACGCAAAATAGCTAGACTAACCTGGCCTGAAATAAACGTCAAGCGCTCAAAAGATATATCTCTAAAAAGACAACATATAGGTTGCGACATATGTCAGGGTCCAGTGTCCTAATGGGACACTACACTGGACCCTGGTTACTCAAGGTAGAAGACTGGAAATTGCCTTAAATCGCTTTTGCAAGAGTTGCATGGATGCGGAGTAGCTAGAAACCATCGAACACCTAATTGGTACGTGTCCAGAAGGAGATGTACTTTTCTGGGTGACTACTTTCTGGTCCAAAAAAAAAAACAAGTTTCATCAACTGCTTTATAAAAAGTTCCAAAGGGAATGGGACTTCTGTCTCATGTGGTATCACAAAGGGTCAATCATGGCCTAAGTGTACCTTTTTGGCGATCGCCCAATCCACCTACCTACCTGGTCAAAAATTGAAGCTATCTTATAACGTACTAAAATTCATTGAAATCGGTACTAAGAGTATACAGAAATGATCACATAATGGGCGAAGAAAACAAACAAACCTTAAATGCCATAAATTTGTGATATGGTTTGGGAGCCCATGCATATATTTCAATCGAGTCTTTTAATGCAATCACTAGGAACTTAATCCTTTCATATTTCACAATTTTAAAGTGTACAGCACCTTGTAGATCACCAACGTTAATCCAACCATTGCGACGTTCGACTTGCTGCCGTTCGTAAAGAGAATTTTCATTTAGTCAATTTTAATTTGATTTATTTTATATTTTATGTTTAACCAATTAAAAGTCAGCACTACTCACATCTGAGAGACCATCCGTGCGTAGAATTTTCGATTTCAGCCAAGATAAATAATAGACACGCACACGATTCTTTTTTCCGGATATGGTAACCAAAATGTTCTGTCCCTCGAGCACCTCCATTTGCTGGAAACGTCGCCGAGAGATAAGTTGATAGACCTGGCAAATATAAACAAATTGAATTAGAGTGTTGCTGCAATAGCAATTGCCTAATTAACACAAGTTTACCTTTCCTTGGCCAGAACGATCCAGAAGCATGAGACCATTTTCCGTGCCAATCAGCAGATTTACACCCCATAAGGCAGCGCATAGAATTTCCGAGTTGAATCGCTTCTTATATTTCCGTATTTCGGGCGTATCACTAGCGGCATCGTGCGATGTCGGTGTCACGTTCACATTCACATGCGACTCACGCCGAGACGGTCCAGAACCACCAGCACCAAAACCGAATGTTAGGAAACTGCGTTGCTTCTGTTGCAGAGCGTAGGCGTGCGGGGGCAGATTGGAAGACGACGATTGCGGCGAGGATGTATTAGAGGAAGAAGAGGCAGATTTATGCAATAAATTAGTAATACTGCTGGAAGAGCGCGTTTTGCTAATCGAATTCTTGGGACTATTCTGTCGCGACGATGACGACAGCGAAATAGTCGATTGTGGAGAGTTATTCGAACCGATAAACGATTTCGACGGCGTGGAATGGACTGATGAGCTAATGGCCGCTTGATACTACACATTCGAGTGATGGGTTATTAAAGAGAATAAAACAAAATAGAAGGAACAAAATTTAGTCATTCTCTTTTTATATTATGTTTGTTTTTTCTTCTTTACTGTTTATTTAAATAGGGAGATTTTAATGACATAGGGGGAGGGTGGAAAATGCACATAAGGTATAAGTATATTAATTATTAACTGCCTTGCAGTTGGACATGCCAAGAAGAATATTGTAGTTAGGTAGTATATATGAAGGTAGAGATATGAGTGTACCATGAGAAAAGCAACAAACAACAATAAATAAATAAATAAAATGTATGTTCTATACCCGAAAAATTAAAGCCTAATATTAAATGAATAGTTAGTTAGTTGGTTTTATTGGTTAATATCTAGGGCTAAGAACAAGTAAAAGGATCGAAAAAAGTAAATCAAATTAAATTAATAAGTACAAAAATATATATTATATGATCGGCAAGATAAAACACAAAAGGTGAAGAAGAGAACATAAAATGTGATTAGTCTTTCCCAGACGCCATGGAACAAAAATATGCTGAAATTATTACAAGTATTGCAGGTGTATATCTAAAGAAAAAAGGATTGCGAAAGTAAATAAAAAAAATAAATTATCATGTTTCAAGAAGTGTGTGTGTGTGTGTGTATGTACGATTATGAGTGCGTAGACGAAAACAATGTACATATCGGATTCTAAACATAAAATGTAATAAAAAATGTTTTTTCAGATGTTTGAAGTCGGTTTGGACCGACCATACGTACCCCACACCCAGGAGGAGTATAAAATGGTAACCAAATATGCACCCACAAGAACAGCGGGTCTGCGTGCAATCGGGGAATTCATTCAAGTAACGACAATTGACCACATATAAAAGGACGGCATTATAGGCCGCTGTAATTGCGCCTTGTGCTAATCATATGGTTTGTATCTATATGATAATAGGCGTGGCAAATTGTTGGACTATCGTATTTGTGTACAGAGATATGAATCTGCCAAATCTTCTTATATGGATCTCCAGCAAGGAATATTAGTGAATAGAGGGCGTGACAGACAGTGCGATGTTCCGTCCGCACGTGGCATGATCGAAATCTATATACGACTAGGTAGTAACCACCAATTTATTATTATTAATGATTATGTCTGCAAGGGGTTGGCGGACTGAGTACCACTTACTGAGGCTTTCGACTCGAAGATAAAATGTTTAATTTTATTACTTGAAATGCGTCTTAATTGGACAGAGCATCGTCTCAGCTTATTATTATTATTATTATCATTATTATTATTATTATTATTATTATTATTATTATTATTATATAGGGGATGTAAATGCACAGCGACCTTAGGATCTATTGTGTACCCATCAGAGGTTCAAAGTACATCTTTGAGCGCTATCTTCTGGATAAACGCGATGACGAGTTTTGTCTCTAGATGCTTCACATCACTAGCAGAGCCTTGGAAGAATCCAAAGTGTTTCCTGCGAGTGTGCACGAGAGCCGGACATTGTGTCAACGTCTCCTCTTCCTCCATACATAATTTGCAGGAGCCGTCTGAGTTGACCCCATCCTCACCCATATGTGAGTTCAATTTACAGCGTCCTCAGTGTCTCAGCTTTAAAACTGTGAAACTTTCTTAACTGAGGCCATCTATACACTCTATGACTCTCACCTTCTGTGATCATAGTTACTTTATATAGACAGTGGGCGTGTGATTTGTCCGATATTGTTCATATGGGGAAAGTGACCGGGTCAGTTACTGTTCTACACAGTGCAGGGCAAAGTAAACAGGACTTTTTAAAAATCGGTATTTCTAGTCGGGCCACTCCACGTATTCGCCTGACTTAGAACCGTGCGACTTCTACCTTTTCGGAAAAATGCATTTGCCGATGCAAGGAAGGTTTTGTGGGCGTAGACGCTATTCAAAAGGCTTATACATACATCTTGAAGGACATGCCGGTCGATGATCTAAAACACTCATTCGACATACTTTTAGATCACGAAAATCGCTGTGTTGAGTCAGAAGGAAACCAAGTTAATACTACTCAACGGATGTAAGGTAAAAACAATTTTATATATATATGGTTAGTGACACAGTTGCATTGGACAGTTGCAGATGATGCTAAAACACAAGAAGAGATTTGATTACTTATCAAACAAATATGAATAAAAATATATATTTAGAATGATATGCTCAATGATTAGTAACGACGTGAGGAACACGTAGTAAGCTACACATGAGCAGCACATTGCATAATAGTAGTAGTAGCAATGGTATTTTCTATAAAAATCTCCACAGGTGAAACTCAATTATATGCTCTGAGGAACGCAGCGATATATAAATAATGTTTGTGATCAATTATTTTCGACAGGAATTATTGTCTTATCAAAGAGTATTGACTTGTATCAGAGATGCCAACAAATTTCGTCCTATAAAAACTTCCACTTATATTAAAATACAAACAAAATACACTACGAATGACACAATTATTAAAAAAAGGTTTCATTTTAATCACTTCACCACTTTACTTAGCGACCACTGAAGAGTCTCTTGTCTGTCTTATATGCTCCTCTGACTTCACCATAGTTGGAGGTTTTTTTCTTAATTTCATGCAGCACCACCGATGAAAATAAAACATCTATTGTCAATAATCTATTACTCATAAAAATGCGTTTCCACAAATCGTGAAATCGTGCAATGTTGCTTGCCCCGATCGTGGCCAGAACTTCTTGCGTTCGGCTTCTAGCAGAGAATACAGAGAAACGTCTCTCGTTTTGCGCACACACACACACATGCGCAAAACTGTAGTAGTGTGGCTGATTTTCTTCAGAACCAATAATAGACAAACCTGTACATATTCCCTACTAATGATAAACAAAGCATTTTTTGAAGCGTTTGAAAATTTGACGTTAAGTGTTGCTTCTCTGTGTTCTCTGGGTCCAGCCAATTCTGGGTCGGCATCGAGTAATTCGTCACTTGAGTATCGTTGCGGTGCGTTAGTAATTTTTGCTTCACGTAACTCGGCAGAAGAGCACAACTTTAACAGCCGTAATAACGAGACCAAATACACTGCCGAGTAGCGAGTAGCGGCAGATCCAGGACACACTTATTGGGTGGTCGCAAGGAAAGTCATTCTTCTTCTTGACCATTTTTTGCGTTGGTTCATTTTTTAGGTGTTTCTAGAGATCAGTTTTTTCACTTTTAATTGACAATTCCATTGAAATTTAAATTTAATGATATTGTTGTTATTGTAGATTTGTTGCAGCCTTGCAGCCACCTTATTTGTGCAGTTAAATTTTTCGAACTATTTTCTAACACGTGAAGGTAACTGATACGTTTTCGTTCGATATCGATTCATACAATTGCACCCCTGTACAAGTCAATCATCTTTGATATTTCACCTTCGACTGATTTTATGCCCATTCTGCAATGTGTTTGGAGCTGGAGCTACGCTCCTGCTAAGTCTCACTCTGTCTAATCCACAACTGTGCACTTCTTTTGCATGCCACATTCATTATATGGGTGGGGAAAATGAGATTCTTCTATAACTCTTCTTTACTCGCAAATGGTTTTGTCTACACATTTCTCTCTATAACACAACATTTATTATTTTTGAAGTAATTAACAATTTTTTTTTCTAAATTTGTCTTTTATTTTCTCAAAGATTTTAGTCGAAAAATTTACTTCGCTCTGTACAATATAATAAAAAAAAAACAAACAAAAGATATTAAGATAAATATATAAATTAAATGAGAGAGTACACTCAACAAAAAATTATAATAATAGTATAATAAATCTGTTTATTGTATACACAGGAAGGAGGAGCTAATTGTAAAATCGAATGGTTTTGAAATGAAGTTTTTTTTTTTATATTTTTCATTTATTTATTTTTTGTCTTTTAATAAAAAATACTTACTATTTTTTGTAATTTTTGGCTTTTAGAGATTGATATGTTAAAAATTTCGTTGTGGCCATCAGCTCAAACGTCGCGGAAAGACAAAGCACAATGAAGAAAAATTTTATTTGTTATAATCATAATTAATACTATCAATCATATTGGAGTTTATTATTGTATTTGTATTAAATAAGTTTTATAAACAAATTCAAATTTTCACATTCTCTGACACTACCAAATACAATAACACTAGGGCACCTACTGAATAAACCTACTAGGATGATGTTGTTACTGATTATTACTAAGTCGTTCCTTAATAAAAATTTTGAAAAAAAACATACAACAAAAAAAAACTCTTCACTCATTCCACTAAAATATTTTGATTAAATTAATTAATTATTGAAATAAACACAAACTAAAAACAAAATGTTAATACATTTTCAATTATTTTAGATTTTAATATGTCGTTTGGTTTTTATTAGTCACAAATAAAATAACAAAAAAAAAATATTAATCGAAATTGTTATAACAATTCCTCTTATAAGAATCCCTGTGCTTAATCTAAAGTACAGCTTAGATGCACAATCTTATCTGATTCCTTGCTCTTTGAAGGCAGAGACGTTAACAAAATTGTTGCAACTAAGCCAAACAGCTGCGTCTCTAGTACACGCTGCAAACGAAGTACGGAGTACAGAGTACAAAGCAGAAAGTGCTTAAACCTACACTGGGATTTACAGCGTGTACTGTCCCTGCAGCGTTAAGGTTAATATATGTACGAGTATTAAAAAGGCCAAAATTCGGTTGTAAATCTGATATGAGTAACCTACCCTACACCAATCACGCTTGCAACTGAGAGCAGGCGATGATGAACTGTATTAGCACAATTTCCCTAATAACCCATCGTTCTGGAAAGTTAAACGAACGTGGAGAAAGTCTCAACAGAATCGTTCTGCAATGGCTGAGTGTGTATGTGAGGCGGTTGGTGCGGTCTAAAATTGGGAGTTTAAATAATGTTACACGATGCAGCACCAGGCAACTTTGCACATCTAGCTATTCTCTGTCAACACATGTGAAAATTGGAATTGGAATTTGCTCTTAAGCAAAGGAAAGCGCTTGGAAATACTGCAATTCAACAATCAATAAATTTCTCGTTCAGCAACAACAATACTCTGCTGTGACCAAAGAACCCTTAATTGCAAAACAGTTTCTATTTGGGTGGAAAGTTTCAATTCCACTAATTTCGAGATGTATAAGAATGCCAGCGCATTGCTTTTCATAGGCGGGTCTCTGTAAATCATACAATAAATGTTTACCTAGCATTCAGCAATTGCACTACAAGTCCTAAATTATCATTTTAAATTTTTATTTATTTTTTTTGGATTTTCAACTATAATAAAATAGCCCAAATCAATATTGAATGAGGTAAGTGTAAATTTGAAATACGGTTGAAATTTAAATTTAATATTAGCGCCAACTTCAGATAACTGGGAAGGTTTTGTATATGGAAATTCACAATAATTCACAAAAAGTCGACTGGCTCACAGCCCAAATTCACATTGGGTTGAAAGCGAGAAAATTGTGTATCGTGGTATAAAAACAATTGACCCTTTCGATGATCAAATGAATAGATCATTTCGATGTGCTTTCACAATCACCCAAAATAAATACACATGTATATTTATTATTAAACGGGCCTTAGACTGTCAATCATTTGATGTCAAACATATAGATGCATAAGTGAAAAACCCGATAGATGGAAAATAAAAACTTGTTGATTTAGCTTGACGCGTTGCGCTGCTTGGCTTGAAGCAGATACGAATAAATGTTATATCTGAGACTTTCGCCGAAACGCCAACATAATAAAAAACATTTATATTCGATGATTCGTATTATTTTGAAGGCAAATTTTTCATCCATATGACTTTTCTTTTTTTTTCGGACTGCAACACAATCATTCGTATTGCATATGATAAGTATGTTTACCACAACAACGTAAGGCAAACTAAAATCTGAAGTCAATCGAGTGAAGCGTGTAGGAGCTAGCGTCAAATACACGTACACGAAATTTTACGTCAAATGATTGACCATGTAATGCCCGCTTAAGAACTACCGTCAAATACACGTACATGAAATTTGATCTCAAATGATTGCCCGTGTAATGTCAGCTTAAGGGCGTTTGCAATGTTCACATAATGGTAATGGTGAAAATGGTATGCGTTTGTTTGCTGAACGTAACATTAAAATTTAGCATTAGCATTAACATTTTTTCGAAACTACGTAGCAGGTACATTACATAACCATCCACCTCAATTTGATAATATGTCAATAAAATGACCGCCTACTTTTAGGGTACGGCTTTATCATGTATCAAGTCGATACGTGCGTTCGTTTGGATTTACAGATGGATTGGAATAAAAAATAATTCAATATTCTCTAATCAGTTACTGGTG
This sequence comes from Clusia tigrina, assembly GCA_920105625.2. Taxonomy (NCBI): domain Eukaryota; kingdom Metazoa; phylum Arthropoda; class Insecta; order Diptera; family Clusiidae; genus Clusia; species Clusia tigrina. The sequence goes on from OV050032.1 coordinate 21,024,445, forward strand.
ATAAATGTTATTTTATAAAATTTCAAGTCCCATTGCAAACTAGCTACATGACTCTTTAGTCCTCTTTTTCTTCTGTATATTTATGTTGGCTTGTGTGCATTATGAACCCATTTTCACCAACCATTTTTCACTGAGGAACATGGTTTGCTAATTTTAAAATAAACTTTTCAGTGGTGAAATAGGGTCCTGATATCTACTGTATTAAAGCGCAAACAATTTCTAAACACTCACATACACAATTATTAGTAGAATAAATAGTAACAAAACGCACGTTTCGGTACGAGCGTTGTTGTTGGTAAGATGAGGCTAAAAAGGTTCTATAGATACATGGTATATATGTATACGAAAATACACAATATACATATACGATGACAATATACGAGTAAATATGCGCTGAGAACTTTTAGACAACGACTTAATAATATACGAGTACGTATGTATGCATGTATGTATGTATGTATGTATATATGTAAAAGACAAACAACAAAACTAACAATTATCAAAATTATACGCGTACAATAAAAACAAAAACAAAATTAAATTAAATATTTAATTAAAATGGCTTTTATTGCAAAGAACGGATTACTCACCTCCTCACTGGATGATTTATCGTGACGCGGTGGCGTTGCTGGCGATGCCTGACTTAACAAGTCCGGTAAGACGCTGCTCGTACGTGTGCCTGGAGTGCCAAGACCACTATTTTCACTGCTGCGATTCTAATTGCATAAAAGAATTTACACATTTTTATTATTGCAATTAAAAAAATTTTCTTTTAATTTCAAATTAAAATGAGCGTGTTAACTATTATTGTTTTTTGTAGGATATTTTTAAGCGTTTAACATAGAAAATGATTTACATTTACGTAAAATGAATGCCAATGAGACACGTTCTGGTTTTATTTGGCTTAATTATTTAATGGTAAAGTTTATAATGTACAAATATGTGCATGTATGCATGTCACCTCTTTATGCGAAAGGTATACGACTATTATTATACAATAGCATATGTAATTGGCTTCAAACCGTTTTCAAATAATAATAAAAATATACATTTATATGAATGACATAAAGACAGAAAATCGGCCAAATCAAATGGAAGTACTAAATACATACATATGTATCTGCAAAATTCGCCAGTTTGGAGTATATAATATACAATATACAAATTTCAAACCGTTCATAGAAAATTAAGCATAAAAATATGCCATTATGTTATAATATATAAAATACATTAATATAATTTATTAAATGATTTAATATATAATTTATTAAATACATTAATGTATAATATATTGAATGAATTCGATTATAATAAATTATATATATTAATGTATAATATATTCTTTAATTTACCATAAATTATCTTCTTGATTTAATTTAATACATGATTAATCAAGTATATAGGTATATATACTTTAATGTATCATATATTTATACATTAATGTATATTATACCTAAAGTATCAATATATTGTATACATAAATGTATAATATATTAAATACATTAATGTATATTAAATTTTATACATGAATGTATAATAGTTATATACCTTAAGTATGAATATATTGCATACATAAATTTCTAATATATTATATACACTAATGTATATTAAATTATATACATGAATGTATAATATATTATATACTCTAAGTATCAATATATTGTATACATTAATGTTTACTGAATTATATACATAAATGTCTTATATATTATATACATGAATGTATAATAAATTATTTACAGGAATATTCAATATATTATATACATGAATGTATAATAAATTATTTACATGAATGTATTATATATTATATACCTTAAGTACCAATATTGTATGCATAAATTTATAATATATTATATACATTAATGTATATTAAATGATATATATTATATGCATGAATGAATAACATATAATATATTATATACCTTAATGTACAATATACATATGTCTTAAATGACATGACTTTACACGAGTTCGTTCACTGTATATAATATAATACTCTGAATTTTGTTGATAATCAGATGTCCTTGTAAGCCGATTTACGCATTGAGGTAGACTTCATTTAGTCTTATATTCTTTTTTTTATAAAAACTGTTTCAAAATTGTTTTAAAGCTAATCTAAAAACATTTAATTAGCAATTTTTATGATATTTATTTTATTTGTTCTTTGTTAAAAGAAAAAAAGTTATAATAATATATATGTACATATGTAATGTTATTAACTCTCTTAGTGATTACGCAGCAGGCAAACAATTGTCCTTTTGTTTTTGGTTTTTTCTTTTTTTACCAAACCAACATTATTTATTCTTTGAAGGTAATATGTGTGAAAATAGTATAGCTTTAAAACAATTTTGAACAGAAAATAAGCTGTGAATAGAGAAAGCTACGGAAAACAGATGCTTTCATATTAAAGTTACACAAGTATGCGAAGCTTTGCTGAAGTGCATAAAAAAATTAAGCGGAGCTTTCTGTCACCTTCACGCATTTAAGCAATCATACAAAAACCAGTAAGAGTGCCAGTACAAGTGTATATCGAGTAGAGTAGAGAGAGAGGACTGGATTGATTTAACATTGTTTATATTTGGGAATCTTCCCATTTCTAACATATCTTAAAAGAAAAATTTAATATGAATGAAACTGCTCATTTGTTGTTTGTACTCAAATTTCATTCATATTAGTTGGCAGATTCTGTTTCTATGGTGTCTTTTAAGATTAATTATAGAAAACAATTTTTAAAAGAGTGGGATGGGATACCGACCGTTTCATCTCATTAGCATTCTTATACGGAGAAGTTTAATGCTAGTTGCTTTAAACATTAAACCCAATAATAAAATCAACAGCTACCACTAACAAGAATAAAAAAATTTAAGCGTAATAGCATTTAAACCTGGTTAAAACAAATGTTTTGTTAATGTTAAACGCTTGTTAATTTGATTAGGAAGCGAGCTATAATTACAGTAGACTCATCAAATAAAAGCTTTCATATTAACGTATTCTAAAAGCTAAAAGTTAATAACGATTAATGTGAATATTGGTTTTATTTCCTTACACAGGTGCATTTTTATACATACATATATTCACATACATATGGAGACATACATGTGTATGTGTAAAAAAGAAAAATGAACATACGTACATAATGAGTTATATGATCAATAAAATTATTTTTTAAATATATATATCGTTATTAACTTTATTTTGTTTTTAGTTTTCATTTTGTATCAATAAATTTTCAAATGGCAGAGGCTCTTTTTAGCGGGGCAAAACGGGAAACATAAAATTGAAAATTGTTTTGAGGCAAAATAAAAAAATATCAGAACTAAAGAAAAATAAATCAAAAGGAAAATATAAAATAAAAAAATAAAGCTTAGATATAAATATAAATGTGAGTTAAAACATTAAAACCCTCAGCCAAACCAAATTAATTAATTAAAAAAACATAATATAAAAAATATAATTTAAAAAAATAGAATATAAAATATAATATATTAAAGGAAAAAATAAAAACCAAAAATTATTTTGAAAAATATACATATGTACATATAAATAAAATAGGAAAATTACAAATCATATAAATATAATTATAATAGTTTTATATACCGTCAAAAAATGATATATATAAATTTAAAATGAGACACGTAGTTATGGTATAAAACTAAATATTAAAAAAAAATCAAAACTAAAAAAAAATTAAAAAAGACTTTCGTGCGTTTAGAACTTGGTCAATTGGTGATTTTTGTTGTTGTTGTTGTTGTTGTTAAGGATATGCATGTACGTACCTAGGCGTATGAATGTTATTTAAACATATGATTAGTAATAATAATAAATTGTTAAAAAACACAAGCAGAAGAATTTATGAAAATTAAAATGAGTTTCAACGGTAATGTTATATATATATATATATATATATATATATATATATATATATATATATATGTATATATATGTATATATATGTATATATATATATATATATATATATATATATATATATATATATATACAGCATTTGTACATATTAACCAAAACAAAGTTTTATTGATTAATATTTATATGAATTATTTATATATTTATATTTACATCGACCAATATTACCATAATGAAAATGACAACTAAAATGTAAAACTAAACATAAAATTAAGAGGCAACAAACAAATATAGCCAAAACTAGATGATATGAAACAAACAGTAAGAAGACACTGCACAACAACGTGAACCAACAATAATAGCACTCACGCCCCCTACGCATTCTGGTCGGATCCAAAAAAAAAAAAAAAAAAAAAATTGCGATTTTCTAATTAGATTTGGCAGCACTGTCACCGGAAGAGAGACCTCACCACCGTTGATTCTTTTATTGTTTGTGCAATGTCTTTTCACCTTTTATTATGTGTTAATGCTAATTAATAACGAAAAAACAAAAATAAAAGAGTTAACAGAGTGTAGCACCAGTACAGGACAATAAGAAGAAGAAGAATAAGAAGAAGAAGAATAATGGTTTGGTTTTAATGCCCAAAAGAGACATTTACAATTAATGTGGTATTTTCGTGTTTGTTTGTTTGTGTGCGATTTTATTTATATTTTTTTTTGTCATAATATTTGATTTTTGTATTTATTGAAATCAAACAAATTTTGCAAATTTTGTTCTGTCGAAATGGATGTTGTTTTTGAGTGTGTGTTTACCAAAGTGCAATTTGTTTACCTGCTGCTGCTGAAGCTGCTGCTGCTGCTGATGTTGCAGTAGTTTCTGTGCCAGTATGGACTGTTGTCTAGCTGCAGAGTTTTGTAAAACAATTACTGATTCAGTCTTTTCGCGCCTGGGTCGTAGGAAATCTAAATTTTTCGGCGTTAAATTGCTGGTCCAACTGGCTTTGGTTGGCACAGCAGCAGTTTTTGTGGCAGAAGAGGAGATTTTTGGTGTTTGTTGCTTGGCAACATTGGAAGACATTGTTGTTGTTGTTGTTGTTGGTGTTGTGATTCCCGTCGTCGTGCAGTTGTTGATTGGTGTGGCTGCGGCCTTGCCTGATGTTGTTGTTGTTGTGATTGTTTTGTCATTTGCTTTGCTTGCGGTGCCGTCATTTTTGAATATACTATTCCGCTGGTACATGGCACTGGCGCGTTGCGCCTGCACCAACTGCGGCGAATTCAGATTGCTGCTGTTAACCAGCACAGCTGAATGCCGTTTGGTCAGTGGAAAGAAATCGGAGTTTTCGCGTCGAAAGCCACGCACGAAATTCATTGGCAGTTTTGAGTCAGACTCTTGGCGCTTGTGCGCTAAATGCAGCACCTGTGGTTGGGCTTGCTGTGACCGTATCGCTGCATTGGCATGCGGTGCATTGGTACTGCGCATTAATAAGGCATTACTATTTGTTGTGTGGGTTGACGGCGTTTTATTGGCACTGATTTTGCTAGCGCTCGTGCTATGATTTGGTGTGGATAGCATTGAATGGCGTTGATCTTTGGCTGGAACGGCTGCAGCGATTGGAACGCTATTGCCACTACCGCCCTTGAGAGGCTGAAAGCCGTGTGGAGGGGGCTGCAGTTGTGGTTCATGGCGAGTCATTTCGGAGATGCTGCTGCGATGTAGTTTTTGCTCCGCTTTTAGCGTGCTCGAATTCGAGGCACGATTCAGACTGGCCACCGTACTGGCATCACGATTCGGAAAGAACTTCTCGAAGTCCCATTCGCGCAGCAGAACTGCCTCGTCTCTGGTCTCATGCGGGCGGTGTTGTTGATTGGCGCACGTCGTGGACGCCGACTTTTGAATTTTGTTTTGATTATCGAGTTTCTGTGTGAAATTGCATTGTTGTCGATGATAAAATGCGTATAGAGTAGACATTTATGATTTTTCTTTTTTTATAAGTTTTTTTTTTGTTTTTTTTAATGGAAATTTGCAAATTTTTCATGAATTTTGTTGTAGTTGTTGTTTTTTTTTTGTTTTTTACCATACATATTATTGCATTCAAGATGTGGGATGCATGTATTATCGATTTGCATACAATGGCAGTTATATACAAGACGAGTGTGGGCGCGCGCGTAAGTTCATGTATGTGTGTGTGTGTGTGTGTGTGTTTATGTGTGTATTTCATTTATACGAGTTTTGGATTCATAAGAAGTTTTATCCGTTCAAATAAAAATTATTATATAATGTTTGTACAAAAGAATTATAAATTTAAGATTTGAGTGAATAAATGTAATTATTGTAAATTAAAAGTCACAATGCAAATCAAAACTAAATAAAAAAAAACAAAATTTTTAATAAAATTCACGAAAAAAGTTTGCATAAAGAAATGTACCGAACTTGTGTGGAGATAAAATAAATCAGACAGAAATCAATTCAATTTCAGTATGTATTAAACACACATACATAGAAAATCATATATAACTAAATTATGTAAATGTAAATAGGAGAAATAGTGGTTAAACAAAAGTAAATAATCTCAGTAAAGAAAAAAGTTTTTATTTTTCAATATAGATTTTGCATGTTTTTCTTGTTTCTTCTTTGTTTTAATTTGATGTGTTTGTTTTTCACTAAAAAGAACCACAACCACTTGTTTGTAAAATGCAAAGTAATTTAACATTGTTTTTGGCAATTAATTGAAGAGAAGGGATTATTAAGTTTGTATTTTTACAATTTACACACCTTTTACCCTACCTACCGTAAGATAATTTACCACAAATGTAAAATACAAAACATATTGTACAATAATTACAAAGAGCATTTGATTATTTTATTAATAAAGAGTAAGTTTCTCTATGGTGCCGCTCAATTTAGTATTCTATTTGCTTGCTGTATCCTGAGCCACCCATCTAAGCGATAAGGATTTTTGTTTTATATATGTATAATTATTTTTTTGGTGTTCACAAAAAGCGTATCTCTGTTGAACTATTGGAAAATAAAAAATCACCAATTCTAACTTGTAATGTGTATTTGTCTACATAGTCTCGACGCTTTAAACGCTCACGCATCGCATCTCACGCTAAAAATGCATCTCATACTCATGTTATTACGACATACATATATACGTATATACGTACGTATGTATGCATGTATATATGAAGGTGGGGAGGGGAGTGTGGCATCAAACTTACCCGCTTCATAATTAGAGTTCTATCACCGGCCTGATCATCATCGTCGGGCGTTGGCGGCAATGGTCGATTCGGTGGACCTCCACTGCCGTGCATTATTGGAGTGGTGATTGTGTCCTCGGAGACTGGTCCCAGACCGGGCCTATATGAAAATTCAGGACTAAGCATACCAAATCGAAAGCAAAAGTATAACAGTAACAACAACAAAAACGTACGAGAAAGAACGCATAATTTTGCCGAAACAAATGCAAGAACAAAAATAAAATAAAACAACAATAAATGTATGAGATGAAATGCAATGAATTGATAAATAAATATGAAAGTGATCAATTTTGGAAATACACGTGTAGTAAATAGAAAATAATGAGAGAAAGAAAAGAAATACGATAATATTGTAAAAATAGAGAACAACCAGAGATGATTGTGTTTTATTGTAAAATAAGATGTAAAGAAATCAAGTCAAATAAGAGGAAATAACAAATAATAATGTAAAATAAAGAATGAGAAAGAGAGAGAAAGAGAGAGAGATAGAAAATGATGAATAATGTATGTTAGAATCAAATTTTTTAAGTTAAAGAGTACAATATTATAATTTTAAAAAGCCAATTTTTGCATGATGAATGGAAGGAATTATTTAATGATCAAAATGTGTGATATTCCTGGTGTAAATATCGTAATTGTAATACACCGAGTCTACTCTCTAACGTTGGACATTGAACTATGCTCGATCCAATAGCGTCGCTTAAGTTTAACCTAACCCAAAATGTATGGGACTAATTTTCATGCATACTCGAACCAAGTTGCTTTACTTGAAGACCTATTTTCTGCCACTAATTTAATAAGTATCACAAATAAATATATTTATTAAAGCATTGCAAGAGTTCGTAATACACTCATTGCTGCCTTCAAAAGTGAAGCGAACATTTCAAACTTGGCTCACTTTTACGAACTTATTAATGATCGGTCAGAATTACGGTACACAACTGTCTTCAAAAATGAAGCGACTTAGTTAACTTTTATTGACTTATTAATGATGGTTCCGAAATAGGGCGCTCATTCTCTAAAGAGCGAACAAATCAAATGTAACCCCACTCTACACTCTATGTAACCCGGCTCTCAGCTAGTTCAATATTCGAACTTACCGATTTGGAAATTTTCCCCAATTGTTGATCTAATGCGAGTTTCGAAAGCTTCATTCTCGAGAGTTAATAAATAATGTATTATTAAATAGAGAATGAGCTAATAATATATACAATCGAATAATTCGATGTGCCCATATTCTAACTGTGGTTAAAATCAAATATATATAATGATATTATGGGAGAGATTTGTACAAATGATGCTCTAACGTTGATCGTTCAATTTCGTACATTTTTACGTGTATGGTTAAACTACAATAATAAAATTGCTTTATAGGAGCATAGAGCAAATGGTGGACACTTACAGTGGTTTGGGAGGATCACTAGCCAGTAATGTGCCATCGTTGCGTCCACGTTCGTTCGGCTCATCCGGCTCACTATCCGAATCGCTGCTGTCCAATGGATCCAGCGGATTGATTGGTTGTGCATGATGATTATTGGATAATGGGAGAGCTGCAGCGGGTTTCAATTGTGATACCGACGCGGAAGAGCTGGGAGGTCCAGATTGACGATTGTTTCTTGGCGGCGCTTCTGGCTGAGCTTGCTGTCCGAAAGCGGTTTGTGGTTGCGGCTGTTGAGAGACGCCCAATTCATTTAATTGTGCTGCTATCATGTCCAAATCCTAATGTATTTGGATTTTGGTTTGTTTTGTTTGATTGATTGATTGGCATATGAAAGGTGGTTTTGGTGGTGGTGGTGGTATTGGTGGTGGTGGTATTGTTGGTGGTGGTAGTGGTGGTGAAGGATATTTTTGGTGGAATATTTTTAATTTGTTTGTGGATCGATTTTGTTCACGGATTGGATTGATTTGATTATATAGTGTAGGTAATTGTAAAAACAGTAAAAGTCGAATTAGAGTGGTTGTAAATCAAAATTGATAAATCATCATCATTATTTATATATATATATATATATATATATATATATATATATATATATATATATATATATATATATATATATATACATATATATATATATATATATATATATATATATATACATATATATATACATATATATATATATATATACATATATACATATATACATATATACATATATACATATATACATATATATAGGTATAGCATATAAGTTGCTCATTATAAGCAAGGCAAGCAAAAAGCACGTTTTCAATAAAATTGTAAGTTAGTTTTTTAAGCATAACACATTTCGGCACAGCAGCATGTAATTCAAAAATTGATAGCGGAACAATAAAAATGCCATCAATGCATTCCAATTTTGGCACAGTTGACGTAAATGTGTGTAGGCAAGTATAGAGTGTGCACAAGTAAACATATAGTAATGCTAGGACATTCGGGAGGCCACTCTAACATCTACTAATACAAATGTAAACTGTAAATCGTATTGTTTGTGCGTGCAAGTGGGACACTACTGTTTCTTCTATAATGCGGTGTGGTACCTCCTCCATGGTTTATTTATTTCGTTTAATATATGTATATTTTTTGGTATGTGTAATTAACGTAAACAAACATTTTTAAGCGGTATGAACTCAATATGGAAAATTCACAAACTAAACGCATACGGATAAGTGAACAACTTATAACAGAACATACCTCAGGTCTCCTTGGTGGTAACTGTATATGAGCGTGTAGTGTTTGCAGTAGATACAGTACAGTGTTGTTGTTGTTGTTGTTGTTGTTGTTATTGTATATATTCCAATGAATGTTTTGTAAATGAGATTTTGGACGGGGGTGGGGAAACATTTAACGAAATTCCAATGCACACAAGTTTCGATTTATCAAACAGGGAAACAAATTTTTTTTTACATATAAAATGTGTTGTAATTTTTGTTGTTTTTTTTTTGTTTGTTTTTGTTTTAAGGCAACGAACGCAAAAAGAAAAGAAAAAAGAACAGAATTTTTAAATTAAGAAACAGAAAACATTATGCAGAATAGTTATTAGAAAATTCCATTATGTATATACAAGTAAAAGGGGGGTGGGGCGTTATGCTTTTAGCTATATGTACACAATAACAATAAACAACTTGCGTACCGAACACAACATAACAGAACAGAACATAACAGAACAGAACAGAACACAGTAGAGAACTAGAATGGTAACTCATACGTACCGATGGCTTGAAGTTGTTCTGTGAGTTGCGCTGCTGTTGTTGTGGCGTTTGCGCTGCAGGTTCCGAACTCTTCGGAGTTGGTGGCAACGGCCGATTGGCATGTGGTGGATCTGGTATCACAATCAGGCGCTGTGGCAATGCCGGACGCGATGGTGGTCCTGGTTCTTCGATTTGTTGCCGTTGTTGTTCGCGCTGCAAGGATAATTGATTGATGTAAAATGGGATGTAAACATATGAAATTGTATGTAATTAGGGCTTTTTTGGTTTACCGATGGTGGCTTTTGATTGCGATTGGCTTGCGGCTGTGGCGCTGGGGCCTGTGGTTGCACTTGTGCGATAGCAGCAGCGGCCGCCATTTGCAGTTGTTGTTGCTGCTGTTGCTGCTGCTGCTGCTCGGCGGCTATGCGTCCCTCCTGTATTTGCTGAAAATTGCGACGCAATGTGTCACCACCTGGCGCTTGTATAATTGAGCTCGGCTCGCCGGCAATTTGTGGCTCATCGTCATCATTGTCCGAACCAGAGTATCGATAATCCTCGCGTTCCTTTTCTTGCTTTCGTTTCTTGCAGCGATCAATATGATCCTTCAGTTGTATCCGCACTTGACGATCTGTGGGCTGATCCTTAATAAAAGCATGCTTCAGGAGTTGCTCTGTGTAAGGCCGCTGATGATAGTCTTTCACTGTCGATTGGAAGTATTTATGTCATATGTGTATGCATTGGTGTATATGAGATATATATTTGTGATGTGACCAATCCGTTACCTTGCCGACTCGTGTAATTCGAACCCATAAAAATTGTGACTCGAGTCCTGTCGACTCGTTTTCGTTAACTTGCTACTTGTTGTTACTGTTTGACACGGTTTTTTGTATGTAAATAAAAGAAACATCATACTACCTGCACGATTTGTTGAAAAAATTGCAAAATTGCAAAAATGCTTTCTATATTTTAATCAAACAACTCTTTTTTTGTTAAGCTTAAAATTCAATAAATCCTTCGAATAACCCCTTCCATTTTGAGGCATTCTAATTAAATTGTTAAAATGTTGTCTTCTTCATCTTTGCCAGTATTCGGCACTTTAACGAGTCTACGAGTAGCGATTGTGATCGACGAGTTGCAATCTTTGAAATTCAAGCACACTCGAGTCCAACTAGAAAAAGACTCGAGTCGAATCGAGTCAAACGAGAAGAAGCGAGTCAAATGAGACGCTAGTCGCCGAGTCCAAATTTTCGAATGGTCACATCACTAATCTATATACTTATACTGTAGGTATTTACCTAGAACTGTGTCAATAAACCCGTGAAATTTCTTTGACCATTTTTTCGATTTTAGACGCGGTGGAGAGTTGCGCGGTATTAGAAACAACGCACGCATCGGATGCAAATCACACAATGGAGGCTGCGACTCGGCCATTTCTAGCGCTGTTATACCCAGCGACCATAAATCTGAGCGGTTATCATAGGTGGCCTCAGGATTCTCATCACAGGCGATTACCTCCGGTGCCATCCAGTACGGAGTACCTGTAAACGTTACAAATTGCAATTCATTTAAATAACGATTACATTTATAACACGCACGCAAACTCACCTATAAATGTGTTCCTTCTGCCTATCGTCCGGTCCAATTGCGCCGATACACCGAAATCCACCAATTTCACTTCGGCATTGTCTGTCAGCAGCACATTCTGTCCTTTAATATCGCGATGGATAACTTTGTTCGAATGCAAATAGCTGAGACCGCGCAATATTTCACGGCATATGTATGCAATCCATTCTTCTTTAAGACTTTGTCCTTTGGTGGACTTAACTAGATCCGTTACAGAACCGGCACCACAATACTCCATGACCAGCCACAGTTGATCATCTTTACCAGGGGGAGATTTCTTAATGAAAGCGCCGTAGTAAGTCGCAATATTGCGATGATTTGAATATTTCTTTAGCACATTGATCTCGAGTTTGATTTCCTCCTCCTCGTCTTCGGTGACATCCATCACCTTTATGGCAGCCAACTGACCAGTCTTTGTATGGCGACCCTAAAACGAAACGAATAAGCAATTCATAAATAAATATGTAAGTAAGTATCTGAAGAAACTAGGCACACATTAAGCGAAGGGAATAATTTAAATGCAGCATTGCATGTATACGGGGCTTTTATCAGCTATTTAAGGAGTACGTTGGCAATTTCCTCCCCACATATGTCAGTCCGGCCGGCCGGCACTGAGCCGAGAACGAGAGTCAGTCTATGCATCGTCAAGATAGTGCATTTCAAGATTATGAGGCGCACAATGCCGTAACTTCTTTTGTGTTTTCTTAAACGTTAATAAGCGAGAGAAAATATGCGAGTACAATCACACAAGCAATTCACTCACTTAAACACACACACACACTCACACACACACAGGGAAGGAGCAATCTTGAACGCCATAAACTGATTAAATAAACAAAACGCAATTTAAATAAAACAATAGAGTGGAAATTTCACTTTAAAAACAGGCACAGGCACACCCACACATAGAAATGCGCCCACACATGCATGCTTAATAGAGGCAGATTTGATTTGTATGCGCCTGATTCGCCCGTCACTTCCAATGGACACATTTCAGTTCGCTTACATCAGACGTCAATTGCGATAAAAATCCTGCTGCTGATGATGTGCATTGTGATTTTCAAAGAGAATGGTGAAATGGCGTATAACAACGAGGAGAATGAATGTGCGCAGCAGTGTGTGCCACTTTCTTGAAACAAAACAAAACTAGCAACAAACTGACACGCTTCCTGTTCTACAACTTGAAGCATAAACAACCAGTTATGAACGGGGAGTTGTTGGCGTTGATGTTGATGTTAACGTTGGCGTTTGATTGGATTTATGGCTGGCTAATGAATTTGTCAACATGAAATGTAGGTGAGAACGTGCTATATACAATCTATACATATATATATGAACGGGCATATGCCATCAATAGAGCTTCCAGGTAATTGTTATTTAACTGAGACAGCCAACGCTTCAACACTTATGCCGTCACTCATTAGCAGCGCGATGAGCATTAAGCGTTAAGAATTCAGCGTTAAGCGTTAAGAAATTAATCAACTTACGCATTTTGCTTGGATTAATCAATCAACAGATGCCTTCTCAATGACTTATGCAATGGTACAAACTGGCAGTGCAATTGTATATGTGTGTGTGTATTCACGAGCATATAATATATACATATGTGTGAGTGTAGTATAGCAATTAAAATTTCTTAGTTAGGAAAGTGCATAGATACGAGAAGCAGGCGTAGTCAAGCAATTGTTACATGCAGTTCGCATTTAGCTGGAAAATTTATAAATAAATTCACGTCGAAATAATTGCATTTTGAGTGAGTATGACCATGTGACCCCCAGTTGGCGCAGTGCTCCCATAGGCCCTGCCGTAGCCAACGAGCAACAATAGGCTGCAAACAGTAAGCGGAGGCATATCAACTACATAATGAAAAGTAAAAGTTCATATCTGCTAACGTCAATCAAATATTAGGCAGACAAAAAGACAGACACACCAAGTCGTACCTACCTAATTGCATACTTGTAGTATTGAATCAAACCGCATACAGGGTGAATTTTATACATTATTTGCAAGAAATGCTGGTTGGAGCCCATTTGTTAGGGGAGCTACGATAGTCATGGACAGTCCAGGTGCAGAAGAGTGGCGTAGAACAGAAACAGAATAAAGTACGCTTGCAACAGAATACAGTATATTTGCTAATAAAAGGTTTATTTGACTAATAAAAGGTTTGCCCACATTTTCATCGTACATTCGTTCATTATGTCAACTATGTGGGTCCAGGAGACTTGAGAAATATTAAATACCTCCATGCAATTTAAGTTGTGTGGCAACGGTAACTATATGGGATTAATACTAAACATGTGGAAAGCTTTGGTATTGGAGTAAGAGCAGCTGATGACAAAGAAAGAAAAATGATAGAAATTAAGATATGTATTATAAAATTAAAATATTTGTTTGATTTGTTACGGCTCTTAGTACTGTAAATTTAGAGTAATTATCGAGTTATTACAAGTTGTATTTGAAATCGTAGTTGAAAATATAAAATCGGGATTCAACACACCAGCAATTGCCTCTTTTGTTAACCCCGCCCTGTGACTTCAGCACTGCAATCGCTTCTCATCTTGTTATGCTGTGGATGGTCCTGAACTGAAGCAGGTAATCTAGCTCACTCACTCCCCCTACAATTTACTATGAATTCACTGAGATTTTGTGCGATGATTTAAAGAGTCATCAATATTCTGGCGTCTGTGATTTATACAAAAATTGAATATATGAGCCGTTTATTTTGAAAGTGGCATAAGTCACTTTTTCAAAAAAATCGAGTTAATGGTAACACTAAATACAATTGAACGGTATCTTTTCATTTTAAAAAATTTTGCACTCAATAAGTTGAGAACTATTGAGATTTGTTCGAGAGAAGTTTTGGTAATTAACGGTATAACAAACATGTTTATTTTGAAAGTGGCGTAAGTCGCTGTACTCGATAAATTAATACTGCGATCATAACGCTTACGCGTCATTTAGGTTTGGTATCTGCATATGAAGCCATAGTCAAGCGGTGTGTGGAACAATTACACTGGAGAGACTTTCAAAAAGCATTGCCTTTTCCCAAACTTACGACTTCCATATCATATTACAAAAGGAATATGTACGTTTTAAATTTGGGATTCCATAATTTTCATAACAATAATATTGACATGTATGTTTCGGATGAAACAATAGCATCAAGAGGTTCTCAGGAAGTTGCTTCGTGTTGTATAAAACATCTTAAGAATGTCACAACTCAAAAGCATATTATGGCATATAGTGACTCATGTACAGGACAAAATCGTAACTTAAAACTGGCATTAACTTGGATGAAAATTGTTCAGTCTTCAGAAAATGATATTGAAATTCTGGATCACAAATTTTTAATTTCGGGCCATTCATACTTACCAAATGATCGTGACTTTGGTGTAATAGAAACGGCCTTGAAAAAAACAAATGTTTTATACATTCCAAAAGATTATTATAGCGTGATAGCCGCCTGCCGAAAAAAATCCTTCACAGTACACAACATGGAGGGAAAAGATTTTATTTCCACACATTCATTGGAAAATTCTGTTTCAAGAAGGAAAGTAAATACAGACCAAAACAAAGTGAATTGGCTAAAAATTCAATGGATACGATTTTACCATGATATTCCCTATAAAATGTTTTATAAACTAACTTTAGATGAAAAAGATGGATTTCTAACTTTAGATTTGTTACCAAAAAGAGGAAGACCTAGGCGTTATTCACAAATAAAGATGGATCCGTTATACGCTGGATGTCGTCCTGTTTCTTCAGCAAAATACAAAGACATGATGGACTTGCTTAATTATATACCGCCAATATACCACAGTTATTTTAAAAATTTGAAACAAAACACGATTTCCGAGAACCTAATCACTCCTATTGATGACGAGCATTAAATTGAGCTGATATATATTTTCCTATTATAAATTACTTATACTTACATAATATGAATATTAAAATAAAGAATACTTAAATCAAACCTTTATATTACTTTTATTGGATTAATATATTATTAATAAACATAAAAATATTATATATGTAAATTATTCAACAATTTTAGTAAATCACTGCCCTTTCAAAACATCACTTCAGTAAAATACGTCGGACAAAATTAATATAAGTCACTCATTTTTCTAAACTACTTATTTTGAAAGTGGCTTAAGTCACTTTACCGTAATGAAAAGTGGTGATTTTTTAATGTTTATACGAAATTATTTATACTGAGAAAAATATCAGTATCATGAGATAACAAATACAAGTAAATCTTCTCGAAAGTTAGCATCCATACTTTTAAACGTGTTAAAATGCAAAACCCTTAAAATTAACACTTAAGAACAAAGTTACTTATGCCACTTTCAAAATAAACGGCTCATATGTCAATTAGGAACTTAAAATGATCAGCGTCCAGTTGGAATACTGTGGCATGCATGGTGTCGTCATATAATAAAATTCACCCTGCCTGGCGTATCGCATCTCTCAATGTTCGTCTGTTTGTAATCGTTGTTGTTGCTTTATCAAATCCCCCTTTTGTTAAAAACAATATGCTTATAATTGCAATATAATATAATAATACTTGTACAGGTATGTGTGTGTGTGTGAGTGTGTTTGTACTTGCATTAGATAGATAACAACAACAACAACAACAACCGTAACAACAATTGATCCCATTTTGATTCTTATACGAGCCACAGTCTGAGCAGACTCCAAGCGGCCTCATGCTCGGCGAGAGAGCAGCCAGCCAACAAGTCATGCCACAACTAAGCGCCGGACGCACTAAATAAATTCCTAATTGAATTTAAAATACAATTTGTGCACGCTCATTTCATCAGCAGCGTAGCCCCGAGCGCATATTGGCATCCCGCACACTGATAGCGGCAGCAGAGGGAGGGCAGCACCTTAGCCAAGGAAAAATCAAGTTAAAATAAACTAATTAAAACACAGCTGGAGAAGCGCATTGAACGGTGTGATGAAATGAAAATTGAATTGGGGAAATTTCCGTAGGGCAATAATCTTGCTCTCTCGCGTTTTTGTAGACTTTAAATGGGCGAACGAAATTCTTCTGTGAACGGACTTAATCCAGAACAATGTGCTCGAAGAAACAATGGTTGCCACGAAAATAATCCAACAGTGGGAATTCTTGTGCACAATTACAAAACTACGTATTCGAAATCGAAATGAAACTGAAAAAACTATCAAAATAGCGCTGCTTCAGTAATTCAAACGAAATACCTACACACCTGTGCATACACCGTGACCACAGCGATATTTTCGGGGCAAATATCTGAGGCATTAACACCATCCTGATCTGACTAAGGTGGAGTATGCGGCTGGCTAATAGGAAATATCACACGATTTCCGCAAAAGCTGAAGGAATAAAGGAAGAGTCGAACATTTTAGGCAGCTCAGCCACAAACAAAAATGGACTCCTCGCAAGATCGCGAATGGTAAAAATATGAGTAAAGATCTGATTATGCATGCTAACAAGTGGAGTAATGTAAAGTGAGAACTGTCAAAATCCAGTCGGGTGGTACACGCGCCAGAGCGTCAGAATGTAGGCAGCAAAGTAAAGTGAAGTAAAATAAAGTAAAGCAATGTAAGATTCTATATAATTCAAATATATTATTGTGATATCATGTTTATTGGTATAATTAATTATGCTTAAGCTTATAAGGTTAAGCTATGGTTTTCGGCCTATACTTTATATTCTTACATTGTAAGTGGAAAGGTTAAAAATATATTCGACAGGCTCTTCGGATTTTTATGAATATGGAAATGTTTTCTATTGTTATATTGGATATTGATTCTTTCAATGTTTTATCGTATTTGTTGAATATGTGATCGGTTATGTTGCATTCTGTCAGCATGTTACTTAATATGGGCAAATCCTAGCGTTCGGACGTTGTTTTTCATGTATGTTTTCAGTTTTTTGGTTTTGGTTGACCATTTCCAGGATTTGCCCATATACATATGTATGTCAATTTGTCATATGTTTCTATTACATATATACTTACTTTGTAATTATTGATATTCACTATTTTTTAATTAGACAGAAAATCAAATCAGTAATTGTGGTTACTTTGTTTTTGTTTTTATGGTATACAAAAGTGTCCCCATCTTTCTTACAGCACATTACATTGTGCTACTTTACATTACATTACTCTACAGCACACATAACCAGAGCTTAACTCTTGCTCTTATATTCTGAACATGATCTTAAGCTCAATTGTTAAGATTTACAAAATATGATTTACAATCATAATTATTGACTTACAACCTGATTCGTCACCTCTTATGAATTTCTATTTATATGTCAGCACTTTCACCACAGTAACAGTGGTAGGTAAATGCAACAGATTTAAGTCTATCATGGAACGTTCCACCAGATTAAGTGGAACTACTGCGATTAAACCGTGAATATTAGGGGAAAAAACACCACTTTCCCACAACGTACCTGTGTGAAACGTAAATACTTATAACTATGTGTATTCATATGTGTGTGCATGTGTGTGCCTCTGTCAGTTTATCTATACCAGAGACTAACGATTAAATGCGCTTATGCACTTATGCACTTATATGTGCGTATGAGTCCGAATGTGAGTGTGTTGAAATTGAAACACATTTCACTCAACTCATATGATGGAGACTTGGGTGCTCATTTGGCACCCTCAGGCAAGGCAATAATGGTGGGTACATTGGCGCAATGATGTTCTTCATATGCAAGTATCATCGTAAAAAAATATGATATTATAACAAGCAAGAGATATGCAATTTGTTAAATGGTAGAAGCACCAAATAAGTCTTTGCAGAGCCTGATGTGAATAGAAAGTAAGATACATAAGTGACTATTCCTGAGGGTGTTGAAGAAACCTACTTCCAGGGGGAAATGGCCAATGGATAATAGCTGAATAGATCTGTTGATGCATTGAACATCGCAGGGAGTATGAACAACAAAAAAATAACAGCCGGAAATCGTTTTTTTTTTTTGTGCATTTTTGGGGGTAAAAATGATTGGTGACTTTAATCAGAAACGAGCTTTCCTAGTCTCTTTAATAACAATATCCAAAACAGGTCCAAATCACCACCACACCGGTAATGGTAGGTACGCATGTGTATGTAGAGTGTACACGCCACTGAATCAAGGCCTTCATATAGGACTGGTCATGTGCCGCTTTGTAGAGACAGCATAATTGATATAAATGCATATGCACTCCAGTCTTATGAAGCAAGTTTTAATTTACAGGCGCTTTAATAATTGTGCTGAGTTTTGGAATCAAGTTTTAAGGTGATATTTTATGAACAGCTGCAGATGTTTGTCTAATTTTGCTGACTCGCTTTTCGACATAACATTCACACAAACAAACAAACGAACCCACAGAGCCAGCTACAGCAACGGAGGCAGAGCCAGTGACAGCGACAGAGGCAGAGGCAGAGGCAGCCACAATGTGTTGAAGTTTAAGTAATGCAAATATTTTGAGCATTTTTGTGAAAAATATGCGGTTTGCAATTGTGCAGTTGCACTTGGTTAATGCGCACGTAAACAAACAATGAACAAATTAAAATAAAAACATCTTTATAAAAAATGCATAATCAGTCAATTATTTATTGTCATACAAAAAACAAAAACAAAACAAACAAACAAAAAATAAATGCTGCCAGTGGGAATTTGTTTTTTTATTCCATTTAATTTTATTGCATCCGTATTGAATTGAAGTCTCCAGCTGCCACTAACTTAGCAGCCCCTTATGGCCACAGACGATACTATACAACAATACGAAGGAATTCAGCTTGAATAGGTCTGGGCTAGCACACGTTCTCCATAAAATATGTGAAAATTTCCCAGACTAATAGAATATAATAATGGCACGTATTGTAAGTACGCAAACATTCTAAAAAGAGTTTAAAGATTTTCACACCCCGCCAATTGCACTACGGTAGAGTAAAATATCTTCTCTTTTGCCGAACGAAACCGCAGCAACAACTATTTTAGGTCCTGACAAATGACTCCGGCTTCGAATTCTTTAATAAAAAAGGTTCTATACAACTACATCTCAGACTCCTATAAGGAGTTTAAACGTTCAGTTCTTTCATAAGGTTTTAAACGACTCTAGACTTCTCTAATAAGGAGGGTTTTATATGACTCCGACTTCTTTTATAAGAAAGGTTCTATACAACTGCAACTTAGACTCCTAACAAAGAGTTCAAATTATTAAAACACGTTCAGTTCTGTAATAAGGAAGGTTTTTTTTCCAAATAAGAGTTCTCATCAGTGGAACTTATTTTGCTAATGCAAAAAGTTCAGTGAATGCTAAAATTAAAAGACAACAAAAGACTAGAAGAACGAATCAGATCTTGGAAAAAAAGCAAGTTGCTTGGGAACCTACTTTTTCGAAAAGAACAAACAAATAGAACTATTGTAACTAAATTTAAGCATGATTTGTTTTTAAAAGCAGGATGGCTTCAAAGAGGTCCGGTTTCATTGATGCCTCCAAATCAGACTTAAGAATACGCAATGCAGAAAGCAAGCGCTCCACTAAAACATAAAATGGAGGTAAGGCTCTACCGATGAGGGAGGTACATTTTGTATACTCTCATGGTACATCAATATCGCCCCTTTTAAACTTAATTCTGAACTTCTGTCAGTCTTGTCAACGTCTTTCAAAGCTTCCGAAAATTTGACTTGGTATTTCTTCACTTCCCAAATCTAAGCGGCAACGTTTTACGTACTCCTTCTCATCCTTTAAAAGCAAATTCCACATCTTCGATTTCCTGTTCGAAATTTAAAGAAATATATGAAGACTGTGATGCGGATTTAATGTGACGATTCTGAATTTCCAACTCTTCTCTGCAACCTTAATTGTTGGTACCGATGGTTAAATCGCAATAAAGCATTTTTGCCTTTGGTAACTTGATCCTCATTTAATAGCACTCGAACCATTGGATCAACGTAAATTACAGCCAATAGTACTTCATTATCAATTGGAAGACCCTCTCTGAATTTCGTTGCTCTTAGCTTCAGCTTTAGCCACTGAGCCATGCATTTGTGATAATTGGTAGACCAGCTTATTCCATTCTTTCCATTCGAATCGACTCGGAGTCCAATCTGCTGCTTCAAAGGTTTTTATAATATAGTCTCGAATTCTTTTATTAAGCTAAACAAAGAAATTGTTTCAAGCAACTTTCATAGGCTGCGTTCCATCCAAATACATACTTTTAAATTATAATAAAATAATATAAAGCAAATCTATAAAAGCTTTAATGTTTTGTCTTCCCCCACCCCTTGCCGACTTGAGACGAATCGTTCAATTTATACCGACTCCGACTACGGCTCCTATCCAAAAATTAAACTCCACTGGCCTAATCTTTAGACAGACACATGTGAGAAAGTGTCAATAAGTCTGTGCAAGCGATAGGCCTACATTGAAGATGCCAATTGGTCGATTAATCGATAACTGTTGCTTGCTGGCTGACCAATTGTTGATGAATGCCGCATGTTGAAAACATGTGGTAACACAGATGATAATTACGACAAAGTGAGGTGGCAGAGAAAGGCAAACAAAGAGCCTTACAAATATTTATAAATGTGTCAAACATTAGTCACACCCTCCAGAAGTTTGTTGCAGTTTGTATGCACCTTAAAAGAGACGAGAATTAAGATACACACAGTCACGGACTTCACAGTCAGTCTTCATACACCCTCAGAGAGGAATGAATCAGCTGAACGAAAAACACCACAAACAACATCGTTATGCACAACTGTTTCTGACGTATTTTTATTCGTTAACAAAAACAGAATATTTATTCACACTTCAGAATGTGATGAAGCAAAAGTTTGCATACAGTTCATTGAGTTGCCTATTGAATGCACGATTTTAGCACCTAATAAAAAAACAAATGTAACATTCATAATTTGTTGGTCCACCATTGGCGGCAATTACCTCCTCTAAATGTTTTGTCATTGATGCGACCCGATTTTCTGGCACATACGGAGTTTTTTGGGACCAGATTCCGGATTCTTTGCTGAAATGCTGAAAAACTGCCCCAACGTGTTCGATGGGGTTCAAGACCGGCGATTGGGGAAGAAAGTTCAACAGCATCACCAGTCAGTCCTGCACAATATGCGCTTTGTGTGAGTGAGTGGGTGTGTGTGTGTGTGTGTATGTGAAGGCTTACGTCCCTGACTGTATGTACATATACATATACATATACATATATTCACAGCCAAATAAAAATAAATTATTTTCCAGACGTCTACATTAAATTGTATTTATAGTATTTAAGTCAAAACAGATTTTTCAATCAATAAAACATCAGTGCACGTACACGTCATTCAAACGATATGTGTTCATTGTTTATGCACCCGCCTACAATATAGAGAATATTCCAGATTGTATCACCAAACACTTCGCCAAAATTCTTATATAAAAGTATAATGCACATATGTATTCATCCGCGGTACTACTCAATCATTAATTCCTTTCACCAGTACGATCCTTAGGACTGCCAACAAATACAGAATGCCAAAGCAAAGGAAATGCGGAAGTAAGTAAATTGCAGGCTTGCTACTTCATACTTGTTGGTGAACTTGTTATATTCATCGAACGTGACATTATCTAGAATTGCCAACTCACTCCGACTTCTATAATATAATTATTCAAGCCTTTCGAGTGAATACGTATGTTTGTCATTTCTGAACCTAACGATGCGTTTTTACTTAATCCTGCACGGAAAGTAAACTGAATTTCAATAAACTTTGTTTAATGTTTGGTGATCATCACATTCAAAGGTGTTGATTACCACACAGGGCAAATATGCGGAAACAAGGCGTTACTTTCCACAGATCACAGATGTGAACTGCATGCGTACGATTAGTTGAGCTCTCTTTGGTTGCATTGTTGCATTCAAAGGCAAGACTCACAAGTCACACACAGTTTTTGCAGTTATTCTAATTTGGCCTATCGCCACAAAATGCGTATTTAAGCGTACCCATGTAAGCGTACATGCAAATACACATGACAATATACATACATGCATATATATACATATATATGTAAATACAAGTACCAGTACCAGTCCATGCAACAAATTGGAAGTGCAATTAAAATCTCAACTGAGTCTACTTAACTGCTGCACTCGATTGTTGTTGGTATAGTTGTAGTTGTAGTTGTAGTTGTAGTAGCAGTAGCAGCAGCACCGACACAGAGCAGGAACAGCGTAAAATGGAATGGAGCATGCAATAATATCTTATCGTAGCGCGTAGAGAGCACTTTCAATTCCAATTCATTTTATTATCGCATTTTGTTGCAAGAAAATGTCACTGCGGGTCAATGGATCATAAAACTTGCGTACAGTGTGCGCTTACGTCCAATTATAATATATGTGCATATGTCTGTATGTATGCGAAGAAGTAGAAAAAGCCACTGCAGGGAGTTCATTAAAATGAAAGTATTGCACTGCATACAAGCGTAAAGTAATACACGCATAGGGGTAGGGCGGTTGCGGTCACCGCCACTGTTGCGAGGCGTAAACTTGATTAAATTAAGAATGAAAGTAATTTCTTGCTTGCAAATTATATATGTAGTACACAAAAAAAAAAGCAATAAGACCCCAATGGAGACGGACGGCAGGGCTTGAGTTGATCAAATTAATTTTAAACGGGTGTTCATAATTTTACTTTCTCTAATAAAATGTACATTTTATAAAATTCACATAAATACGTAAATCGTTGAAAAAAAGGAACAAAATTTATATAAAAAATAAGAAAAACAAACAAAAAATGCAAAATGCAAATATTATATGCAATAAAAATTTCAAAAATATCCCAATAAACCAATCAACACGACGGAATGGCAGGTCAGACCGATTGTGAGGTACTCTACAACCCAGGAGAAAGTATCGATCTCTTCCCAGTCATATAAATAACGGCGTGCGAGTTAAACGCTGACCACAAACTATTTAAAATTGAACATTCCAGTTTCGATTCAGATACATATATAAATACATATGTACATATGTACATATATACGTAAGTGGGCGTGTGATAGTTGAAAGACACAATTCAACACAAATTTTACAAATTAAAATAAACATAATTTTTAAAGCCCGCTATCATGCCACTGGATTTATCCTATCAATTATTTTTCCATCATGTCGATAAACTTATTACTTAGTCATGAACATGTGTTAATTGTGGGCATGGCAATCAAAACAACCCCACCCAAAAGTCATTGCATAATACATACATACACGCATACATGTATCGATAAGAGCGAAGCTGCAATTTGCATGGAGCCGCGACGAGGTGAATATGAGGATCAGTGTGGCCTTGTCCTAAGTTCGTTTTTGTCTCTAGGTTAAGACAATGCTTATGGTCGGAAATTGTGATGCTCTACGTATTGCATATTTTCTGCTCACATTTTTCGACATTTACACAAAGCTAGTGCACTTCTTTTGGTAGATTACAAAAAGGGGTGAAATGTTTTCTATGAGACATGGCCGGTTATTTGTGGTAAAGTAGCAGCACTGATCACAAACGTTCGACTTTCGTGTTTACGTGCTGCTTATCAGAAATTCAAACTCGGTCGAGTCGTATAGTACTGGTGTAAATACTCAACATCCTGACTCACATGAAATTAACATGAAGAAGCGTCAAAATATGCTTAAGCAGATTTTGCGATAAAATTCGATTTCAAAACGCAGCTCATGACTAATTTTTGTGGAAACCAAATTGAACTGAACTGAATTAATTCAATTGGTCAGCATTTCGAGTAGTAATTCGAGTCGGCGGTTGCCAATTTATAACGCTATAGAAATCTATACACATACGTATGCTTATATGAAGGTACTCCGTATGTATGTACATACATACGAGTATATGAATTTTAATCAACGAATTGTTGATGATGGCAAACAAATATTTGTTTAGCTCAATATCTGCTCTGCCCAAATAAAAGAAGGCGAGAGAAACCTTGAATTTAAAATCAAAACACTCTTCTGCTTGATAATAACTCTTTAACGGACTTGCGACTAATGTTACGCTTTGAACAGCATTAATACTGTTGTCACCGGGGGACGGTTGGGGAGGAAACAACACCAGCATTGGCTGCATATGATCAAAATACATTTACATTTAGTTTTTAAATAAATGAAAAAAACCCAAACAATTAAACGGCATTTGAGTTTTTAATAATAAGTAAAAAAACTGCAAAGCCCAAAAATAGCGGCCAAAATTTACAAAAGAAGCAACATTGTTTATTCATTTTGACACTTATTATGACTGAGAGAAAATGACATTTGGAGAGCGATCTTCTATTAATAATACCTGGTAAATGTATTTTGCATATGATGTGGCTCAAAGAGTGCAAGTGATGGGATGGGATGGAATGGGATGGAATGGGATGGAATGGAATGGGATGAGATGACAATTATTATGCAATCAGTTATAATAAAAAGGCTTTTACTTATATAATCACTTTTACAGATGAACTATTTTTCATATAATAAGTATTTTAACAAAGCGAGCTGAAAGCCCTGGCAGCTAGTGCTCCTTAAATTTTTGTTGTATAATAAGAATTCATTTTTATTATTCACTTTGTAAATAAATAAATAAATAAAAAAAAGGCTTTTCACATTTGTTATCTATGCTAAAAGGAAAAGGGCAAAACTTGGCGTAAAGTTCAATATAAAATTGTTGAGCATATAAATGTATGAATGTATGTAAGCGTATTTTCAATCTGCTTCATGCTACTCTAACGAGAACAATAACAGTAAATACCGGTGGCCAGGGGAAATCAATTGATGTTCCCTCTTTCTAAAGCCTTCCCATTTTACGAATATGTATGTAGGTAAATACTGCTAATGTCTGTGGATGGTATCATGTACTGGGTATATACATACATATACATATTAATATACATATCTATGTGTGTATGTATGCTTTCCAAATTGCAAAGAATTTTCATTTAATTGTTTATTTATTAAATCAAAAATTTTGCCCCATTAAGAACTACTCGTATATTTTAGGTCTTTGGTACACAAACTGCACAACACAAAATACCGATATTCTTATTCGATGTCATAATCGTAAAATCTGGAAAATCTTTTCAGTTATATGTACATACGAGTATGTAAGTATAACTGAGAAGAACAATTCTGTTGAAGTTATTTTCTTTTTTTTTATCATGCCCCAGGCTTGGATTGAATAATACTACTTTATAAATCTTTTTCTCTTCGAGTTCTAAAACCCATAGTCGCCAGTATTCACTCCCCGCGCCTCGTTGCAGATCCAATTGATTATTATGCATATACAATATTATAAATATGACAATAAAAACGATTTATAAAAAAGCGAAACAAATTTTGTTTTATATCAAACATATGTAGTAGAATACTTTCCAAAAACAATCGCAAAGTGTTTGACAAAATTTTACGCAATGGTACCCAATAAATGAAGGCAGGGCTAAAAATACTCGTACGGACTCTGTATAAGTATCTGAAGTATATACGAAAAAAGTTCGGGAATTATAAACAAATTAAACCCAACATGTATTTCAAATCCATACACATATTGCAATTAGTGCCCAATTGAAGGCATGATGAATTTTTAAATGTGTACAAGTGCCAACTCCCACTGACTTGTCAGCACCCCACCCACATCCCAAAGTAAGCGGGCATTACACGAACTTTGTACGTTTCTTAGCATCAGGGACGGACAAATTAAAAGTTACCTATCGCATTGACGCTAATTACAAATACTGTCGCGAGATTTCGGATGCACGAGAGTAAACAGTAATAATAAAATAGCGCAACTGTCGAAATGTTGTCGTACAAATTATGATAGGAGAGGCAAATTTAATTAGTATACGCTATAAAGTCTTTTAAAGAGTTTACTTATGAGGCTATATTAAATGAATGCATGCTGCGATTTAAGTTCAGAGTTAAATCTACTTGATGAAGCATTCTTTTAATGAATTGATAAATAACAGCAAAAATTCACAACGAGTTAACTGAGTGTCCCTCACAATTCATAAGTTCAGATGAGTAAGTGTAAGTATGCATATGGACAACGACGGAAATTACTACCGTGACGTACAGAACAAGAATTATTATGCTGCTATGACTTCACGTATACGATAATGTACTCGTATGGGGCCGTATGTGCCTCTCTTTCTCTCTCTCTCTCTCTCTCTCTCTCTCTCTATGAGCATAGGAACTAAGCTGCGTGTGTGTGTGTGCGTGTGCATGGCCATCATGTGAATGAACATTTTGTGCGACAAGAGGAAGATTATTATTATCGTATGTCAATGACTTTATAAAGTTTCTGACTTTTGTTGTACTTTTATAATTTGCGTAATAATTACTTAAAAATGTCATCATGTGCGCTTATTCAAATTGTTTTGACATTGGCAGAGAAACGACGATGGCAGAGGCGACGCGTCGTTGCCACAAGCAGCGGCATACATCCATATGGATATGTACCTTCATACATAAATAAACATATATACACACATATATGTACATATATGTAAGTATGTATGCATTTCGAACTGAACGCTGTTAACTTAACTATGCATAATTGTAACAAAGAGTTTAAGGTTTCTTTTTCGCCTTTTTCATTTTGCATGTTATTTTCGGTTTCAACCAAGTTCAAATAACAGCAACAATAGAAGCCATTTTAAAAAAATAAATAAAAGTGCGATGGTAACTTTTGTATAAATTATATTTGTTAAATGTGTTTGTGTATGCATGGTGCTAAGTGTTGTATATTAAATATGCGTATGTGTGCATGTGTGTATATGTGTGTGTTACCAACAACAAACATAAATATTTAAAATAAATTGTTATTTACGCTTAGGCATTAACGTAGGCAGATCCAGTTGATAACTGAAATACTTGTCGTGTATAGTGAGAAATGTTAAACTTACGCTGGCTTCAGCTAAATACATATGTATGTATATAATATACAATATATATGTCGATATATGTATATATCTATGACATACATACATACGTGCATAAATACTAATACTGTAAAATTCAATATATGAAAAGCAAAACAGAACATCAATGAAATGTGGTTATTTCTCTCAGTGTAGTCTTTCCGGATACTAACTACCAGCTAATAATTTGTCTATGGATGGTGTCGAATAATCTCTTTTCGTTCTAGGCATAAAAAGAAAAATCTCCTTGTAGTGTCTACCCGGTAACGCCTTTTGCCATGGCTATCATACTCTTCAATTCAGCACGAAGTATGGCAAGGCTCAGTTAATCCGGAAATTGGGATACCATGCATGTATCATAGCAGCATTTTAAAGCAACTACCACCGGATATAATAACCTCGAGCACCGACTTCTTCGTTCGCCAACTGGATTTATGCGAGCCGTGTAAACACAGTTCTACCAAGTATAGGAAGGAAGAGATTTTCGCCGAGTGTCCCCGACGCTTCCGACATGAAAGCAGGGTTGGGAGCTGCAATATTTTCCGGATCTTTTTTTTTACTTTATTTGTTTACTATCCATCGACATCCAGCTGATGTCTTTGCGATTGGGCAGGCATGTTATGACGCTGAAGGGCAAACAACATATCCATTTACTCCGGCTGGCTTCACTCTTTGTCATCTCTAAGCTATTCGGCCACTGCAAGGAGGAATTTAATTCAGCAAAGTATCTCTCATCTGAGTACCAGGACACAAGAACATTGAGGGCAACGAAAGAGCCGAGATGTGTCGGAAACCGACCAAGTGTTCTCCAATATGGACAATCACTTCCTCCGCAAGGCACAGGAGAGATGGAAAAACACTGCGCATGGCCCATTTCGAGAACCACTTGGGCAAATTACAGTGCAAGAAGAACGACCCATCTTCTTAACAAATCTAGACACACCATTTGCAACCTTCTGCGGTCTGCATGGGTCATTGGACTATCGGCACCAATCCGTTCAACGTCCATTGCACTCCAGTTTCTTTGTGATTGTCCGCCCTGTCCTCGCTCGCATAAGACACAAATTGTTGGATAGTTTTTTGCATTGCTCTACATTAGAACTTTCAGACCTAACAAACTTCATAAAGACTCCGGCTGGTTGTAGCCTATCATTATCTTTAGCCTATCATTATCTTTAGGATTATCTGAGGATATGGCATCCAAACGGCACTCCTGTGCTACTTCGGCGACTCGAGGGTTGGCGGCAACCAGCTTATCCTAATTTATCTTATCTTATCTTATCTTATCTTATCTTATCTTACCTTACCTTACCTTACCTTACCTTACCTTAGCTTACATTACCTTACCTTACATTACCTTACCTTACATATGCAATCTACTTACACGAGTATCTAAGCATTTAATAAACTCCACCACATTATTATATAATTATATGATTTGAATTTGTTTCCAATGGACATATTAAGGATTATACTGTATTTGTGTGTTCAGTAGTTAATTAGGTACTTCATTTATGTAAATTCTTAGGCAGATTATTATGTGAGTGCATATGGGAATTTCAAAATGTGTCCGCGCCCTTGGCAGCCACTTAAACCTACTACCTACCTATCTACCTAGTAAAGTTCATAGTAATTAGCATTGGATTCTTAGTAAGAGTTGAAAAAACCTCAGGGAATTTTATTCGTGATAAGAACTGAAATAAGATGCGGATTGAAGCTTCGACCTGTTCAAAATCATCTGCGACATAGTCACCAGCAGGCAATTACTACAAATTCCAGGAATTTGCAATGACGGCGTCGTTCCAAATGGAACCCGTTCAGAGAAAATCGAAAGAAAAAAAAACCCACAGAATGAGTTTCTGCTTTCTGCAAATCTCAGCAAATATTAAAAACGTTTTTAAAAAATGTCACATCTCAGACGCCACTGTTTTACATAAAAAACAGTTAGCAGATTAAAAAATTATATTACTAATTAAGGTGCATAGTATGTATCCATGCATTTATAGGCATATCTTTGTGCGTGTGTGTGTGTGTTTGTCTAGGAAATTTACTTTGAATATTTTACCAAGTCAAAGCTTGAAACAGATGTGAGATGGTGAGATGGATGGCCCTGCCAATTTCAGCAAACGTGCATGAATAAGCCAGGAAAATACATATTTCGATTTCAGTTTGTTTCTGTTTGTTGTTGTTGTTGTTCTTTTTCTTGTTGGTTATTTTTGATAAGAATAAAAACCGGTTATTCTCTCTCATTTAATATAAATACGAGTAACTTGGATGCAAAATTGTCTGTTTGTGTGCGAGTGTGTTTGCTTGTGTGCGTTTGTCTGCATGTGTTCATCGGAGCTGTTGTCTCCTTCGAATCTAAGTGCGCTGAACCACATGATTTGCTTTTAAGCCAACTTTGTACGCTTTGCGTCGAGCAAGTTGGTTGTCGCGGCCGCACGTCACCCGTCCTTCTGGAAGGCAGTCGGTTGCTGGATGGTTGGTTGGTTGGTTGGTTGGTTGGTTGGTTGGTTGTATGTGCCCGTTGTTATTGCTGTTGTTATTCGCTGACTTAGCTGCTGCCCCAGCCCGCCAGTCGTCTTATGTGAGGTTGGTTACTGGCGTACGCGTATTACTCATGCTAATTTGTGTGGGTTTCCAAAGAATTGCTGCACGACTGCCAACGGTATGACGGAACGGAATAATGAACTACTTAACACGAAACATAAGACAAATACACTTGTGGCATTTTTGCTTTTTTCTTGCTTTTTTTGTTTTGTTTTGTTGTTGTTATGTATATGGAAGCGGTGGTGGGGTGGCATTAATTTGGTTGGAACACTTTACAGCAACTAAAACACAAGCAACGAAATGCAAATCCAATGCTCACACCACCGTTCCCTTCCTTCGTTCCTTCGTTCATTCGCTAGTTGGAGCGCTAGAATTAAGGTGCGAATTTTACATGTTCCAAAAAGAATTCAGAGTAAACACGCAAATGGATTGAAACTGAGAACTCGAAATAGAGAACAGACAACAACAAGTTTGACAGAAATTAAAAGACATTAATCCATTAAAACGAATTGTTAGCTGCCTTATTTGGTGGCATGTGCGGCGAGTATGAATTGAAGTAGGTTCGAAAACGCGCTGCGCCGTGGTGAAAGTTTCATGCACACGTATGTAGTTACTTTTTATTTTTCTCTTTTGAAAGAACCTCTCATCAAATGAGGCCTGATCTTACTATTGGTGTATTTAAAAAAAATGTATTACAAAAAAAGGCAACTCTTAAATAAAATGACTAAGCAAAGTTGACTTAAAAGAAAAAATAAACTAATAAAAACACGGAATCAAGATTCATATGCATGAGACCGAGTTGAAAGATTCGTAGTTATGGGAGCAATACAGTGTCTGTTACGAGAATTCGTACAGCAGCAGGAACAGTTTGTATGAAAACGAAATTCAAGTGTCTCTTTAGAAAATTTCTCTCAAATTTTGTTGAGTTATCTGTGCCATTTTTTGTAATATTTTTTCCTTTGATTTCCATTACTATTTCTATATCTAGCCGCCCTCGGTGGTCCAGTGATAGTGGTGAGCATGCTAGACTCAAACTCAGAGGGTCGCAGAGTCAGATCTTGCCCCGGGCGTGGTCTCTAACATACTTATTTCTAAAAAATGTTTTTCTCTCTGGAGTCAAAATCCTCAGTAGCTAGTGCTCAATGCCCAGTGATGAATATAATTTCTATATCTTTACATAATATATTATTTGGGAAATCTACTGCATATTTGTATAATTCTTAGGTGGTGGGTGAACCATTAGAGACTACTACAAAAAATTGTAATTGTTTTCTATATACGTATAGTATTTCACATCTTTTAAATGTGTCAATTTGTCCATAATCCCATAGAAAAATACTTACAAAATGATTCGCCCACGCCAGTTCTTTGACCGTTGAACATAGAAGTGTAAATGAAAGACACTGTACCTGCATATGTGGTTGGAATAACGTACTTAATGTTCTTGTAATGAATACTAAATGCGCACAGACCTGGTTACTGGTTTCTGTGGGCCACGTTTTATTTAAGCCACCGTGTAATCTCTATGGGGAGGGGAAAACAGCGCATCTGAAGCGAATGTTAGCGTTTGCGTAAGTTTACGTACGTCAACACAGACGCTAAGGTAGTATAGGGCAAACCCACATAATCGTAAATATCAAAGATAAATGCCGTATATATTGTAGGACTGATAGGCAGATGAGATGTTGATGAATTGGAAAATTAAGACTAGTCTAATATTATGTGACATTTTAGATGACACTGCTCTGACCCTCTCAAGAATTCATCGATTATCGTCCGGGCGCATTGGCTTCAAAAAATGGTTCTACTATATTGTAAATAAGGATCAAGCTCTGCACAAAGTGCACATACATAGTTGTTTAATTCCTTTGCAATTAAATTGACTAGTTTATTTAATCTGCATTTACTTACTGCAAGTTGAATACAAAATCAATAATAAACAAAAAGGAACACACACACACAAACTAAACCTTAATGCAAAAAAGCCCATTCCGCTCCACTTGCTACGTCTTTGTTGTTCCTCGTCTATGTACATATACTCGTATCTATGCAAGTACATATGTATGCATGTCTACACACGCCTGTGTTCGTTCGCTCAATGTACGAGTAGTACGTTCTGACAAACTTCAGACCGGCAAACAGAGAATCAGCCAACCCGACCCCCACAAAGCATTTCTTCAAGTTATGACATGAAGCTGACACGAGTTCAACGCAACAGCACACAACAACGCCATGTTGACTGATATTAACTGTAATTTAACAGCAGCAGCAAAAGCGACAACTACAACAAACGCAACATCACCAGCAGCAGCAGCAACAGCCCCATAGAAAAAGTGTGTTGCAGTCAACGCGATATTTTTGTATGCACAGCCTTCCCATTCCATGGCACTCCATGCGTGCATTCCGCTTTGTTAGGCTAATAAACAAAGCCATTGTTAGCCTTTAAATATGTGATTATTGTGTATTTAATTTAAATGAGAAAAGAGAGTTCAGTTGAGTCGAGACGAGTCGCCTGCAAATACTCGTACACTATATACACGTAATATCCATGCATTCGTTGCTAGTGAGATCTCACTAGCATGTGAGATGTGAGAAATGCAAAAGATTTCCAATTAAATATTATTGTTAAAATTCATACATAAATATGTTCATATGTACAGTTTGTATTTATATCTGTATGTACTACATATACTCGTATGTATGTCGAAAATTATTACATATTTACTTCCATGTATACATATGTTTATTTATTTAAATTTACAGGATTATATGAAGGTGTGGTGGAATTTAGCAACTCCGAACTAGGATCACTGAAGACAAATTGTGTGATACCACCACAACTCAAATGCCTCCCTCATTCATTCACCGAACCATCCAATACTGAAAACAAAATGAAGCCAGCCGACTCTTAGCACTGACGCAATTGAGAAGTGTGGCTTAAATCAATTATTAAGCAGTTTTATTTTGTCGTTGCAGTTACCGCGTAAGGCAGCATACATTATGTCATCACAAGTATCCTGAAAATATAAACGGCCATAGTGCGTCATCGTGAAATGGTGGACACATTTTTCTTGAGCCTTGAAATCTCAGACGACTCATCCATTTTTCTATAGTATACCATACGAGCCTCTTATCCAAGATTATTTGTACGTATTGCAAACGAGATGCTCTCTTGTGAAGTTTCCAGATGCATATGACCTCCTGCTAAACGGTAAAAAGGCATCAGGTGTCCTTTAAATTATTGATGTCACTGATCGGGAAGCTTCCTAAAGAAGTTGTGCATTGACGCTTGTAAGCTAGACACTCATAGAGGAGGTGGGAAATCATCTCCTCTTCAAACAAAACCTTCTGTATGTTGTTCGAGAAAACAGTGTCCAGTATTCAACCCTAAAGTTCATTCCTTTACTGTTTCTTTCCTGTAATACAAGCGTTTCGGGTACGCTGCGTTTTCAGTTTTGGCCAGATCACCCGTGTCGTTTCATTCTTCCATTTCGCAATGCTTTCTTCATGGCATCCGAGTTTAGCTTAAGCCTACAATTTTCCATAGATGAGGTGGAGACTACAATTCAATCCCATTTCTAGCTTCCTCGTCCACCACTTTCTTACCTGACTTGTCACGGCACTCATTAGACCAATATAAAATCGTTCTGCAGATTTGTTGACAACTGTTCTGCAGTCTACAATTAATTTAAATTAAGAATATATTGGTGTTAAGGATAGTATGGTTTCGGACAACTACCCCTCCTACCATTTCATCTAATTCATCTAATAGAAGTCATTGGTTAACGGAGAACTCCTTTCTCAACCACCCTTTTTTTAACAAATCTATTTTCAACACAGTTTTGTAAGTACACATGCTTTTTGTTGTTTCCGGTTTGAAGTTATTTATACATATATAATTAAGGATGTTGGAGTGTCCACAAAAGTGGTTCAACCATTCCATGGTAGCTTCCAGCCGAAAGGCAGTGAACGGCGCAGTTTCCTCCCTAATAATGGGAGGGAGGTGTGTTTGTTGTTAATATAGAATGGTGTCTAGGGTTATGGTTGTTGTGGTCGTCATCGCTTTAGTAATTCCTATTGAGGTAGGATGTTTAGTGCTTTAACCCTTAAGATTTCTGAGGGGCGCTGTAATGCAGTGCAGTTGACCACACTGAAGGGCCCTGCATAAGTATAAGCCTGACAACGGAGACAATGCATGAGCATGAACATCCACGTCCAGTTATGCTGCAGTTCTTCACGATAGAAACTTTCGAAACGCCATTCATTTTCCTATACTTAATTAAGACCAGATACATAGTATATGGATTCATTTGCAAAATACGCTTGAGTTCCATTTATGCCAGATGGGTTAATAATGCTGGATGCTGAAGGTGGAGGCATATAAACACATATTTATGTCCTATCACTTCTAAAAGCTCGGAGGATTGCGATATTCAAAATTCGAAGGGGATATATATACATATGTATGTATAAGCAGTAAGTATGTAATTACCTTGTAAACTTGTCCATAAGTTCCATTTCCGACGACTTCGATTAATTCGAATATTCCAGCAGGATCCTGTGAAAATATGAAGACAAAAGCAAATAAGTGAAATTCGATAAATATTCAAACCTACAAAAATGCATACATACTATATAAAAAATATAAAAAAAATCAAGAACTGAGCCGAAAGGCGCACCCCCGTACTTATAATATACATACATCAAATAAAATAGCACAATATAATTATCCTGATCATAAGTGCATTGTTTACAGCTGAAGGCGGCAGCAGCAGCAGCAGCAGGCGTAGTAGTAGTAGGAACAATAAACAACACTTATACTAAGGTCATTCACACCAGAATGCTGTATGTAGTATTTCTATTTTGGGAATAATTTTCAACAGGTTCACCCCGATTGTACGTGAGTACGTGTATGTATGTATGCATGTATGTATGTCTGTATATGCCAAGTAAAACTATTAAGGAGAACCCAAAAACAAAAGTGAATAAATAAATCATATAACGGAGCTTGTGACATGAACAAGAATCCAAATCATAACAAAAATAAATGAAATAAAATAAAAACGCGAACAAGCGAGCAGGTTCCTCGTTGAATGTGTACCAGTGCAGCAGGAATTAAACGTTCAAAATCTTCTTTAGTGGATTTACATGTGCTGCAACTGCGATATGTGTGTCAAACATAAAAATTTCAGTGAATAACTTTGTTCTAACAATGAGTGCACATTGCACACACTCATGCATACATATATACATGTATGAGTGTGTCAGCGTCAGCACGAGTGTATATGTATGTGCCTTTACGCAATTAGAAATATTTATGGCGATTACTTCATCATTTGTAGTGAATCCAGGTAAACTACTTATTTCTAGGTTTCTGTTTTTGCTTTTTAATGTAATATATTATATGCATATATATAACATCATATAGAATATACATATACGAACACATGTATGTACATATGTATGTATGTGCGATCGTTCATTAAATTTACAAGCTGAAAAATAATTCATATCAAAATGTCGCGTTTATTTGTGTTATCGGCAATTTAGCAGTCATATGCAGACAAATAATTGTGGGCGGGAAGGGAACAAGAGCAGTAGGAAGTGCGCAGAGATTAGAAGTGTGGCAGTGGGAGTGGAAAGGGGGACATACAAGAGACGTGGCTGAATAGGCAGTCGAGGTCGAAAAGAAAACTAAAAATATTTCCGTTAGTCAGAGGCATGAGTATGCTTGAAGTTCTCTTGTGCAACTCCGCTTAGTGCACACATTCATATAGATTTCTAGTTCTTTTTTTAAGTTGATATTTTTGTTGCTGTTGTTGAGTCGTTTGCATTTAACTTAAAGTACATCGACGTTAACGTGGTGCTGCTGACACTACCACTGTCGTTCGCTGCTGGTGCTGCCTTGCTACTAGTGCTGGCGGGCTGGGCACATGGGCACATGGGCGCACATGTCTCTCCCAAATGTATGTGTGTGTGTGTGTTTGTGTGTGCGTCTGTCTGTCTGTATGGTGCAGTTTCTTTTTTTTTTGTTTTTGTTAGTGTTGCATGCCAATTGTTTATACACAAGCGTTTAGGTTTGATGAAGGCAGCGTCAGCAATTGCAACAGAAACTGGAAATGCTAGCGACGAAGAAAAACAGGATCCAATGCAGTGTGCCGTGCGTTGCGTTAAAGTTGCTTATTGTTGTGGTATTTGTTCTTGTTGTTGTTGTTGCTGTGATTTGCTTTATACAGTTCGTTAGCAAATGTGGGCGAACATGTTCATCATCAATGTAGCGCATGTAGTTGTTTGATAAAATAAAAAACAAATACATGCATCATACACGAATACACATAATGATAAGAGTTTCAAATTCACAAAACGTACATACATATTTGCTTTAAAATTACATTTTTATAAATTTGTCTGTAGTTATTTGAACAGCGGCTGAGGGGCGTTATTATGATATATTACACTACTAACAAAACATCCTTTATCCAACTTGCAACCAGTTGATAAACACAACAGACTTTTCACTTGCGTACAAGACATTTATCTTCACTTGCTCATCTCTTCTCATTTTCACTCTTCTATGTCATTTTTCCTTTTTTATTGCCTTTAAGGACTCTGACCTTTTTATGATATTCTGTCTATTGACCTTTAAAACAAAGTTCCACACCCTTTTTGCAATATGCATTTATCCGTGATCAACAACAACAACAACAACCATAAGAACAATGAGACAGACATCTGCACTCACAAATTCTCTCCTCTTTAATAAACAAAACTAAATAAAATTTTCATTCTTGTCTCGTTTTTGTCTCGACGAACAAATTTTTCATTTTCATCTCACTTTCGCACACCAAGCACAAAACGCACATTGCTCTACAAGGGGGTTGTATGTCTGTATGCATGTGCATGTGAATGTATATAAGAGTGAGTGGGTGGATGGGTGGTTGGTTGGTGGTAATCGTTCACCCTGCGAAACTCATTGAGAAAAAGCTCAACGACACCGCTGTGCCATGATAAGACGTGCCGTGTAGAGTATAAAGGGATGAATGACATTCACTGGAATATGGTGGATGAACTAAAAGTCGAAGAAACAGGTTTTCTTCATATGTTCATTTCGTGTGCATCATTTTCCAATATTAATCTGATACTAAGTTGCGCGATAATTAGGATACAAATACCATTATTATTGAAAGTGAAATTATGCTACACTACTTTTGTTCATAAGTATGTCAAATATTTCATAGCGGTAAACTGTAAGGTTTGGTGGTGATATTTGGCACAAGTGACAATATTCTAAACAGACTATCATGGACGACAAGATAATTTAACTTGGCGAGTGTGGCGCACAGTGCACAAAATTGCTGAATGGAGGTCTTTTAACTGCGGGTTGGCCTTACGAAAATTAAGCAAATAACGTGTTCCTGGGATATATTTGCAGTTATATATGAAAAATCTTATATGTAATCAATTTGACCACACCCATATATTGCTAAAGCTCATTGAAATTAACGTCTTTTCTGCACTTGTACTGTAAATACCACAAAAAGTCTTCCCCGTTCAATGCATATTAATATTAGACTAGAAACGTATTTGTAAGTGACAATTCAAATGTAAGCTAAATTGTTATTCTTGCTCTTACTCTTCCTTGCAACTAGTTTTCACATTTAAATATATATGCATGCGATATTTTTTATCCTTTCTACTGTTAAAGGATATTTGATCTTTATCATTTTCGAATATAATTGTTCTTCTCCATTATAGTTTTTATTTCGCAAATCAACGTTCGTCAATTGCACCTAGGTTGGGTCATAAAAGTCAATCTATTTCCTGGTAGAAACAAAAATTCCCAATTTTTAAAAACCAAAGGGTGTGTTCTAATTGCTCAAGGCGTGGTGGAGAGCGAGACATCAAAAATTATCATAATTTTTGATTCAAATAATAAAAATACTACTCGAAGATATTTGAAATGTAAAATAATACTTGATATTGGAACTTTTAATGATTCAACGCTGATATTGACGTAATTTGTACACCGATTTTGGACATATATGTATACTAAGTTTGGCTCTAACTATAGAGCAGAATAGAACTGGACTGGTTATTCTTGGTATTTTCTGCTTTGCTAATAGCAAATTGTTTACAACTAATAATATGCACGCAAATAATAGTTAATTCGGTACTTCCTTGATACTTTTATGATACCTGATTGCTATATACATACTTTTGATTAAAAAAACTGTTGATTTCTTCAAAGTGTACTCAATTAATTTCCTTCTGGGCCAGCACTTTATAAATTTAAATGTAGATAATATTATATAAAATACTTTTATTTGTTACTAACTACTCATATAGCTACCATGTTGGATTTTGTCTATCTCACAAGGGAATAAGTCACTACACTTTACCATTGTGAGAATTTCAATATAATTTTTTCATATTATATATTTAATTCTCAGCTTAAAGGCAATTTTTTGTAATTCTTTTATTATACATATATATTTTTGCCATACTATCATATACGTTTTTATTTATGGGGGAATGGTACCAAGCGACACCATTGATTGAAAGTGAATTTCATCAATTCGCTGTTGCAATTGGCACAAGTTTCAATGTAAAGAGAGTAGAGATCAAATTAGAGGTGACACCGACCGGAAGAATGAAAAGTGAATCACGGTTTTATTAAAACCTCAATAAGCAAACAAACAAATCTTATGCGTTAAAAGCAAAAATAAACAAAAATGTTTTTAAAAGCGAAAATAAAGAATGAAATCCATCAATTATGACCACACCTATTCAACAACAAATAAAATTAAATTAGCAAACTGGGCAAGGAAAGTAGCACTGCAGATGATGTAGACGCAAGTGGAGATAGACCTCGTTGTTGTAATTGTAGTTGTAGTAAAGTCTGTCGTGTTGAATGGAAGAATGGAAAGAAAAACGAGAAAAATACATGAGAAACTAATCCAACCGCAAGAAACCTAAGCACGATATTTGCAGCACAGCACAGCGGAGCGGAGCAGAGCAGAGCAGAGCAGAGCAGAGCACAGCACAGCACTATAAGGCAATTTAACTTGGGGAGTGTGGCGCACAGTGCACAAAAATGGTCACTGGAGAAAATCCAAAAGGCACAATATTTACAATTTATAAATATTTTGTAAGACTCGACCTTATTATTACTTAGGAAAATAATTTCACAATATTTTATAAGCAAACTGTAGCTGTTAGAAATTGTTATAGTTATCGTTACCTTCAGCGCATTCAAATCGATATCGTCCAATGAACAATTCACCGATGGGGCAAGTTGCTGCTGGTGCGCCATTTTGATTTGCTATTTTGTTATTTCTTCTTATTTCTGGTTGTATTTTTATTTTCTTTTATTTTGTGCTATTCGATTTGCTTTTTCCTTCTTTCTTTGTTAATTTCACCTCTTCTCGCTTTGAATTGTATGGTATTTAATCACTTTTGTTAAATATTTTGCACTCTCTGTTGATTGTAGTATTTGAAATAGAAATATTTGAATTAAACTAAGGTTTTATAAACGATAAATATTAGCACTTTTCGGCTTACGACTTTTATAAAACAAATTTGCACAGAAGGAAACATCTACTCTTCATTTTCCGCTTAGCACAGTGCCTAATGCTAGAGCAACAAAGACTTTGTGTTTTTCATAGAACTATTCTTTATTCCTTTACACGTTTTTGTTGAGGACAGGATGAGATTTCTTAATTATGCATTATTTCTATGAAAATCTAACTGTTGGATATTCCAATGCAGTCAGTTTCATCCTCATTAACAGAACAGCGGCACGGATCAACGTCAACAAAGTTCGGAGCGGTGTGGTGCGGCGTAGCGGCGGCAGGTATATGTAGGTAGATAACTGAAATCGTCAAAGGAAAAATTTGAGAAATTTTTCACACAACGTTATGTATTGAATTTCACAAAATTCCACACGATTAGCAGTAAATACTATTGTTCATTTATCAATTACACACTTATCTACATATTTTATACACTTTTTTTAAGATCCGGTTTGTAATTTTTACATAAATATTCAAAAAAAAATTCTACTGCTCCACGCCCGACTTTTTCTCTCCTTTCACTCTGACGGCGACTGACTGAATAAAGGTGGAAATATATTCGACGAAAGCGGCAGTGGTACCGTACTACTGCATTCACAAATAGAGCTAAACAGTGCTGTCACTGCATTGACTGTCAAATATAACAGCGTTGGAAAATTATTACTCACTAAATAAATTGTTTTCGATTCGCCACCCTAGTCAATTGCTTCTGAAAACTACATCAATTTTTTATTCATGTCTGTTAAAGTAGGCACCACTGTCAACTAATCTGCTGTCAAATTTATATTTTATTATTATTATTATATCCACAATTATATTATCACCACAATTAATGATGACTGCAAGAGGTTGAGTAATGAATACTAGCTACTGAGGCCTTCGACTCGAAATGAAACGATTTTTTAGAAAGAAGTATTTTTGAGACCAATCTCGGGACCCTCTGAGTGTGAGTCTAGTATGCTTACCACTAGATGGCAGAGGGCGGCTATTTTTATATTATTATTATTATTATAAATAGTTTATTAAATAAAAAAAAACTGATATCTAAGGCGCTACCGATGAGAGGCTTTTGACTTAAAGTTGTGTTTTAACTCCAATTTTATATTAAAGTCTCTATATTATATGCCCAAACAATCAAGTGACACTTGACTTTCTCTGACAACAGCTTTATATAAATTGAAATTGTTAGTTATATAAAGTGTAATGAATAATTTGATTACATGCGTAATTAATTAATTTATCATATATTTTGGTCATTATTTGCAAACGGACTCACAGGAAATCGGGGGACTTTAAACCAAACTGTATAGCAATTTCGACTTATCCCACTATCGTATTTTTCATCTTGTACTACAATTTTAAACAATAATTATTGTACATCAAAATTTTGATGAAAGTATCAGAAACGAGTGGCGAACGCTGTTAAGTTCGGCCGTAACCCGATAACGGAATGCTTTCACAGATTCTTTGATTAGGCCACATAAATAAGTAATCAGAAAAGAATGAACTCGTCGTCAGAATTCTGAGATGTCAGCATTGTAATGTGATTAAGCACTGAACTCAATTTGCACAGTTAAATCTGTACTGTCAAACAAAAAGATAATAGGAAATAAATACTTGTAATCACTGTATGTACAGAATTTATCCCCTCACGCCTCTAGTAGTCCTATACGCCTTTAATAGTCCTTTTTTTTACGTTTCTACATACGAAACAGTTGTTTAGGCTTCCACTTGGAATTTCCACCTAATGCTGTTTACTGAGTATCACCCCAAAATTACGGGGTGTTGGTTTTTATTCCTTGATTAGTTCATTCCACAGAGTATTCCACATTTGAA
Source organism: Clusia tigrina (assembly GCA_920105625.2). NCBI lineage: Eukaryota > Metazoa > Arthropoda > Insecta > Diptera > Clusiidae > Clusia > Clusia tigrina. The sequence continues at coordinate 21,066,254 of OV050032.1, forward strand.
ATTGTTTCTTCTTACATTCTAGTTTTAAAAGAGTTAATATTTAATATTCATACTATTTGTCCAAAAATATTCAAAGTAAATGGATAAATTGGAATCAATTCGATTTGCAACTTTTCTTGTACTTATTTATAAACAGGGCAACATATACTACCTTTTTCTATTTTCCCTGCTTTAAAGTAAGCACTGTCAAATAAAATTCTGTTATTCGGGATCGACAATATGCGTTTATGGGTCGAGTGAAGTGCAGTAACGTAATGTAACATAGAGGTAAGCAAAATGCAGTTTTATAACCACTCAAATGAATACAAAAGCCTAAAATGTGACCAGTTTTTATGAACACTTTTATTCTTTGTTTTAGTACAACACATTATTTTGGTTAGTTTACAATACTTTGCTTTACAGCTGCGGAATCCGAGCATTACTCTTATTATTTAGTACTTAAACGTGTAGCATTAAGGGTAATTTTGGTAGCTCAATTGCCTTTTATTACAATTTTTTGAACATCTAGCTTGAATTTGCAACTAATAAATTCGAATTAAACTATTGTTTTTGTTTTCTCGGCAAATTTGCATTTGGCGCTATTTAAAACCACTATTTGTTTATTAAATATGTGCACCTTGTGTTTGGGTTCCTACAGAAAATAATGATTGAACTTTTCAAACTCACATGTAGAGGACGCACCATTACTCAAGATTTAATCCATTTCACTCGAGTTGTTTCCACCACAAAGAAACACATATATAAATACCCAATAGATGGATCTGAATATTTGATAATATCTGATTACTTTCAAACTTATTGTGAATATGCTTTTTGTGCATTTGTCGATCCAAATTAATATGGGCCTAAGTAAAATTGGCTAAACTTTAAGACAATAGCAAAAAGTTTTAAATGTATATATTTTTTGTGGCTCAATTATTTTCCCTGAACATTCTACGAAGTGTTAATTCAAAAGAGGAAATTTTTCGGATATGTAGTTGAATTCGCTGCGGCTCTTTAAATAACTCAGAGGTAAAGTGTCGGATACTTTTGTCCATCAGTGTATCTAAATTCCTCAAATACATAATTTAAGGAAGTTAATTTAATCTATTGGCTTCCGTGGTCTAGTGGGAAGCATGCTAGACTCACACTTGGCGGGTCGTGAGTATTAATCCTGCTACAGACATGGTCTCAAAAATGCTTCTTTCTGAATCTTCTCCTCTTTGAGTCGAAGGCCTTAGTTAATAGTGCTCATTCCCCAAACTCCTTGCTGACATAATTAGTTACGGTACAAAATAAAAAAAAAACCCATTGGTCTAACTGAACGGATCAGTGAAAGTAGGCAAATAAATGTTATTATACAAAATGAATGTTCCGTTCAATTAATTCACAGTTTTAGTTCAGAAATATGTTGAACATTAACATAGTGTCTCGACTAGGTATAATTCATGGCAATGTTCATGTTCATGTCAGAGTAGCTTATGGCTGTCAGAATATGAAGTGGGCAAATTATGTTAAAACATTCATTTTTACAATGGCTTTCAACAGTAAACAACAGAGAAGCGTTCTCGCATTGAATGCTTTAAGAGAGTTAAAAAAACTGCAATCAGAAATTGAACAGTTTGTAATTGCACAAACACTCAAATTCTCGATAAATAATTATTAAATTAATTATTTCGGTTCTATTAAATTTAATTTGTGCCATTTTTAGAAAGACAAACGTTAAAATCGAGTGAAACTTCAAATTTATATCAGTGTTTCTGGCAGAACTGCTGTCTTGACATAATGTTTAATTGTTTTGGTATGACACTAACATATGGAGTCTCCACTCAACATTTTGATGTTAAGACATGAACATTGCCATGAATTATAGCTAGTCGAGACACTATGTAACAAGGGCAGGACGATAGCATAACAAATACAAGTGATAGCGACATATACATATAGTTTATGTAGAGCTGTCAAAAAGTGCATATATATTTTCTATTTTAATCGGTTTGCTCATACACCATATTTTACATAATATACAATTCGTGTGGAATTATTATTTCAACTAAATTGTCTTCTTCTATATGCTAATTGTAATTTTTACACCACATATAAACACAATTTTTATGAGTGAGCTCTCCCCAAACCTGTATATAACTGTACGACAGATGAATTCATTATAATTGTAAATTTCATAGTTTTTTGCGCTGTTAATGAAAAACAACTAATGAAATATGTTAAATAAAATGTGAATAATGCCGAAATACATAAATAAAAACTTAAATATTACTGAAAGTCAACAGGGAAGTAAGCTATTTTGAAAAATTTAACGATAGTATGATGAAAATCGTATCGCGGTTATCACCATCATTTTGAATGTAACAGTACAGTGATCTACGTCCTACATCCCTTGTGAACTGTCATTCCCTTTAAGTTATAATTCACAATGGTAAAATTCGCTACTGCATTCACTTCGTAATCAGATTACATTACATTAATATATTTGTATACAGAGTAAAATTAATATTAAATAGTAGTAAATAATAAAATTAAAATTTTTTAATAGAAAAAATAATGGTATTTAGTTAAATAAATTGTAAAAATGTCATTGCTATTTTCACGCTCAGAGCAAGCAATGCATCTATTTTCAATAAGAATCAAAACTGTTGCTCATTTTTAAAATTTAATTTAACATCGGCGAAGAGAGCGCGCGTATTTAAAACCATAATAGAATTGCTTTGCATGGTAGTGCAACTTGACTTTCTGCCTTCTTTAAATTGTATTTCCAGATATCGTCGCTGTTAGCCATAACAGTTCTTTGCAAACGAACATTCACTTAACCACTCACACAAACACACACTCACATATCCATACTAACCGTTTGTGTTTGCATATGATCCAAAACATTTTGGGTTTTTTGACAATATAGTGATCAAATTTGTTGCTCCTACTATTTGCTGCACAAGGTAGAGTAATGCCACTATGACAGCTTAGCATAATACACGAAAGCGACAACGACATTTGTTATTAGCTTATGTGAGAATTCTTCCGTATGTGTCAAAGGTATTTCTCGCTTAATCTTCGTATTAATTGTCATTTCATTACATTCACTAATAAGCAGTTTTTGACAGCTCAACCATTTCATCTTAACATGTCATTATCATTAATGTTTATCACAAATTAAATTCCTTTGTAATAAAATATTAAATACACAATCTCTGATATAGAAATGTTTTTGTTTTTTTTTTTTAATGTGGGCCTCATCTAATTCGTGTTGACGCAATAGAAAAATAACCTCATTCCAATTCTTATCCAAATACTTACTTACTTATGTGGCCTAATCACATAATTTGTGAAATAAACCAGTAATCTGGTTACGCCCGAATTTAACGGCGATCGCTAGGTGCACCTGTTTTGCGCACGCCTTCTCGAATTCTTTTTATCCAATTGGTTCATCAAATATCAGCCACAAATTAGAATAAAATCGACACTGCTCGTTCCATTCAACACCGTGCTAGTGAATATTTGTTTAATTTTAGGAACACAGTTTATCTACAAAGCGTGCACATGAACGAATTTCGTCCGTGTGAATTTTCCAATCAAAAAGCTGATCAAAATACATATTACTCAGAGGAAATAAAGGTCATATTGGGACTGGAAGTCAATATAATTCATTCATGTGTTCTCCTCTAAATACATTTATTTTGCTCTACAATAGATATTACACTCTTTCTATAACAGTGATCAAATTGGCGTATTCTCTATCTGCACCACCAGGTAAAGCGATTCCACTATGTTTAAAACCAGTTTGTGAATATCACAACAACAACACGTAGATACAGCAGAATACACCAAACCGAACTGAACAAACGACGTCGTATACTCTCTTTGCGATAAGTTAGCAAAAGCCAGAAAGAGCGAGGGAGAGTGTGTGAAAGAGTGCGAGCGAGAGAGATTGGGAAGGAGAGAACGAACGAGCAAGCAAGCAATGTAAAGAAAGTCAAAGTCAGTCAGTCAGTCGCAGTCAGGAAAATAAATATCATCAATCTAAAGCGCACGGAGTTAGTTAGTTAGTTTTTCTTTCTTATATATTTTTTAAAATACATACAAATTTTGAGTGTGATTTCCATAAGCGGACACAACCGATGAGGGAAATTGAATTTCTCCTACCAATTTAATTTGCGTTGTCTGACTGTTCAGTGTGACGCGGCCGGTGGTGAAATTTTCCAATTGTTTAGCTGCCGTTTTCAATTTAGCAGAAATAGAAATTAAGCTCGATTTGCGATTGTGCTAATTGGCAGTGGTGCAGTCGGTCGGTGGTAACTGATGGATTTATATGTTAAATCCAACAAACTGCAAACGAATTTTCCGAAATTAAGGTCAGAAGCCTAAACGCCAAAAGCTAGCGTAAACGTAAGTGACTCCACCAACTACGAGAAAGAGGCCACGGAATCGTCAACAGCTTAGCTTAGTCCAGCAAAGCCGCAGCACGACATAATAAGAATTATAATAAAAGAGCAGCAACACTTTGAAATAATTCAGAATCTTGTTTGTTTTTCGGGTCAGATTCGAATTCTCAGTGATTGTCTGCTGCTTCTGTGTATGTTTCGTCCCAACATCTTTCCGGTTATTTGGACAGGCAACGAAGAACATCGAGAAAAGAGAGATTAACAAGAAAATAAGAAAAAACCGCCGTGCGTCTTAAACTTGACCTTTCTGGATTTTCAGTAGCGACAAGAAAATACAGAGGAACAACAAACGAACCCGGCCTGCAAGCCTAGTCTTGAAAATAGAATTTTCATTTTTGCTGTTGTGGATTAAATCAAAACATTCACGCTGGATTTGGGATACTACGAGGCTGTAAAAGGTAATTGCCCTAAAAATAGCCCACAAATATTCATATGTATTTTTAATAAACATAAACATTCATATGTATATTTAACAAATCTATCAACATACACAAAACCTAAGCTTGGATGTGGTTTAGCAAATATTTATTACCAGTGGTGCGCAGCAAATCCTGTGTACGCATGCGTTCAATCATCGCCTGCTTTAAAGCAGCACAGGAGTTCTCTGAGATTCTTGTGCAGCAGCATGTAGCAAACGCATTGACATGAAGTTTTAAACAGTGAACAGAAACCGACGCTGTCCACCCACAGCCACTGAGAAGCACATGTTAGTGTGTGTATGTGCGTGTGTGTGTGTGTGTAGGAGTATATTCGTTACGCTCACAAATATCAAATGGCGTGCGTGCTAAGCTGGAACAGGGCGCAGTTTCAGCGCCCACTGTAAATCTCAAAATTCATATTTTTTGAGGAATTTTTTGTCAGCTTTCTTTACCATTGATTGCATGGCATGGGTCATTAATAGTGGACTTACACTCGGAGCCCGACTGACAAATGTTGGGCATTATATGCTGATGTACAACAGACAATTTTGCTTAGCAATAAGTAAACAAATAACTTTTTTAGAGCAAAAACAAACAAAAATTCAAGTCTCAGTACGAGTACTTTTTCGCACTTGTGCTCCATTCATAATTAGTTGAATTCTTGCTGTGGTGGTGTGTGTTTAAATTTGGTTAGGGCCTAATATTTAAGTATAGACATTTGCGTAATTTATTTACGTTTAAAATAATAATTATTATAAAGGTCGCTACCACTTGTGAATTGTAATAAAACAACCCAATATATACAATAAAATATTTTTCATGGTCTCGTTAGTTGGTTAGTTTTCAAATACTACTCTTTTATTATTATTATTATTTACGTTGCACCATAATTATTAGTGTTATTATTTACCTTGTTATCACAAACATTTCCATGTATGACATACCAGAAAAAAAACCGATCCAATTAGTCAACCCTATCGTTGATCATATTCGCTTGAATTTCGAATATAAATGTGAATAATCTTATTGGAATCCTCATTGGAATACGGAGAGGCTAACATTCCTCACATCGCATACTATTTTACATATACTGCTTTATTATTATTATTTTTTTTTATCTTGCCCCATAATTATTAGTATTATTATTTATCGTGTTAGCACAAACATTTCCAACAAACATACCATAAAAAATGGATCCAATTAATCCCCCGTATCATTAATTGTATTCCCGAAAATTTCAAATAGGAATGGGAACACTTATTGGAATCGTCATTGGAACACGCGAAAGTTAACATTCCTCCCATTGCCATACTATTCAAATATTTACGGTATTGCTTGATGACACTCTTATTAAGAAACATATCTTAACTAAGTCCACCACGGATTTCGTTGTCTTCCACCACTAATACGATCTTCTCATTTGTAGGAAAGGACAAATCCATACACGTAGAATAGGTATGAACCCATTCCGTACGGTTTTACTGCACCTCATTGGGTGTTGATATTATTGCATTATTCTAGTTAATCTATACCCAAGTCAGAGAAGCTATTAGTGTGGTGGGAAGGAAATGCACGTATATTATTATTAATTATGACTGCAAGGGTTTAGGGTAATTAGTACTAGCTGCAGAGGCCTTCGACTCAAAGATAAAATATTTTTTAGAAAGAAGTGTTTTTGAGACCAAGTCGCCGGCAGGATTTGAACCTGCGACCCTGTGAGTGTGAGTCTCGCTGAAAACGTATTTTGATTAGATTTAATCAAACCACAAATTGGACGCTGAAATTGGATTTATATTCACCGTGACCTTTGACTACATTATTGTGTTAATTTTCTACATAAACGTATGTGGGCATGTTGTATAATGCCTTTGCAAGCTTTCCGCCTTACCCTTTTTTTGGCATAGAAAAAATACTCGTGATGTCAGCGTTTGGCACATTTTTGCGCCAGAATTTTATAAAAAGAATGTAGAAATTCAATTGTTAACTAACTATTCGTGCTGAAATGGGTGTGTGCATCAATTGAAAATTAAAAATTCCTTCCGCATACCACACCGCACACATACTCGTACAGTTCCTTATTTGAGTGTATGGTGATATTAGCAATAATCGCTTCCTATTTTACACTGGTGCAGTTTGAAGCGCCTCCTTCAGCCAGTCAGTCAGCAGGTCACTAGTTTCCGTGTGGTTGCAATTTTGTTGTATAATCGCATTTAAAAGAGACCCTCTCAATATCCATTAATCCAATCGTCACAATTTTGTCAGTCTGCACAGATAATGATCATAATGGTCGTATAACAAAGCCATAAAATGCCCAATTGTACTGAAGGCAATGGTAGTAGTGTCGTCGTGGTGGTGGTGTTGATGATGTGATGTGATGTTGCGATGGTGACAGTCGTTGCCGGAGCACTGGTGGGGAGAAGAGTGGCATTCGGCCTCAACCAGTCCAGCAGAGAATTAACAGTAACAAAAGTAACGTTGAAACGTCATAATAATGCCGCACAGCAGTCACAGGTGTTGCCGCCGCTATGCAGCGTGTTGCTGATTGCCTCTGTGTGTTGTATGTGCCTCTGTGATATATGCAAGTGTATACGAGTATATGCATACACACACACACATTGATATATATAGAAATGCATATAAAAGTATGGCTAGATGTATTTATGTGTATGTGAGCCATTAAGTTAACACACAATCTCTCTGACTACTAGTTGGACAGAGCAGCGTGCAACCAGCAAGCCAGCACGGTTTGGCTAGTAAGCAAGCGCTGTAACTGGGCTAAGTAGGGTCTTAGCAGGCACGTTTTGTTGGCGTTGGCTGGTCTTCATACTGGTTAGTTTTGTGTTTTTCTTTTTGGGTTTTTTTGTTGTTGTTGTTCTTGTAACTACATATTTTCTCAGCTTTATCCGCAAATCACTCTGCGGCGTCTGCGGCTGCTTCTGCTCCGCAGCGCAGGTACATTAAATTCTTAACAACAGTTAAAACACCAAAAGCCATTGAATGCAAATAAAACCAGGCAATGAGTGTCGGTGAAAGGCGCGGCTATGTTGTTGGCATGTTGGCGCGTTCAAAATGTGGCACGAACAGGTTTTTTGTTTTTGTTTTGCTCTTATAAAAATTGGAAACTTCAAAATTTTGATGAATGTCTTTAAGTGGACAATTAGATTTTGGATATGTATCTGCATCTGTATCTTGATTTGGGTTAGAAGTTATATTGAACTACAGTACCTGAGGTGGGAATTATGTACATATGTATGTATGTAGGTACGTGTAAATGCAGACAATGTAAATAGGAAGCAATATTTAAGTCATAAAGAGGCGAATATGATTTCAATTATCTATGTACTGATTTGTTGTTCTTTTGTTTTATATGAGCTGCCAGTAAGCCAAAAAGATGCACAAGGCCAGTCGGGGTAGATTCTTAAATGCGCCTACAGCGAGGGCAACAACATAAACTTACAAATAAAATAAACACACACACACATAGCCACATTCAAGATCCAACGCTAGCAAGCAAGCAGCAACACAGTACAGCACAGAACAATGTAGCAGAGCAGAGCATAACATAGCATCTCAGCAGCATCACAGAGCAAAAGAAGAAAATTGAAAAGAAAGATCGCAAGGGCAACAGATATGCCGATATACCTCCACTTCTTGAATGGAAAACCGCCGCTGATGTTGCTGTTGCTGTCGCTGTTGTCGCCTGCCTAGAGGAATTTCTTCATATGTTGCAGTCGAGCACAGCGTCAAATGTGAGAAATATGAATCCTATTGGAATAGCGCGTAGTTGTTTGTTGTGTTGGGTTTTTGCTTGCAATGCTTTGCTGCTTGCGTTGGTTTGAGAACTGCAGGAATTGCATTGAGTGCGCGCTGCAACTTGACGCTGTAAATACACACACCCAAATGCATACACACACATGCACACACTTGCATAGTCACATATATTTTTATTTATAGTATACGTTTAAGCATACAACCATAGGTGTGCATGGAGAGTATGAGTCAAACTAGAACTATTCCAGGCCGTATTTGCCAGTTAAGCTTGCTTAATAATTATTCATAATTTTATTTTAATGCTTATTCAAATAAAAATTCTCAATTTACATCATTATCATTTTCCCCATTGGCTTAGGGCGGCCAGCACCATGGCTTGGGTATGCATGTATGCAATATGGCAGAATTCTTAAGCGAGTTGAAGGCTATTGGAAGACATAGAGAATGTCTTGCTATTAACTACGCTGCTGGCTTGCGGTTGTATACAGTGCAACGCTTTAGTTTTCTGCACGTACAGTACGAGTACTGTAGGTAAATGTCAAGCAAAATAAGTGCAGATTAAATCAGTTTTATGTAACTCTTTTAATTTATATACACACAGTGTACATTATTTTTTTTATAAAAAAAAATCAACAACAGTATGGACTGTGTGATTACGTTTATTGTGAATACAAACGTCGTCTTTCTCGTGTGAGCTACTTTCTAACATGCTTCCGCACAAATGGAAATTACTGGTGCCAATTTTGGATAGTAACCTCGCACGCGTAATACGGATGCGGTTGTCGTGTTGATAAATTTAAAGCTCAACAAATAAACTTAACTGCAGAACAATTTGACCCACATACATACAAACATAGATGCATGGATATGTATGATGTACATAACATGTACGTGGTCTCTCTAGGTGTGCGCCCAGTTTCCATTTACATATGTACCAGCTAGCAGCAGCAACAAAATAAGGGTTTTATTAGTATCTGAGTGAGTGCTAAAGCCAAAAAGAAGCGCGTGAAATTTTCTCATAATTCAAAAAGTTTTTTTTTAAAATTACTTTTTCTCTGCTGAATGGTACTCGCTCGTTTGTAATATGTACATACTTTGTATGAATGTACGTATGTATGTTTGTATGTATATAAATGCATTTTAAATACACTTAAAACCAATTCATGCCGCGAAGTTTTAGCCTTGAATGTTGTTGAACGAAACCTGCTTTAAATTTGTTTTTTTATTTTGTTATTTTTTTATTTTTGTTGTTGTTTTTGCTCAATTTTTGCAAATATTGGTTGGTTGAAAACAAACGAGTCCGTTGCTTGGTTGGCTGGTTTACTTGAGTTGGTTTTAAATGTTGCAAAAAAGAAAAAAGGTTAAATAAAAATACAAACAAACAAACAAACAAACGAACGAGCAAGTAAAAAACGAAACTAACGACCTGATTTGACCATTATTCGACAGACTTGTTGGAATGCGCTGCGCATTCCACAAAACGGTGCTAAGCATCTGAATACTCGTACGTAAGCCAAGCAACTTGTTCGTCGCTACTACAGAAACGAGTATCATTAGGGCTGCAAGAGAATGGTCATATTTTTGAGAGAGAATAGTGTGTGGCCCACCAAAAACAAATACAAACCATTTTCGGTAAGAATAGGTGGTACTCAATTAAAAAATTGATTCAAAATTTTATTAGTTTCGTTGATTTTTTTATTTCATAAGAGTATTTCTCAAAAATACTGAATTACTTTTTTTTTATTAGTATTTGCCCATAGGCGTGCAGTGTGCAAAAGCAGTTAACTGCTTTCTGCTGATTGTGTTGTTGCTGCTGCTATGGTTGTTGTTTTTGATGGTGATGGCGGTGGTGCTACAGCTGCTATTGCCTTATTGTAATGCAGGCGACTTAATTGATTTGCTATTGTCTTGAAACGTTCTAAATAAATACATACATATAAATTTATTATCAATTTCGTCATTGGCTCAAAATAGATTTTGAAATATTGTATATTGGTGCTACTGCTGCTGCTGTTGCGGTGTAGTTACTGTTAAGGGAGAATAGTGTCAGTAAAATGAAAAAGCCATTTTAATTGAGCCCATGTCTTATCATAATTGTTTGTGGGCTAGTTTTTTAGTGTGTTGTTGTTGTTTTTGCTGTTAGCTGCAACATTTTATATGAGTACATAAGGGACGAGTTTGTTTTAGCGTTAGCAGCTCCGTCATTGCTCGTTTGTGTTTATTCCCACAGTAGCCAAATTGTGGTTCGCGAATCGCATACAATTTGACTGTGTATGTACGTATGTATGCATGTATGCACTCCTACCTTTACTTCGATTAACGCACCACATACACATGCATATACACATTCATAAGTATACCTACGAGTGTACATACATACATACATACATATATAAGTGTGCACGTCGCGGCGATCGTATGTGGTGGAGAGGGTGGTGTTGCTTGCTTCAGTCGGCTCAACGAACTCCACAACTTTCGAACTTTTCCTAGCAGAATTTCCCACGAAGGGGAGTTCATATATGCAAGAAAAACTGTAAGAGAATTGGATTTGGCAAAACACATAAAACCAGGAGCGTTCATTTAATCTTCCCAAATATGCATACAATGTATATGTATGTACTCGTACATGTACTGCTTTCCACATAAATTGATCATTCTATGGAGCAGGTAACTTTGGCGCCCATATACCATATACATTTCTTTTCCTAAGTAAGCAGACCTGCTAAAATTGTCCTCACTCGTACTAATAGTAAATTATGATTTCTGAGTGCTTAGTTCGTGTGTAGACCGCGGACAGACTGCTGGCATGCTCATTAAGTGACGAAATTTACGACAAAGTCAACATACTGTTAGCACATGTTGACCTTTTCTTCACACATGCATTTAGTGCGCACACATACCGTAAACATGTTTAGTGTTCTCCATGGCTGGGCTCCTAACATACTCACACAGTTTGGGCACCTCAGTGCTTTCCAGATTTCATAAAGCAAAATCAACATTTTCGCTGTCGCAAATATTTGGTACCTAGTGATCAAATATTTACACCCAAATAATATTTTTCACTTCCACATAATTTTCTACGATTGCATTTATACAAATATGTACATACGACTACAAATGCAGTTCTGTGGAACCTATGACGTCATGTTCTTATCAGTAACTTTTTTACCTGCTTATTGTTGAGTCATTCCTTTCAATTCCCACAAAACGTTGTTTGAAGCTTTATCATCAGCAAATAATATTTGCTATTAGCTGATTTTGAGGCGTCATTCCTAAACCCTTCAACACCAACAATTTCAGTATAATCAAAGAAGAAAAACAGATTTATGTGTGATTAATTGCTCCAAGTACCGACTTGGTCTGGTTTAAATACATCTGTATATGTACTTGTATATGAAAATGTCTCGTAGCTCTGTCTTCATTCTATTTTTAATTAAATTGTTGATCTTTATATCTGATCTGATAATATCATTGTAATTTTTAACAACTGTACAAACAAAATGATGAGTAACAAAAAAATGCAATTTTCGCGATGACTGGTAGAATGGATCGACAGTAGTTATTATTATATCATTATTATAATATAGTAATACTATATATTATAGTATTAATGAAGGTGTGATCACTGCAGAGGTGTAAATGTGGTCATGCCACCCTAATAATTGTCAGAAAGAGAATTATAGAAGCATTTTGGCAGATCTTCTAGCTATTTCCGATACTCCCTTGTCCTCATCATAGATCTTTCAATGAAAGGCAATTTTTCCCCAAGTAGATATTATGTCCCAAAAATCAGCAGCATGCCAACTATGAACCCTCCCAGGAGTCGAACCTGGGCCTTCAGCTATTGTACTCTGCTCATCCAGGCATCAGTGCTAACTGCAGTTGGTGAACTCACTGATCAAAAAAAATTGTGAATATTTTTAATCTGGGGAATTTTCACAAAGAACTCTTGTCGACATTTTCAAGATTGATTGATGATTTCTTTGTTTCTAATCAATACTTTGGGCATTTTCCAGCCACTTTGATTCGACTTTCGACCTATTCGACCTACCAAAACATAATTAGTGTTTTTTATCATCACGATGATGATGATGTTGATGTTGATGTTGATGTTGATGATGATGTTGATGATGTTGATGTTGATGATGATCTACATAAATAAAGTAGAGAATTTCACACCATACAATAGTGAAGAGCGGATTGTAGCCATTCCTGATCCTTTATGCATATAATTGTATACGTACAAGTATGATTACTTGGTTAACAAAATGTTTGTATGATTGTTTTGCCCCGCCCAGCAATGTGACCCATTTATAGCTAAAGACAAGGCACGAAGGCGAGTTCATAGCTGAGTTGTTACAAACGGAGACATAAGCTGAATAATACCCCGCTTCCAAGTGTACGGTATGTGAGTTTTTATTTAGGCTTAATTCCCAGTTGGCTTTGTTAGGCTTACTTGCCACTTTGGCATATTGTTAGCAATGTTCTTTGCGATGCGCTGCTAACTGCTTTTACTGCTGCTTCTGCTGCTTCTGCTGCTTCTACTGCTGCCAGGGAAGGAAGCCATACACGTGTATTTGCACTTTTAATTCCCATTTAAAGTATTTGCTGGCGGGCGACAATGTGTTACACAGCCAATGGGTGCATTGATTTACACATAGGCCATACAGATGCAGATGCATATGCATATACCCATGTACATGTACATACGCACATGCCTTCATTCTTGTTTATATGTGTACTTGTATGTGTTTCTCTCGCTTCCTATGCACCTAGAGCTACCCCTCTGACGGGTCACAATGTGTTTGTAGAAGTCTTAAGTTTTGGCTGGTAATGTTAATTAAAACCAGTAAAGAAGCCTGAAGTTGGGTTAGCCGGACTACGAACCTACCCTATACCCTATGCGAATATTTTAAGCCATGTCCGTGTAAGTAAAATGAGTAGGAGTTCAACGACTACGTATTTACTTATGTATTTATTTGCTTTATATAACAATTTTGTATATCAAGTTTAAAAATAGCAGCACTTGCAACATAAGCCACCGGCTGCAACAATTACTTAAAATTGAAAATTGCATAGCATTACCACATTTCTGATCAAACCATAACAAATCTGTATACAGAGTGTGGTAGCAGAGACACTGGGTGGAGTGAATACTCGCAATAACACGGAATGAACACTCTTAGTGAAGTTTGCTGAGAAGAGTGCACACTCCATTTGGTGTGAATATTATTTTACTCCATCTTATCGCACTTGAGTGAGTTTACACAGCTATGTACCCACACTTCCATGATGGACACACTTCGTCTTAGACTGGAAGTTGGACATCCTAAATATCAATTTAATTTATCCAACAGCCCATCGCTAAAATAAATGAAAGCTCAAGAAAGAAACAAGTATTAAAAGGAATTTTCATCATCATAGCCTGCATATGGGAAGCAGGATATGGCCACATTCTCGGAGTTGGGACAAAATTTGTATGCGAGGTCGGCGTGTTTGTGTGACGATTTTACTACACTGAGCGTTAAAAGAAACTCAATAGCTGCGTGTGTTCTCTGCACTGTTTGTTTACATACATACTTACATACATATGATCACATGCAATGTAAGCCCATATCTGTCACGCCTGTTTTGGGGTACTGCAAAAGTCTGCGACAATCAGTTAACGTCGCAGATGAGTGTACAAACAAATACTCCAACTTTTCCGGTCGACTAGTTTGCCAGCAACAATTGTGCACTCCATGCATTTTACTGCTGAGTAAGAGTGTTTACATTGTTGTTGTTGTTGTTGTTGTTGTTGTTGTTCGCGGTTGTTGTTGTTTATAGTCTTTCTAGCTTAAGTAATGCTAATGTTTAGTTCGAGTAGTAAATATCACAATACAACAGTTACTTTGCTATACTTCTTCCTCTTCTTCGTATGCCTCTCATTTTCCTCCGCATCTCCGCTGGCGTGTGTATGTGACTTGGCCGTCTTCGATGCCATTCCATAAATTGTTTTGCATGCCTTCCTTCGTTTGCATACTTAAATTTCAATAAATTACAAAAGAATGAAATCAATAATCAAAAAGCGTAACCAATTACAAAAAGCCAAATTCTTCTGCGTCTTTTTCCTTTCTCAGCTGCACGATGTGGAATTCGCTCTGGGTGCGCGTGCGTGTGTATGAGTTACAAAAGAAAGATACTCACTCGTGCACACATGCGGGTATATCCCCGCCGGAATCTTCCCGAATGCATGTATAATACCTGGGTATATGGGAATGGTATGGCTGCCCCGCTTCCAAATTTCTCGCATACCCATCTATGGGAATAGACATATGTACATGTTAATATACTTACATAAAATAATTGTTATGGGGAAAGCGAGTAATGAGCCATATAATATAATATAAACCAAATCGATGTAACACTTAAGTAACTATGTATCAATTTGGGGGGTGTGGTGCTGGAACAAAACAATCACCAAAACAATCACTCGGATTAATCTAATTATTAAAGATTGGTGGTTTCAACTCACTTAAGGCTGTAACCATCCAAATGGACGGACGAATGGGTAGACCGTACGGTGACCAAAATAAGTCTTTTCGAATTACTGGGCACGTGTTCATTCCTTTTGTGGGTTTTTGCAGTATTGGTGTTACAAATCATAGCTTGTTAGCTAATAATTTGTAACATTTATATTTGGTGATTCTGTCACTGCAACCAAAAGAGCAAATACGAATATGTAGGAGTGAAGCCTGGCAAAATAATCTTAATCATCTAGTTTAGAGAAGAAACCTTGGTCATAGTTTCCTGGTGTATATACTATTGCATACAATTTTTATTTATTCGAGTATATTTAAAAGATGTATTTACCGTGTAAAACTAAATTACAACAAAGGAAGATATGAGTACGGTGGCCTTAAGCTACATAAAATTAATTATTTAGTTTTCTTCTATTGCGTGACCGTGCAATCAAAAGATTCATTCTTCAGGATTTGCGTGCCGTTTTAAATTATATCAAAAGTACCGTGTAACGTCCATATATATATATATATATATATATATATATATATATATACATATATCACACATAGTATCACCTTACATTTGGATGACAAAGTGTAAAAATGCATGCATTAGCGTAAGGTCTGTTTTGTATATTTCATTTCCTAAGTAAACATTGCATTGGCTTTCCTGTTGGGATAAAGCGATCTTTTGTGTTGCTGGAGGATTGAGTGCCCGGCAAAGAAGTACTACACAAAGCACAATATAATACAATAAAACACAATTTAATACTCGCACATTTTTAGCTTAGCACTTCTCGAGGCTGCTTTTTCTGTTCCACTTCTTTCACAAACAAGCATATTTCTATCCACTCGGCATACGATTACTTTCCGCCAACAGCCCAGCCAGCTAGCCAGCCAGTCAGCCATCCATCCCATCCATCCATTGTTTTGAAGTGTTGTGTAGAGTACATGCGCGTTCTTGGCAGAAATTGGCTTCAGATGCATGTGTGTAAGTGCATTTTTATACTATTTACAAATATGCTTGTGTGTGTATGTGCGCCGTGCTTTAACTCCAATTCGCTGCCAAACTTGTTTACGTGCACCGACTGTCCGTGGTGCTGCTGCTGTACGCGATCGGTCGCAAAGAAGTCTTTCATCGTGTTTTGCATATGGAAAATGAAAACGGCATTTCTGGGCTATAATTTTTAATGTTCTCGCCATAACAGCGCAAGATGCATGCATACACACATGTAAATACTTGTTTGAAGGTGGTGTGACTGTGAGTCTCTATTGTGTACTTTCCCACCCAACAAAAAAATTGTGACTAAATTAAGCAATCGATTGTTTTATTACAATACCAAAATCCGTATCAGTCCATCATCAATATTATTATTATTATTATTATATCTTACACCCTGAAGTATGTCTGCAAGGGTGTAGGGGAATGAGTACTGGCTACTGAGGCTTTCAACTCGAGGAGAAAAAGGTTTATAAAAAAGCATTTTTTAATGTGAACGTAGTGCAATCGACTGGAACCAGGAGAGGGGAGGTGGCGAAGAGGCAGACCCGCAATGACCTGGAGAAACCTTGTAGCTGAAATAATGAATACTAACAAAAGCTGGAAGGGGGGACCAAGAGGTTGGCGCTTGACAGATTTGAGTGGAGAAAAATGTTTTGTGGCCCTATACTATAGGAATTAATTATTATTTTTTGAGAACATGCTCAGGGGAGGAGTCGAATCCGCGATCCCCGAGTATTTGTCTAGCATGCTTACCACTACGAGCACAGAGGGCGGCCAGTCATCATAATACATATGTATTACATATTACTTAACAGATTATGGGTAATAAAGAATGTCAGTGTATTTATTATTTATTTATTATTTATTTACAAAAGAAAGATAAGAATCAATTTTAATCATACGAAATTTAGGAGCACTAGCTGCCAGGGCTTTCGGCTCGCTTATGTCAGTGTAATCAGCTCGATTCTGAATAAAAAGCCCTGGGTTTTTGTAGGCTAGTCCTAGACTCTTTTATGGTACAAATTTTCAAGATCCGCTTAAAATTTGTTCTATATGGCAACCAAAAATTCAATCAATTACCTCCAATAACGTGACTATGTTAAAAAAAATTCCTTTTGTAAGGGAGCAGTTAAGAAACGAGAATTGTGTTTATTCCGATTATATTATCGGTTTTCTGGTAGTTTCTGCCGGGTACGTGTGGCTGCATTGTGGTGAGGAGATTGTCCCATGATGAACTTCCAGAGTCTGATGTCAGCGTTGAGCAAATATTTAACAATTTTAATTGAAAAACTGAAAGTAAACATTTGATTTTGCCCCGTTCGTTTTGCGGGTTTGCTTGTTTAGTTTAATTAATTTTTTTTCAGTTAAACAGCAAACTGGATAAGAATTGAAGAAAAAAGATATACATATATATGTACATATAAATTTGTTCTTATTTACACCCTACATTGTCCTCTGGTATATGTAGGGTACATATTATATATTAGACATATGTACGTAACCATATGTACATAGTTACAAACACTCGTACATGCATATGTATATTTTATTATTGTATATATTATTGATGAAATAGTGGTTTCAGTATACATGGGTAAATATGAATAAACGCTACATTGTCTTATATCTAGAACATATGATTTATCCCGCCATTGCTATTTCTTATTGCCTATGTTTCAAGTCATTAGAGGGAAGCCAATAGTGATGTTGTCTCTTTCTTTTCCTTTTTTATGTTTGCTTTGAAGCAGAACCACCGATTCTGCATCGTTTGAACCAACGAACAAATCTCTGGAATATGCTGGAGAATAAGTAAAAGTTTTGGCATATGCGATCGACACTTGATCTCCTGCTGTCGGATCACGACTGCACACACAAAAACACATATATAAATAATATATCACATTTTCGTTTGGTAGTTAAAAGTTGCACTGACAAAGGTTGGTGTCAGTTGGAGGCCATAGTCAAGTTAGTCAGCTCTGTGTTGTCAAAATAAGTTTACATTGCCACGGAACTAGATCCCTTGTTCGGGATACCCATTTTCTATTGGGGTTGTCACAACCAGCAACTAGTGTCAAGTGAACATTCACTATTGGAATTTTTTAGTCTCCCATCCCCCAACCAGAGCAATATAATGTTGAAATCAGTTCGAACCATGGCTATTCCTAAGTGAATTTCCATGTGTCTGCCAAGCATTCTACTGATCATAAATATTCGACTGATCATAAATATTCTACTGTTCACAAATATTCTACTATTACAAATGTTCTACTGTTCACAAATGTTCTACTGTTCTCAAATAATCTACTGTGTTCACAAATGTTCTACTGTTCATAAATGTTCTACTGTTCACAAATGTTCTACTGTTCTTAAATATTCTACTGTACAATTACTTATGTATATCGCAGCTCAAATGCTGTCACCCTTATAAAGCTAAGGTAGGTTAGGCTAGAATGGACTGGCCGGCCGTGAAGGCCACACATGCATAGGTCCTTTGCGGTGCCAGATGGATATCCATTTAAGAGCTGCAGTATAAATCGTTAAACAGAGAGACGCTATTAGCAAATCTTAAGAGCGAAACTATCCCTAATTGTCCGACCTATTCTAGTCCTTCAAACCAGGGGGCTCCCAAATGTGTTAAGCGCGTTTTCAATATTGCGGGCCATAGGCATAGTAGATGCTCCAAAGTTTCCCTTGTGCCTTGGTCCCCACATTATAAATTAAATAATCGAAATTTGGATATTTTCAAACTAATGCAAAATATGGCAAAAGTCTGTTCCTCGTAATTGAGTCCACAACAGTTTATCTGAGTATCAATTGTGGTCAGTTATGACTCCGGTTGCGACATGATTAGTTGGCAATCAGTAGACTCCTTGACCGAATTTTTTGCACTGTAGGGTGCCATTAAATTAAATGGAATTGAATTTTGTAATAGATACTCACTCGTATGTACATAGTTGCTATGCCATCCATTTGGTTTACTTGCTTACTATTGCTTTTATATTGTATAGTGGTGGAATGAGAAAGGAAACGTGATTATTTTGTTTGTTTTTGTTTTTTTACTGCCTTTAAATTGACTTCAATTAAGTGAGTAATAAAGAAAGAATTTATTGTTTTCAATTTTAAATAAAAAAATAATTTTGTTTTTAAAAATTTTTATAAATAAATGCACATGTCAGATTCTGTTTCGGATCTTCTATTCAAATTTGTATATTGAGAAATTGTTGAAAACTGATTTCACATATTTTTATTTACCAATTACCCATTAAGCTATTAACAATGCTTACATATACACATAAGCGTAAGTTGGCATTCATAACATATACATACATACACACATTCATACATACATTCATACGTTCAAATTTGTTATTCAGTCACTTTCAATGACAACATAGCGCTCTATGACAAAAGCGCCGCTTTGGAAAGGAGTGCTTTCTGCTATGACTACATCAGTATCAGTCTATTGTGAACAGTTTTCGATTGCCCATTTCCCCCCATTTCCATTCCATTCCATACCCGAACCCAATTTCAATTTTAATTCTCAACAAATAAATGCACAACTTACGACGCCAACAAATAAAAAACGTATTAATGTCAACGATGAGAAAACTGCCTGATTTGCTGAGTTTGTTGGCTGGTTCATGCATGTCACGTGATAAGCGTATTACTTATTGCTTGCTTGTTGTAGCCTGCGTTACTGTCTCCGACTGACACAAACTGACATGTAAGAACGAGCGGGTAATTGAAATTCGAACATTACGCGTACAATTTAATTTTCTGTGCGTTCTGATTGCGTTCTCGTTACGTTCCTCTGCTCGGCTCATTCATCCTATATTTTAATTAAGTACGAGTAATGTTGCGATTTGTGGCCTGTGACTGCAATTGTAACTATAGCACCCGCCGTCGCTGTAAGTAGGGCACACACACACACACGAATTGCCTCATTCCCAGGGCTGCTGGGGTGGGTGCTGATAAAACCAAAACTATGCATTTGTAGAATAAGATAATTTTTCATATGGTTTTTTAAGTCACTACTCAATAATGAAAATAAAACAATATTTAAAGCCTCGCCCTATGTGCATAGCCACTAATGTCAAATTTAACACCACTTTTAACGTATTTTTAATTACAATATTTCGTATGCTCTTTCCATGCATACAGTGCGTGTGTGTTAAGTGTGTGCTGAGTTGGTGTTGTGTGCTCTTGTCATTTCTTGGCATTTTTTTGCCGACCTTTTGCTTTAGATAAAGTTTTTAAGTGTTTCCTGTTAAATAGAAACATTGAAATAACGAACGGAAACTCGCTAAATTTGGGCAAATGTGTGCGGCTGCAAAACGCAATAATAAATTATTTTTTCCTTAAACAATACCGACAAAAAATTGATATTAGCTCTATTCGTACATAACAAGTCTCTGTGAATCATCCGGTCTTTGGTTTGGAATATTGAAAACACATTTTATTTAATGATTCAGATTAGTAGTGACTAAATAAAACTTGTATTCGAACAATATAAATAAGCAGAGTATATTAGAATTTATTATTATTATTTGCTCTTTCCTTTCTTATGAATTTTCCTAGAAGGTAAAAACAGCTTTCTGGTTGTTTGGATTATACTAAAAACAGCACTGTCAACGTAACAATCTTCTAATATGGATATATACTACTTGATCGATGAGTCTTCATCAGTACACCTGCCATTCCATTGCCCTGATGGCCCATGAAAATTGCAGTCGGCTGCACAAAACCATATCTACGTTAAAAGCTTCACAATAAACTACTCATACGTGTACGCAAACAATAATGTATGACTGTGTTTGCCTGGTGTTGGCCATAGTTACATATACATTGCTTACACTTTCACAGATGAAAGAATCCAGCTAAAATTTCGGAAGGTGTCGCCTTGCGAGTATAAAGGCCTAAACACTCATGACTTTTGACATAAGACTTTGACTTTCATCAATCAGCTGCTGCGACCAAACATATGAAGCTTGTGAGTGTACATGACTTGAGTATACGTAAACTTCCCAGACTTGCCAATCGATTGAAATTAGATTCCCCACGGAAAATCAGCGAAAGTTTAAACACAACCGATTCATTTGTTGAACAAATTAAAGTCATGAGCACGGAAGTTTAAAAATAGTTTTCGGCTCTCATGTTGAAACACAGCTTTCCTCTCTCATGGATTTTGCTCAATAAATCAAAATTATGAGTACTCCACTCAACGAAAACTGAAGTTTAAGTTAAGGCAAAGTTTAAGGTAAAAGTCATGAGTGTTTAGAGAGCTTAAAAGTAGTTTTTTTTAAACTTTTGCCATGCATATTCGTTCAAAATACTTTTTTTGTGGAAGATCTATACTGGCACTCCCGAAAAACGATTGGAGAATGATTGTAGGCATTCTGACAGGTCACTGTCTAATGGCGGTATACGCTTAAAGGAAGGAACCTACAAATAGCGACGACTGTAGGAAATTTGAGGAGCAGGGCTCAAGGGAAACTTTGGAGCACCGCCTGTGCCTATATGCACGGCAAATCTCAAAAAAGCACCTGACACACCTGGAAGCCCCCTGATGTGAGGGACTGGACGAGGTCTCAGCTCTAGTGACGGCTTCTCTCTTAAACTTCGCTAAGGGCGTCTCTTTTTTACAATTCCATATTACAACTCTTAAATGGATATCTATCTGGCACCGCTAAGGACCTGACAAGTCTATATTCACGCCAGGGTCACCTAATCTAACCTTCATTTACGCTAGCGTTCACATGTTCGTTACATGTGGTCAAATCGTGATCGTGATGGGCCCGATAAAAGTCGAAATAGTATGACGACATGCATAAATACGAATATAATCCATATAATTGTTTGAATCATTTGAGATATCAATTGCGGTCCAAATCAAGTAAGATTTTCTTTAAGTGTGCGGGAGAGGATTTAGTTCCTGTATATACTTCAAGACATTCGAATGATTGGATGAATATTCCACAATAGCGTTTGTGGTTATACTCGTATATG
The DNA here is from genome assembly GCA_920105625.2 of Clusia tigrina. Classification (NCBI taxonomy): domain Eukaryota; kingdom Metazoa; phylum Arthropoda; class Insecta; order Diptera; family Clusiidae; genus Clusia; species Clusia tigrina. The sequence continues at coordinate 21,088,392 of OV050032.1, forward strand.
TTAAAATCTTAAATAGGATTATCAATACTTTCTTTAGACAACTCAGAGCTCGATAGTAAAAATGAATGGGTCATTATATCATCTCCCATTGTCTCTTATTTGTCATATGAATGCTACATCAGTGTCATGGTCAGCTCGTATGTATATACGAGTACATATGTATATCACTCCTATAAGTAGCATTTTACTAAGTGCTGATCCGTTCAGTTCGCATATCCTGCCTCCAGAAGCATCTGCTTACTTACATATATATACAGTTGTGGTTTAAGGGACCCGATTTTAAGCCAACAAATTTAGTTTAGTTTAGCAAAGAGTGTAATTCTATATACAATATATGTACATACATATAGTCTATATTTCCAGGATTGAGCTACATATTCGTGTGAGCATGTGTTCTTGGAAAAGATGATTATAAGTACGGTTGTTCATAACACTTTTTTGTGATGTAATTGTAGGAGAAACGACGAGTTCGCGAGTTGCCAAGGCGGAAAGAAGTCAAGTTTAATATACTGAGAAGATATAGGAAAGTCGATATCTGAAACGTATTTTCTGCATCTAACGATAGTGGATGGATGCTTGAAGTGACGTTTTTACCGTGTTGAAGTTGTGACTGTATTGAAGATGTTTCTGTTAGTGCTATGAACAATTCTTGGGGTGAGGCTTAATATTCTGTGATAAGCACGTAGTTTGATAAATGGGTAGTCCAGCTTCTATTAATATGCTATTGTTTAACGATGTTGGAAAAGCGCGGAGACTTCGGCGAACAGCAGCATGGTAAGGTGGGCCATAAAGTTTCAAGTTACTTGTCGCGCATTGACCACAGTAGCCATAAAGGTATTGTTATGTTAGTTAATGTGGAAGTGTGGATATGGGAATACTTAGAAGACAAATATTTGATTGTATTAAACCTGGCAGCTATGGATTCTCGAAAAAAGTTTTGCCAAATTGAAAACCACACGTCTAAAAAAACACCCTTTATAAACAATGTTCTCTAAAAGTAAGCCTTCTATCATATATAATACCTAGAAATTTTAAAGGTACAGAGCAGTTCATATTGGTATTACCTAAAACTAAATAAATAAATTCATTGTATACAAATCCATAAAAAAAAATTATGTTCATAGTTTGCTGAAAATGGACATGAACGGGTTTTGTCCAAACTGCCTAATCAGGAACTACAGTACTCTCATACATAAATATTTACATTTATATACACTTATTAAACACAGATTCAGTGGCGGTGTCAGTAAAGTGTGAGCAGCTCCCTAAAAAGCGACGCTTTTCAGTCGTCTTTTGAGCGGTGAGAGAATAGATAATTTATAAATCTGTATCCGCTCTGCAGCCGCTGCCGCTGCCGCCACTGTACCCATAAAAATTAACTAGTTAAACTGTGACTGACACCGACCGACTATACTATGACTAATGGCTAATAATGGCACTGTTTATATCAATTGGAGGAAATCTCAATAAAATTAAGACGATGCCTGCATCATGCACGAGCAACGTTTGCCTAAGCGTGTGTTCGTGAGCGCCTCGGAGCAAATCTCCAGTTAAACACTTGTAAATGAAGTTATAATCAAGATGAATTAATTGACACTCTCTTTAGGTGATGTTTAATTACTATTAAGCGGATTGCTCAAGTTCATACACATACAGCCACAATATGTACGAGTACGTGTGCGTGTGTGCGCATATCATGTCTGGAATGAGAGGGAATGAATTCGCCTCAATTCCTCCTGTCTGTTTAAATTGATTTTAACGATTTTTCATAATTGATTTTAAAGCGTTTAAAACAAAACAACAAAAAAGGAGAGTACACAAGGAGCCCGTTGTCCGTAAGGCTAAAACTCCCGCTAATAAATGCAAGCAGAAACCCTACTCACGTACAGCTGTGTGTAAACAATTTTATTGCAAAATAATGACATCATCATAAAAAAATCTGTGCTTGAAATTGTAGCCCAAAGTTATTTGCGAAAATTAGTTAAAGATATTGTTTTTTCTGTTTCCCTCCTCCTTTTCTCATTCATATTTGTTACTTGGTTGGCTTAGTTCTTATTTATTAAACACTTTTATGACTATTTTTACTCTGCAGTTTTTTTTAAAGATTTATGACATCATCATCATGATCATCATCCTCGCCCTCCTTATGATCATTATCAACGACAGCGTCATAATGATTGTCTTGTTTGTTGATGGTGGTATGAGCATTAAGCATGCGCAACTTCTACATACCTCTGTAACATTTTCTGTGTGGAGTTTTTGTATGTGTGTATGTGTCAATCTGTCTTACTTTTGTTTACCACTTCTGTTTACTGGGGTTGTGAACGAACTTGCGCTTGCTGATATTTCTGGATTCGATACTGTGAAAAATAGTTTGAACTTTGTGTGGAGCCCTTTGTTAATTAATATTTTTTGGGCCCCACTCTCTCAGTACGAGTACTAAAATTAAATTACTACCAACCAAAATATAAAAGAAGAGTTCCTTTGTACTCATCGGATAATTTGAATAACTGTGTCAGACTAATTTTCTTCAAAATTTTTAATTGATTTTCGCCGCTGTATGTTTTTCATAGCCAACATTTATTACAGCCGCTCTCTTGCTTGAACCGGTTTTTGGCGTTTAGGCAAATCTTTGATTAAACTTTGCATACTTTTCTATGAGGGACGATTTTGTGTTCGAAACGTCAAACATTCAAAGAGAAGAGATTCTAGCAGATTCAAATCATAGGAAATTGACCTGATACTGGCGTGCTTTGACAGCTTTGTATCACTGTCAAAAACTATTTGAGAGCAAAATCTATGCTATGATCGATCCAATTAGTTGATCGGAATTTTTTATATGGTTTTTTCAGCATATAATAATTCTCTCTTTTAGTGATAGTGGTTTTGTACATGGTGGGCGTGGTGACCGACGATATTACAAGCTCCCTCAGCTGTCGCTCGTCACATCTGTCAAAATCGTGATGATATTCGTAAGCTTTTTCTCGCATATAGTACATATGTTTGTAGTTGTTGACAGCGGGTTTAGTAGGGATCGACGTGACAAAATGTGACAAAGGTGTGGAAGGTTATAATGCCAGAAAAAAATCAAAATTTACGTGACATCATTTATTTGTGACCCTTTAAAAAGTTTCGCATTCAGCAAATCACAACGGCGCGTTCCGTTTCGCCATGTAGCCTTTGTTATAACCGCGGCTTAAATGGCAATGTATTGGGGCAATATTTTTGCTTAATGTACTTACTACCTGCTCTCCAATTTACCAGCGTATAAAAGTTGGTTAACTGGAACTTTTTCGATAGGCGATAAATAGCTGCAGATGTGAAACAATTACGATTCCACATGCACACAACAGAATCCACATTCGTGCATACGTACATACATAGTATGTGTGCTTGTGTGAGCTTTGCTGAAATTTTAAAAATTCTAGTCTCAAACAAAGGAATTTATTTCTCATTTACATAATATGAGAGAAATGAACGAACGGTGCTTCTTCTTCATTGTCAATTGTTGTTGTATTTTGTTTTTGTTGTTTTTGGTTTCGTTGCTTCTAATGCCATTCAAATGGCGGCATGTTAAATTTAAGCTTAAAATGCTACAATAAAGGAATGATTCGCCTGGATGAGGTAATTTATATAGTATACTCATATATAGATATGTATGTATATAGTATATATGTACATGCATATGCATATTTTTTAAATATAAATTTGTATGTATGTATGTTTATAAACTTCAACCCATATGGAAAATTTGACACCACTCCTTTAAGGAAATGAGATGAAGTAATCCCGCCGTTTTACTACCTTTGGTAAAAAACCATAGAAATTGATACTGGGTAAAAAATCGTCTATTCAAGAAGGTGAATATGTACGTATGTATGTATGTATGTATGTAAATTTTCCAATCCACTTCTTAAGTGATAGTCTTACAGTAAATAATCCATTGGACTGATACCATTATATAAATTGTGAATATAAATTGTGAATATAAATTAAGAATGTAAATTAGAATGGTGAACGACCATCTTAAATTAAATCTAGTATTAAACTATTAAAAATTTATAGAATATGTCTTTGATTGAAAAATCAAGGATTTAAGAAGGACTTGTATTAGTTGAAAATAGAGTTCTGTGTTCATCTCAAAAGAAACTTCGAGGAATGACGTTAGATGTATTCATTTCCTACTGGGTACACAGGGAAGTTCGATACAACTTGAATCGAACTGTCATGTTTCGATTTTCTAGCAAATTTTTTTATTTTTATAATTTATTAATAATTTTTGTTATATAATCGTCTACTGCTGTTCAATTTAAAATGTGCACATTTCAAAGAGAGAGGGCGCGCGATGGGACCCGAGCATGTACTAAGTCAAGCTTACGTACTTTTGTAATACATTCGAACTTCGAAGAGTTCGTTAACAGTTTAAATGTAAATTTGCATAAGCATAAAATGAGTAAATGCTAATTGACATATTTGGCCGCTGGATTTTTCAGTTTGCTAGGCTGATTGGTTCGTAGCTCTATTTCAAAGATATTTTTAAAAAGTGGATTCAAATTGGGAGAGCAAAAATAAATATGTATGTATGTATGTATGTATGTACATATAATTTTTATATTTTACAAAATCGAAGCTAATATTAATAGTGTTTTTTCTGTTCCAGTTATGATCTAGAAATTTGCCCGTTTCATTTCTTCAATGTCATTTGCACTAAACTGACTCCAAAACACTGAAAGTGGTCGTTCTTTAATTTAATTATTTTACTGACGAAATCTTTAATGTTTGTAATTTGACTTTATCTGCTTTAGTTTTTGCAAAGAAACCGTATCTCCTAAAATTTTCATTGTTAACACTCTTTCACTTCAGTATATGTACATATGTAAGTAGATCTATGTATAGTGGCTCTTTGCTTTGTTTTTCTCTTTGCTAAACTAACGAGTAGTAGGGGTGCAATCGTCTAAATCGATATCGAACGAAAACGACAACCGCTTCAAATATTATCGATAAATCGTCCCAAACTATCTTAACTGTTAATACTACTCGCTACTCGAGAGTCTCGGCTATTCACCTGTCAAAATTCTGTTTGTTCTGGCGAGTTCCGTAAAGCACAATATTACTATCGAATTAATCGCTCTACGCCCCTATCGTAGCAACAACAGACGAGTATCGGGATATGCGCGATTTCGATCCTGGAAGAATTGCGGAGAATTCGGAAGAATTGCGATACAACTTCATCAACAATCAATTCAAGTATTGAGAGTAATAGATACATACATACATATGTACATAGAGAGAGAGAGAGAGAGAGAGAGAGAGAGAGAGACAGACAGAATTAATATTTTGTTGATTGTGACTTATGTATATCGCCAAGAAATAAATTACCAATCGTGCTTTTACTTTCTTACTTACTGCGTTTCCCAATTAGCAGAAATCAGCAAATTGTTCCTAATTGTAATAGTTGGCAATGCGTTCATAATTGTAGATTTTTTGGGAGTTACATACATATGTAGATATTTTTTTTTGGCAATTTTCTCACAGCCTTTCTTTTAATACTCATACTGCTTAAAACGAAGACAAATTTCTTCATACCTTAAAAGCTTCCAACTTTTTATTATCTACTCGTATGCGCCACCTTAGGAAGTTCGCTTGGTAACAGCTTAGATAAAATGATATCGTCGCTGTAGAGCGCATAAATGTACGTCACATACTCAAGGGGAGAAAGAAGCAGCTTGCAAACTCCGATCATACCATGCGGAAAAATACCAAGCTATACAATTTTTAGGAATTGTTTCTTTAAGATTTGCAGAACCTTATTTAAATGAGTTCAACCCCCAATGCGTTACATATTTACATTTGGTTAAAAGAATATGGGCTGTGGATATGCGACATGTGTGCTCTAAAACGACGACGACGTCGACGATGACGACGCTGCCGAGTAGTATAACGAATTCGTCTTCTGTTCCGAAGCGCATAACGTGTTCGTCTGCTCTTCCGAGGAGTACTCTATACTATACGTATATCAAGTTCGTCTTCTGTTCCGAGGCGTATAACGAGTTCATCTTCTGTTCCGAGACGTACATATAACGAACTAGTCTTCCGTTCGCAGCTCACTATTTCGACTTTTAATTCCACGGGGAAAAAGTTCCAGGTTTGATTTAACGCATTGTTTGTGTTAGAAGAGTGACTGGAATGAAACTGCAAAGGATCACACATGATTTGATTTAATTCGAATAAGCTTTCCGTTTTAACCTAAGCTAAATTAATTTGGCCCTTTGCTTCCCTGCGGAACAATAGGAATTAATTATTATAAATTAACTTGGTCCCATCCATATTTTTCATAATTTTTTACCTACATATGCATTTCGAAAATAGTGAATTACATTGCCTTCGTAAATGTGTTGGAATATGCATAACTTGAAACTTATGAAGTTGAAGTTGTTACACATCCCTTGCGATTTAAAGTTACCGTGTAATATCTTGGATTTTTATCAGGAGTAATTATAAAGTAATTTTCTATAATTTTCCTTTTTTACATTTCTGTAAATTCTTGATTGATTACTAAAGAAAGAGAAACTCAGAAAAGTTGCAATAGACTTTACATTTTATGACGGAATAATATGTTCGTCAGTCATAAGTAAACATGGATAAACGTTTTACATTTTGTAATCAAATAATATTTTCGCCAACATGGATAAACGTTTAAATGCTATTAAAGTGTCATTCATTATAATGTGGGATCATTATTGCGAAAGTCATTAATGGAAAGTACATAGGAAAATTACTCCATAAACAAAAACATTACTTCATAAACAATAAGTCATAAACAGCAAGTCATAAACAACAAGCGATAAACAGCAAGTCGCAAACAAGAAGTAAAAAATAGCAAGTCATAAAGAAAAGTCATAAACAACAACTCAAAAACGACAAGTCATAAAAAACATCATAAACGATAAGTCATAAACAACAAATCATAAACAACAGGTTATAAACAGCAAGTCATAAACAACAAGTGAAATAATCAAGTCATAAATAACAACGCATAAACAACAAGTCATAAACAACAAGTCATAAACAACAAGTCATAAACAACAAGTCATGAACAACAAGTCATGAACAACAAGTCATGAACAGCAAGTCAGAAACAACAAGTCATGAACAGCAAGTCAGAAACAACAAGTCATGAACAGCAAGTCAGAAACAACAAGTCATGAACAGCGAGTCTTAAATTCTAGCACGTATCTCTTTTGTATTAACATACAGTGCTGTCTTGGTAGAGTGAACTAATTTTTGCAGAGCGATTTCATAATACCCAGGCTGTTCACTAAATGAAGGTTGAATTTTTTTTGTTAAAAATACGAATTTATTTATTTTAAATTAATTTATATGTTATACATTTTATTTTTTTTCATATATGTAGTACTTTTAAGACTGGAAAAAACTAGTAATTGTTGTTTGTTTTTTTGGTTTGTTTACCGATATTTGCACTGCTTGATCCCGAAGGCAATGTAAAGCTTGTATAATCGCGAAATTTGTGGTATTAGCCTCAGCCCATTCGATACCCTTATCAAAAACCTTAATGGCTTCAGCAGCTGATATCGGATTTGTGTTTGCTGGTGTTTCGCCATTGTCTTCATCGTCTGATATATCAAATGTGCCGGCGATATCTTCCACAGGATTTGGCTCTCTGTTCTCTATTGAATTCCAGTTTTCAATATCTTCTTCAGTATAGTTTGTCTGAAAATAAAAATAAAGAAAAATCAACATACATACGTGTATAAGCTATAAAACAATTTTCCTGCAAACTTACATCTGAATTAAATCTGAAGTAAATTTTGGATTTGATAAACATCTTCGTATCGTTCGGCTAACAACTTTTGCCGAAGTGCACTCAACGTCATTCCTTCTTCTTCATCATCACCGTTTGAAATGGGTTCAACTGCCGTGCTTTTCAAAATAGCCACCCAACATTTTTTTATAACATCTGCTTTCAATTGATTCCATGCAAGCAGCAACAGCGACAATGCATCTTTCAACGTTAATGCTTTTAGGAACTCTGTGATGTTTTCCCTTCCAACAGCTAATGCCAGAAGATTTTTCCTGTAATGCAGCTTTGTTATACTGATCACGTTTTGATCCATAGGTTGGCTCCATCATCATTTGTTCTTAATTGATCAATCGGAGGGTGACAGGGAGCATTATCCAACAAAAGAAGAGCTTTTTGTGGTAACCCCTTTAGCTGCAGAAATTTCTGAACCTGTAAGATACATACCCGTATAATTTATGTAAACGGTTAAACTTTGGTTATAAGATTCTTACCTGTGGAACAAAGCATGTATGGAACCAGTCTTTAAAAATTTCAGATGTCATCCAAGCATTCTTAGAATTTCGATAATCTACTGGAATTTTAAACGATTTAAAAGAACGCGGATTTTTTGCACGACCTATTACCAATGGCTTGATTTTATGCTCGCCAGTTGCATTAGTGCATGCAAGAAAAGTAACTCTTGCTTTCTCCATTTTTCTACCTGGAGCCACTTTTTCAGAGCTGGTCACATAAGTTTTTTCTGGAAGCATTTTCCAAAACAAGCCAGTCCCATCTGCATTGTAGATTTGACTACTACACAGCTGTAATTCGCGAATTACGTAATTTAACTTTTGTTTAAAAGGCTCAACAGCTTGTTGATCTGACGACAATTTCTCGCCGCACACCTTTAACAGTCGAATTCCATAGCGTGACTTAAATCCTGCCAACCAGCCAGAACTGGCATTAAAGCCGCTTTCCTTCTCTTGAATGTCCCCATGTAATGCCTTTGCCTTTTCCTTGAGCATATCGCCACTGACAGGCAAATTGTTCTGACGTTGTCTCACAAACCAGTTGTACAATGCTTTTTCCATGCATGGAAACTCTCCTTTTTTAAGCGTCTTTCTTCTTTGGGTTCCAAATGAATACATAAGCTTCAATACTCCGATTTTCTTTTTATTTATTCCACAAATTGTCGATTTTGCAACGCCATAACGCTGTGCCAAAGAAGTAACACTAGCACCTTTTTCGATTTCTTTTATAATGTCGCTTTTTTGTTTTAAGGATAAATACTTTCTTTTTTTCGAATCCATTTTTATGTAACAATTACGTAACACCAATATTCACAAATCAACTTTGAGACGCGATATTAATGGAACATGCGCGCAGACATAACTAGATTCACACTTCATAGATTACGTATTTGTGGGAGAAACTCGTCAACTTACTCTAAAAGAATCGTTATTTTACCGTTACTTTTGTCCCTTTAATTTTTATACTCTTTTTCTTTGTTTTTCTCTTTCGCCCAACCTAAAAACTTACTATAAAGTATGTTCACTGTATTCATGTTCATGACTGCTCACTTTACAGAGTAGTCAATGTAAACATTCTGGTGTTCACTCTAACGCGGTGTTCACAGCATCGGGGGTTCACTCCACCCAGACAGCACTGTACCTTATTCTGGAATATGCTGGCATGACCTCGAAAGTAGCAAAAATAAATAAAAAGCAATAGAGTGTTATAGACGAAAAGTGAAACTTGTTAGAACGCTGTTCTGTTCAACAAAAATTAAACGAAATGCAATTAATTGATTTCCATTAAAGAGCCCAATGAAGTATCTGTGTGCATATTATCTTTGGGCTCAACTATATAGAGTAAATTTTGTCTACCAACTGCTTCAGTGAATTGCTGGTAATTTAAACTACTTAGTAAAGTTAAATTTGGTAAATTCCGTGACCCAATCCAGTGTTCGAACTAATTTGCGTGGCATATGGTCACGTTGTTGAACTGACTGAATTGAATTTTGTGTGCAATGGGGTTATGGTCAGTATCCTTTGGCACACACATTTTGATGTGCCATATGGAAATGCTTTCTATAATTTTTGCACGGAAAATTTTCTGCTATATATACAAGTGGAATTTGTATAAATATACCGCTGCCTTCTCTAGCCGCTCAGCGGTAGAAATACACAACCATATACTCACACATCATGGTGGTGCTCGCTCTATATAATAACAAGAAGCAAGTACTAAGTCCATTTTTAAATTAGGTGCAACATTTATTGGAGCGACTACGCTTTTATCGATTCAAAGAGTGTGATAATTGATGATAATTTCTAATGAATATTTGTGTGCGAGTGTGCGTGTGCGAGTACGCGTGTGTGTGCATTGTGCGCATTCAGACTTAGTATGTCATATAATTTAGACAATACATCCAAGGGGTTCAAGTGGTTGCGTAGGCGTTTAAATAAAGATAACACAGGCGACAAATTTGTCCACGTCGCGATGCGTCGTCCGGAGAAATACCCATAAATTAATGAAGAATCCAACTCATCGTAAATATGACAGCGTCTCCAGATGGAGCAAATTTCATTCGATATACTCACTCGTACGAGTATGATGTGCTGCAACTGATGTACGCGTAATGTATCTAAGAGTTCAACATTCCATTCAGTCAACCCCCCCTTAGATCTTGTGGAGCCGCCCTAAGGTGCTTATAGTGCAAGACCTTTGTTGAAGTGGGTTGATGCTATTTTTAACGATTCAGGCTGCCTTCTTGCAACTTAAGCCACTTTAATGCTCATTTCAATTGCAAAAGGTCATTTCCATGATGCTTACGTACTTGGTGTGTACCTTGTATGTAAGTAAGTATGGGAGTGTGTATGTAAGTGTGTATGTATGTTTTTTTTTTTTTTTTATTGGTTCGGAGGTGGAAATCTGCAAACAGACACTGGGCGTTCTCGCACCAGTAGTGTGGGGTTCTTACCCACTAAAACCACCTCCTCAGACGCCTCCCAGACGGTACATAGCCGTTAAGCAATACTTCGTCTGGGTGTGGGTTAGTCAACGGACCTCTCCTATTGATTCCCCGAACGTCGCCGCCACTCCAAGTGGCGGAGGTCTCGCATAATTGCGGACGAGGCTTCACATACCACGTCCCATTTCTCTGGGCACTCGAGCATATAGTGCACGAGGTTGTCCGGTGTCACAGGTTCTCCGCAGACTCGTTGCAGCACCGCTCTGGCACCGCTGTATCGTGGACATGAGAAAAGGACATGTTCCACGTCCTCGGGCTCCGTGCCTCCACAATTATCGCAGCAGGGGGATTCCTCCAGCCGGAATCTGTGTAGGTACGCCCGGAAACCTCCGTGCCCGGTCAGCAGTTGTGTGACGTGATGTTTCACCTCGCCATGCGACCTATCCATCCAGCGTTGGAGATCAGGGATCAGCCTCCTCGTCCAACGGCCCTTTTCGGATGTATCCCATCGGGCTTGCCACTCCTGTATGGTGCTTTGCCTAATGCCACTGTATGTATGTATGTATGTATGTATGTATGTATGTATGTATGTATGTAAGTAAATGTATGGATATATATATGTATGTAAGTATATATATAAAGCCTCCATATTTACGCCCCTCACTTTGCCGTATATCCTGTCTGCAGGTGCTTACATTCGGCAATGCGGACCTGAATGTACTTCAAACCAGCGTTTCACCCAACTATAACTTTCTACGGCCGATCTGCTGTGCCTATTTGAGTGAGAATGTCAACCGCTTTGTAAAGTGTAAAGTGGCGTTCCAGTACTTTGACTGACGCCGCTGCCCTACTCTACTCAGCTCTATTGACTCAGGAGGCGGCATTAAATCTTTCGTGTAGCTTCATTGGGTACGAGAACAGCTTTCGCTCAGAAGGAGGCGGCGCACCTGGTATGGTATTCTAATTAGAACTGCCAAGTAAGCGCTACTCCCCAGCATGGCAGTAGCGTCGTCCAACTGATTGCTACATGTGGCCAGCATATTTCTATTAAAGTGCTCAAATTGACTTTTCCATATTCCAAACAATGCAACTGCTCTGCTGCGTTTAACTTTAGTTGCCCGTCTATTTGTTTGCTTTGACATCTCGAGTGTTTTTGTTGTACTGTTTTTTTTGCTGGTGTTTTTGTTGCCCAAACCAATCTTCTTTGTTTCTTCTTCTTCGTCTTCGTCTTATGTTGTTGTTGTTGTTGTTGTTTCATCTGTTTTCCCTAACTAAATTCATATTGCTATATATATACAATATTTAACACGAAAACGGTTTCCGAATGCAGGAAAATTTCCACATTTCGAGTTTAAATGCAACCAGTTGTGAATCCTAAAATAGACCTCACACACACTGAGCCGGTATACGGCATTTGCTTTACTGCAGCTGGAGGAAGCGTGCTCCATACGCAACTCGCAAGTAAGAGCAACAATTTTCCACAACATCCATGTAAACACTCGCAGACATGCCCAGCTACTAAATTTATAGGCAAGTGAATAAACTCTGTGAAATCTTTCCAAATATTGAAATTTCAATTTCCTTTTCTCTAAAATGATCAAATTCAAATCATCAGCGAGGTGGCCATACAATCGGAGCATTTCTCTTGTTTGACCAGTTGTGTGGCATGTGGCACCATCTTGTTGGAACCACATATCACTGATGTCAAGTCCATCCAATTCAGGCCAAAAACAGTCTTACTCCATTGGCCGTAACATGGCGGTCATTTTCATCGACGAAAAAATGTGGTCCAATCACACCTTCGGTCAATTTTGTTCGACCGGTCTCACTCAGCTCCTTGAACCATTCTGTGGACTACCGAAAGGCCATGGCCAAGAATAGCTCAGGAGTAGATCGAACATTGGCGACTAATGGACTAATAACGTAGGATCGTAGGAACGCCAGCCAAAAAATGTTTGGTCCCAGTCCCAGTGGAGTATCTAGAAAGTTCCTTATGCTAAACATGGAGGACCTTCAAATCATCACCGACCACTGGCATACTCAGGTATCATCTTAAAAATTATACAATTTCCTCCGTGGATGTCCGTCCGCAGACTATGCAACCAGGAACCAGAAGCAGCACGTTCTCTGCGAGTGCCCTGCAGTATGCAGAAAGCAATTCCCACAGCGGGGTGCACCCGAAACAAACTGGAACATGTAACCCCATATAGGGCTGAAGTTTAGCAAGAGCCTCAATATGGATGATTAAATCAGGCTTCGTACAAAAGTTCAAATTGGCTGAAGTGCTCTGTAGCCAATAATAATAATAATAACCAATGCATCCAATATTCTAGTGTAGCACAATGTAAAATATCATTGAGTTTATAGGGTCGCAGTAATGGATATGTGTGCGTGGTGGGCGTGGCAATGAAAGTATGCAAACAAAGTAAGAGTAGATTACTACTTTAATTGTATATTCTGAGAATAGGGACGGTCACTTTAAGTGAGATTTCGAGGGGTTGGGTACTCGTATTTAAGAGTAGGGCGTATCCTTTGTCCAATTCTGTCCATTATTGGCCTATGACTTCAAAGTGATATTATGATCCTTCATACCGAATGTCGTTCTATAAACCTTCAGTTCTCAAGCTTCTAAACTGTGTGATTATATGGGCCGTGGTGCCCAAATATACAGATATCACCCACATTTGCACAGAGTCAAGTGCAAATCAGTGTACCTTGAGTAAAAACGAAGTTGTGATCATTTTAAATGAGGTCTGGATAGTTGTATATGTTGTGTGATAGCCGTGACCCTTACGCCCGATTTGGCTCCAATAACAAGTCGGATAAGTTTTTTTTGCTGTTATTGCGAATTTGCAAATTGTTCACTTCAACCTCACTGACCTGCGCTGTAGAATGTTAAACTAAGGTAAAAATAACAACAATTCGCGTTTTCAATTAGCTTACCTTAGTATCCCTTTCAAGAGATGAACAGGCTGACATCCATTCCTCCTTCTGCTGACCATGAAGTTCTTTGTTTTGAAGTTTAGAGTGTGCTTAGTTTATATCGACTCCAACTCCATTACCACAATAATATCAGGTATGGCCAACTAGCAGACCTACCCCCAACATAACCCTAGTCTTGTTCATTTCGACACGCGAATTTCTCGCAACAACAAAAGCAACACATTGACCAAGTCCATGCTTGCTTTCCGAACTCTTGTTTTATGCATAAACCATTGAGTGAAAATGGTTGCTCAATTCGCTGCTTCTCCGTCGTATATGCGAGCGAGCCCCGACCAACAACAGCAACTCGTTGAAAAAAGCGACTTCGCTAAGTTTGGTTGTGATCCCATACAAATTACTCAACTAGGCGACATTTGGCGAGTTAAGACTGAGGAGTCGAATACGGCTGTGGTAGAAAATGTGCTCTGCTTCAGTGGTGGAAAAGTTTCCATTGTGTTACGAGTACCCACGAATCCTGGGGTATGGGTATCCCTGGTGTAGACTGGGAAGTTAGTTAGTCAGGTTTTTCCGAGTCTACCCTCTTGCCAAATACTCCTACAGTTCATTCGCCGTGCCCTGCATTTCCATTCGTCTGATGTGGAATGTTCGGTCAACAATCGATAACAGCACTCGTGAGCTCTAAAGTCGAAATGAAATTGATTAACTATTTGCCTTTTGGCTAAGGTGAGGCGTTTACCTTTCCAGTCACTTTTGCACTGGAAAACCAATATTTGCGCCGAATAACGTCCGAAGTCGCGTTATTAATGTCTCCATGAAGGGTTCAATGAGTGTTTAATAAGTAAATACCCACACACACTCTCACGCACACACTCACACCTGGACATAAATGCAAGTGCAAATAAAACGTTTTGTGTACTTTTGTGTCTTCTTATGGAGGACTGGCAATGATGATGGGGCCTGATAAGATTAAAGAAGGAAAAACAATTTTTCCTTTTTTGCTTTCAATTTATTTGGTGTTTTATTTTTACCTTTTATTATATTTCTTGTTTTTTTGTCCCCCATTTAAGCTGATAAAATATTTCACTTATCATTGCTTGATAAAGTTGGTAATGACAAGAGTCTTTGCTAACTTGGCTGTTTGTGTGAAGCTCATGCTTTTGCGCAAATTGCGGCTAGAATTTGTACCCTCGGGCAGCTCGGCAGCTCTCTAGCGTTGCTCCTCTTCGATAACGAAAGGCTAGCGTAGCTACAACAACAACAACCACGACACAAATACAATTATAACAAAGAAATAAGCTTTGCGCGTTAAAGTTTCCTAATGAGCCTCAGTGGCTAATCGGTATACGCAGAGTTAAGAACGCTGGAGGAACGAACTCCCGAAATACGCGCATCGACAATTACAACGGCAATCTTAACAAGAAGTTCCTATTAAAATAGGGTCTGCCCAGTCATTTGTTGGAATTCTCTGGACCAGGCACCATCGCCTTCTATGCTAGAAACTGAAGCTCCCATCTAAAGTTATTCAAACAAAAAACGAAAATGCGTTCGAACTTTAATCGCAACGAATACAAACGATACGTTTCATTCGAGAGGCAACCTCTGGGTATGTTCCACCTTTACACATGACTAGACCAATTCTGATATCCGCAGAACGCAGGAAGCATTGCAGTGACTTCGAGTGATTTCACCAATGCGGCAAATTTGTTTGTTGTCATCTATCGTTTCAGTTATATCGCGTGATAATGAATTCTTCCAAAATTTCTTGAAATATGAGACAGGTGCCAGCAAGTCCATTACGGTTTATCTTGAAAATTCCTCAGTTGTTAGACAAGAGGTTTTATTGCACTGGAAAGCGCAGCAAAGTTGGCTGACTGGAAGTACTCGAACTGGAGCGCTTTATAATGGCAAATTGGCAGATGCAAGAGAGACATACAATAAACATACAATTGGGGATAGTACTAGTGAGATCAATAGATAGATTGTGGGAGTTTTATGCAGGCGACAACCATCTGGAGATGCGGTACGCTCAAAAGAAGTCCTTGTGCTGTTGAACGGATGAATTGATAGTTAGGCGGCATGTGAACAGAGTAGGAAGTGTAGTTGAACGATAATAGTATATATATATACGATGTCGTAGATGTCCAGGAGCTTATGGTGGTCCAAAATATTGCACCGTACGACTGAAACTAGGAGTCCCCCCTGTGGTATTTAGGGTACAATTCACTTAGATAGCTGGAGTGTGTGTACGCTACCTTCGAAAGACGACCAGTATCAGGAATGCCTCGGAATTTCGGGGTCAATCTGCCCACTGCACACTGCTAAATAATATATTGTGCTGGTTTTCTCTCAACACACAGAATAAAATATCAAATTCGAAATTGCAGAATTTAAGTTCACGTCATTTTTTCTTTTGCTCGCATGCATGAGCATATTGACGCTTATCAGCTGCCCTCACAGAAGGCTTTCTTGTACACATTTCTTCATTCTTGGCAAATTACGTAAGATTCTTCGCTTCGGGGCACTTCTTGATAAAATTACTACATATTGAACAACAGCTCATAATTACGGGATTTGTTGTGCTGTGCTGTGCTGTGCTCGCACATATCGGCTTCCATAGTTGATTACGATGTTTGTACCGAGCAATTTCACAAGTTCAAATTAAGCTGGCATTTCAAGGTCTTTCAATTTTGCAACCAGGCAGGCAGGCAGGCAGCGTGAGCTTCCAGTAGGTTCGGTTCCAAGGGAAAGTTTGTCAATTTTTCTTAATCAAAGCAAATTATTAACGACTGACAAAGCAGTGAGAGCCGGTGAGGGGGGAGCTCCTTCATTGATCTCTTGGGTATATGCATAAATTTATGTCACCAAGGAAGCGTCGTATGAGGAAAGCGAAGCACTTATTACTCTTTGACATTTGTAAATGTCTCCTTGCATCCTTACGGAAAGCCAGTCCAGAAAGGAGTGTTATTGTTCAGTCATTAGGATCCAACGACTGTAAGTTACAAACAACAACAGGGGAAATGTAAATAGTCTGAGCATGAGCTAAACTCGCAGCCATCTACCATTCATCTAAGCTTCAGCTCAAAGCGCAGTTTTTTGTATTTATTTGCAAACGTTTACACAGGAAATATAATTAAAAAGTTTCTCGTTTCTTCCCCACCTACAAAATAAATTAACCCCTTGATCTGACCTGTAATATAAAGAACTGATAATTCTAATTCCAGCATGGTGTAAAAAAGTTCATTTGAAATAAGTTGATAGCGGCAAACATGCTCTAAGAACACTACTAACATCATTTTTTGGGGGTAATCTAATTTTGCTATAATCGCACTTAATGCACTGGAAAAAATGTTTGGCCGACAACATTAAATTTAACCCTCCGACGGTTGAGTCATCCGTTGCCCTTATACGAAGTACAAGGTCCACAGGGACCTATTTCTATTTGTATGGAATTTTATATGAAAACGCATTTGTTTTACTTTTTTTTTGTTTTGATTTATCCATTGTATCATCGCCCGATTTGTTGGCGTTGTAATCCAAAATAGCAAACGGCTTCTTCTTTTCAGTTTGCATGTCCACACCGCAAGTATAATGTTGTGTCGACAGCAAAATTACCGCTTTGTTCTTCTTGGGCACATATGAACATAGTGCTATATCGCCTTCGTTGAAGACCAACTATTGGTCGGATCGCTTTGAAATTTTTTGTAAACGATTCTAGATAAAATTTCCTTGGAATACATGTGGGGGTCGGGTATACTTCTCATGGACCATCAAGGAGTAATTTCAGTTTGAAAATGAAAAAGGTCCCCAGGGACCTTCTCACCCGTCGGAGGGTTAAAACAGGCTAAGTTTATTTAGAAGTTATAGTTTGTAGTGGTCGGTACTGAGGTGAAACATCTACTCTGTGATTGCCCGGGCCTTCAGAGGGCGCCCTTCTTTGGAGAACTATAAGAATTAGCCGAGCTGAAACTAACTGATATTGTCAACTTCACAAAAGCTTCTGGCTGGTTTAAGATCATGGGGAACTGACGGTTTTTGAGGGAGAGGGGGAGTGACTTCTCTCTAAAAACAGGTATCGCAATGGGCCAATGGGCGTCCGAGCGCAACTTGCGTAACTCACAAGCTACCTAGCTAACCTAACCTAACCTATAGTTTGTATATATATACATTTTTATATATACACGCAGACAGACCCGCCTTTGTAGGGTACTCCCAAGGCACTATGCAACTTTCCAATTCCTTATCTATCGTCATTATACTATATCACGGGGTACGACGAAAGAGCACACTCAATGACGCTTCACATTGGTTACACGGACGAACGCACCGTGAGTGAGTGAGTGAGTGGGTTCCTCTGCCAGCATTCGACTTCGATGAGTGAACATCAAAAGTGCGCTCGATTGTTATTCTGTTTGTGTTGTTGTTTTTGCTGTAGCGTAAATCCTGTCGTTATATTCGCATGCGCAGTGAAATTCCAACGCAATTGGAGTTAGCTGTGCATCCCCGTGTGCCAGGGATGCCAACTTAATTTACAAATTTCCCCGTTCTCCGATACAAAACTTTCTTTACACCAACAAAAAAAAGGCAATTATATTATCTGAACGCTAAACGGAAGGAAAACAGTGAATAAACATCAAATTGAAATTTTTTTAAAATAGTTTTTATTATTTTCCTATTCGCTACTCACTTCACCAACTTTCGAGTCGTATAAAATGTGCTATTATGGAGTAAAGAAGAGTGTTCGTAGAATTGCTTTTAATATGACCGTCGTCAGTATTCGAATTTGCTGGCAGGTTCTCGCTGCAGGTGCTACGTTGTGGTTATGCCCCCGTCACAATTATCAAGGGGGAGTTATTTATAATAGTTTATAATATTTCTTTAAGAATCCCCTTCAAATCTAGCTTGTTCTCAATTGTGCCACACCTTAGTCTGTACCACACGGGGCGGGGGCATTTCGCGGGAGTTGGCATCTCTGTTGAGTGTCATGGATTTGACATTTGTTGCACGTAACCTTGTTTTTATGCTCATTAGTTTATGGGCTGCTGCCACATCATAAATGTAGTAATTTGCTATTTGCAGATATCATCATAAAAAATTGAAAAAAGTGAATTATGTTTTTTTTTTATAATTTTACGGCTCATGATTTTTAAAAGTTTCTTTGGCATTTGTATGTTGTTGTTATTTTCTGAAGTAAGTGTTTACTTATCACAATAACTTTCATGGTTTATATGATAAGTCAGCAAAAAACCCCCCACACAAAGTAAGTATTGACAAAGTAATTATTTCAGTGAGGCACAACGAAAATCTTCATGTGGAGGGTGGATTTTAAAGGGGGGAAAAACAGCAAACGAAAGAAAACCTATTAAAGGAAGAGCTGTTTTCTGTCTACTCATATCTATGCCATCCAATCTGTCTGAGGTTGAAGATTTTCAAACGCTTTTTTGATTGTTTACTTTGTTATTTATTATTAGACATTTCACTACTTTGCAACAATTAAAAAGTGTTTACTTTGCTATTTATTATTAGACTTTTCACTACTCTACACGTCATATAGTGAGCCTGTTGATTGCCCCTGCATTTGTTGTTGCTATTTTATATTCAAGGATAGACCTTCTGGTTGCGATCTGTTCGGGATTCTTAACCCTACACGTACACAACCGATTTTTTATGTTTATGCACGAGGGTGGAATACAAAGTTTTCTACAGAAATTAAAACAAATATTTTGAATGTTTTACAGCATTTTATTTTTCCGACATTCTCTTCGAAGCTGAAATATAGGTTTCCAACCCTTGCTCCAGCTTCCAGCTTCTGGATAACCTCTAAAAAGTGATCATTTGAGGAGGGCCTCAAAATTCTTCTTTCCGCCGGTGCTAATGTTATTATTCGAATAATATCGGTTCACGACCGGGAACGTTTTTAATAGTTGGAGTCAAGTGAAATCCCGTCTACCAAATCTGGGGAATATGCGGGGTATTCGGTAATTTTCAACCCCAACTATTCCTCTTTTTAAGTTACAAAGTACGACTTGCATGTGGTTGGTTCCTTTAGCTGGTTCAGGCGTTGTTTATTATTCCCTTTTCCTTGTCGAATCATTCAAATTCTATTCACAAAGGTCTGAAGTCTTTACCTTTCTGGCAGATGGAACCGTTTCTGCGTCTTGTGCGCTTCTTCACCACGCTTTGCCCAATTGTTTTGACTTGTGTTTTCTTTCTGGTGTGTATTGGTGAAACCAGGTATCATCTATGATGGCGAATCCTCGCATGAAGTCTACTCGAATTCTAAGCAAAGCCAAAGTCAAGGTTGGGACGTGCTAATCATTTACTGTAATTTTATACATTTATTATTATTATTACATTATGTTCCTTATTATTGATATTATGTTCCATATCACTGATATTATTTTCCGTATCACTGATATTATCTTCCTTATCACTGATATTATCTTCCTTATCACGACTTTTATGTTCCTTATCATTACTGTTATGTTCCTTATCACTGATATTATCTTCCTTATCACTGATATTATTTTCCTGATCACCACTTTTATGTTCCTTATCATTACTGTTATGTTCCTTATCACTGCTTTTATGTTCCTTATCGCTACTATTATGTTCCTTATCACTACTATTGTGTTCCATATCACTGCTTTTACGTCCTTTATCACTACTATTATGCTCCTTGTAAGAATAAGGGATATAAGAATCACATCATGGACGGCATAAACCGAGAAGCATTTATCCTATATACTCGTATAATAGATCAAAAACCGGTTTTTCTGACATTTTTTTCGTGTCTACTTTTTTCTTCGTTTAACCAAATCTTTGTTCTACCCGAAAGTCCTGAATAAATGTTTTGTTCTGCCATTAGGAGCAGATACCCGTCAGAGCTGAAGTTTTTAAGACTGAAATTATAAATCTGAGGGAATCTGACGTCTCTCAGGGAATTTCGGAGAATTACCATTTATTTGCCTTCGTTCAGCACATTGGGTGGTACAATCTTTAAAATCCTCAAATTCGTTTGGACTATTCAAATCATACTTCCAAAGAGGGGAGCGTGGTTGCCTTTCCCTCCTCGGCGCTTGTCTCTGCATCGCGGCCTCCATACACAATGTAGCTGCCTTTCGTTTACTTCTACTTACCCTTACAACTTTTTTGAATACCCAATATAAAAATGCTCTTTATTGTGCTTTTTAGATAATTTTCGAATATATTTTGTAATTGTATTCAAGTGAAAACTTTATCGATTCCATTTTGTGCTGCGTTAAACGTTAAAAAGCGGCTTTGAAAGTATATTTCAAAGAATTTTCGTCTTTTGTATGGTTTCAAAGCGAGGCATTTCGTTTTATTGTACTGTTAAATAAAATCGTTTGCTTTTCTCTGGCATTGTTCGTTCCTGTCTTAGAAATACGTATGTAAGTCGATAGTTTTTGTTAATAAAAATCAAATAAAACCACTAAAAAATACGTTTAGTCGATAGCACAAACTTCTGACAAATAATCCCTGTCCTACATTTTGTCTTTAGTGTGTCGCGAACTTGAACAGTTTTTTTCTAGAAGTCGAAAAAACGTGCCATGATATATGAAATGGGTGGACATAAGTAGAGCTATGTATATCGAAAGAGCCCAATTTTTACCGATATCTGTACAGCTCATCATGTCTTTCTGCCTCCACTACTTAAGAACGTGTCAAATTTCAGGCCAATGTCTTATTTTCAGTTGTAGAGATACAACTCTTTAGGAATAAATGGGCAAAAAGAAAACGCTTGATCTCTTCTTTGTTCAGCCAATTTCTTTTTGTTATTCTTAATGTCATACTGATCAACTATAGATCGCTATATATACAGCACAATATACTTTTACCGTCTTGAGGCTGTGTACTACATGTATGAAAATGTCTGCCACTCCCAGTCCTACCACTGAAATGATCAATACACAACTCCAGCGCAGACTCGCAAATTGAATTGGAACATTATTTTATGTATTAGTAAGCATATCAAAAACGCCGAGGTAGACCATGCCTCCAAAGGATTTATCAGGCCGAAGAAGCCCTAACCGCGCTGGGCACAGCTATTTGAAGAAGGCGCGCGTAGAGCAGAGGCGCTTGGCGGGAGTTTTTGAAGTTGGCTCTAGCCCGTTAACGGGTTGAGATTACAGATTCTGTGGTCACACCATCTACGAAGAACAAGCATTTCAAAGGACATAATTATAGACAAAGCTCGCCCAATACCCAAGCCAACGACTGACTCGCCTGCCAAAGAAAGCAATTGAAGTCGCGTAGAAAGTTGGCAGCACAGACAACAGCGCTTCTGTTTTTATATGGGAAAAAAGCCTCATTCTAACGCCATGAGAAATCTAACGTTGCAGCATAGTTCCAA